>LR990053.1:15090256-16294542 GCA_905147135.1 Blastobasis lacticolella | reverse complement strand
GTAATGTGTTTCACCAAAACTAGATTCATAAGTGGTTCCCTAGGTACGTAGGTACTTAGATGAGGGAACCGTGTTAGTAGGTACCTAGTACTTACCTATCTGTGTAGAGCCATTTTGTCAATTGAACGAATCCCGTTTTAGTGTAGTAGATATCTACTTTAGTACGTAGCTGACTATGTTTATTTTTATTTAGTTTAAGTACCTGCGGCAGTCCACACCGCGGGTCCGGCTATCTTCCAGACTGATTAACATGTTTTGTTTTTTATTTACGTAGGTTCCTACCTACCTAACCTACTTAGATACTGTTTTTAGGCCTTTAGTTAATAAGTACCTAAGTATTATGATTTTAATTCTTATTTTACTTTTGTTGTGCTGGGGTGGTTTGTTCTGTTAGGTACCTACCTAGTAGAAATCATCTCGGTGTTAATGACCTGGTTTTGCTCTCGCGCACGAGGGCCTGGGGTCCGCCTTGACCATGATCCAGGATTTCGCATTTCTGGTCATTACGTCTGACAGTCCTGAATCCTGCCTGACCCTGCTACCAGGGGAACCTGATTACCTGACCAGATTAAAATCATGGTTAGACATTCAGTCGCCTAAATGTGCAGGTTTCATCACGATGTTTTCCGTCAGAAAAGGTCACTGGTACGTGGCGGCAGCGGGTGTCGAACCCGGTACCTCTCGCGTACGACTCGGATACCGTAACCTTAGGCCACCGACGACGCTCCGACTATTTAAGCATACCTACCTATTGAAAATAATTAGTGTAGGTAAGTTCCTAGTTAATTTGGTAGAGATTATTCATGGAGATAAGTAGGTAACATTTAGCTCGGCGCCTGGTAGCAAGATGTAGGAGGTTCGTTTGTTTTGTTATGAATGGCGCGAGGTTATTAAACTCTTCTTTATGGTGTGTACACACTCAACTTACGCCAACGAAGCGTTGTCGGCCGATTTGGATTTCTAACGTCCAATAGGTAATTGCATTTCGTGGTCAAGCAAACGATCTTTGGGAGTTTTGGGAACCTATTCGGGCTCGTAATCGCACGTTTGTTCGTTGGCCTTCGGTATCCGCCCAAGCTGCGTTTGGTCGATTGCTTCTATCCGTTTGATGTTACCGCCACGCTGCGCTGCGGATCGCCGGCCGGCACACGCCAACGGTGCGTGTGTACGTAGCATTAGGCTCCTGGTACTAGGCTTAAGGAGGTTGCTCTTTTTTCATAGGGGTCGCACGCGGTTATTAAACTTCTCCTTCTAGGATCATCAACTTGAAATAGAGCTGCGCATCAACGTAGTCGATATGGTTATTTTTCTTTAAAAACGAAGATTTTTTATAAAAATTAAAATTCATTGTCTGGATAATATGAAGTCGCCAGTGTACTCTTTGCAAGCTATACTTTAACACCCTTTCGGCTTTATACATGTATTATGAAACACCCTGTATATTGTTAATTTGAAGTCGTATATAAATAAATTAAAAAAAACATCTTTAGACATAAAGATTAAGAGATAAATTGACATACTCTAGTCAACATCAACATAAATTGAAATAATTACGTACACACTACAAACAACATCGTAAGCAAATTAAACATTATTTATGAAATAAACTTGCAAGTGGCAAGCATAACTATCAAACCACTCCATATTTTTCCATATACTCTCATACATTTCTGGCGTTACAAATCTTTCTTTGACTTTATAAATACATAATCACTTTTAATTATTATTATTATTATATTAGCCCGAATCATCCCACTGCTGGGCAAAGGCCTTATTGGCCAATAAGGTGTCTTATTGGCTATCAAACTGCGAACACCGAAAATTGTTTTGTAATGACAGAAATGTATGAATTTATATGGAAAAATATGAGGTGGTTCGATATTTAAGCTCGCAAGTAGGTGTAGCTTCTCGTCGCTAAGTATTCATCGCATCGCTTAGCCAGCGCCTAGCCAGCCAGACCATGGCCCACGAGCCGCCGCGCGCACAGTATTACGTATAAACCATGCTTCTTTACAGATTTACAGATTACAGATCTCGTCAGTCCAGCGGGAAACCGCAAAATTTTAGACCTTGATTAATCCCGCAAAATGTATGCGGGATCCCGGTATCCCGGCATTGCATTCCCTAGATGTATGTAATCATCACAGCCCGTAACAGTCCATTGAGGGACTTCAGGCCTCTCCCACGAAAGGGGAGCCATAATCTTTCTTGGCAGACGGGTTGGAGATCGCAGTGTTGTATATATAACAATATAAAAACGCTGCTGCCCATTTTCCAGTCTACGGAGACTGGCCTTTGCCTTTGCCTCGAAAACATTAGTCGCCTTTACGACACCTACGAGTGTAAGGTGTTGGTGCTATTTTACTCTGCCGGACTCCACACGGCCGCCAGACACCACACGGTATGTTATGTATATCGTTGTAAAATGGGTTAAATTAATTATTTAATTAGGTATTATTATGCCCGTTTTCACTAAAAATAGGAATCGCCTAAATCCGATGCCCAAATACTTTGAAATTACTTAAGTCGAAAATATGTTTCATCAACCGCTAGGAAATAACTATGGCCGTTATGTAACGCTTAAAGTTAGGTTAGACGGTGGATTGGACGGTGCTTAGTCTCCAAGCATCGCCTAAAATAACAGTAACGTTCTATTTCCGACAGCAAACTTATCTGACCCGGTGGCCAACACTGGAACAAAGTGTCGCCATTTTTAATGTCACGTTATTGTCAACAACAGCGCCGCAGTCACCGGTTCAGATAAGTTTGTGGCACTCTACAATTTACCAATTTATTTATTTATTTATTTGTATGGCAAAAATACAATATACAATTTACCAATATTACCAGTATTATCAACGCGAATCCATAGATAAATATTACCTAGAGCAGGGATCCCCAAACTTTTTTGGACAAGTGACCCCTTTTCCAAAACATTGATCTGCATTTTTTTTCGTATCCGCCATCATAAAACTCTCAGTATTTCTGCAAATAAAAAACTACCTAAATAAAAAACAATAATAAACTGTTAAATTTGCACACTATCTTATTTTTATCACGCCCAGGTAATGGATTCTTGTTAGGTATTACTGACTTACTCATTGATAAACTTGGATACCTATATTAGGTAAGTAACTATAGGCAGTAGGTAATTAGGTATAGAAAATTCGTATTAGATAAGTAGGTACCTAACAGCATAAGAACGAAAACCAAAGCAAACTGAACACTTCAAAGTTTAGGTATCTGCCTACTTAACAACTTAAGTGTAAGTAATGTTTACAAATACTTTTATACCTACCTATTTAAAATATGTTGTATGTTGTGTTTACCACTTTTTCAGTCACTTTACTTCACTTAATTTAGCTATGTAATAATTTTGTAATCTCTTCGAATAAATGAGCACTTATATGAGTTATTATCGTTCAAGCTCCAACGAATTTCAAAACGCCAATGAACTTTCAACCTAAGTGCAAGCTCGTTAAATAATAAAATATCAGAAACATGTTTGGACTTGATCATGAATTCGTTCGTGTTAAATCGCGTAAGCGTCAAATAGAGAGCAAGTCAAAACGCGCCTGAAAGACGTACGCTCGAACTCATTATCTTGCACAAACTTGTCCACACCGACTTGCCGAGTTTTTCATCTTGTACGAACTTGAGACTTTACATTACTACAACAATGCTATTTCCTACAAAAATATAAATTATTCTTAGTACACGTAACACAACATAAACAATACAGTACCTACCTATCTTGAAAGTTTTAAATAAGAACTTGTGTTAATTTAATAGGGGTCGATGTTTAGACCTCGTCGACCCCTAGGAAACCGAGATCGACCCCAGGGGGTCGATATCGACCACTTTGGGAATCCCTGACCAAGAGGTAGAGGTTTTGTAAAATAGAGCAATTGGATAAGGCTATTCCTAAAGATAAGTGTTATCTAGTTAGGTAGGTAATGCTCTATTCGAGTTTATTGAAAACGGGTGTCATTCTACGGCTACGCCCTGGGCTCTCCGCTCAATAGGGCTATATACGGGTATGAGAAGTGCGACAGTGCTGATGTCTTCCATCTTAGCCGAGCACAATTTACAAAAAGGGTTATCCAGTACCTCCAGTCGCGTGTAGGATAACACACGCATACATTAAACAAAAACACGAACACTTACACAAACACACGCACATATACAGAGAGAGAGTCTTGTATTATATTTTAGAGAGAGAAGTTTTTATTTGGTTTTGGTTTTGATTTTGATTGTTTTTTTTTCTATTTGTATTTTATATGGTGTACTTACTGGCTATATTATTTACCAAATTTATAAATTGCAGTTTTGTAATTTGCATTACAACTTAATATTGTAACCTTTTTGAATAATAATTTATATGATGTAAAACTGTGAAATAAATGAATAAATAAATAAATTTTGTGGTCATTAGGTATGAATTGGGTCTCGATTTGGCCTTGAACTGAATTAAACGTCCTTGAATGTCGATACCTTGTCTTATCGGTAGGTTACTGTTGCGTGCGATAGCTTGAAGCTTGTTAATATTGCAGCGTGGTGTCCAGTGGAATAGAATAGCACCAACTCGAACACTAGTCCACCATTGTTAAACTGTTGAACCACTAGGCGGCGTGTGCGTCGCCATTTGCACTGCCGAGTCGCTGCCTTTTCGGCAAGCGGCTTTTTCAGTTTTCTTATGTTAAATTATTGTTGAAATTATTTTAATATAGGGTGGGGGGGGGTCTGTTTGCTATGCGGCTGAATAGACCTAATAACCTTGTGCGCACACGAGTGCCTTGTACACTATCTGACTCTCCCGGGCCCACTGGATGGCGTCGAGTTTGGCATTATAGTCAGCAGACTGGGATGGATTGCGTGAATTTTACGCATCGTACCCGTAGAGGCAGCTGTGCTTTGCATCGGATAATCCTGATACCTGTGCCACCGCAGTCACCGAGACCATCTAAGCGGGCATGGACTGCTTCATTCCTAACCCGCTAGTGGCTGCTGGGGTACGGAGACGACCGTGGTTTAATCGGCTATGCAACGAGGCTTGACGAACGAAGCAATCTGCGTACGAAACTTGGACCACTGCTCGTCTCAATCAGGACCCGAATATGCAAATGCAAATTTATGATGCAAAGCGGAAGTTAAATGCTACCTCGAGGAACAGCAAGACAGCGATCGCTAGAGCAAAATTCGCCTTCGTTAGCAGAATTGGCGAGTTACTCACGAGCCCCCCTATTACCTCTCTGGTAGTCGGGCTTTTTGGTCGCTCGCCAAAGCTGCCGAAGGAAACTTTAGTTAGTCGTCCTTTCCACCACTGCGTAAACCTGACGATACCCTGGCCCATAGTGCAGTAGAGAAAGCCAATTTATTGGGTGCTCTCTTTGCCTCAAATTCGACCTTGAATGACGGAGGAGCCGACCCGCCCACCATCCCGTGGTGCGGCAAATCAATGCCGGAAATATCCATTTCACAGCGAAAGGCTCTGCTCTCTCTAGACGTTCGAAAGTCGAGTGGGCCTGATGGTGTTCCAGCGGTGATGCTTAAAGTGTGTGCTCCTGAATTGTGTCCGGCACTAACGCGCCTCTTTGCGCTTTCATACTCCACTGGAATAGTAGTCCCGTCTTCGTGAAAGACTGCCCACGTGCACCCTGTGTCCAAAAACCCGGTTGCGCTAAGTGGTATGACTTACCATGGTAAGCGGTCTGCAGTCGCAAGCACTCGATACAGCTTGGCAGAGCGACACAGTGGTGAGCGACGAGTGGAGACGCAGTTTGAGGGTCCGAATTGAATTTCCTCAGAGAGAAACGTATCACCTTAGTTTTCCCCAAATTGAGGGTAAGTAGATTTGCCCTTAGGATACACATGAGTATACGAAGAGACGCCTCAGCAGCCTCTTTTGCCATTTTCCAATCTGTGCCATACGTTAACAATACTGTATCGTCCGCATACGCTACAATCTCAGTGTGGGGCAGGGATAGCTTACAGATGTTATTAATATATATTAAAAAAAGCGTAGGGCCCAGAATGCTCCTCTGGGGGACACCAAAATCAATAACTTCCTCATCGCTAACCTCTGACCCCAACTTAGTACACTGAGTACGACCCTGAACATAATCCTTAAATATTTTAAGCGCAATGCCACGCACCCCCGAGCTTTCCAACTTTAAAATTCGGATGGGAATGAAAATCGTATCGAAGGCTATGCACAAGTCAAGAAACACACCGTAACATTTATGTTTTCTATCAAGTTTCTCGATATTCATATTCGTATTCATATTTATTTATAGTATTATACATACATCGTCATAATAATAAATCATATAAAATTATCAACACCGCAAACTGAGTTTGGAGCGCAATAACTGAGTTAGTAAATATCATGACGGCATCCTCTGTCGATATCCCACGTCTGAAGCCAAAATGGTTTTCAAATAAAATTGCATTCTTAGTTAGAAAGTCGGTTAGTGCATTGTTTAGTATGCGCTCCAAGATCTTTGAAAGGGCAAGGAGCACCAATATTGGCCTGTAATTTGTGACTTGATCCAGGTCACCGCTCTTGTAAATCAGATGTACTATCGCGCGTGTACTAATTTGCCCATTTCAATTGACAATTTACAAATGTGAGTTATGGGGGAACAAGTACATGTCGAGCCAACTTGATAACCATGGCTGAGATATCATCCCAACCGACTGCACATACACTCCGTAAACCCATTATAATTCTCTCTAACTCATCAGGGTTAGGTGGAAGTGTGACCAGGAAATTTTTAGGTGGGTTTGGCTTATCACTTAGTGGTGGCGATGAGTCGCTAGAACTCTCATTTAATATTTGTTCGCCAGGAGTCTGCCTACATTTGCAAAGGTGGTTTTTACTTTAGAGGCTGCGATTTTTTTATCTGGGCCCAGTAGTTAGTCAGGTGGTTTAGTGCGTTGGTACCCATGTGCAATTCTCTTTATGACATCCCACGTCTCTTTTGGACTTTGCTTAGCTATAGAATTCTGCTCGCTCAAAAGATGTTATGAGGTTTTTCAGTATGGTATTGCAGTAGTTCCGATACCTTTTGTAAGTTGTTTTTAAGATCAGGTTATTTGGATTATTTTTAAATTTTTTGTACATTCTGTCGCGATTTCGCATACAGCGTATCACTCCTAGGGTAATCCAGGGCTTTAAAATATGATTCTTGCGTGACACAAGGTGTAGACGGGTGTTTTTGCTTAATACGGTTTGTATAGGTGTTATAAGCAACTGAGTAGCAACATTTGGATCATAACAGTTAGTAATATGATCGAAACTAGTGTTCTCCAGATCTTTTTGATTTCCTACAAGATCTAGCTTTTTTTGTACGTGCTTCTAGTTATCTGGATTTTCTTTCAGTAAGTTTGCTATAAGTACGACTGGATAGTGGTCAGTTATTGCAGACTCCAGAACAAGAACCATAGACGAAATTTTATAGTTTAAGAAGACATCATCGAGACAGTTTCCTATGCGGGTGGAAAGAATGTGGGCAGGGAATAGGCCAAGAGACGCGGTAAAAGTTAAGTATTTATTAGAGCTTAATCTGATTTTTCGGGCTTAATTTCCACGTTTGGATCACCAAGTAAAATTAGATTTTTAAAAGACTTCAGTTCGCCTATTAAATCTTCCATACTTTTAAATAAATTTTGTAAATTATCGTATGATGGAGATCTATACACACCGATAACAACCGTGTCACCCATAGCACAGTACAGGCAGATTGCGTCTAGTATTTTAGGTGCCACCACATTGAATAAAGAAAGAAAGAAAATACATTTATTACACATAGCACACCACGATACAATAACAGTTACAATTACAGACAACGGACACATTTACATTTAAAATATCTTAATTAAGACAATATATTCTAGTCTCCCATGACACTTTGCATTTGATTCCATTCTTTACTTATATTACAACACCATCGTTTTGAATAGTATTTTGCGCGGTATGGTGCGTGGAATATCCTGCTAGGTTTGGTGGTATGCCAGAAGTTTTTAGCCAACACTCCGTAAGAATGACGACATCGTATGATATCTTAGTACTGGATAAGAGTATACACAGTTGGTCGATATTTTTTCGTATACTTCATGTCAATATTAATTCATTTGAATAATTTTAGCGAGTCTTCGGTTTTCGTGATCATGGCAGAACATTAGTCCGGTGAGCACATGGCGGAGTCAGAGCACACGTTATAATTGTCGATTTCTGATATTCATTGCGTATGGTTAGCCATTTGTGTTATAATTTATTTCCAAATAAGAGTAAAAACTAATTTATTTGAAGATGAGGGTTTGTTAGACGTACTTACAAGAATTTTATAACATTTTAAGTTACTAAGATTTTGTGCCCGTAGGATGTAGGTGCGAGTGTGATACTGAGAGTATATATATATTTATATGTTAGTGTATACTTAAGTAGAGGTATGTAGATTGATTTGTGGTAGTGTGTAAAATATTGCACAATTTTGACATTTTGAGCTCCTGGTAGGAGCACATAAGCACATAAGCAATATATTATTATTGACATTACAACCAGTGGACCACTGAAGTTGACTTTAGTGAGAGAAATCGTTATTTTCCAAGGTTATTTAAGCATTGATCAGATTTGATCAGTACGTGTTTAGAATCAGAGTCTTTACGAAGATATATCTTTCCACTAGAGATCCAACAATATTCGTATTTGTTTTCCTTAGCATATTCCCTAGCACGAAATAACAGTTTTTTTGCCGATATTGGAAGGTGTTCTTCAATGTAGACTCGATTTCGTTTGCCAGAAAATCCTATATCTTCAGTGATTAACTTGTTATTTATGTGAATTTTGTTGTAGTTTTTTGCAGCTGCTATGAATGCCATTTTTTTAGCTACCGTATAAATTCCGTCACAATGACTTTACTACGACCAGTTTTACATGGTATACGATAAATAACTCTCTTATCAGTTCAGTGGTCAACATGCCGGTCTGCCACGCAAGAGGTCCCGGGTTCGATTCCCGGCCGGGCAGAAATTGAAATTATGAATTTTAATTTCTGTTACGGGTCTGGGTGTTCTATGTATAATAAGTATGTATTTAAAAATATATAAGTATAAACAGTTACCTAGCACCCATAACACAAGCTATGCTTACTTTGGGGCTAGATGGCGCTCTGTGTGAATTTGTCCACAGTCCACGATTAATATTACGGATTTCCACTCAAGATGGGCGCGATTGGCTCTGTAAGTCTGATACCTGGGCTTGTAGTTCTTGAATCGTTAACAAATAATAATAAATAATCGTGCGTGGCTGACTGGCATGTTGACCACTGAACCACTCAGGTAGTCGAAATTGGCTCGTTCGCATTCCATGCTTTTAACCTTACCACGAATTTCGTCGAATCCTTAACTCATATAATTTATTGATGTTTCGAACTCTTTGAGGGTTTGCTGCGTAATAACATGTTGGGATCTTAGCTCCGATATTTCGCTTAAAATTTTGGATAATGTTCACTTCTCCGCGTAGTTAATAAGCCAAGTGACTAACTTTTAAGACTGGAAAAATCTTCTCTCAATTCACTTGCAGCCTCCTGCGACCCCTCAACGCGCTGTCTTTTGTTGTGCGAAGCCAGTTTTGGAGATGTTGGTTTACTTGTATCCATTAGTGCATTTATGTCTGGTTCCAATTGAGAAAGGCTGATCGTCCCACAAGATGATGGGGGTGGAGAGCGCGCGATTTGCGGCATTATTGTGATTCATTGACGGTCTAGTATTGCGCGAGTCAGACACTGTTTGTAGCAGTCGCGTAGCGGCGTGCCTACGAGCGAAGAGAAGTCTACGTGCTTGCGTCACACGGCGTAGCGCTGTGCAGTCGAATCCGTTTGCTATTTTCGCCCGCTCGACACACGCTTAAATGGTCCAGCGGCAAATGCGTCCGGCGTCTGTGCAGTGGGTCGACAGTTCGAGTCTGGCAGTGGGGCACTCACGGATCAATCACAATTGTTCTTTTTCTGCAGTAGTCGCCCACTGGGAGGAGTTTACTCATTTAATACTCACAAGAGCAACAAGTAATTAGAACTTGAGTAAAATAACCAATCACAAAAAACACAGTATAAAATGAAGCACAGGTAGAGGTAAGCGTCCGCTCACGGCAACGGTGCAGTGAGGAACCTCTTAATGTAAACTAAAACATTATATGAGACAGAGTGTATCACTTATTCTACGCATAGCAGAATACTCAAACACGAGGCACTGAGCCTTCGGTAGTTCCATATGATTAAATTCGAGTGTTTACTAATTAAATATATTCAAATGTGCGACAAATGGCTTTCTATAGCTTAAAATAAAATAGTTTAATCGAAAAAACTCGATGGCGCTGTTTTGTGATTTTTCTTTTTTCATTGCATTGTTTTATATTGTTTACATGTCCCATTTCACGCTTATTTGGATACATTTACTAACGGCCAATTACACAAACGTACATTAAAAACGAAGTTAAAACCCTAATTTCAGTATTCACAATATTTCAAATAATATTCAAATATTTGCAAGCCCTAGTCACTAAGCCTTCGGTAGGTGCGTTCACATGATCCGTTTGATTAAATACCACAAAAATATGACACGAGTACGTAAATTCAGATCATCATCACCATCACAGCCCGTAACAGTCCACTGCAGGACTTAGGGCCTCTCCCACGAAAGGGGAGTTTATTGCTATAATCCCCACGCTTGGCAGGCGGGTTGCTGCTGCCCATTTTCCAGACTACGGAGACTCTAGATCTTTTGTCTCGAAAACATTAGTCGCCTTGTACGACACCCATGAGTGTAAGGGGTTGGTGCTATTCTACTCTGCCGGACACCACACGGCCTAATGATGATTCGAAATTCAGATGATTTCAAAATATTCGAATTTTACCTAAATTACTATTCGAATATTGAAATGAGGCGAATATTCGAATAATTCGAACATTCGACTGTCAAGCCCTAGTCGTGATACAAATATTGACCTAATTTTATAAGCAATGCATTCCCCTTTGATTTGCTCTAACGCTTTTTGCTACTGAATTGTAATAAGCGTATTACGGATGTCAGTTAGAGGAAGCCCGTTTTTTGTTACCGGCTACTCCCTATGATATTCCAGGTATTGTAATGTAAAAGTCTGTAAGCTTTTCGGGTCACAATTAAGTTTAAAAATAAATGTCTCTGTGTCCGCTTTTGTCGATTTGAAGAGATATTTAGTGACATACTCATTTTGAATTTGATGATTTTGAAATACATATAACCCGTGCAGGCTACCGTATACGTTCGGCACCGAAGAGCGTCTTCTCTGTCACTCGTGTGTGATAAAATACGTTATTTTCATTATAATTAAAAAGCGTCATTCTAGTGCACAAAATCGAAAGGACGGCGTGCGTAGCAAACATCTTCGGCCGCATCGTCACTTACCAACAGGTGAGATGGCGGTCAAATGCCTGTCTTGTCTCATATATAAAAAAAAACATTCAGAGTTCAAACGGCAGAAATTCAGTGGCACAATTGTGCATTTGGTCAAAATGATTTACATCGGTTTTTTAAATTGTTTATTAGAGGGAGGCAAAATATCAAGCAGTTTACCTGGCTCGGAATGCTTTTTTCTCGAAACTCCCGTGACCGATTTTGATGTCGTGTGGCGTAAGAACATAGTTGAAGGTGCTCAACCTATACGTCACTTGTCATACAAATGTGCGAGAGATATCCATTTTTCTCGAAACTGCCGGGTCCGATTTTGATGTCGTGCGGCATAAGAACATAGCTGAAGGTCCTCAACCTATACTCCGGAACTGTGTTGCTGCTGGTTCAAAGAATACGGCACTTATACTACAAATGTAACAAATGAATGCTTTTTTTCCGAAACTGCCGGGTCCAATTTTGATATCATGCAGTACGTATAAGAATAAAGTTGAAGATGTTCAACCCATATACCGTAACGATAACTCCATCGGTTCATAATAAAAAAAAAAATTAAAATTCATTTATTTCAGACGAAGTAGTCCATATTACATTAGAATGTCAACGTTCTGAGTACAATGTCAAATAATTAAAATATAATTCATTAGTATTACAATTGAAATGTCAAGATCTAAATATAATATCATCGATACGTCAAAAATTTAAATTCCAATTTTCAATAAATTCAAGTAACATGTCTAATTTTTTTTGTTAGTAAAGCATATTTCGTAATATTAAGTTAGTGTATAATTGTATTTAAAGTATAATTAATCTAAAGACTGCGTGCATACGCGAGCTCACAGCAGTGCCTCATGTACACGCAGTCCATCCTGCCGGCTACCACGCGCAGGAGCGCGTTGGGGCTGCCGCGCACGCGACGCACCAGGGATGACAATTTCTTACGCATCGTGGCAAAGAAACTGTCTACCGCGGCCTCTGCAAACATCCCCGATGCGCTACAGAAGCGCGGCAGCCCCAACAACACCCGGAACGCGTTATTGAATTGGACGCGTTTTCAGCGTGTAGTCAGCCCACAAGCTGCAAGTATAAAATGATGTACAATAAGCTCTAAACATAGTAATCTTAACTTCTTTCGAGCACCTTGCAAACCTGCGGGCCATCATATTGGCACGTTTTGACAGCGCCCTTCGTTCCCGTTCAATGTCGTCATTGTCCTTGAGATTTTCAGACACAAGATGACCTAGGTATTTAAAGTTATACACTCTCTTTAAATCTACACCATAGACTTTAATAGTCGGTACATTACTTGCGCCTCTGCCTCGAACGGTAAAGACCTGGCTCTCGTTAACATTATACCGCAATCCGTGTTCGACTGCGTACTCAGCACAAATGTCTAATAACACTTTTAACCCACACATCGACGCACTCAGCAGCACCATGTCGTCTGCATAGCTTATGTTATTGAAACACACTCCATCAACGTGGCATCCAACATGTGTGCTGCTGAGAACGGCGATCAGGTCATTCATGTATAAGTTAAATAGTGTGGGTGAAGTTAATCCCCCCTGTCTCACCCCACACTCCATTCCATAAGAAGTCGATAATGCCTGCACCCATTTCACATTATTTACCTGATTTCTATACCAGTACCTGACTATGTTGACTATGTCAGAAGGGATCCGACTATCCTCCATCTTTTTCCAAAGGATGTCGTACGAGACCAAATCAAATGCCTTAGATAGGTCAAGGAAACAGGCGCACACCTCAGTATTCCTTTTTGTATAGTAATGAACGGTATGCTTGAGACTCAGTATAGCTGTTTCTGTTGACAGTCCAGCTCGAAACCCAAACTGGTTGTCGTGGGGTATCACATACTTTTTCAAATGAACATCAAGCATACCGTCAAACACTTTTCCAGTAATCGTGGCTAGCGAAATAGGGCGGGCGATAATTGTTTGAATCCGCTATATCTCCAGTTTTGTTTTTGACAATGGGGACCACAATAGTCTTAATCATATCTGCTGGTAAGTAAGCATGACTAATACATAATGAGTACAGCATGGATAACACTCTGGGTAAATGAGGGGCCGCATGCCGAAAGTGTTCAATGCTAAGGCCATCGTGACCTGGTGATTTCCCCCTTGACATACTATCTATAGCGCGTTTAATATCACGAGCATTAAATGTGATTGGAAGGTCACAACCCGACGTATTATCACTATATTGTGATTTAGCTTCCACCACTGATGATTTAATCATAAATTTATCTCGGAAAAGGTTTGAGATGTTCTCAGCACCACTAACGCCATCAATGCTCACCGGCAGGCCAGGCTTGGCATTAAGACGCTTAGTGTTCTTCCAAAATGACCTAAAATCACCTTTCGCATGGTGTGAAGCCAGGATATCCATCTTAATTGGGTCCTCGTGGTTTTGACACCACTTAAGTCTAGACTTGAAAATCTTCTTAGCCCCACACATAGCGTTGTATACCGGTCCACTACTTGGTTTGCCAGCCCACGTCCATACCTCGAACTGTCGCCTGGCCTCCCGATGAGCATCGCGGACGTGCACATTCCACCCAGAAACCGGCTTTTTTTTGGCACGCCTGTTTCCCTGACTCACCAGGGATGCCGTGCTAAGTGCAGAGACAATGTCGTTATACAGAGAGTCTATAACCTGCCTGTGGTTAGGTATGTGCCTGTGGTGGGGTATATCAACGCAGTGATTATCACAACAGTTTCTAAGTACACTCGGAAAATCAATTAGTCTTAAAAGTTCACGACATTTTGTGCTATATGCAATAATTTGATCCCTCCCTCTATTTCCCCACATTACTTGGTTATGTTTTAGCGCACAGTTTACCAGTGTAGGAGGCAACCGTATAGCATCCAGATTAATTTCAAATATTATTGGAAAATGATCCGACCATAAGACATCATACTTTACATATGTTTTATAACAGAACAAACTGCTGCTTTTGTTGCTAAGCAATGATCTAGCCATCTTCTGGAACCGTTAGCCTCGCTAACAAACGTATAAGTATTGGATTGTAATCCCATCAATACAACGTCTACACAAGACATATAATTGTCCTCACAAAAAGTTGTCAACTCCATATAAAAACGTTCTGTAGGATGGGCATTGAAGTCACCCATGACATAAACACACTGGACGCCACAACTGTCTATAATAGCACTTACCGCGCTTAATGTGTCCGTAAAATCCATTAGATTAGCCGATGAATCAGTCGGCATATATACGCACATCACTATAATAGGCTTCGTAGGCAAGGATATTTTTATTGCACAAATTCCGAACACATGCACCGACACATCGCGAAATAGGTTATGATTCCACAGGAGCGCTACGCCGCCGTACGGCCGCCCCCGCAGCATCCCAGCCGTGGTATCAACCGCGCTGGTTCCCGTATAACTGAAATCCTTATGTATGGTACCTAAATAGGGTACGTCGTCTGGTAACAGCCACGTCTCCTGCAGCGCAATGATATCCGAACTGATGCACAGGTCCCGGACACTTTCCACAGAACGTTTGATACTTTTACAATTGAAGCTTGTTACGAATTTACACATCCTATCCGCCATTGACTTGTTTACTATTGCCGTTTTCAGAACTATTCGTAGTTCTCTTCTTGAAATGAATAAAGCGACGAAAAATTATTCCTTGTGGCCAGAATTTGTTATCTAAAAATATCTGTGAATTCGAATGGGATATAAAAAATTTGTAGGCCGTATAATCATGTGCTCTCTTCATTGTTATTTTCTCCAACTTCACAGATAAATATAGGTATCGTCTTTTCCGTTGCTCGAAATTTCTCATCCTGTGCTATCGCTACACCCATTTGCCCAGTAAAACGTTCTTTATACTTGGGTTTTCGTTTTCGAACAGTTGTCCACACGTTTTGCTGGTCCTCGTCCACCAATTTACTAGGCGACGTCGAGTTCGCAACGTCCACAAACAGTCTTTGTTTACATACCGGCGGGCAATCTGATAATAACGGTTCTAACGGTTGCGATGACGTAATGCGAGTGCCGCAGCCGCTGCCGCCTACTACCTCCACACACGAAGAATCGTCGATCGTAGATACGAATCCACCATCATTATCGCAAGTTATCAGTTTCTTCTTAGATTTTGGTAATTTACGGGAGATACTTCCTCCATGAAAGTTGTCATTCAAAGGCGATAATCCTATTGGGCCGCTATCCGCAATATAAGTCCCGCGTTTCATGTTTACACTATAATTATTTGGAGGAATCGATGCATATTTCAACTCCAATAAATCCGTCCGTAGGTCATTTATTTGTGAATGCGACACGTAATTGATCTTAATTTCATCCAGCTCTGCTCGTACTATGCATAAATCCTTCAATAATTTTGACGCATCCAAATGATCGAAACTAATAGGTGGTAGTTTATCCAAATCTCGAGCCACAAAAACAGGCAAGCACTCCGAGTCCGTTCGTTTGAATAAGGCAATAATGTCACCGAGTTCACGATTTTCCTTGCCTTGACCCTTACGCACGGACGTAGAATTAAATTTTCGCTGATCTCGAGGCAGCGATTCAAACAATAAAGACTTTGATCTCGAAATCTGTTCACTATTAAATGTCGTAACACAAATTCGCACCAAGCTATCTTCATCCATTATTGATATTTTGTTCTGGATGTACGCTAATAACTCGTCGATCACTATATTGCAAGTATTACACTTCAATGTCAACGCCATTGTTTACGTTCGCGACGCACCCTTTGTGTGATGTGCGTTTGCGCCGGCTACCCGACACTGACTGCAATAAAGGGCACTTTCATACAAAATATGCCAAGTAAATGCTTTTTTTTAGAATTGCCGGTCAAAATCTGACCGGCAATTCTAAAAAAAGCATTGCCTGCCCTTGCCCTTCTCTACAAGGATGTATTTGAGGGTTATGAATGAAAATAATGTACCGCTGTTGTTATTTGGCCATAGTCCACTTCCTCTACATACTTACACAGTCTCTTTTATATCACACTCAGCGCAACTTACTACACAGAAACGAAGCCTGAAATAATAACACATAAAATCAAATTGAATTATAATTCCAGGCAGTCATCCTCGGGCAGGCGTCAAAAGAATCGCAAATAAGAATTCACTCCCTACGATATGTGCCTAAACGAAATGATGGATCAGGAGATATTAAAAGTAACGAAGCATATAATAAAACACATGGACAAGACAATAATAGGACAAAACAATTGAAAAACAATGTAAGATCTGAAAACGAATTACTAGAAAAGGTAACAGAATCGAAGATAAATTCATTTCTAAATAAAGTGCCAGATATAACATTTGCCCCAAATATAACTGCGCTATTAGATCCTGAAACTACAACAACAACGGAGGGGGTTGTTGTTGTTAGTGAGACACAAAAGTTCACAAGTGAAGAACCGGCCACAACTAAAGAACCAACGACCGTCCTCTCAACCACAGAGGAGCCCACGATACCAAGCACCACCACCGAAGATGTGCCAACGACTTCCGAAACGGTCACCATCCCGTCGACCACACCTGAGGTTACCATACCATCTACCACCACCGATGATGTGTCAACGACTACCCAAACGGTGACGTTCCCATCGACCACACCTGAGGTTACGATACCATCTACCACCACCGATGATGTGTCAACGACTACCCAAACGGTGACGTTCCCGTCGACCACACCTGAGGTTACGATACCATCTACCACCACCGATGATGTACCAACGACTACCGAAACGGTCCCCTTCCCGTCGACCACACCTGAGGTTACGATACCATCTACCACCACCGATGATGTACCAACGACTACCCAAACGGTGACGTTCCCGTCGACCACACCTGAGGTTACGATACCATCTACCACCACCGATGATGTACCAACGACTACCCAAACGGTGACATTCCCGTCGACCACACCTGAGGTTACGATACCATCTACCACCACCGATGATGTACCAACGACTACCGAAACGGTCCCCTTCCCGTCGACCACACCTGAGGTTACGATACCATCTACCACCACCGATGATGTATCAACGACTACCCAAACGGTGACGTTCCCATCGACCACACCTGAGGTTACGATACCATCTACCACCACCGATGATGTACCAACGACTACCGAAACGGTGCCCTTCCCGTCGACCACACCTGAGGTTACGATACCATCTACCACCACCGATGATGTACCAACAACTACCGAAACGGTGCCCTTCCCGTCGACCACACCTGAGGTTACGATACCATCTACCACCACCGATGATGTATCAACGACTACCCAAACGGTGACGTTCCCATCGACCACACCTGAGGTTACGATACCATCTACCACCACCGATGATGTACCAACGACTACCGAAACGTTGCCCTTCCCGTCGACCACACCTGAGGTTACGATACCATCTATCACCACCGATGATGTACCAACGACTACCGAAACGGTGCTCTTCCCGTCGACCACACCTGAGGTTACGATACCATCTACCACCACCGATGATGTACCAACGACTACCGAAACGGTCCCCTTCCCGTCGACCACACCTGAGGTTACGATACCATCTACCACCACCGATGATGTACCAACGACTACCGAAACGGTGCTCTTCCCGTCGACCACACCTGAGGTTACGATACCATCTACCACCACCGATGATGTACCAACGACTACCGAAACGGTGCTCTTCCCGTCGACCACACCTGAGGTTACGATACCATCTACCACCACCGATGATGTACCAACAACTACCGAAACGGTGCCCTTCCCGTCGACCACACCTGAGGTTACGATACCATCTACCACCACCGATGATGTATCAACGACTACCC
Source organism: Blastobasis lacticolella (assembly GCA_905147135.1). Classification (NCBI taxonomy): domain Eukaryota; kingdom Metazoa; phylum Arthropoda; class Insecta; order Lepidoptera; family Blastobasidae; genus Blastobasis; species Blastobasis lacticolella. Next base: position 16,276,232 of record LR990053.1, on the reverse strand, counting down.
AAACGGTGACGTTCCCATCGACCACACCTGAGGTTACGATACCATCTACCACCACCGATGATGTACCAACGACTACCGAAACGTTGCCCTTCCCGTCGACCACACCTGAGGTTACGATACCATCTACCACCACCGATGATGTACCAACGACTACCGAAACGGTCCCCTTCCCGTCGACCACACCTGAGGTTACGATACCATCTACCACCACCGATGATGTACCAACGACTACCGAAACGGTCCCCTTCCCGTCGACCACACCTGAGGTTACGATACCATCTACCACCACCGATGATGTATCAATGACTACCCAAACGGTGACGTTCCCGTCGACCACACCTGAGGTTACGATACCATCTACCACCACCGATGATGTACCAACGACTACCGAAACGGTCCCCTTCCCGTCGACCACACCTGAGGTTACGATACCATCTACCACCACCGATGATGTACCAACGACTACCGAAACGGTCCCCTTTCCGTCGACCACACCTGAGGTTACGATACCATCTACCACCACCGATGATGTATCAATGACTACCCAAACGGTGACGTTCCCGTCGACCACACCTGAGGTTACGATACCATCTACCACCACCGATGATGTACCAACGACTACCGAAACGGTCCCCTTGCCGTCGACCACAACTGAGGTTACGATACCATCTACCACCACCGATGATGTACCAACGACTACCGAAACGGTGCTCTTCCCGTCGACCACACCTGAGGTTACGATACCATCTACCACCACCGATGATGTATCAACGACTACCGAAACGGTCCCCTTCCCGTCGACCACACCTGAGGTTACGATACCATCTACCACCACCGATGATGTATCAACGACTACCCAAACGGTGACGTTCCCGTCGACCACTCCTGAGGTTACGATACCATCTACCACCACCGATGATGTACCAACGACTACCGAAACGGTGCCCTTCCCGTCGACCACACCTGAGGTTACGATACCATCTACCACCACCGATGATGTATCAACGACTACCCAAACGGTGACGTTCCCATCGACCACACCTGAGGTTACGATACCATCTACCACCACCGATGATGTACCAACGACTACCGAAACGGTCCCCTTCCCGTCGACCACACCTGAGGTTACGATACCATCTACCACCACCGATGATGTATCAACGACTACCGAAACGGTCCCCTTCCCGTCGACCACACCTGAGGTTACGATACCATCTACCACCACCGATGATGTATCAACGACTACCCAAACGGTGACGTTCCCGTCGACCACTCCTGAGGTTACGATACCATCTACCACCACCGATTATGTACCAACAACTACCGAAACGGTGCCCTTCCCGTCGACCACACCTGAGGTTACGATACCATCTACCACCACCGATGATGTATCAACGACTACCCAAACGGTGACGTTCCCATCGACCACACCTGAGGTTACGATACCATCTACCACCACCGATGATGTACCAACGACTACCGAAACGTTGCCCTTCCCGACGACCACACCTGAGGTTACGATACCATCTACCACCACCGATGATGTATCAACGACTACCCAAACGGTGACGTTCCCATCGACCACACCTGAGGTTACGATACCATCTACCACCACCGATGATGTACCAACGACTACCGAAAAGGTGCCCTTCCCGTCGACCACACCTGAGGTTACGATACCATCTACCACCACCGATGATGTACCAACAACTACCGAAACGGTCCCCTTCCCGTCGACCACACCTGAGGTTACGATACCATCTACCACCACCGATGATGTACCAACGACTACCGAAACGGTCCCCTTCCCGTCGACCACACCTGAGGTTACGATACCATCTACCACCACCGATGATGTATCAACGACTACCCAAACGGTGACGTTCCCATCGACCACACCTGAGGTTACGATTCCATCTACCACCACCGATGATGTACCAACGACTACCGAAACGGTGCCCTTCCCGTCGACCACACCTGAGGTTACGATACCATCTACCACCACCGATGATGTACCAACGACTACCGAAACGGTCCCCTTCCCGTCGACCACACCTGAGGTTACGATACCATCTACCACCACCGATGATGTACCAACGACTACCGAAACGGTCCCCTTCCCGTCGACCACACCTGAGGTTACGATACCATCTACCACCACCGATGATGTACCAACGACTACCGAAACGGTCCCCTTCCCGTCGACCACACCTGAGGTTACGATACCATCTACCACTACCGATGATGTACCAACGACTACCGAAACGGTCCCCTTCCCGTCGACCACACCTGAGGTTACGATACCATCTACCACCACCGATGATGTACCAACGACTACCGAAACGGTCCCCTTCCCGTCGACCACACCTGAGGTTACGATACCATCTACCACCACCGATGATGTATCAACGACTACCCTAACGGTGACGTTCCCATCGACCACACCTGAGGTTACGATACCATCTACCACCACCGATGATGTACCAACGACTACCGAAACGGTGCCCTTCCCGTCGACCACACCTGAGGTTACGATACCATCTACCACCACCGATGATGTACCAACAACTACCGAAACGGTGCCCTTCCCGTCGACCACACCTGAGGTTACGATACCATCTACCACCACCGATGATGTACCAACGACTACCGAAACGGTCCCCTTCCCGTCGACCACACCTGAGGTTACGATACCATCTACCACCACCGATGATGTACCAACGACTACCGAAACGGTCCCCTTCCCGTCGACCACAACTGAGGTTACGATACCATCTACCACCACCGATGATGTATCAACGACTACCCAAACGGTGACGTTCCCGTCGACCACACCTGAGGTTACGATACCATCTACCACCACCGATGATGTACCAACGACTACCGAAACGGTCCCCTTCCCGTCGACCACACCTGAGGTTACGATACCATCTACCACCACCGATGATGTATCAACGAGTACCCAAACGGTGACGTTCCCATCGACCACACCTGAGGTTACGATACCATCTACCACCACCGATGATGTACCAACGACTACCGAAACGGTGCCCTTCCCGTCGACCACACCTGAGGTTACGATACCATCTACCACCACCGATGATGTACCAACAACTACCGAAACGGTGCCCTTCCCGTCGACCACACCTGAGGTTACAATACCATCTACCACCACCGATGATGTATCAACGACTACCCAAACGGTGACGTTCCCATCGACCACACCTGAGGTTACGATACCATCTACCACCACCGATGGTGTACCAACGACTACCGAAACGGTCCCCTTGCCGTCGACCACAACTGAGGTTACGATACCATCTACCACCACCGATGATGTACCAACGACTACCGAAACGGTCCCCTTCCCGTCGACCACACCTGAGGTTACGATACCATCTACCACCACCGATGATGTACCAACGACTACCGAAACGGTCCCCTTCCCGTCGACCACACCTGAGGTTACGATACCATCTACCACCACCGATGATGTATCAACGACTACCCAAACGGTGACGTTCCCGTCGACCACACCTGAGGTTACGATACCATCTACCACCACCGATGATGTATCAACGACTACCCAAACGGTGACGTTCCCGTCGACCACTCCTGAGGTTACGATACCATCTACCACCACCGATGATGTACCAACGACTACCGAAACGGTGACGTTCCCGTCGACCACACCTGAGGTTACGATACCATCTACCACCACCGATGATGTACCAACGACTACCGAAACGGTCCCCTTCCCGTCGACCACACCTGAGGTTACGATATCATCTACCACCACCGATGATGTACCAACGACTACCGAAACGGTCCCCTTTCCGTCGACCACACCTGAGGTTACGATACCATCTACCACCACCGATGATGTACCAACGACTACCGAAACGGTCCCCTTCCCGTCGACCACACCTGAGGTTACGATACCATCTACCACCACCGATGATGTACCAACGACTACCGAAACGGTCCCCTTCCCGTCGACCACACCTGAGGTTACGATACCATCTACCACCACCGATGATGTACCAACGACTACCGAAACGGTCCCCTTCCCGTCGACCACACCTGAGGTTACGATACCATCTACCACCACCGATGATGTATCAACGACTACCCAAACGGTGACGTTCCCGTCGACCACACCTGAGGTTACGATACCATCTACCACCACCGATGATGTACCAACGACTACCCAAACGGTGACGTTCCCGTCGACCACACCTGAGGTTACGATACCATCTACCACCACCGATGATGTACCAACGACTACCGAAACGGTGCCCTTCCCGTCGACCACACCTGAGGTTACGATACCATCTACCACCACCGATGATGTACCAACAACTACCGAAACGGTGCCCTTCCCGTCGACCACACCTGAGGTTACGATACCATCTACCACCACCGATGATGTACCAACGACTACCGAAACGGTCCCCTTCCCGTCGACCACACCTGAGGTTACGATACCATCTACCACCACCGATGATGTACCAACGACTACCGAAACGGCGCCCTTCCCGTCGACCACACCTGAGGTTACGATACCATCTACCACCACCGATGATGTACCAACGACTACCGAAACGGTCCCCTTGCCGTCGACCACACCTGAGGTTACGATACCATCTACCACCACCGATGATGTACCAACAACTACCGAAACGGTGCCCTTCCCGTCGACCACACCTGAGGTTACGATACCAACTACCACCACCGATGATGTACCAACGACTACCGAAACGGTCCCCTTCCCGTCGACCACACCTGAGGTTACGATACCATCTACCACCACCGATGATGTATCAACGACTACCGAAACGGTCCCCTTCCCGTCGACCACACCTGAGGTTACGATACCATCTACCACCACCGATGATGTATCAACGACTACCCAAACGGTGACGTTCCCGTCGACCACTCCTGAGGTTACGATACCATCTACCACCACCGATGATGTACCAACGACTACCGAAACGGTCCCCTTCCCGTCGACCACACCTGAGGTTACGATACCATCTACCACCACCGATGATGTACCAACAACTACCGAAACGGTGCCCTTCCCGTCGACCACACCTGAGGTTACGATACCATCTACCACCACCGATGATGTACCAACGACTACCGAAACGGTCCCCTTCCCGTCGACCACACCTGAGGTTACGATACCATCTACCACCACCGATGATGTACCAACGACTACCGAAACGGTCCCCTTCCCGTCGACCACAACTGAGGTTACGATACCATCTACCACCACCGATGATGTATCAACGACTACCCAAACGGTGACGTTCCCGTCGACCACTCCTGAGGTTACGATACCATCTACCACCACCGATGATGTACCAACGAATACCGAAACGGTGCCCTTCCCGTCGACCACACCTGAGGTTACGATACCATCTACCACCACCGATGATGTACCAACAACTACCGAAACGGTGCCCTTCCCGTCGACCACACCTGAGGTTACGATACCATCTACCACCACCGATGATGTACCAACAACTACCGAAACGGTGCCCTTCCCGTCGACCACACCTGAGGTTACGATACCATCTACCACCACCGATGATGTACCAACGACTACCGAAACGGTCCCCTTCCCGTCGACCACACCTGAGGTTACGATACCATCTACCACCACCGATGATGTATCAACGACTACCGAAACGGTCCCCTTCCCGTCGACCACACCTGAGGTTACGATACCATCTACCACCACCGATGATGTATCAACGACTACCCAAACGGTGACGTTCCCGTCGACCACTCCTGAGGTTACGATACCATCTACCACCACCGATGATGTACCAACGACTACCGAAACGGTCCCCTTCCCGTCGACCACACCTGAGGTTACGATACCATCTACCACCACCGATGATGTACCAACAACTACCGAAACGGTGCCCTTCCCGTCGACCACACCTGAGGTTACGATACCATCTACCACCACCGATGATGTACCAACGACTACCGAAACGGTCCCCTTCCCGTCGACCACACCTGAGGTTACGATACCATCTACCACCACCGATGATGTACCAACGACTACCGAAACGGTCCCCTTCCCGTCGACCACAACTGAGGTTACGATACCATCTACCACCACCGATGATGTATCAACGACTACCCAAACGGTGACGTTCCCGTCGACCACAACTGAGGTTACGATACCATCTACCACCACCGATGATGTACCAACGACTACCGAAACGGTCCCCTTCCCGTCGACCACACCTGAGGTTACGATACCATCTACCACCACCGATGATGTATCAACGACTACCGAAACGGTCCCCTTCCCGTCGCCCACACCTGAGGTTACGATACCATCTACCACCACCGATGATGTATCAACGACTACCCAAACGGTGACGTTCCCGTCGACCACTCCTGAGGTTACGATACCATCTACCACCACCGATGATGTACCAACGACTACCGAAACGGTGCCCTTCCCGTCGACCACACCTGAGGTTACGATACCATCTACCACCACCGATGATGTACCAACAACTACCGAAACGGTGCCCTTCCCGTCGACCACACCTGAGGTTACGATACCATCTACCACCACCGATGATGTACCAACAACTACCGAAACGGTGCCCTTCCCGTCGACCACACCTGAGGTTACGATACCATCTACCACCACCGATGATGTACCAACGACTACCGAAACGGTCCCCTTCCCGTCGACCACACCAGAGGTTACGATACCATCTACCACCACCGATGATGTATCAACGACTACCGAAACGGTCCCCTTCCCGTCGACCACACCTGAGGTTACGATACCATCTACCACCACCGATGATGTATCAACGACTACCCAAACGGTGACGTTCCCGTCGACCACTCCTGAGGTTACGATACCATCTACCACCACCGATGATGTACCAACGACTACCGAAACGGTCCCCTTCCCGTCGACCACACCTGAGGTTACGATACCATCTACCACCACCGATGATGTACCAACAACTACCGAAACGGTGCCCTTCCCGTCGACCACACCTGAGGTTACGATACCATCTACCACCACCGATGATGTACCAACAACTACCGAAACGGTGCCCTTCCCGTCGACCACACCTGAGGTTACGATACCATCTACCACCACCGATGATGTACCAACGACTACCGAAACGGTCCCCTTCCCGTCGACCACACCTGAGGTTACGATACCATCTACCACCACCGATGATGTACCAACGACTACCGAAACGGTCCCCTTCCCGTCGACCACAACTGAGGTTACGATACCATCTACCACCACCGATGATGTATCAACGACTACCCAAACGGTGACGTTCCCGTCGACCACACCTGAGGTTACGATACCATCTACCACCACCGATGATGTACCAACGACTACCGAAACGGTCCCCTTCCCGTCGACCACACCTGAGGTTACGATACCATCTACCACCACCGATGATGTACCAACAACTACCGAAACGGTGCCCTTCCCGTCGACCACACCTGAGGTTACGATACCATCTACCACCACCGATGATGTACCAACGACTACCGAAACGGTCCCCTTCCCGTCGACCACACCTGAGGTTACGATACCATCTACCACCACCGATGATGTACCAACGACTACCGAAACGGTCCCCTTCCCGTCGACCACAACTGAGGTTACGATACCATCTACCACCACCGATGATGTATCAACGACTACCCAAACGGTGACGTTCCCGTCGACCACACCTGAGGTTACGATACCATCTACCACCACCGATGATGTACCAACGACTACCGAAACGGTCCCCTTCCCGTCGACCACACCTGAGGTTACGATACCATCTACCACCACCGATGATGTACCAACAACTACCGAAACGGTGCCCTTCCCGTCGACCACACCTGAGGTTACGATACCATCTACCACCACCGATGATGTATCAACGACTACCCAAACGGTGACGTTCCCGTCGACCACACCTGAGGTTACGATACCATCTACCACCACCGATGATGTACCAACGACTACCGAAACGTTGCCCTTCCCGACGACCACACCTGAGGTTACGATACCATCTACCACCACCGATGATGTATCAACGACTACCCAAACGGTGACGTTCCCATCGACCACACCTGAGGTTACGATACCATCTACCACCACCGATGATGTACCAACGACTACCGAAAAGGTGCCCTTCCCGTCGACCACACCTGAGGTTACGATACCATCTACCACCACCGATGATGTACCAACGACTACCGAAACGGTCCCCTTCCCGTCGACCACACCTGAGGTTACGATACCATCTACCACCACCGATGATGTATCAACGACTACCCAAACGGTGACGTTCCCATCGACCACACCTGAGGTTACGATACCATCTACCACCACCGATGATGTACCAACGACTACCGAAACGGTGCCCTTCCCGTCGACCACACCTGAGGTTACGATACCATCTACCACCACCGATGATGTACCAACGACTACCGAAACGGTCCCCTTCCCGTCGACCACACCTGAGGTTACGATACCATCTACCACCACCGATGATGTATCAACGACTACCCAAACGGTGACGTTCCCATCGACCACACCTGAGGTTACGATACCATCTACCACCACCGATGATGTACCAACGACTACCGAAACGTTGCCCTTCCCGACGACCACACCTGAGGTTACGATACCATCTACCACCACCGATGATGTATCAACGACTACCCAAACGGTGACGTTCCCATCGACCACACCTGAGGTTACGATACCATCTACCACCACCGATGATGTACCAACGACTACCGAAAAGGTGCCCTTCCCGTCGACCACACCTGAGGTTACGATACCATCTACCACCACCGATGATGTACCAACGACTACCGAAACGGTCCCCTTCCCGTCGACCACACCTGAGGTTACGATACCATCTACCACCACCGATGATGTATCAACGACTACCCAAACGGTGACGTTCCCATCGACCACACCTGAGGTTACGATACCATCTACCACCACCGATGATGTACCAACGACTACCGAAACGGTGCCCTTCCCGTCGACCACACCTGAGGTTACGATACCATCTACCACCACCGATGATGTACCAACGACTACCGAAACGGTCCCCTTCCCGTCGACCACACCTGAGGTTACGATACCATCTACCACCACCGATGATGTACCAACGACTACCGAAACGGTCCCCTTCCCGTCGACCACACCTGAGGTTACGATACCATCTACCACCACCGATGATGTACCAACGACTACCGAAACGGTCCCCTTCCCGTCGACCACACCTGAGGTTACGATACCATCTACCACTACCGATGATGTATCAACGACAACCGAAACGGTCCCCTTCCCGTCGACCACACCTGAGGTTACGATACCATCTACCACCACCGATGATGTATCAACGACTACCCAAACGGTGACGTTCCCGTCGACCACAAATGAGGTTACGATACCATCTACCACCACCGATGATGTACCAACGACCACCGAAACGGTCCCCTTCCCGTCGACCACACCTGAGGTTACGATACCATCTACCACCACCGACGATGTATCAACGACTACCCAAACGGTGACGTTCCCGTCGACCACTCCTGAGGTTACGATACCATCTACCACCACCGATGATGTACCAACGACTACCGAAACGGTGACGTTCCCGTCGACCACACCTGAAGTTACGATACCATCTACCACCACCGATGATGTACCAACGACTACCCAAACGGTGACATTCCCGTCGACCACACCTGAGGTTACGATACCATCTACCACCACCGATGATGTACCAACGACTACCGAAACGGTCCCCTTCCCGTCGACCACACCTGAGGTTACGATACCATCTACCACCACCGATGATGTATCAACGACTACCCTAACGGTGACGTTCCCATCGACCACACCTGAGGTTACGATACCATCTACCACCACCGATGATGTACCAACGACTACCGAAACGGTGCCCTTCCCGTCGACCACACCCGAGGTTACGATACCATCTACCACCACCGATGATGTACCAACAACTACCGAAACGGTGCCCTTCCCGTCGACCACACCTGAGGTTACGATACCATCTACCACCACCGATGATGTACCAACGACTACCGAAACGGTCCCCTTCCCGTCGACCACACCTGAGGTTACGATACCATCTACCACCACCGATGATGTACCAACGACTACCGAAACGGTCCCCTTCCCGTCGACCACAACTGAGGTTACGATACCATCTACCACCACCGATGATGTATCAACGACTACCCAAACGGTGACGTTCCCGTCGACCACACCTGAGGTTACGATACCATCTACCACCACCGATGATGTACCAACGACTACCGAAACGGTCCCCTTCCCGTCGACCACACCTGAGGTTACGATACCATCTACCACCACCGATGATGTACCAACGACTACCGAAACGGTCCCCTTCCCGTCGACCACACCTGAGGTTACGATACCATCTACCACCACCGATGATGTACCAACAACTACCGAAACGGTGCCCTTCCCGTCGACCACACCTGAGGTTACGATACCATCTACCACCACCGATGATGTATCAACGACTACCCAAACGGTGACGTTCCCGTCGACCACACCTGAGGTTACGATACCATCTACCACCACCGATGATGTACCAACGACTACCCAAACGGTGACGTTCCCGTCGACCACTCCTGAGGTTACGATACCATCTACCACCACCGATGATGTACCAACGACTACCGAAACGGTCCCCTTCCCGTCGACCACACCTGAGGTTACGATACCATCTACCACCACCGATGATGTACCAACAACTACCGAAACGGTGCCCTTCCCGTCGACCACACCTGAGGTTACGATACCATCTACCACCACCGATGATGTACCAACGACTACCGAAACGGTCCCCTTCCCGTCGACCACACCTGAGGTTACGATACCATCTACCACCACCGATGATGTATCAACGACTACCCAAACGGTGACGTTCCCGTCGACCACTCCTGAGGTTACGATACCATCTACCACCACCGATGATGTACCAACGACTACCGAAACGGTCCCCTTCCCGTCGACCACACCTGAGGTTACGATACCATCTACCACCACCGATGATGTACCAACAACTACCGAAACGGTGCCCTTCCCGTCGACCACACCTGAGGTTACGATACCATCTACCACCACCGATGATGTACCAACGACTACCGAAACGGTCCCCTTCCCGTCGACCACACCTGAGGTTACGATACCATCTACCACCACCGATGATGTACCAACGACTACCGAAACGGTCCCCTTCCCGTCGACCACAACTGAGGTTACGATACCATCTACCACCACCGATGATGTATCAACGACTACCCAAACGGTGACGTTCCCGTCGACCTTTCCTGAGGTTACGATACCATCTACCACCACCGATGATGTACCAACGACTACCGAAACGGTGCCCTTCCCGTCGACCACACCTGAGGTTACGATACCATCTACCACCACCGATGATGTACCAACAACTACCGAAACGGTGCCCTTCCCGTCGACCACACCTGAGGTTACGATACCATCTACCACCACCGATGATGTACCAACAACTACCGAAACGGTGCCCTTCCCGTCGACCACACCTGAGGTTACGATACCATCTACCACCACCGATGATGTACCAACGACTACCCAAACGGTGACGTTCCCGTCGACCACACCTGAGGTTACGATACCATCTACCACCACCGATGATGTATCAACGACTACCCAAACGGTGACGTTCCCGTCGACCACACCTGAGGTTACGATACCATCTACCACCACCGATGATGTACCAACGACTACCGAAACGGTCCCCTTCCCGTCGACCACACCTGAGGTTACGATACCATCTACCACCACCGATGATGTGTCAACGACTACCCAAACGGTGACGTTCCCGTCGACCACACCTGAGGTTACGATACCATCTACCACCACCGATGATGTACCAACGACTACCGAAACGGTCCCCTTCCCGTCGACCACACCTGAGGTTACGATACCATCTACCACCACCGATGATGTACCAACAACTACCGAAACGGTGCCCTTCCCGTCGACCACACCTGAGGTTACGATACCATCTACCACCACCGATGATGTACCAACGACTACCGAAACGGTCCCCTTCCCGTCGACCACACCTGAGGTTACGATACCATCTACCACCACCTATGATGTATCAACGACTACCCAAACGGTGACGTTCCCGTCGACCACTCCTGAGGTTACGATACCATCTACCACCACCGATGATGTACCAACGACTACCGAAACGGTCCCCTTCCCGTCGACCACACCTGAGGTTACGATACCATCTACCACCACCGATGATGTACCAACAACTACCGAAACGGTGCCCTTCCCGTCGACCACACCTGAGGTTACGATACCATCTACCACCACCGATGATGTACCAACGACTACCGAAACGGTCCCCTTCCCGTCGACCACACCTGAGGTTACGATACCATCTACCACCACCTATGATGTATCAACGACTACCCAAACGGTGACGTTCCCGTCGACCACTCCTGAGGTTACGATACCATCTACCACCACCGATGATGTACCAACGACTACCGAAACGGTCCCCTTCCCGTCGACCACACCTGAGGTTACGATACCATCTACCACCACCGATGATGTACCAACGACTACCGAAACGGTGCCCTTCCCGTCGACCACACCTGAGGTTACGATACCATCTACCACCACCGATGATGTACCAACGACTACCGAAACGGTCCCCTTCCCGTCGACCACACCTGAGGTTACGATACCATCTACCACCACCGATGATGTACCAACGACTACCGAAACGGTCCCCTTCCCGTCGACCACAACTGAGGTTACGATACCATCTACCACCACCGATGATGTATCAACGACTACCCAAACGGTGACGTTCCCGTCGACCTTTCCTGAGGTTACGATACCATCTACCACCACCGATGATGTACCAACGACTACCGAAACGGTGCCCTTCCCGTCGACCACACCTGAGGTTACGATACCATCTACCACCACCGATGATGTACCAACAACTACCGAAACGGTGCCCTTCCCGTCGACCACACCTGAGGTTACGATACCATCTACCACCACCGATGATGTACCAACAACTACCGAAACGGTGCCCTTCCCGTCGACCACACCTGAGGTTACGATACCATCTACCACCACCGATGATGTACCAACGACTACCCAAACGGTGACGTTCCCGTCGACCACACCTGAGGTTACGATACCATCTACCACCACCGATGATGTGTCAACGACTACCCAAACGGTGACGTTCCCGTCGACCACACCTGAGGTTACGATACCATCTACCACCACCGATGATGTACCAACGACTATTCAAACGGTGACATTCCCGTCGACCACACCTGAGGTTACGATACCATCTACCACCACCGATGATGTATCAACGACTACCCAAACGGTGACGTTCCCGTCGACCACACCTGAGGTTACGATACCATCTACCACCACCGATGATGTACCAACGACTACCGAAACGGTCCCCTTCCCGTCGACCACACCTGAGGTTACGATACCATCTACCACCACCGATGATGTGTCAACGACTACCCAAACGGTGACGTTCCCGTCGACCACACCTGAGGTTACGATACCATCTACCACCACCGATGATGTACCAACGACTACCGAAACGGTCCCCTTCCCGTCGACCACACCTGAGGTTACGATACCATCTACCACCACCGATGATGTACCAACGACCACCGAAACGGTCCCCTTCCCGTCGACCACACCTGAGGTTACGATACCATCTACCACCACCGATGATGTACCAACAACTACCGAAACGGTCCCCTTCCCGTCGACCACACCTGAGGTTACGATACCATCTACCACCACCGATGATGTATCAACGACAACCGAAACGGTCCCCTTCCCGTCGACCACACCTGAGGTTACGATACCATCTACCACCACCGATGATGTATCAACGACTACCCAAACGGTGACGTTCCCGTCGACCACACCTGAGGTTACGATACCATCTACCACCACCGATGATGTACCAACGACTACCGAAACGGTCCCCTTCCCGTCGACCACAACTGAGGTTACGATACCATCTACCACCACCGATGATGTATCAACGACTACCCAAACGGTGACGTTCCCGTCGACCACACCTGAGGTTACGATACCATCTACCACCACCGATGATGTACCAACGACTACCGAAACGGTCCCCTTCCCGTCGACCACACCTGAGGTTACGATACCATCTACCACCACCGATGATGTACCAACAACTACCGAAACGGTGCCCTTCCCGTCGACCACACCTGAGGTTACGATACCATCTACCACCACCGATGATGTATCAACGACTACCCAAACGGTGACGTTCCCATCGACCACACCTGAGGTTACGATACCATCTACCACCACCGATGATGTACCAACGACTACCGAAACGTTGCCCTTCCCGACGACCACACCTGAGGTTACGATACCATCTACCACCACCGATGATGTATCAACGACTACCCAAACGGTGACGTTCCCATCGACCACACCTGAGGTTACGATACCATCTACCACCACCGATGATGTACCAACGACTACCGAAAAGGTGCCCTTCCCGTCGACCACACCTGAGGTTACGATACCATCTACCACCACCGATGATGTACCAACGACTACCGAAACGGTCCCCTTCCCGTCGACCACACCTGAGGTTACGATACCATCTACCACCACCGATGATGTACCAACGACTACCGAAACGGTCCCCTTCCCGTCGACCACAACTGAGGTTACGATACCATCTACCACCACCGATGATGTATCAACGACTACCAAAACGGTGACGTTCCCGTCGACCACACCTGAGGTTACGATACCATCTACCACCACCGATGATGTACCAACGACTACCGAAACGGTCCCCTTCCCGTCGACCACACCTGAGGTTACGATACCATCTACCACCACCGATGATGTATCAACAACTACCCAAACGGTGACGTTCCCATCGACCACACCTGAGGTTACGATACCATCTACCACCACCGATGATGTACCAACGACTACCGAAACGGTGCCCTTCCCGTCGACCACACCTGAGGTTACGATACCATCTACCACCACCGATGATGAACCAACAACTACCGAAACGGTGCCCTTCCCGTCGACCACACCTGAGGTTACGATACCATCTACCACCACCGATGATGTATCAACGACTACCCAAACGGTGACGTTCCCATCGACCACACCTGAGGTTACGATACCATCTACCACCACCGATGATGTACCAACGACTACCGAAACGTTGCCCTTCCCGTCGACCACACCTGAGGTTACGATACCATCTACCACCACCGATGATGTATCAACGACTACCCAAACGGTGACGTTCCCATCGACCACACCTGAGGTTACGATACCATCTACCACCACCGATGATGTACCAACGACTACCGAAACGGTGACGTTCCCGTCGACCACACCTGAGGTTACGATACCATCTACCACCACCGATGATGTACCAACGACCACCGAAACGGTCCCCTTCCCGTCGACCACACCTGAGGTTACGATACCATCTACCACCACCGATGATGTACCAACGACTACCCAAACGGTGACATTCCCGTCGACCACACCTGAGGTTACGATACCATCTACCACCACCGATGATGTACCAACGACTACCGAAACGGTCCCCTTCCCGTCGACCACACCTGAGGTTACGATACCATCTACCACCACCGATGATGTACCAACGACTACCCAAACGGTGACATTCCCGTCGACCACACCTGAGGTTACGATACCATCTACCACCACCGATGATGTACCAACGACTACCGAAACGGTCCCCTTCCCGTCGACCACACCTGAGGTTACGATACCATCTACCACCACCGATGATGTACCAACGACTACCCAAACGGTGACGTTCCCGTCGACCACTCCTGAGGTTACGATACCATCTACCACCACCGATGATGTACCAACGACTACCGAAACGGTGACGTTCCCGTCGACCACACCTGAGGTTACGATACCATCTACCACCACTGATGATGTACCAACGACTACCCAAACGGTGACATTCCCGTCGACCACACCTGAGGTTACGATACCATCTACCACCACCGATGATGTACCAACGACTACCGAAACGGTCCCCTTCCCGTCGACCACACCTGAGGTTACGATACCATCTACCACCACCGATGATGTATCAACGACTACCCTAACGGTGACGTTCCCATCGACCACACCTGAGGTTACGATACCATCTACCACCACCGATGATGTACCAACGACTACCGAAACGGTGCCCTTCCCGTCGACCACACCTGAGGTTACGATACCATCTACCACCACCGATGATGTACCAACAACTACCGAAACGGTGCCCTTCCCGTCGACCACACCTGAGGTTACGATACCATCTACCACCACCGATGATGTACCAACGACTACCGAAACGGTCCCCTTCCCGTCGACCACACCTGAGGTTACGATACCATCTACCACCACCGATGATGTACCAACGACTACCGAAACGGTCCCCTTCCCGTCGACCACAACTGAGGTTACGATACCATCTACCACCACCGATGATGTATCAACGACTACCCAAACGGTGACGTTCCCGTCGACCACACCTGAGGTTACGATACCATCTACCACCACCGATGATGTACCAACGACTACCGAAACGGTCCCCTTCCCGTCGACCACACCTGAGGTTACGATACCATCTACCACCACCGATGATGTACCAACGACTACCCAAACGGTGACGTTCCCGTCGACCACTCCTGAGGTTACGATACCATCTACCACCACCGATGATGTACCAACGACTACCGAAACGGTGACGTTCCCGTCGACCACACCTGAGGTTACGATACCATCTACCACCACTGATGATGTACCAACGACTACCCAAACGGTGACATTCCCGTCGACCACACCTGAGGTTACGATACCATCTACCACCACCGATGATGTACCAACGACTACCGAAACGGTCCCCTTCCCGTCGACCACACCTGAGGTTACGATACCATCTACCACTACCGATGATGTATCAACGACTACCCTAACGGTGACGTTCCCATCGACCACACCTGAGGTTACGATACCATCTACCACCACCGATGATGTACCAACGACTACCGAAACGGTGCCCTTCCCGTCGACCACACCTGAGGTTACGATACCATCTACCACCACCGATGATGTACCAACAACTACCGAAACGGTGCCCTTCCCGTCGACCACACCTGAGGTTACGATACCATCTACCACCACCGATGATGTACCAACGACTACCGGAACGGTCCCCTTCCCGTCGACCACACCTGAGGTTACGATACCATCTACCACCACCGATGATGTACCAACGACTACCGAAACGGTCCCCTTCCCGTCGACCACAACTGAGGTTACGATACCATCTACCACCACCGATGATGTATCAACGACTACCCAAACGGTGACGTTCCCGTCGACCACACCTGAGGTTACGATACCATCTACCACCACCGATGATGTACCAACGACTACCGAAACGGTCCCCTTCCCGTCGACCACACCTGAGGTTACGATACCATCTACCACCACCGATGATGTATCAACGAGTACCCAAACGGTGACGTTCCCATCGACCACACCTGAGGTTACGATACCATCTACCACCACCGATGATGTACCAACGACTACCGAAACGGTGCCCTTCCCGTCGACCACACCTGAGGTTACGATACCATCTACCACCACCGATGATGTATCAACGACTACCCAAACGGTGACGTTCCCGTCGACCACACCTGAGGTTACGATACCATCTACCACCACCGATGATGTACCAACGACTACCCAAACGGTGACGTTCCCGTCGACCACACCTGAGGTTACGATACCATCTACCACCACCGATGATGTACCAACGACTACCCAAACGGTGACATTCCCGTCGACCACACCTGAGGTTACGATACCATCTACCACCACCGATGATGTATCAACGACAACCGAAACGGTCCCCTTCCCGTCGACCACACCTGAGGTTACGATACCATCTACCACCACCGATGATGTACCAACGACTACCGAAACGGTGCCCTTCCCGTCGACCACACCTGAGGTTACGATACCATCTACCACCACCGATGATGTACCAACAACTACCGAAACGGTCCCCTTCCCGTCGACCACACCTGAGGTTACGATACCATCTACCACCACCGATGATGTACCAACGACTACCGAAACGGTCCCCTTCCCGTCGACCACACCTGAGGTTACGATACCATCTACCACCACCGATGATGTACCAACGACTACCGAAACGGTCCCCTTCCCGTCGACCACAACTGAGGTTACGATACCATCTACCACCACCGATGATGTATCAACGACTACCAAAACGGTGACGTTCCCGTCGACCACACCTGAGGTTACGATACCATCTACCACCACCGATGATGTACCAACGACTACCCAAACGGTGACGTTCCCGTCGACCACACCTGAGGTTACGATACCATCTACCACCACCGATGATGTACCAACGACTACCCAAACGGTGACGTTCCCGTCGACCACACCTGAGGTTACGATACCATCTACCACCACCGATGATGTATCAACGACAACCGAAACGGTCCCCTTCCCGTCGACCACACCTGAGGTTACGATACCATCTACCACCACCGATGATGTACCAACGACTACCGAAACGGTGCCCTTCCCGTCGACCACACCTGAGGTTACGATACCATCTACCACCACCGATGATGTACCAACAACTACCGAAACGGTCCCCTTCCCGTCGACCACACCTGAGGTTACGATACCATCTACCACCACCGATGATGAACCAACAACTACCGAAACGGTGCCCTTCCCGTCGACCACACCTGAGGTTACGATACCATCTACCACCACCGATGATGTACCAACGACTACCGAAACGGTGCCCTTCCCGTCGACCACACCTGAGGTTACGATACCATCTACCACCACCGATGATGTACCAACGACTACCGAAACGGTGACGTTCCCGTCGACCACACCTGAGGTTACGATACCATCTACCACCACCGATGATGTACCAACGACTACCCAAACGGTCCCCTTCCCGTCGACCACACCTGAGGTTACGATACCATCTACCACCACCGATGATGTACCAACGACTACCGAAACGGTCCCCTTCCCGTCGACCACACCTGAGGTTACGATACCATCTACCACCACCGATGATGTACCAACGACTACCGAAACGGTCCCCTTCCCGTCGACCACACCTGAGGTTACGATACCATCTACCACCACCGATGATGTACCAACGACTACCCAAACGGTCCCCTTCCCGTCGACCACACCTGAGGTTACGATACCATCTACCACCACCGATGATTTATCAACGACTACCCAAACGGTGACGTTCCCATCGACCACACCTGAGGTTACGATACCATCTACCACCACCGATGATGTACCAACGACTACCCAAACGGTCCCCTTCCCGTCGACCACACCTGAGGTTACGATACCATCTACCACCACCGATGATGTACCAACGACTACCGAAACGGTCCCCTTCCCGTCGACCACACCTGAGGTTACGATACCATCTACCACCACCGATGATGTACCAACGACTACCGAAACGGTCCCCTTCCCGTCGACCACACCTGAGGTAACGATACCATCTACCACCACCGATGATGTACCAACGACTACCCAAACGGTCCCCTTCCCGTCGACCACACCTGAGGTTACGATACCATCTACCACCACCGATGATGTACCAACGACTACCGAAACGGTGACGTTCCCGTCGACCACACCTGAGGTTACGATACCATCTACCACCACTGATGATGTACCAACGACTACCCAAACGGTGACATTCCCGTCGACCACACCTGAGGTTACGATACCATCTACCACCACCGATGATGTACCAACGACTACCGAAACGGTCCCCTTCCCGTCGACCACACCTGAGGTTACGATACCATCTACCACCACCGATGATGTATCAACGACTACCCTAACGGTGACGTTCCCATCGACCACACCTGAGGTTACGATACCATCTACCACCACCGATGATGTACCAACGACTACCGAAACGGTGCCCTTCCCGTCGACCACACCTGAGGTTACGATACCATCTACCACCACCGATGATGTACCAACGACTACCGAAACGGTCCCCTTCCCGTCGACCACACCTGAGGTTACGATACCATCTACCACCACCGATGATGTACCAACGACTACCGAAACGGTCCCCTTCCCGTCGACCACAACTGAGGTTACGATACCATCTACCACCACCGATGATGTATCAACGACTACCCAAACGGTGACGTTCCCGTCGACCACACCTGAGGTTACGATACCATCTACTACCACCGATGATGTACCAACGACTACCCAAACGGTGACGTTCCCGTCGACCACACCTGAGGTTACGATACCATCTACCACCACCGATGATGTACCAACGACTACCCAAACGGTGACATTCCCGTCGACCACACCTGAGGTTACGATACCATCTACCACCACCGATGATGTATCAACGACAACCGAAACGGTCCCCTTCCCGTCGACCACACCTGAGGTTACGATACCATCTACCACCACCGATGATGTACCAACGACTACCGAAACGGTGCCCTTCCCGTCGACCACACCTGAGGTTACGATACCATCTACCACCACCGATGATGTACCAACAACTACCGAAACGGTCCCCTTCCCGTCGACCACACCTGAGGTTACGATACCATCTACCACCACCGATGATGTACCAACGACTACCGAAACGGTCCCCTTCCCGTCGACCACACCTGAGGTTACGATACCATCTACCACCACCGATGATGTACCAACAACTACCGAAACGGTCCCCTTCCCGTCGACCACACCTGAGGTTACGATACCATCTACCACCACCGATGATGTACCAACGACTACCGAAACGGTCCCCTTCCCGTCGACCACACCTGAGGTTACGATACCATCTACCACCACCGATGATGTACCAACGACTACCCAAACGGTCCCCTTCCCGTCGACCACACCTGAGGTTACGATACCATCTACCACCACCGATGATTTATCAACGACTACCCAAACGGTGACGTTCCCATCGACCACACCTGAGGTTACGATACCATCTACCACCACCGATGATGTACCAACGACTACCCAAACGGTCCCCTTCCCGTCGACCACACCTGAGGTTACGATACCATCTACCACCACCGATGATGTACCAACGACTACCGAAACGGTCCCCTTCCCGTCGACCACACCTGAGGTTACGATACCATCTACCACCACCGATGATGTACCAACGACTACCGAAACGGTCCCCTTCCCGTCGACCACACCTGAGGTTACGATACCATCTACCACCACCGATGATGTACCAACGACTACCCAAACGGTCCCCTTCCCGTCGACCACACCTGAGGTTACGATACCATCTACCACCACCGATGATGTACCAACGACTACCGAAACGGTGACGTTCCCGTCGACCACACCTGAGGTTACGATACCATCTACCACCACCGATGATGTACCAACGACTACCGAAACGGTCCCCTTCCCGTCGACCACACCTGAGGTTACGATACCATCTACCACCACCGATGATGTACCAACGACTACCCAAACGGTCCCCTTCCCGTCGACCACACCTGAGGTTACGATACCATCTACCACCACCGATGATTTATCAACGACTACCCAAACGGTGACGTTCCCATCGACCACACCTGAGGTTACGATACCATCTACCACCACCGATGATGTACCAACGACTACCCAAACGGTCCCCTTCCCGTCGACCACACCTGAGGTTACGATACCATCTACCACCACCGATGATGTACCAACGACTACCGAAACGGTCCCCTTCCCGTCGACCACACCTGAGGTTACGATACCATCTACCACCACCGATGATGTACCAACGACTACCGAAACGGTGACGTTCCCGTCGACCACACCTGAGGTTACGATACCATCTACCACCACCGATGATGTACCAACGACTACCGAAACGGTGACGTTCCCGTCGACCACACCTGAGGTTACGATACCATCTACCACCACCGATGATGTACCAACGACTACCGAAACGGTGACGTTCCCGTCGACCACACCTGAGGTTACGATACCATCTACCACCACCGATGATGTACCAACGACTACCGAAACGGTGACGTTCCCGTCGACCACACCTGAGGTTACGATACCATCTACCACCACCGATGATGTACCAACGACTACCGAAACGGTGACGTTCCCGTCGACCACACCTGAGGTTACGATACCATCTACCACCACCGATGATGTACCAACGACTACCCAAACGGTCCCCTTCCCGTCGACCACACCTGAGGTTACGATACCATCTACCACCACCGATGATGTACCAACGACTACCGAAACGGTCCCCTTCCCGTCGACCACACCTGAGGTTACGATACCATCTACCACCACCGATGATGTACCAACGACTACCGAAACGGTCCCCTTCCCGTCGACCACACCTGAGGTTACGATACCATCTACCACCACCGATGATGTACCAACGACTACCCAAACGGTCCCCTTCCCGTCGACCACACCTGAGGTTACGATACCATCTACCACCACCGATGATTTATCAACGACTACCCAAACGGTGACGTTCCCATCGACCACACCTGAGGTTACGATACCATCTACCACCACCGATGATGTACCAACGACTACCCAAACGGTCCCCTTCCCGTCGACCACACCTGAGGTTACGATACCATCTACCACCACCGATGATGTACCAACGACTACCGAAACGGTCCCCTTCCCGTCGACCACACCTGAGGTTACGATACCATCTACCACCACCGATGATGTACCAACGACTACCGAAACGGTCCCCTTCCCGTCGACCACACCTGAGGTTACGATACCATCTACCACCACCGATGATGTACCAACGACTACCCAAACGGTCCCCTTCCCGTCGACCACACCTGAGGTTACGATACCATCTACCACCACCGATGATTTATCAACGACTACCCAAACGGTGACGTTCCCATCGACCACACCTGAGGTTACGATACCATCTACCACCACCGATGATGTACCAACGACTACCGAAACGGTGCCCTTCCCGTCGACCACACCTGAGGTTACGATACCATCTACCACCACCGGTGATGTACCAACGACTACCGAAACGGTCCCCTTCCCGTCGACCACACCTGAGGTTACGATACCATCTACCACCACCGATGATGTACCAACGACTACCGAAACGGTGCCCTTCCCGTCGACCACACCTGAGGTTACGATACCATCTACCACCACCGGTGATGTACCAACGACTACCGAAACGGTCCCCTTCCCGTCGACCACACCTGAGGTTACGATACCATCTACCACCACCGATGATGTACCAACGACTACCGAAACGGTCCCCTTCCCGTCGACCACAACTGAGGTTACGATACCATCTACCACCACCGATGATGTACCAACGACTATTCAAACGGTGACGTTCCCATCGACCACACCTGAGGTTACGATACCATCTACCACCACCGATGATGTACCAACGACTACCGAAACGGTGCCCTTCCCGTCGACCACACCTGAGGTTACGATACCATCTACCACCACCGATGATGTACCAACGACTACCGAAACGTTGCCCTTCCCGTCGACCACACCTGAGGTTACGATACCATCTACCACCACCGATGATGTATCAACGACTACCCAAACGGTGACGTTCCCATCGACCACACCTGAGGTTACGATACCATCTACCACCACCGATGATGTACCAACGACTACCGAAACGGTGCCCTTCCCGTCGACCACACCTGAGGTTACGATACCATCTACCACCACCGGTGATGTACCAACGACTACCGAAACGGTCCCCTTCCCGTCGACCACACCTGAGGTTACGATACCATCTACCACCACCGATGATGTACCAACGACTACCGAAACGGTCCCCTTCCCGTCGACCACAACTGAGGTTACGATACCATCTACCACCACCGATGATGTACCAACGACTATTCAAACGGTGACGTTCCCATCGACCACACCTGAGGTTACGATACCATCTACCACCACCGATGATGTACCAACGACTACCGAAACGGTGCCCTTCCCGTCGACCACACCTGAGGTTACGATACCATCTACCACCACCGATGATGTACCAACGACTACCGAAACGGTCCCCTTCCCGTCGACCACACCTGAGGTTACGATACCATCTACCACCACCGATGATGTACCAACGACTACCGAAACGGTCCCCTTCCCGTCGACCACACCTGAGGTTACGATACCATCTACCACCACCGATGATGTACCAACGACTACCCAAACGGTGACGTTCCCGTCGACCACACCTGAGGTTACGATACCATCTACCACCACCGATGATGTACCAACGACTACCCAAACGGTGACATTCCCGTCGACCACACCTGAGGTTACGATACCATCTACCACCACCGATGATGTACCAACGACTACCGAAACGGTCCCCTTCCCGTCGACCACACCTGAGGTTACGATACCATCTACCACCACCGATGATGTATCAACGACTACCCAAACGGTGACGTTCCCATCGACCACACCTGAGGTTACGATACCATCTACCACCACCGATGATGTACCAACGACTACCGAAACGGTGCCCTTCCCGTCGACCACACCTGAGGTTACGATACCATCTACCACCACCGAAGATGTACCAACAACTACCGAAACGGTGCCCTTCCCGTCGACCACACCTGAGGTTACGATACCATCTACCACCACCGATGATGTACCAACGACTACCGAAACGGTCCCCTTCCCGTCGACCACACCTGAGGTTACGATACCATCTACCACCACCGATGATGTACCAACGACTACCGAAACGGTCCCCTTCCCGTCGACTACACCTGAGGTTACGATACCATCTACCACCACCGATGATGTATCAACGACTACCCAAACGGTGACGTTCCCATCCACCACACCTGAGGTTACGATACCATCTACCACCACCGATGATGTATCAACGACTACCCAAACGGTGACGTTCCCATCGACCACACCTGAGGTTACGATACCATCTACCACCACCGATGATGTACCAACGACTACCCAAACGGTGACGTTCCCGTCGACCACACCTGAGGTTACGATACCATCTACCACCACCGAAGATGTACCAACAACTACCGAAACGGTGCCCTTCCCGTCGACCACACCTGAGGTTACGATACCATCTACCACCACCGATGATGTACCAACGACTACCGAAACGGTCCCCTTCCCGTCGACCACACCTGAGGTTACGATACCATCTACCACCACCGATGATGTACCAACGACTACCGAAACGGTCCCCTTCCCGTCGACCACACCTGAGGTTACGATACCATCTACCACCACCGATGATGTATCAACGACTACCCAAACGGTGACGTTCCCATCCACCACACCTGAGGTTACGATACCATCTACCACCACCGATGATGTATCAACGACTACCCAAACGGTGACGTTCCCATCGACCACACCTGAGGTTACGATACCATCTACCACTACCGATGATGTACCAACGACTACTCAAACGGTGACGTTCCCGTCGACCACACCTGAGGTTACGATACCATCTACCACCACCGATGATGTACCAACGACTACCGAAACGGTCCCCTTCCCGTCGACCACACCTGAGGTTACGATACCATCTACCACCACCGATGATGTACCAACGACTACCGAAACGGTCCCCTTCCCGTCGACCACACCTGAGGTTACGATACCATCTACCACCACCGATGATGTATCAACAACTACCCAAACGGTGACGTTCCCATCGACCACACCTGAGGTTACGACACCATCTACCACCACCGATGATGTACCAACGACTACCGAAACGGTGCCCTTCCCGTCGACCACACCTGAGGTTACGATACCATCTACCACCACCGATGATGTACCAACAACTACCGAAACGGTGCCCTTCCCGTCGACCACACCTGAGGTTACGATACCATCTACCACCACCGATGATTTATCAACGACTACCCAAACGGTGACGTTCCCATCGACCACACCTGAGGTTACGATACCATCTACCACCACCGATGATGTACCAACGACTACCGAAACGGTGCCCTTCCCGTCGACCACACCTGAGGTTACGATACCATCTACCACCACCGATGATGTACCAACGACTACCGAAACGGTCCCCTTCCCGTCGACCACACCTGAGGTTACGATACCATCTACCACCACCGATGATGTACCAACGACTACCGAAACGGTCCCCTTCCCGTCGACCACACCTGAGGTTACGATACCATCTACCACCACCGATGATGTACCAACGACTACCCAAACGGTGACGTTCCCATCGACCACACCTGAGGTTACGATACCATCTACCACCACCGATGATGTACCAACGACTACCGAAACGGTGCCCTTCCCGTCGACCACACCTGAGGTTTCGATACCATCTACCACCACCGATGATGTACCAACGACTACCGAAACGGTGACGTTCCCATCGACCACACCTGAGGTTACGATACCATCTACCACCACCGATGATGTACCAACGACTACTGAAACGGTCCCCTTCCCGTCGACCACACCTGAGGTTACGATACCATCTACCACCACCGATGATGTACCAACGACTACCCAAACGGTGACGTTCCCGTCGACCACACCTGAGGTTACGATACCATCTACCACCACCGATGATGTACCAACGACTACCCAAACGGTGACATTCCCGTCGACCACACCTGAGGTAACGATACCATCTACCACCACCGATGATGTACCAACGACTACCGAAACGGTCCCCTTCCCGTCGACCACACCTGAGGTTACGATACCATCTACCACCACCGATGATGTATCAACGACTACCCAAACGGTGACGTTCCCATCGACCACACCTGAGGTTACGATACCATCTACTACCACCGATGATGTACCAACGACTACCGAAACGGTGCCCTTCCCGTCGACCACACCTGAGGTTACGATACCATCTACCACCACCGAAGATGTACCAACAACTACCGAAACGGTGCCCTTCCCTTCGACCACACCTGAGGTTACGATACCATCTACCACCACCGATGATGTACCAACGACTACCGAAACGGCGCCCTTCCCGTCGACCACACCTGAGGTTACGATACCATCTACCACCACCGATGATGTACCAACGACTACCGAAACGGTGCCCTTCCCGTCGACCACACCTGAGGTTACGATACCATCTACCACCACCGAAGATGTACCAACAACTACCGAAACGGTGCCCTTCCCTTCGACCACACCTGAGGTTACGATACCATCTACCACCACCGATGATGTACCAACGACTACCGAAACGGCGCCCTTCCCGTCGACCACACCTGAGGTTACGATACCATCTACCACCACCGATGATGTACCAACGACTACCGAAACGGTCCCCTTCCCGTCGACCACACCTGAGGTTACGATACCATCTACCACCACCGATGATGTATCAACGAGTACCCAAACGGTGACGTTCCCATCCACCACACCTGAGGTTACGATACCATCTACCACCACCGATGATGTACCAACGACTACCCAAACGGTGACGTTCCCGTCGACCACACCTGAGGTTACGATACCATCTACCACCACCGATGATGTACCAACGACTACCGAAACGGTCCCCTTCCCGTCGACCACACCTGAGGTTACGATACCATCTACCACCACCGATGATGTGTCAACGACTACCCAAACGGTGACGTTCCCGTCGACCACACCTGAGGTTACGATACCATCTACCACCACCGATGATGTATCAACGACTACCCAAACGGTGACGTTCCCATCGACCACACCTGAGGTTACGATACCATCTACCACCACCGATGATGTACCAACGACTACCGAAACGGTGCCCTTCCCGTCGACCACACCTGAGGTTACGATACCATCTACCACCACCGATGATGTACCAACGACTACCGAAACGGTCCCCTTCCCGTCGACCACACCTGAGGTTACGATACCATCTACCACCACCGATGATGTACCAACGACCACCGAAACGGTCCCCTTCCCGTCGACCACACCTGAGGTTACGATACCATCTACCACCACCGATGATGTATCAACGACTACCCAAACGGTGACATTCCCGTCATTCACACCTGAGGTTACGATACCATCTACCACCACCGATGATGTGCCAACGACTACCGAAACGGTCACCTTCCCGTCAACCACACCTGAGGTTACGATACCATCTACCACCTCCGATGATGTATCAACGATTATAACCACTGAAGATTTATCAACGGCATCCGAAGCGATCACCGTTCCTTCAACAACGCTTGTATCATCCACTGCTAGTGACGCAACATCGACAACCGACGAGACGCACACCGTCCCCACAACAACTTCTGTAACAACCACTACCAGCAACGCAACGACAACTGATGAGACGGTCACCATCCCTTCATTAACGCCTGAAACCACTGAGTTAACAACTGAATCGTCTACTTCCTCGCCTGAGGACGAAAACGAACCTTTGTCCACGTGGGTTATCATAGTAATTAGTGTACTAGTTGTAGTAGCAATTGTTTTATTGTTATTGCTTTATTATTGCTTTTATTTGCTGGGAATGGCAAGAGGAGGAAATCGAACGCAAGCTGCAGCGGCTCAAAGCCTCGACGACTTGCCACGTCCTGTTCAGTTGCCCCGTGTCAGAGGCTATATCGAAGACATTTACTGGCGCTCAAGAAGATATAGCGATGATAACCCTGTGTAACATATTTTTAATTAAATTAAATGTAATCACAGTCATGTATTTATTGCGGCTAGTCAATGTTTGACCTTAATTAGTGTAAGATTTAATTACGTACTTCAATTGTATAAAAATAAAACATTTTTAGTATTTTCTGCATGATCACTAAGCTTTAATGATTTATATGAGTTTGATTTAGATTTAGTCAGACTCCAAGCATGACCCCAGACAATTTGGTGATTTAAGAACATTATATTTATGTACAATTTTATTAATTCTGATGGAGTAGAATAAACAGTCAAGTGTCTTGCAAAAAAAGTGTAAGTGGAGGCGAATAGAATATAAAAAAATATATGGTTACAATTGCATCAATAATTTACAGAGAAATAGAATTATTTTAACCTTATATTTCTATACTAATCTCACACAAGATTACGCATGACTTACACTGCATTAATAGCTACACACGAACTTATTTCTGGAATAGCTTATGGCGTTAAATGTCTATAGCTACCTCATAATATTAGCCGTAATACGCCCACTGCTGGGCTTAGGCCTCCCCCACAGATCTCCACAATTACCGGTCCTATGCCTTCCACATAAAGGTGGTGCCTGCGTCCTTTACCAGATCGTCCGTCCACCTTGCCGTGCTGTATATTCATTACAAAACGGAAACGTATTCGGTCTACCTACGCTGCGTCTTCCGGTACGTGGTTGCCACACGAGAACTTCACTGCCAAATCGGCCATTACCACTTAAGATTGGCAATCCTTCGGGCTATGTCGGTGACTTTTGTTTGCTTGAGGATCTCCTCATTTCTGATTCGATCGCGTCATGAGACTCCGAACACAGTCCTTTCCATTGCCCTTTGGGTGACATTGAGCATTCATTTAAGGCCTACCCTATAGTATAACGTAGGTTTCTAAATGTTAACCCTTAATATGGCCTGAGATATATTTTTATAAACTGTCTTCTTTTAGTTAATTTGTGTTTTTATTCAAACTTATCTTAATCAAAATTAGAAAATTAAAACTTCAGTCAGTTCAAATTAAAGAGCTGAAATCATGGTCGTAAATATATAATCAATATAATCATTGCCTAACAAGGATTAGGTGGCAATCATTTCACTTTTGCCTGTTTAGAGTTTGACACTGCTACAAATTTTTGAGAAGCCTATGCTAAATAATGCTATAAAATTAAAATTCGTCATTTCAATTTCTGCTCGGCCGGGAATCGAATCCAAGACCTCTGAGTGGCGACCGGCATATCAACCAACTGAACCACTCAGGTCGTCAAATACTACACAGTAAGACTGAAATACAAAAATTATTAAAACAGAGTTTATTATAACAGAAGATCAAAAGTAATTTTAGTAAATTCTATTTTTCCATTAATCACTTGTATGTTTCAATCCTCCTTTATCTAAATTGCTTCATTTATTATTATTATTATATAATAATTTATTTTAGACCAATTTACTTTAAATTTTTACAGTCGATATTGTATGTTATGATAGTGAAATTACTTTAAATCTATTGTTAACGATGTAGCAAAACTAATTAGCTACTTAGATAATTAAACAATTAATTTAGAATATGCCTTTTTACTGTAAAATGGTTACCACTTACTACCACCCATTAGCGTATCTAGGGCTATTTGACTTCTGGGAAAATTACGCAATATTATATTGTAATTTAATTTACATGTAAATTTGACTTTTTTTTTAAAAGCCATACAATCTGAAAAGAGCAAAAGTCAGGCAGCCAACTTGGAATCGAGGTTTTAGTCCACTACTATACAATATATTTATGTAATTATGTTTCTATGACGGTTTTTATGTGTCCAGCCCAGAATTTCGTATCGGTACATCCTGGGCCCGGCCCACCCCAGAATGGTCTTCCTACGGCTATGCTAACACCTAAACCTAAACCATGTTTTATTAGGCGCAAAGACACAAAACATTTATTGAACGAGTTCTCTCTCCGAATCCCGAAAATATTGAAAATGCCGTAATCCCGGTATTGACCTCAGGCGAATACCGAAAATCTCGGTTTTGAAATTATATACCGGTATTGCGACCCCTAGTTGTTTGTTTCGTCCTTTTCTACTGCAAAACAATTTATCTGAGTACTTTAGGAATTTCATAAATAAAGTTCTGCTCCATTGTTTTATTTATTTTATTTTATAGCTTAACTAGTGGATCCGGCGCGACTTCCTTCGTGTACACCTACTTTACCCCTACCACCCTTTTTTCTTGCTAATAAATCTTCCTCTTGGTGCACTCTAAAAATGCAGAACAGCAGATGCGTTATCACTGTGAGGACTAAGATGAAATGCGTCATGCCTGTATTTGCAGTGGCTTATTTTATGGACACCCCACGTACTAGGCGCAATATTAAGGACGTCTAAATTATCCGTTTTGTATTTTTTGGTTTGAGGGTTCTGTATAGAGATGTAACGGATATCCGGCCACTATCCGGTATCCGGCCTATCCGGCCATAATTTACTATCCGGCCGGATACCGGATAATGCGTTAATATCCGGCCGGATACCGGATAGTAAAAAATGTATGAAAAGCCCATAAAAGTGATTTTGCTCATCGGAAATATATGCCCTTCTGTAGCAGTCGAGTAAGAAGTCGTATCAAAACGTTTAAAAACCATAAATATTAATCAAAGAACTATTGATTATGTCGGCATTAACATCTATTCTACTCGTATCGTTCATTTGGTAGGCTAGCAAAATTTTTTATTAGTTTTCTGGTCTCTTCTTTTTGCACTATGCCTTTTCCATTAGCTGGAGTCAGCTCTCCTTGTCTGCTTCCTCCATTTCTTTCTATTTTGAGCAGTAGCAGCGTCAATAATATTGTCCTTTAGGTCCCGTTGGTCCGCCGTCAGCCAGGTGGCGTGTGGGTGTCTTCCGCGTCAGCGAGTCGTCGTCGCCAAATTTAGGGCTACTTGCACTAAGGTGATCTTTGGGGCGGCGGAGCACATGCTTACACCATCGCATTGAGCGTTCTTAAATTTTCTCGGGCATAGGTGTGACTTTGTAACTTCCACGAGTGTGGACATTACGTACTTTGCCCAACAGGGTGACATCCGCTGATCAGCATAAATACGCATTTTTGTCGTGTGTAGTTTTGACAAGTGCTGTTTAGTATTATAATGTACTTAGTGTAATAATTTAAAATCAATCAAGATATATATTGATATTATAGATATGAAAAAATATTATCCTGGATTAAAATATGAATTAATTTATATTTAGAGTCGTTGTCGATATCGTTTATCCTCTACGATGCTGTGAGCTAATGTGTAAGCTCGTATTTTGAAACTATCAATC
This sequence comes from Blastobasis lacticolella, assembly GCA_905147135.1. Taxonomy (NCBI): domain Eukaryota; kingdom Metazoa; phylum Arthropoda; class Insecta; order Lepidoptera; family Blastobasidae; genus Blastobasis; species Blastobasis lacticolella. The sequence goes on along the minus strand of LR990053.1, from coordinate 16,243,953 downwards.
CGTATGAGGGCGGAAGAATTCTTCAGTTCAACGTTCAAATTATTCACATTAAACGAAAACTTTAAATTACGTAAACACATGCAGTTGTATAAAGTCCCACGCCGCGATTACAGCTTGTACAAACTTGTTCAGTGACCTGTGAATATCCGGCCGCCGGATATCCGGCTATCCGGCTAGGAGGCTGGCCGGATATCCGGTATCCGGTATCCGGCCAAACAACTATCCGTTTCATCTCTAGTTCTGTACATAAAATATTGTAATCAATTATGACTTTAATTCAAAAGGTTCATTCATCGTTTTTACGAAAGTGCACCACCACCTAACTAATAGCAAAGTAGTCTTATTCAAATTACTGTAGCATATTAATATAGCAAACTCTAATTAATGTAACATCTTTGTCTTTTTACGAGTTTGCTTTCTCATGTCATGTCTGTCAGTCATGTTTCAGTGTCGCGTAGGTAATCGTACCTATCGTTTTCACGAACATTACTTATCAAGTAAAATTAACTAAATGATTCTTAGTTGATGGAGCTATACCTGTAAATATCCCATGCTTCACCCAAATGGAGAACCTAGGTCACCTAGGTGGAGCACGGACCCAAACACAATTTTAGAAATAACTGTCTAGGTTACTGTCATTGTACCAAACTACCCGATAAAATAGTGGTAAGCAAATGTAGTCCATCACCGTCATCATAAGGATTATTAAGCCCACTGTTGAGATTCAATTTCTCAAATAAAAAAAATCAACATTATGGTGCAACTACCAGGATAACATAAAACCCCTAAAACACGGATCCCTAAGTAGGAATCCTTTTGCGCGTGCCGTCAAGGTCAAGGCCGGCGCCGGAGCTGTAGCGGCACCTTTGACAACAAAATAGAAACTGAAAACTAAAAATAGAATGCTTCGGCGGGCCGTTCTTTATTTTGTGGTTTGACCCACGGCGCGGCTTCCATTGACGAAATTTGCCTACTTTTGTGTCGTATTCGTTCATTCAGTTTTTAGCTTTTCGCGTGACCTGAATGATTGTTGCGTTGTAGTTGTAGGATACCTAAGTACCTATTGTGAAGATAACTGTGATAAGAGTGTTAACGATGTGAATGAATGATTTATAGCTTCAGGTACCAGTATTAACGTAGTCTTGTCTGTGTTCAACGTTCAACGTTTAAGTATTGTGATAATCATTATTCTGTGCATGAATCCAAGCTAGCAGTAGGCCAAACACCATGCTACCTACCTACTTACGTATTGCATAGCAACCAGAGCCTGCGTAGTGTTGTGTATCTGTGTGTATGGAGTGTACCTACCTAGCTACGCTACGATACGAGTGCAAGCTTACTTGATAGTTAATACCTATCAGTCATCCGAGCCACAAGAAAGCAAGAAAGTATGGCACCTGACGCTGTTTGTTTTCATAGAATAACTTTAAAAAGGTACGTACCTACATGCTTTAAATGTCTAGGTTCTAGCTAGACTTTAAGAGATGCTACCTAGCTAGTACCTAATCGTAACGTTAGGAGGTTCTTTTCCGACGGGAAATAGGCAGAAAAGACAACGCTTTTATCTGTTCATGAAAACATGTAGGTATTTAGTAAAACCTGTCTGTAATCTGTTTCAACAAACTTAGTCTCATAAGTGGTTCCCTACGATACGTAGGTCCCTAGATGAGTGAACCATTTTAGTAGGACATAGTACCTACTTATCTGTGTAGAACGATTTTATCAATTGAACGAATTCTGTTTTAGTTATGTAGATATCTTAAGTATGTTTTTCAAGAACGTTGGTGGCTGGGCGGTTGAGTATCTGACTAGTAAGCGAGAGAGGTGCCGGGTTCGAATCCCGCTGTGGTAATGTACCAATGACTCTTTTCTGAGTTATGTACAGTAGTTGACTTCTAACCGATGCTCTTATGGTGAGGGAAACATCATGATGAAATCTGCAAATTCTGGCAACTGAAATTGTAACCATGATCCAATCTAGTCAGGTTCCCCTGGTAGCAGGGTCATGGAGGTCAGATGGTAGTCGCTCCACTGTAATTACATGATCGCCAAATCCTGAATCACGGTCAAAGCGGACCCCGGGCCTTCGTGTTTGAGAGCACAACCGGCACATTAAAGCCAAATGCATAATTTTTTTTAACAATGTTTTTTTTATGTAGTGTGTAAGTAATTTTTACTTACGTAGGTACCTACCTACCTACCTATGTTATGCTGAGGTGGTTTGTCTTGTTAGGTAAGTACCTAGTAAAAATAATTTTGTGCACGAAGCCCGTGCACAAAATTATTTTCCGTGCCCGTGGTCCGCCTTGACTATGGTCCATGATCTAGGATTTGGCAGATTAGGTAATTAATTGGGTAATTAGGTATAGGTAATTTCCCTCACCGTAAAAGCATCGGTGAGTATTCAACTAATGTGCATAACTTAGAAAAGAGTTATTGGTACATGGCGGCAGTGGGATTCGAACCCGGTACCTCTCGCGTACGAGTCGGATACCGCAACCTTAGGCCACCGACGCTCCGACTATTTAAGCATACCTACCTATTGAAAATAATTAGTGTAGGCAAGTTCCTAGTTAATTTGGTAGAGCCTATTCATGTAGATAAGTAGGTAACATTTAGTTCGACGCCTGGTAGTAAGATGTAGGAGGTTGGTTTGTTTTGATATGAATGGCACGAGGTTATTACTCGTCCTTATGGTGTGTACACACTCAACGTACGCCAACGAAGGGCTGTCGGCCGAATTATTTGGACTTCTAAGGTCTAATACTTGCATTTCGTGGTCAAGCAAACGATCTTTGGGAGTTTTGGGAACCGATTTGGGCTCGTATTTGCATGTTTGTTTGTTGGCCTTCGGTATCCGCCCAAACTGCGATTGGATGATTACTTCTATCCGTTTGATGTTACCGCCACGCTGCACTGCGGATTGCCGGCCGGCACACGCCAACGGACAATCGTTGGCCGAAACGGGTGCGCGTCACACATCGCCCGGTGTGTACGCAGCATTAGGCTCCTGGTATTAGGCTTGAGGAGGTTGCTTTATTTTGATAGGGGTCGCACGAGGTTGTTAAACTGTTTTTGATGATAACTTGAAATAGAGCTGCGCTTCAACGTAGTCGATATGGTTATTTATCTTTAAAAATTAACATTTTTTTATTAAAATTAAAATTCAATGTCCGGATAAAATGAAGTCGCCAGTGTTCTCTTTGAAAGCTCTACTTTAACACCCTTTCGGCTTTATTCATGTATTATGTAACACTCTGTATAGGGACAGACGGCGGGAAGCGACTTTGTTTTTATACTATGTATTGATTTCGTTATTTACGAAACTAGTAAGTTATATCAAAATTAGGAACTACACAATACTGCAGTGCAACATACTTGAAATAAAAAAGAGGTACATTTTTTACAGTATAAAAATTCTTCCATTGATTACGTTTCTAGTGTAAGTGATAAATATGCGTCTGCATACTTTCGCACGCGTACTTACTTTTACGCGAATTTCCAAAATTTGCAAATTTATTAAACTTTGGAAATTCGCATAAAAATAAGTACGAGTAAGTATGCTCTTCTTTAACTTTTACTATGGCAACAATTCTCGAGTCGTTGTGGGATAAAAGTTGTATGTAAATTCTTTATTGTGTATAAAGATCATTAACAAAAGATAATAAATATACATTGCGAAAGCGGGCTTATCCCACAATGTGATTCGATAGTTGTCCACATAGTCAAAGTTGTAGCAAATAAAAAAAAATTACAATGAAATGTCGCTCAACTTTATTGGTCATATAGGCTGGCATCCATACGTTTGTGCAAGTCCTCCTTTGAATACTGTAAAGAATGGATGCATCCAACTGTCGCAACCGCTTAATCGTGTACGTGAATCTATTTTGACAACTAGAAATTACAACAACACAATACAATTATTACAATTATATCAACAACTTGTTTCATATAATTGTAGTAATTGCCAAATAAAATCGATGTCTATGTCTAGTTAACCTCAACCTGCCAGGACATCTACACCAACACTGAAGCCGTCCTCAAAACCATCGATTACTGTTAAATGTTCACCGGGATTCAGTGCTGAGCCCTTACTTGTTTTGCGTTGTGCTCGATGTCCTCTCAGTGAACCTGACGAGACCGGCTGAAGTCGCCTGAATATAGAGGTTTCATCACGACGTTTTCCCTCACCTTAAGAGCATTGGTTATAATTCAACTCATGTACATAACTCAGAAAAGAGTAATTAGTACATGGCGGCACTGGGATTTAAATTTCGAACCCGGTACCTCGGGGTATGAGTCGTACCCCTTAACCATTAGGCCAGCGATGCTCTAATTAATCGCTAATTAATAAATTGTTTACAAATTTTACAGCCCATAATAGTCCGCTACAACAATGGTCGCACGACCGTTGCCAATTACAGCGTTGACTTAGGCGACAGCGCCTAAGTTTTTTTTTATACCACTAAGGTGGCAAACAAGCTTACGGCCTGCCTGCTCTGATGGTAAACAGTCACCGCAGCCTATGGACCAGGGGCATCACCCACGCGTTGCCGACCTCAGCACCAAGTCAACGGTTTCCTGAGGAGGTTCTGTACAAGAACGTGCAAAGAAGCAAAACATATATCAAGGTTTACCAGTGAGAATGAAGTGGTGGTGGTGTAGTGATGGTACTAGTGGTGATGGTAGCAGTATACTGCACGAAGTTCGGGGCAATCAAGTTTGGACTGAGCGATTTTCATTAAAAGTGCGATATCAGCAATATTCCCTCGTATCTTCAGAGAAATTAAATGAAGTTTATTAAACCTATTCTCATACTCTGATTTAGGAATTCGATATTTATAGGTTAAAAATGATAAATTTCCTTTGAATACGCTCAATACTAACAGAACGAAACAGCATAGCAAGGTACTACTTGACATGCTCACTCCAAGGGACTGCAAACAGTTACAATATACAAAATCTTTGGGGTTTTCATCTCTTTTAATGAGTTAGCACAGCGCATGATAAAACCAAGTGCCCCACGAAGCCCTGCCTACCACAAGGTCGATATGGTTCTCAAATTATAATTTACTGTCCATCACGACACCTAAATCTCACACGATCGTGGTTCGCGCGAGTACTTTATTGTCAAGTTTGTACACTTTGAAATATTTAAACTCAATTTATTCCTACAATAATAGGACTCAAGTCTTTCCAGGTCCTCTTGCAGTAAGATAGTATCATCGATACTATTAACTGGTCGATAGATCTTAATATCATCCGCGAAAAGTAAATAGTCTGAATGCAGGAATTTTGTACTATGTCATTGATGAATGCCACAAATAGCAAGGGTCCTAACAAGGAACCTTGAGGAACTCCAGATGGTATTGTCCTCCTGGACGATTGTAACCATTCAGAAAAACAGCTTGAGTCCTGTTTGCAACATAAGATGAGAGTCATCTATAGAGATGCCTACGAAACATTATTAACAACTAATGACTAATAAAACCCTCAAGATTAAAATTGAATTTGTATAATGAGTTAATATGTAGGTAGACTCCCCCTTATAACCCCCTTATCCCTTATAACTGTTACTAATATAAAATAAATCATGAGTTACCAAATTTTTCTTTTTAATAATATTTTTATGCGATAAATGCCGTTAGTTGATTGGCTATCACTACATATTATTCTATTGACATTGAGCTGGTTTTTTCATGGCATTCCACGATTGTATCTTTTCAAGATAATTCTTTCTGTATTCACTTAATTTTGAACTGATAACGTTTATCATATCTATCAAACGATTTATTGATTATGAATTATGAACATTGCAAGATAAAGTATATAAAAATCTGTGCCGACTATTTAGGTGATATTCTGATAGGTTAATCGTGCCCGTGCCGGCCGATTGTAGCTAATTAATGCATTGACAGTCGGTCGTGTTTTATATAACGACAATGGTCAGCATAATTTGACGATATAAAAGTAGTGCAACTGACCCAACTTCAAACATGACCAAGCTTACGTGCAACGTTTTGTTTCTAACTCTTGTCAGTGGCATCATTAGCAGTGCAGCGAATAATATAAATGCAAAATCTCACTCGTTACATAACGTCCAAAATATAGTCTGCAACTATCGCCTAAGTGATGAAGATTTTAAAAGGGATCAAAAAGTGGAGTTTAACTGCAAATCGTTCGCATTATTTTGTCCGAAGGAAGGCAATTTAAAAGTGGAACTTGAAATAGAAAACGTCTCATCAAATGACCAAATGTCAGTCGTTGTATACGAAATGAAAGGCAATGCCGGCGAAGCTATAGCTGGAAAAGCAGAGTTTCTAGCATTGTCCATGGATTTATTAAATGGATTTCAAACATTGGAAGTTGAATACCAAACATCTGGTGGTTCCTGCTTCGTAAGTACCTACTTCCGAATTGTGTTAGAATTATATCTGATAATGGAAATGGAATGTTAGATAATTATCTTGCATGATGTTTTGTGTCGAATTATTGAATGGCATAATGTCATTACAACAATCCGTTAGTATGTTCTTTTAAATACGCGATATTGAGACATTATAATGGATGGAAACCGTTTTTAGTAAATAATCGCGGTTTTGTTTTTTGCATAAATCGCATATGTTATGGGTGATAGTTACCGTTTACCATCACATGGGCTGTCTGCTCATTTTTTACTGCATAGAATAAAAAAAATACATTTCTATAACTTTTCATTTGACGACATTAATCAGTTATAAGATACAGTCCGTTATTTTGTAATTATTATAACATAGCCTGAAATATATACAGGTTACTTTAATTTATAATAAATAGCAATAATAAATAACATTATCTATTTTACTGAAATTTGAATGAAGTGGTAAATATTTTATTACAGGTGAGCATAAACGGGAAATTTTCACGAGGATCGCCCATAATTTTGTCAACAATGCGAATAGGTTATAATTTCGCAGAAGAACTTATAATTCTAGAGAAACCCATTTTATTGTATGAACCTAGTGTTAAAATAATAGATGATACTATTAGTAACGAAGAACTTAATGGGGGAAGTACCGTACCAAGCGTGCCGGATACAAATACCGAAACTACAACTCATAACATAGTAATACCTACAAAATCCACACTTGGAAACATAGATACCAATACTGGTTTCATTTCTGTAAGAGATGATGAATCGACTATTTCAAATATAGACACGACCACGACAGAAAGTACTGTAACTACCGACATTAACACAGCCTCTACTACAACTTATAGTACCCCAGCGTCCACCACGGCCGAAAGTACTTCTATTACCAGTATCACCACAGAATCAACCACGGTTGAAACCGAATCAACTACCGATATTACAACAGACTCAACCACAACTGAAACTACACCAACTATTGATATTAATACAGACTCAATCACGACAGAAACGACACCAAACACTGACATAAGTACAGACTCCACTATCACCGACACTACACCAACTACTGATATTAATACTGACTCCACCACAACTGTAACGACACCAAACACCGACATAACTACAGACTCAACCACAACAGAGACGACACTAAGTTCCGACATCACTACAGATTCAACCATCACCGAAACTACACCAGCTATCGATATTACTACAGACTCGACTACAACGGAGACGACACCAATCACTGACATTACTACAGACTCTTCTATCACCGAAACTACACCAACGACTGATATAACTACTGACTCCACAACTGTAACGACGCCAAACACCGACATAACTACAGACTCAACCACAACAGAGACGACACTAAGTTCCGACATCACTACAGATTCAACCATCACCGAAACTACACCAACTATCGATATTACTACAGACTCGACTACGACTGAAACGACACAAATTACCGACATAACTACAGACTCTACCACAACTGAAACGACACCAAACACCGACAGTACTACAGACTCAACCACCACAGAAATTACATTAACTACCGATATTACCACAGACTTAACCACCACTGAAACTACGACTGAAACGACACCAATTGCTGACATAAGTACAGACTCTACCATCACCGAAACTACACCAACTACCGATATTACTACTGATTCCACTACGACTCAAACTACTCCAATTACCGAAATAACTACGGACTCAACTACAACTGAAACTACACAAATCACAGACATCACTACAGACCCAACCACTACAGAGACAACACCAATTACCGACATCACTACAGATTCAACCATCACCGAAACTACACCAACTATCGATTTAACCACAGAATCGACTACAACTGAAACGACACCATATACCGACATTTCTACAGACTCTACCACAACTGAAACGACACCAATCACCGACAGTACTACAGACTCAATTACCACCGAAACTACACTATCTACTGATATTACTACTGACTCCATCACAACTGAAACGACACTAAACACCGACATAACTACAGACTCAACTATAACAGAAACGACACCAATTACCGACATCACTACAGATTCAACCATCGCCGAAACTACACCAACTACCGATTTTACCACAGACTCGACTACGACTGAAACGACATCATATACCGACATTACTACAGACTCTACCACAACTGAAACGACACCAATCACCGACAGTACTACAGACTCAATCACCACTGAAACTACACTCTCTACTGATATTACTACAGACTCAACGACAACTGAAACTACACCAATCACAGACATAACTACAGACTCAACCACAACAGAGACGACACCAATCACTGACATAAGTACAGACTCTACTGTCATCGAAACTACACCAACTACTGATATTAATACTGACTCCACCACAACAGAGACGACACCAATCACTGACATAAGTACAGACTCTACTGTCATCGAAACTACACCAACTACTGATATTAATACTGACTCCACCACAACAGAGACGACACCAATCACTGACATAAGTACAGACTCTACTATCACCGAAACTACACCAACTACTGATATTAATACTGACTCCACCACAACAGAGACGACACCAATCACAGACATAAGTACAGACTCTACTATCACCGAAACTACACCAACTACTGATATTAATACTGACTACACCACAACAGAGACGACACCAATCACTGACATAAGTACAGACTCTACTATCACCGAAACTACACCAACTACTGATATTAATACTGACTACACCACAACAGAGACGACACCAATCACTGACATTAGTACAGACTCTACTATCACCGAAACTACACCAATTACTGATATTAATACTGACTCCACCACAACAGAGACGACACCAATCACTGACATAAGTACAGACTCTACTATCACTGAAACTACACCAACTACTGATATTAATACTGACTCCACCACAACAGAGACGACACCAATCACTGACATAAGTACAGACTCTACTATCACCGAAACTACACCAACTACTGATATATCTACTGACTCCACCACAACTGATACGACACCAAACACCGACATAACTACAGACTCAACTACAACAGGGACGACACCAATTACTGATATTAATACTGACTCCACCACAACAGAGACGACACCAATCACTGACATAAGTACACAGTCTACTATCACCGAAACTACACCAACTACTGATATTAATACTGACTCCACCACAACAGAGACGACACCAATCACTGACATAAGTACAGACTCTACTATCACTGAAACTACACCAACTACTGATATTAATACTGACACCACCACAACAGAGACGACACCAATCACTGACATAAGTACAGACTCTACTATCACCGAAACTACACCAACTACTGATATTAATACTGACTACACCACAACAGAGATGACACCAATCACTGACATTAGTACAGACTCTACTATCACCGAAACTACACCAATTACTGATATTAATACTGACTCCACCACAACAGAGACGACACCAATCACTGACATAAGTACAGACTCTTCTATCACTGAAACTACACCAACTACTGATATTAATACTGACTCCACCACAACAGAGACGACACCAATCACTGACATAAGTACAGACTCTACTATCACCGAAACTACACCAACTACTGACTCCACCACAACTGAAAATACACCAAACACCGACATAACTACAGACTCAACTACAACAGAGACGACACCAATTACCGACATCACTACAGATTCAACCATCGCCGAAACTACACCAACTACCGATTTAACCACAGATTCGACTACGACTGAAACGACGCCATATACCGACATTACTACAGACTCTACCACAACTGAAACGACACCAATCACCGACAGTACTACAGACTCAATCACCATCGAAACTACACTGACTACGGATATTACTACAGACTCAACGACAACTGAAACTACACTAACTACTGAAACTACCACTGACTCAACAACGACTGAAACTACATTAACTACTGAAATTACCACCGAATTAACGACGACTGAAACTACACTATCTACCGAAACTACCACAGACTCAACAACGACTGAAACTACATTAACAACTGAAATTACTACCGACTTAACAACAACTGAAACTACACCAACTACCGACACCACTACAGATTCAACGATGACAGAAACTACATTAACCACGGAAATTACCACAGACTCAACTACACCAACTAGTGAAACAACCATTGACTCAAGCACGACTGAAACTACACTAACTACAGAAGGAGCTACAGAACCTCCCGAAGATGACGATCCATTACTGCATCCCTTGATTTGGACAGCCATAGCCATAGGCGGAGTAGGCGTAATAGGTGGAGCAGGTTTTTTGATTTACAAATTAGTTAGTACGCCAACAATAAATAACGTCGAAGTACCATCTTACGATGATAATGAGGATCAACTGCCAAGACTAGTTTTATCGAAATTTAGGACCTTAGATTCTGGTGAGTTTGATCCTGTATAATGTGCAGTATTACATTTAATTAGTACAGCTAGTGTTAAGTGCCTAAATGTTACAAGATTTTTATGGGCATAGAAGTACCTTCTTAATAGCCAATTACGTTTTTTAATTAGTTTATTTTAGATTTAAGCAATTTTATAATTCAATCATAAATTAAAAATTTAGTTCTAATTATTTTTATTTTTATTTTACCCCACATTTCACCCCAAAGTAAGGTATAGAGGTAGAACTGTCTCAAGACTGAAACAAAGTTTGCATTATTGTATTCCGGTTTGAAGGATAAGGTCGACAGCACTAATTACAGGCACACAGTGACAGCGCACATGCGGATCTGCACATTTGTCGTTTACACGTGTGCATGAAACATAGATGTTATGAAAAGTATGGCGATATCTTTCCGTAAATTTTTTTTTTTTCTGGCAGCAATCTTTCAATTCGCACTATTTACAATTCTTAATTTTTCCTGTGGAATAATTTCTTGAAAAAAATTCCGCGATGGAAAATCTGGAAGTAAGTTTTTCCGGGTTCCGTCTGATAATAACTTAGGTTTGGGAGTTTAATTTGAATTTTATTGGACGTTGTAAGAATCCTTCTGATTTCCGAGAGTCTTGAGGTATTTTTAGTCCCAAAAAATAAAAGTCTGCCTGCAAGCGGGTACCAGCGGATGACTGATATTCTATAACAAAATCAATAATAACAATTCATAATAATAATTATTAGAGTGGCTGGCCGTACAATCGGAATGACGCTGCAGGCTTGATCCAATCTGCATTTCGTCCATATATATCCTAGACCAAGCCATCGATTCGGCTTTCATGCAATCCATGCCCTCACACGTTCAGTTCTACTTAAATTTTATGCCTGTCGTCTTATCGGCTGGCCAATCGGCATGATCAAGCCATCAATTTGGCTGTAAATCCTGCTGTCACGGCCACATACGTTCAGTTCTACAATTATGGTATAACCTTATCTAACCAAATGTGAGTACTTAGATTCATTATTATTGTAATTGAGATATTTCAACCGATTCTCGGAACCTAATACGTAAAAATACCGGCGCCTAATCTTATTACTTATATCGTTTTTTCAATCAGTAATTATCTTCAGCTTCCGTTTCAAATACTAAATTTACACAAAATTATGATTATAGTGATAATAAAAATGTCGTGCCTAGTTATTATCATCATGAATGCGTGCCAACAAACTCTTCACCAAGCATGCCAAAGACCAAGCGAAGTGGACCAAGAGGAAGGCGGACGTGATGATGATGACTTACTATCATCATGTCAGAACTGTACAGATTATAATTAATTACTTTAGTAATAAATAATTTTCTATACCTCCTTCGTGTAGAGTAGGTATCGCATAACCAGTAGATCCTGTACCAATAGATTTAAAAGTTGAAACCTCATGGATCTAACTCAGCGCGCCAGCAAACCGCTACTGGACAAACTTGGATGTCCACAACGTATTTAAATTTTCCACTTCAAAAGTACAGAACTTTTGGAGTGGAAAATCTAAACACGTTGTGTTTAATATAATAGTTAAATAAAATCGGTCTCCACAGTGAACTTTATTGAATCAACTTTCTAAACGGATAATAACTATTAACAAGAATTTCAAACATAATACCGGATATAAAGCAGATACCATGTCCTATACCAATACTTAGCTTATAGCGATAAAGCACCCCGATATAGGTACGAATAAGAATTACTATAAGCAGTACGCCGTAGGATCTATTATATGACCTAGCAAGAAACTAATGGAATCAAATATTACGAAAGCGAAATGCTAATGAAAATGGAAAAGTGGCGGTGGTTATAAGATCGAACACAATCTACTAGTATGGCTTTTCGGTTTGAAATGCAAGCACAAGCAATTTCAGTGCCAAAAATTAGAAATTTTTGAAGTTGGTTGTACACTAAATGAGAAAAAGGACGATGTTTCAAAATTGAAATGCGAAACTGATTACTGTACTACCCAATTATATTCATTTCGGTCATTCGTGACCGACAGGGAGTTCGGCAGTACCGATCCTGTGACGTCATGCTATAGATATTGGATAAATATGGCGACGTTTAATTGGGACGATATCGCCCCTGGTCCAGACGAAAGCCTCAATGGAAGTTTATTTATAGTCCGTCTAATCGAAAAAATTGTTTTTAAAGTTTGTATGTAAATTCTTTATTGCATAATAAATAAGTAACATATCTCCTCCTGTGGTGGCGTGGTTTGAATCTTACCTTCGCGGTCGCCGGCAGCGTGTCCGTTCTGGGGAGGTCTTCTCGGATTGGCATGCCCTGCTTGTAGGTGTACCGCTGATATGTATCCGCAGGTGGTATCCTGTCCCCTTTTCTATTCTCTATCTTTATTAATACTGTTACGTCTGTATAATGTGTTATCTATAATGCTGTTGGCTGTATTAATGCTGATTTGGATAGAATATGGGCAAAGTCGTTTGGGCTGTTAGTAAATCCGAAGAAATCTCGTAAGCGGCTTGGTTCTGTCTATTGGCTCTGTCCTATCCCCCAAATTGTCTACGATGGTATTCCAATACCTCTTAGTAAAACAGCAAAGAACCTTGGCTTAAATCTTGATTCCAATTTATCTTGTTTGTCTCACGTCAATGCGGCCAGTAAAAATATTTGCACTTCTCGTTCCATTCTATCAAAAGCCTTCAAAGTTTCTAACCCCAAAAAACCAAAAATTTACTTGTCCAAACTCTTCTTCTTACACTGCTCGACTATGCATACTCCTGCTACTTGGATGCCACTGAGGAACTCTTAAATAAATTGGAGCGCTTACAAAACCTGTGTATCCGATTCATTTTTGGCCTGCGCAAGTATGACCACATTTCAAACTATCGTTCTCAACTCAAGTGGCTTACATATCGCTTGCGCAGGAATGCTCATATCCTATCCACCCTCTATAACGTCCCTTATAATCCTTCCGCTCCCTCATACCTCCGTGACCGATTCCACTTTTCTCGTCCACAAGACAAACCTTGTCGTTCCAGTGTAGATCGTCGCTGGACATCCCTATTCACAATTCCAACTTCTACACCTACTCCTTCACTGTTCATGCCGCAAGACTGTGGATTTCTCTCCCGCACGAAGTGCGCGGTTGTCAATCTTTAAAAAGCGTGTAAAGAAACATTATCTTTCATTATGTGCCTGAATATATGCCGTGTGGTGTCCGGCAGAGTAGAATAGCACCAACCCCTTACAATCGTGGGTGTCGTATAAGGCGACTAATGTTTGAGACAAAAGATCTAGAGTCTCCGTAAACTGGAAAATGGGCAGCAGCGTTTTCCATTGTTATGTTTGCAAAACTGCGATCTCCAATCCGCCTGCCAAGCGTGGAGATTATGGTATTAACCCCCCCTTTTGTGGGAGAGGCCCAAAGTCCTGCAGTGGACTGTTATGGGCTGTGATGTGATGTGCCTGAATGTTCTACAATACCTGTATATATTTTATATTTTATTATATATATATATAGTCCTTCCTATTACAGGAAGAATTTTCAAAGCCGGATCACACTTTTATGGCGAGGAAACAGAGCACGGTGTCGACAATTTCAAAGCAGTACAAAAACGTACAGCGGCCGCAACTAAAACGTCGCTAATTACGGCGAAGAAAATTGTGAATTTTACTAAATATTTTTAACTTATTGTACTTTATTTCAATTTGGATTGTGAGCGCGAGTGTACCTGCGCGAAATCCCCTCTACTCCCATCTAACAGGTCTCATCTTTCGTGACACGGATAATACTGTCTATTATATTACTGTTATAATAATGGGCACACTGAAAACCAGCGTCATGGCGTCAGCCGTGGCTTATGCTGAGTGTGGCCCGGTTGCACGTCTCCTTATGGCACAGGTAACGAAGTAACGATAGCATTGTCCCTTTCTCATTGTTTCTTGTATGCTGTATTATGACCTAATGTACAGTGCCATGTGTGAGATAGATGTAATAAACGATTTTTATTTATTTATTATTTATTTTATTGATACGAGTATATTATATCCTTACTATACCTTTCCTGTCCCTATGATATCTATACCTAAGTCGCGCCTTATATTTCACAATGAGAGTTATCTTATTTCAATATTATTGCCCATCATTTTCATTAGGCGTATTATTCATTATAGGTGTTCTGGTCCAATTTGGTCCAAATATTTATCATCAGAT
The DNA here is from genome assembly GCA_905147135.1 of Blastobasis lacticolella. Lineage (NCBI taxonomy): Eukaryota > Metazoa > Arthropoda > Insecta > Lepidoptera > Blastobasidae > Blastobasis > Blastobasis lacticolella. The sequence continues at coordinate 16,228,859 of LR990053.1, read as the reverse complement.
CTAAAGATATTAGATAGATAGTGAAATGTTTATTTATCAGTAGATATTACAGAGATTTTACAGATAGTCCAGTTTTTTTTCTGTTTGTAAGCACAAACAGAAAAAGAAATAACGCGTTAAAAGCAAGAGTACAGTAAAAAAGGGATATGACTCATGACATGACTCACACTCCCATGCCATCATACCCTGCAAGAAAACAGAAACTTATACACACGCAACAGAAGCAAAAAAGAGACGAGGAAAAAGAAGACAATAATAAAAGCACATTATAACAAGGAATAAAAAAATACATAGAAAAAAAAAAACACAAAACACAAAGCGGAAAGCAGGAAACAAAAGCGAAACACCTACCTTAATACCACTTCTCAACCGCACATCCCAAGGCCTACTTTACGAGCAGCCAAGATTTGCAATGTTTCGTAAAAGTAGTCTTGGTGACTTTGACTAAGTTCCCTTAAATGTATTAATTTTAGTCAGGTTTTAGATGTGTGCTATTAATCTGATTGAATTTCGTAATTTATTTACTGGCGCAATCGATTACGTTTAGGTTTTACGTTTTCTAATGTGTATACAGCACAGCAAGGTGGACCGACGATCTGGTAAAGATCGCAGGTACCAGCTGGATGCGGAAGGCACAGGACCGGCCTTTGTGAAGATCTTTGAGGGCGGCCTATTGCCAGCAGTGGAAATAGGCCGTCTTCTGGCTGACATCATGATACAGCACCAACTCCTTCGAATTCTAGGTTTCTATGATCTGATGATGATTTCTAGGATCTAGGACCTCGTAGAGTCAGAATAAATGGGCAGCTGATTTTCTGGAGAATATTTCACGTGTAGGTACGTGTATAACATAATTTATCACATACCCATGATTAATTTATTATATTTGAGGAATGTTCAACAATAATGATGTGTACAGTTATCGAGATAAGATAACAATTAAATTATGTACCCCAATGACGAATTGTTTTCACTTCATTGGGAAGTTTAGTATTTTATACAAATCAAGGTCCTGTGAAGTGATTAAGGATTCTATTATGATTTACGATTAGCAAAACAAACCAAATGTAATAAATAAGGTGCAATACATATTCGCTCCTTCTGCTAGTACAAAATAGGGAATTCCTCATCAGTCGACTCATTAGAAATAATTAGGTTGGTACAGTTTTGAGGAAAAATATCAGAATTTTGGAATGAGGAATCGGGTACCTCGGTTAGCCTGATGGTACCTAAGTGATCACAGCCGCCTGCAATTCTATTAGCCTATTTTTTCCTCAATTCAGTCTCTTACCCAGTACGGTCTGGAACTGTGAGGTTGTGCGGCAGATTGGGAACGAGTCTTCCGCATACAAAAGCGCGCTGTGAGAATAGTCGCCCGGGTGGCAAGTGATGAGCCAGCGAAGGGTCTCTTCGTTAAGCTTGGGATTATGACTACTAATATTTGAAGTTGCCAAATATGTCAGGCTTAATATGGATAGTTGTGAGAAACACGGGGAGGGTCACACGCATAACGTCCGCCACTCGGGCCGGCTGCGGAGCGTCGCGGCGCACGCGCATTGCGCACGTGATGGGCCCGGCCGTGTACAACCGGCTGCCGCCCGAAATCGTCGCCGCCACCAGCATGCCCTAATTTACTAACAAGCTGCGCAATTGGCTTATCAAGCAGGCATTCCTTTCAGACCAGATTTTTTTATGTACCACAGACAAATACGTATTAAGCTTATAAGTGTAGACGTAAGAATACCCTGTAGAAGTAATTACACGTATAAATATTATTATTATTTTATAGCTATACTGAATTATTGGAACTCAGGATATTGACGTAGATATGTACCTAATATATTTTGTTTATTTTATGATTAGTACTAATGTATTGGCTGACATACTTATACTGTAATTGACTTATAATTTATAGTCCGGTCAAAGTAGACAAAGAAATAGTCATTAAATACCAAAAATTAGGGGAGAGCCAAATTTTAGTAGATACCTTGGGTTCACCATTAGAAACAAAGTGTCAAAAATCCCCATCGATCCTATGTGTGCGTCAAAAGTTATTTGGGGTCAAAGGTCAAAATTTCAGGTTTTTTGGATTTTTCTCAAAAATTGTAAGTTTTTTCAAAAAGTACTTCAGACCAAAATTGTAGATCTTAAAATTATCTACAAAAATGGTTCCCATGATTTTTTAATAGGAATCACATCCCTGAAATATCGCGATTTTAAGAGTCACGTTCTATGTGATGTGCACACATACGCCACGTATATACATAGACAGGTACTCAAGATAAGTAAAATGCCTATTTGTGTCTCTTTTATGTGTTATCTATACTATCTACTACACAACCGGACTATTAACAATTATCAATTTAAAATGAATGAATGAATGAAACAAATCCATAAATTTATTCTGGCGGGTTCGATACCCAAACATCGAAAACTGAAGGAGTATAAAAAACTTTGATGCCACGAATAGTAAACGGCTGCAAGAGGAGACTAGTTTCAGTACGCAATGGAAGGGTATTATTACAGGACACCTTTGTCTGGATTTTCTCCTCTCTAGAATGATCTCCATTTAAGAACTAATTTACCACTGTGATTTTTTTGTTCTTCGGCGGATATATGACCAGCCCACTGCCGTTTCATCCTGCGAATTTTGAGCACTATATTACCTTACGCAAGTTATTATTATTAAAAAAAAAATATTTCCTAAAAGAAATATTTACATGACAGAAATAAATTAAATAATGCCAATACTAAATTACTAAATAAAATTTACAAATAAAAAGCATGCCCTAAGTCCCTTGTTAAAGAAATTGTTCCCAAAAGACTGGCTGCATTGCCTCGCTGTATTGCGAGGTTGATCCTTTGGCCAAGGTACTGTCCAGCCTTTTGGTCCTGCGAAGCGTTAACCAAGCGCTAAGACAACTCTCTCAAGAGAGTATGAGCGCCTGAACCCAATGGCCTAAGCGTTTCTACGCGAAACGGCGCAAATAGATTATCTCCGCTGAGGCCAGCATATTTGCGCCGTTTGAAATTTTCTGCCGACGCGGTATTGACACTCGTGGATATGACTATGCGACGGTGCAAGGGTATCGTCCCAAACCAAAGACCGACCCATCTTCCACACGAGTGTCATACCGTCTGGTCTTTTTCCGTCGTCTCTCGCCAGTCCATTTAACTCCAGGATGGCGAGAGAACCAGCAGTCGTAAAGGCCCGACGGATGCTATCGTTTAGTTCTGCATGCCGCGAAATGCGTCCGGCGCTCCTGCAACAAGACAACCCGTGATGATCAAGTTGCGACACTGCATGGCCACAACTGCACTAATGACGGGCCACGAAGGGAACACCAAGGCGACGAGCCGTGGCAACTCTAAATGTAGAGCTATCCAGCAGGGTGCCAATGGTTTGTTGATGGAAGTGACTTAAGCCATAGGCCTGACTCCCATTCGCCGACAGCCAGGAAACGGGCACGCACTGTAGGATCGGTTGACGTATTAACCAGATTATTCCGCACCAACCTGCAGAGCGGCTCGTTCTAAAGTTTCTGTGACGAAGGAGAAGACGGGTTCTCAGTTCAGTCCTCGGGCAGGCTAAAGTCCATGAATTACTGGCCTCTGTCATGTATGCCATGCATTTTTGTGTATTCATGGAACATTGCGGGAAAATTCGACAGCGTTAGCGATATTACAACTGCACAGTTCTTTGTCAACTGTCCAGACCAAACCGTCTGTTCAATCAAGTAGCCTTCCACAAATAATTGGTGTTCTGTTTTCAACGAAACAACTTATTGTACCTATTAAAAGATTTGTTATCAACCATTGTTAAAATAATGAAAAAAAAATATTCTCTTGTTGGAGGTGGCTTTAAAATGATATGTTTTTGAAGAAGTACTAGACTAGACTGTCTAATTGAAAAATTATAAAGATTGATTGAAATCAACAAATAAGCAACCTGATTTTGAATTACTTACAATATTGTTTGTTTAAATCCTAAGCTGCATTTATCGAAAACGAAAGATGCTTAAATATGTGATAACAAACGTTACGGATAATCGCAAGACGTATTACATCTATACTAGTATTATAAAGAGGAAATGTTTGTTTGTTGTGAGTTTGTTTGTTGGTGGCAATCTCCGAAACGACATGACACATTTTAAAATTTATTTCACTAATAGGAAGCCACTATTCCCGAGTGACAAAGGCTTCTTATTATCACGGGAAAATACAAGTGAAAGTGGCTAAAAACGGCGACTATAAATGACGCATCGAATACGGAACCGAAGATAGGAGTGCAATAAATCAATGAAGTTCTATTTAACTCGATGCTGATAACGTAAGAATCAGTTAGTGAATCAGTCATACGAATGTGATAAGAACTTTGCAAGAAACGTAAATAAACAAAATCTGGCTTTAACAAAGCAAATGTAGTCCAACGATTCTGATATATGTTTCATTTGTGAGACTTGTGGGATTACGATTAGTCTGGAAACTATTTTATCAACCTGTCATTTCAAAGAAGGTTATCTATCTAGCTTTGATAAACAATTATCGATAGCATTACACTAATTTAAATAAACACGTTCTGTGACAGATTTTGCACTGTGTTCGTATGTTTGTGATGGGAATGTTTTAATCATTAAAATGAAGAATCCAATAAAGTGTATTCTCGTAATAGTGGTTGCTATTAGCGGTGTCTGGAGTGAAATATGTGTTACATATAATTTTGAAGATTATTTTGATGAGACTATGGATCCGAATATCGGACAATGTGCTTCGTTATCCAATACATGGAGCTTGGAACATTATGATTCCTTACTAGGAATTGATGGCCCTCATCCTAGTAGCAACTACTTTATTAAGCCATCCACACAGATCGCTTTAAGTTGTATTGCCTCAAACGTGTTAACAGTATCTCCTAATGGCGTGTTTGAAGTCACGTTATATAAAATAGGCAACGTAATGCTTAATGTAATGCTACAAGATGGTGAGACAAGTGTGGCTTTACCTATAATGATACAACCGACCGATCTGGATGGATGGCATGTCGTGCCCACCAGTGTGTTAGGCACCGCCGGAAATGCAATTGACGTACATGTAAGTAAACAAGAGGATATATTAATTATAACTACAAAACGTTATAATATAACGTATATTATAGAGATAACCAAAAGAGACGTTACCTGCAACAATCAATGTTTCGTTGATTTATATAATACCTCTCACCAATTGCCTTTCCCTGCTCTTCTATTGTCAACATAAGCGTATTTTTTCTCAATAATACTCATCTTGGTGTTAATATCCCGGTTGTGCTCTCGCGCACGAGGGTCCGGGGTCCGCCTTGACCATAATCTAGGATTTGGCAGATCAGGTAATTACAGTGGAGCGACTGCCATCTGACCTCCATGACCCTACTGCCATGGGAACATATTGCATTATGGTTGCAGTTTCATGCAAATTCATCACGATGTTTTCCCTCACCGTAGGAGCATCGGTTAATATTCAACTAATGCACATAACTCAGAAAAGAGTGATTGGTACATGACCGGTACCTCTTGCTTACGAGTCGGATACCCCTAACCGCTCGGCCACCGACGCTCCCCAGTCCCTTTTCTAAATCATCATCACAGCCCATAACAGTCCCCTGCAGGACTTGAGGCCTCTCCCACGAAACTTTTTTTTTGGTGTAAAACACGAATTGGTGATCGCTGTGTAATAAATATAACAATAGTAAACGCTGCTGCCCATTTTCCAGCTTACTCTAGATCTTTTGCCTCGAAAATATTAGTCGTCTTGTACGACGCTCGCGAGTGTAAGGGGTTGGTGCTATTTTACTCTACCGGACACCATACGGTCACTTTTCTCAATATCATCATCAAAATTTTGAAAGAACTGATTGGTGAAATTTTTTCTTTTTTACAGATAATTTTCATGGGAACAACCATGAATGAAGATTCAATTTTATTAGTGGACTCATATCGCTATATTCCACCTGAATATACTGAAGAGGAATGTATAATTTATGACGAAATAATAAGGCCAACTCCAGAGCCAACTCCAGAGCCAACCCCAGAGCCAACCCCAGAGCCAACACCAGAGCCAACTCCAGAGCCAACTCCAGAGGCAACTCCAGAGGCAACTCCAGAGCCAACCCCAGAGCCAACCCCAGAGCCAACACCAGAGCCAACTCCAGAGCCAACCCCAGAGCCAACTCCAGAGCCAACTCCAGAGGCAACCCCAGAGCCAACTCCAGAGCCAACTCCAGAGCAAACTCCAGAGGCAACTCCAGTAGCAACCCCAGAGCCAACTCCAGAGCCAACCCCAGAGCCAACACCAGAGCCAACTCCAGAGCCAACTCCAGAGCCAACTCCAGAGCCAACTCCAGAGCCAACTCCAGAGCCAACTCCAGAGGCAACTCCAGTAACAACCCCAGAGCCAACTCCAGAGCCAACCCCAGAGCCAACCCCAGAGCCAACACCAGAGCCAACTCCAGAGCCAACACCAGAGCCAACTCCAGAGCCAACTCCAGAGCCAACTCCAGAGCCAACTCCAGAGGCAACTCCAGAGGCAACTCCAGAGGCAACCCCAGAGCCAACTCCAGAGCCAACTCCAGAGCTAACTCCAGAGGCAACTCCAGTAGCAACCCCAGAGCCAACTCCAGAGCCAACCCCAGAGCCAACTCCAGAGCCAACTCCAGAGGCAACCCCAGAGCCAACTCCAGAGCCAACTCCAGAGCTAACTCCAGAGGCAACTCCAGTAGCAACCCCAGAGCCAACTCCAGAGCCAACCCCAGAGCCAACTCCAGAGCCAACTCCAGAGGGAACTCCAGAGCTAACTCCAGAGGCAACTCCAGAGGCAACTCCAGAGCCAACTCCAGATCCAACCCCAGAGCCAACACCAGAGCCAACTCCAGAGCCAACTCCAGAGGCAACTCCAGAGGCAACTCCAGAGCCAACTCCAGAGCCAACCCTAGAGCCAACGGAGCCAACTTCAGAGGAATCATCAGAAACTCCACCGCCAGTGATAGGAGGGAATTCTTATAATTGGACCGCTGTAATTATAAGTGTATCAGTCATTATATCAGTTATAATTTTAGGTTTAATCTGTTGGTTTTTCTACGAATTAGGGTCTAAGAAATCGAAGAAAAGGAACGCAATGACTTATCTTGATTATTATGAAGAGCCTAATCCTAAACCTGTGATACCAAGAGTAAACAAAGTACTCTACGAAGAGAGTCCACGATTAAGGTATTGAGTTGGGTTTAGTTATTTAGAAATATAAATATAAATCTTTATTCGCCTATAACTTAACAGATTTTTGTAACAATGTACCTAACAATAAACTAGTTTAATACGACAGTATCTTATAGACAAAATGGTCTATGACTTAGCGTGTGGGTTATTTATTAGTTCATTTCACAGTTTAACAGCTGTTAAATACATATAAAATATAGTAAATATAGTAAAATCATTTACTGTTCATGCAGCTAGGCTATGGAACTCGCTGCCGCATACTGTTCGTAACAGTACCGCACTCGGTATTTTTAAAAAAAGAATAAAAGGGCATTATCTTTCCACTTGCAATCCATAATATTATATATTTATAGGTATTTATTTAGTATTTGTGTTATTTATTATATATGTAGCTAATATTACTATTATATATATATATAGATACTTATTTAAGTAATTCAATTATATTATGTATTTGGGTGCACGTCATATCTGCCTCTCTATTCTAGCCCTCTCTCTTCGGTAGGTCTGCTGTAAGACATTTCTTTTTAGAAATAAGCTGTACCTTTTGTGATTGTTATCTTTATGTTCATATTATTGTAACTTTCTTTGTGCACAATAAATGGTTAAATAAATAAATAAATAAATAAATAAATAGTTGAAATGCTAATGACAAAACTGTATTTACATATTTTAAGGGTATGTTCCGGGTTTCTTACCGCGTACCTTAAAATGTGTAATAATAATTGCGATAGTTTAAAACATTATGTATTTACATATTTATTTTCAATTTACTGTACATATTGCACTCTTGTCTTTAGAATTTTTACCAATAATTGCCTATAAATTAGAAAGTTACCTAGCTAGGGCTTATTTTATTTGTTTATTACATGTTTGCTTGATTGACCAGGATTTTAAAATCAGGTTATATTTGGCGAAATAGCAATATCTCTGGGGATTAAAGGGATCAGATATACTCAGACTGGTACATTTGTATAGTTCGTAAAACAGAATACCAGTATTTCTAGCTGATTTTTTCCCTTTTCGCCCTGAGTTTCGGCCGGTTGACCTTCTCTGCCGATAAAACAAATTTTGGAAAAGAAATCAAATTTAATTTTTCATTTTATTTTTATTACCTATATTTGAATCTGTTAGCCACACTTAATATTGTGCATAGCTTTGTTTCAATCCAGTATTAAATTTAATTAAGTTAGATATAAGATATTGTACTTTGTATATATTGTTAGTTTGGTTTTAACATAAACTGTCGAAAAAATGTGAACATTTTATTTTAGCTTGTCGCTTTGCTCATATATACATCCTTATCCGAGTGAGTTACTTCGCTGCCATTTCTTAGAATTTACCTTTTTATTCCTAACAACTTTCTGCATCATACTATTCCACTATCCCGTGTCATTTGTTTGATAGCTTTTCGACATAGCCAGTACTGTCCGTCCGACTTTGAGGATGGACTTCTGATAGTGGCACCGGAGCTCAGTTTGCGCTCCTGTCTCCTTTGCCTCCACAAACTTTAAAGTCCACCACTATGAGACGGCTCACGTCACGACGTTCTGCAGTAGGCTGTTTACTATTTACTCGGACATCAGTGCTGGGTAGTTAGGCTTTCGTCCTATAAGACTTTTTACTTAAACTCTTTTATATATCCTCACAGAGCAGCCTACCGTTTTCCCAAATCTTCCTCTGATTACAATTTCTCTGTAAACTATCGCACAAGATCCTATGACGATCAGAATTTATTAGCATTCTGTTCATCATCGAGATCATGACCTCAGCAGCAAGACGTCTACTGCTGAACGTAGCCCTGCCGTAGAAGAAGAATTTTCAAAAACGGTTCATCAGTACGTCTATTACCAGGAGGTACCAAAGGATTAGAAAACGAAACTAATATTAGTACAAATTACATAATTGGTAAGTAGTTACTTCTGTTTAGTGGTATTTTACACGGTGCATATCGTCGGCCTATCATAAAAACCCCTATTTTTATAAGAATATTTCTTAAATCGCCTTTTTGACTTTAGATATGAATATATTAACTAAGCCGTCTCCTACCTGGAGGAACCCCAGCTTGGCATGTTTTGAAAATATTTCTTGAATCTATGGAAAACAGGTGGCCGAAAGGTAATGGTATAGTATACGTTTGGAACTAGCTCATGAATCTTTTATATTTGATACCAAACTCGATAGGTTTCTGAAAAAAAAAATACTCTAAATGTTAAACAAAGGAATTGATGACGTCATTGCTGCTTTCCCCTTGGGAATATTTTAAGAACTACCGAACGAAATGATTGTTTTAACCTAGAGTACTCGTGTACCAAACGGCTATCCTGTACATCGATTTGCGGTTTTAATATTTGCTTTGTACACCGTCCACTAATGTCCATGATTTCGATTACGCTGAGTCGCGCCTTACATTTCACAATGAGAATAATCTAAATTCAATACTTTGCAAATCACTTTCATCAGGTGCATTTACTTTTGTTTTTTTACCTGCGGAGGATGTGTGGAGTTTCACGGAAGGATCGCGATCGAAACGCCCACATTTGGGGTGGCCTTAGCTTCCGTGACAATCTGTATGATTGTGGCAATGATGTCATGCAGCCAACTAATATTAACTTAAAAATATAAAGTTTATTAATATAAACATAGCTTTTAGATGCTGAAACAAATGTAAAAAAGGTTACTCACTCAGTAGTTAAATAGTTAAATAAATAAATATGCTTGGACAAATTCACACAGCGCCATTTAGCCCCAAAGTAAGCAAAGCTTGTGTTATGGGTGTTAGATAACTGATAAACTACTTATATACTTTTTTTTAAATACATACTTATTATATATACAACACCCAGACCCGTAACAGAATATAAATTCATCATTTCAATTTCTGCTCGGCCGGGAATCGAATGGCCTTATGGCCACTGTTAGAGTATGCTTTTCAGATCTGGTGTCCATATTTTGTAAAGGATGGGGAAATACTTGAAAAAGTACAACGAAGTTTCACAAAGGTGCCAAGACAGCTGAAGAGATTACCTTATGAGAAGAGATTAAAGAAACTAAAGCTGACAACGTTGAAGAAACGCAAAGAGCGTGGTGACCTGATCGAAACGTTCAAGATTCTCAATGGACATTACGACATCCACGATTTTGAAAACAAGAACCACCACCTACGAGGCCATTCTCCGAAACTCGACACTTGTTTCTCCTTCAACAATCCGCACAGACACTTTTTAACCAACCGGGTCGTGAATGCCTGGAATAAGTTGCCTGAATCCATAGTGACAGCGAAAATACTAACCAATTCAAAAACAGACTCGACTCGACATGAGTAGAGAAGAGCTTGATACAGGCATCTATCAGTTGTTTTGACAACTACTTGCCTGCTGAATAATATAATAATAATAAATATTCGAACACAGTGCGAAATTTGACACAGATGACGTTATTTGAATTATATCAATTTTTATCAATAGTTGTATTATCGAAGCTTAAATAACCTTCCTTGAACTGATAGATTGATAAAATAGTTTCTTAATCCCACTAATCCTAAGCTAATCGAAATCCTACAAGTCTCATAAATAAAACAAGCATCTGAGTCGTTGGACTGAAGTTGCTTTCCTAACATGAGATTTTGTTTATATTTAGGTTTCTTGCAAATGTCTTATTATCACTTTTATATGACTACAAACTGATTCTCAGATAATCAGCATCGAGTTCACTAGAATATAATTGTTTTATTGTTCTACTATCTTTGGTTCAGTGTTTGATGCGTCATTTTCATAACCTTTGTAATGTAACAATTTGCGATTATCGGTAACTTTTGTTATCAAGCATGCATCTTTCATTTTGATCAATGCAGTTTAGGATTTGAACTTACATTTACTTTTTACATTTATTTTATATTGGTATTGAAATATTCATTCTAAAATTAGACAAATAATCCAAGACTCTATCATCTTCCCTTCCTTGTCCACATTATTAACAGTTCGTTATTCGCAAGACAAAATATAAACGCTACAACAACAGGCACTGCTTACCTCTATAAAGAAATCTCTTCCAGCAGGCCTACCAGAGAGAGACAAGGCGTGCAAAATACAACAACAAAAATATATAATATCCTACATATAGATATATTGTGTATATAAATTGATCATTAAGATAATAATAACAATTATTATTTTTTAAAGAACCTTACTCTAACAAAAATAACCTTGGTCCTAACTAAAGATAAAAAATTTGGCCCAGTTCCCCGAATTTTGAAATGGTCCCCAGAAGGTTGGCCGAGTTGCCCCGCTGAATAGCAGGCTTAAGCACTGACCCAAGAAGAGGCCAGCCTTCTGGTGATTCGTAACTTCGTCTAGGCTCTTAGATAGCTGACGACCTGAGTGGTTCAGTTGGTTAACATGCCGGTCGCCACGCAGAGGTCCCGGATTCGATTCCCGGCCGAGCAGAAATTGAAATGATGATTTTTAATTTCTGTTACGGGTCTGGGTGTTGTATATATATAATAAGTATGTATTTAAAAAATTAAGTATATAAGTAGTTTATCAGTTATCTAACACCCATAACACAAGCTTTGCTTACTTTGGGACTAAATGGCGCTGAGTGAATTTGTCCAAGCATATTTATTTATTTAACTCGCAGTATAAGGAATGTGAGCCTGGTCCCCGCGGCCAGAGAGTTTTAATTCCAAATGACGCGAATATGTAATCGCCACTGAGACTAGCATATTTGCTAGTATCAGCTAAGGCAGCACCCGCCGCAGCCTGACATGCAGTCACTGGAAAATGGGGCGGCTCAAGAGATGCGATGCAATTAGCATCTCATACTAGAGGCCGTCCTAGTTTCCAGGGTGAGTGTCATTCCGTCGGGTCTCTTACCATCGCCGCGGGCTAAACCTCAGTTCCAGCACCGCGAGTGCACCAGCGCTTCTGCCGCAAGGTAAGCCCTGGTGGCCGAGCTGGTCTTCAGAACGACCACAGCAGCATTGATGAGGAACGCTACAGGGTGCGCCGAAACGAAGGGCCGTGGCAAGCCTAAACGTGGTACGGTCGAGTAAACTGCCGATGTTGTTAGAGGTTATTGCCTGTAGCCAGAGACCCGACTCCCACTCGCCAGCAGCCAGGAGGTGAGCCCGCTCTGCAGAATTGGTTGATGCGCTTAAAAAGTTGTTTCGCAACAATCTGCGAACAAACATTAGCCGTAGACTCCGATTTCCGGCAAGCCAACTGCTCAGCATTTTTGGCCTCGGTGGAGAATGCCGATTCAAACGACCCCAAAGTCCGTCCGACCGAGAGGGTATGTTTCACGGTGTTGTCTAGGTGCTCTAAAAGAGCACGATGTTTCCACAACTGACAACACCGCAAAACGTAAACGTCGCTGTGATCACTTACCACCAGGTGATCGCTTTCTCGTTGAACTCCCTGTAATGGTGTCCAAATAGCTTTTCATTCCACCAGTAGCGTCGCGTATTGGGTAGATATTCACGCCCATTGGCAACATCAGCACAATAAATCAAAGTTTCAGACATCAGCTTCGCGCACTCCGCTATATATGGGAAGATAGCGCATGAAGTCCTTCGGACGAGATGTGAGCAATGAGCAGTTTTCCAATAGGTATCTAAAATATTCCTTAACACTTGCTAGATTTCGCCCCAACAATTTTGGTAATCGTAGATCGGTTGAAATAGGTATAGGCTTAGCAAAGAGGATATAAATACTGGGTACGTTCTACTAGATCATATCAATATATTTCAACAGGTGGTGGTTCTTGTTTTCAAAATCGTGGATGTCGTAATGTCCATTAAGAATCTTGAACGTTTTGATCAGGTCACCACGCTCTTTGCGGTTCTTCAACGTTGTCAGCTTTAGTTTCTTTAATCTCTTCTCATAAGGTAATCTCTTCAGCTGTCTTGGCACCTTTGTGAAACTTCGTTGTACTTTTTCAAGTATTTCCCCATTCTTTACAAAATATGGACACCAGATCTAAATTTATAAAAGCATACATAGCAGGCCATAAGGCCTGCTATGTATGCTTTTATAAATATGATTTGAAGATTCTTATCATCATCTCTGGTGTCAACATTCCAAAAGCTTTCTTTATTATATAAATCAAACTCTTTGCTTTCTTGGCTATGCTTGACACGTGTTCTCCCCATTTTAGATCTTCTGTGATGTACACTCCCAAATCAACCTGTACCTTTACTTCACGCCGTTGTATGTCATTGAGCTTGTACGTTAGGTGAGGTATATTGTTTCCAATGTGCAGTATTGTACATTTGTCGGCATTTAGACTTATGAGACATTCCTTTGACCAGTTGCTAATCCTTTTCAAGTCTGCTTGGAGCTGGTCATAGTCCACGAGTGGGTTGGCTTAAAAACACCTTCGTATAGCCAGCAAAGAGGCCCATGTTACTGTACATGTAGTGTGGCAGGTCGAATGTGTATTAAATATACAGGGTGTTACATAATATATGTATAAAGCCGTGAACTGGATGGAGTGTTAAACATAATAAAACGATAGGTACAATTATTTCTGTCGTACGTGAATTTTTTTTATATAACATATGTATGAAGCCGTGAACCGTATAGAGTGCTAAATGTATGAAAACGATAGGTACAAAAATTCCACGTACAACAGAAATAATTGTACCTATCGTTTTATTATGTTTAACACTCTAACCAGTTCACGGCTTTATACATATATTATGTAACACCCTGTATAGCACAGGTCCCAAGACCGAGCCCTGTGGCATCCCACTTGTTATACGTCTCTCTTCCGACATCACCTCGCCAACTCTCATTCGAAAGGTTCGCTCACGAAGGAATGCCTCGATCCACTTCAGAAGTTTCCCTTGTATCCCAATAAATTCAAGTTTGTGCAGCAATCTTGTGGTAGGAACTTTGCCGAAAGCTTTTTCGTAGTCCAAGTATATTCGCTTTGGTTGAGGCTCGAGGTCCAAGATGACAAGGCTGACAAAAGGTTTGATACCGTAGACCGATGGGGGCAGAATTCATGTTGATGATTGCTTACTATCTTATTCTTGGAAATGTTTTTTCTAATATGCTTAACAATAACTTTCTCCATAATCTTACACGGTGCACTTGTTAGGCTTAAAGGTCTATAAATAGGCGTGACATCCGCTGTCTTCCACATACGTGGTAACACACCTGTATCGTATCAGGTCTGCATTAGAGTGGCCAAGGTGTCGGTGATGTCGCATTTTTTAAGTATACTTGCAGGTATTTGTGGTGGGAATGTTTTAATCAATAAAATGCAGAATCCATTAAAGTGTCTTTTTGGGCTAGTTGCTGTTAGCGGTATCTCAAGTAAAACATGTGTTTCATACGATTTTGAAGATGATTTTGATGAAACTATGGATCGCAATTCAGGCCTATGTGCGACGATTCCAAACAAGTGGAACTTGAGAATTTATGATTCATTAATAGGTATAGTTGCTCCTCGTGCTAGTAGCAACTATTTTATTGAGTCAACTACACAGGGCGATTTAAATTGTATTGCTTCAAACTAATAAGTTGATTAACATTAGCAGAAACTGTTAAATATGTTGCCTGAATCCGTAGTGACAGCGAAAATACTAACTAATTCAAAAACAGACTCGACAAATATTTGAATACAGATTGATAATGAGTAGAGAAGAGCTAGATACAGGCATCTATCAGTTGTTTTGACAACTACTGCCTGCTTAATAATATAATAATAAAAAATATTCGAACACAGTGCGAAATTTGACACAGATGACGTTATTTGAATTATATAAATTTTTTCAATAGTTGTATTATCGAAGCTTAAATAACCTTCCTTGAACTGATAGATTGATAAAATAGTTTCCTAACTCCACTAATCCTAAGCTAAATCCCACAAGTCTCACAAATAAAACAAGCATCTGAGTCGTTGGACTAAAGTTGCTTTCTTAACATGAGATTTTGTTTATATTTACGTTTCTTGCATAGGTCTTATCACTTTTATATGACCACAAACCATAGAGAGAATATTTACTAAAGTAATTGAGGAGACACCGCAAGTATTTTCTTTGAACCACGCTTTGCGGTCCATGGACAACAGTGGCCGCAGTCAGTTCTGAGACATTGCGCGACGCGGACCAATCTGACAGTGGCTTGGATATTCAAAAAAACACCATCTCGTGCATTAAAAACTGAACGAACCATTCGAGGGCCAAAAATAAAGAAAATGATAACATTTCATCGGTCATTCTATGACTTAGCAGCCTCCCCCCGCACCTCCCGCACGTGACAAGTTGGTACAATATTTTTGTTTGTGATGGCTGCTCTATTACGTTAGTAAATATTTTCTCTATGCCACAAACTGATTCTCAGATAATCAGCATCGAGTTCACTAGAATATCATTGTTTTATTGTTCTGCAAAACGCGAACGTTACTGTGATAGGCACCATCGGAAATGTATTTGACGTACACGTAAGTAAACAAGATGGTCTTATTTAAGGTAATATGTACTCTAGAACGTTAAAAAGAGGCAACATACGAGACGTTCCATGCAAGAATTCGATTTGTAATCAATGTTCCGTTGTTTATATAATGCCTCTCACCAATTGCTAATACCTTAGCATCTCTTCTGTTGTCAACATTAGCGCCTCTT
This sequence comes from Blastobasis lacticolella, assembly GCA_905147135.1. Taxonomy (NCBI): domain Eukaryota; kingdom Metazoa; phylum Arthropoda; class Insecta; order Lepidoptera; family Blastobasidae; genus Blastobasis; species Blastobasis lacticolella. Next base: position 16,212,980 of record LR990053.1, on the reverse strand, counting down.
TGCTACCCTACCTTGCTTGATTGCTGAAATATTATTAAATTTTACATCTTTCATGGGAATAACCATGGACGAAGCACAGAAATGAAACAAAAACAGAATCCATGTGTCTTAAGTCATGAGGGAAGCATAGAAATGGCCGCCATTTTATATGTCTGCGTAATTTTAGGGTTGCCATATACATGATACATTTTGCCCTCTTTATGTATTATGTTAGCAATACAACTTTACAATAATAAATAAATAAAAATTATTAATTTCTGATTGTAATTATTTATTTAAAAATTCTTAAGTAATGAAATATGTTGATAAGAGGAGTCTCCCAGAGTACGCTCCATACAAATGAAGTTTGATCATATTTTCAATATTGCGCTATCAAAATCAACGAAATTTTGTAGACGTCATCCAGAAACTAATATCGATGGTTGTGGTATAATAAATATATCAATTCAAAGTTACACGAGATTCAAGATTTCTATAGAAATATAAAAACCTGTGTACTTTGAAAATATGATCAAACTACGTTTGTATGGAGCGCGCTTGTGGGGAACTAGCCTTAAGGCTCTGGCTCGGGCTACAATGCTCGTAAGTAGGTATAAAAATTTAAGGCGAGGACGGCACGGAATTAAAATCCTCGTAAATAGATCATAGTGGAATGTGTTACTCATAGAATAAGGTCTATGTATGAATTACGCATTTTGAACGCGGAGCGATCTGAAAATGCGAAAACGTACTAGTTTCGATAGACTTTTGTTTGATTATAATGAAGTTACCCCCTGAATAAATCCATTCGGTGATAGTAAACGTTAAATTGCAGATTTTAAATCAAACAAGCGATTAAACCTAATACCCTACCCTCTAAATACCCTAATCTTCTAGGGTATGTTGATGTTGATGTTATAACTTGATTGTGAAATCGTAATCGCAAGTAGAAAAGTGGAACAGGTGAGTTTTTATACATATTTAGGACCAACGTTTACAAGGGGTGTAAAGTGTGAAAGTGATGTCGAAAGGAGAGTGAATGCCAGAAATATAGTAAAAAGAGCACTACATACTTTTGTGAACAGCCGGGTGTCCAAGATAGCTTCTTAACTGAGGAGTGCTCGTTGCAACATTGACGTATGGAAGAGAAAGTTGTCTATGAGACAACAAGCACGAAAGTAGGATAAATGCAATAGAAGTGAGGGTGTTTAGAAGTATTGAAGGAGTTTCAATGAGCGATAAATTACGGAATTGTGTAATTGACTAACTGGTTGATGTTTAAAGCAGTATATGGCAGTAGTGCATGGAAGCGTTAGAAGGGAAATACTGAGAAGTAGGTACATACCATGATCAAATCGGAGATATTTAACAAAAAGAAACAGTAGCCTAAATCGTCGAGCATGTACGAAAAGATGATGAGTGCGGAACTGGAAGAAGCGAGAGAGGTTAGTCAGAACCGTGACAAGTGGATTAAAGTACTAGGAAAATGGCAAAACGTCATGTGTGTATGCATAATTTAAAAAAAGTATCCTGCCCTGCCGTACCTCTCCCGTAACCTTCCCGTACCCCTCCTGTATGCCTGCCGTACCCTTATCCTGCCCCATTTTCTTATTTTGCTGTTCGAGGCGGGTACAAATACATCAAATTATAAAAATCAAATTAGCTATTCAGTTAATTTACCCGTTTTGGAAAGGCGTACGGAACCAAGCATCGTAGCCCCTTCGCGGTTGTTATAAAATCCACGTCATCAAAATGTGCACTGCACACGGTACTCGCAGATGATGGGTTCCAATTGGTTTCTCTTCTACAGTTTCGTACAATTAGAGTCCAATCGTCTTTACGGTTTTTATTTCTAGGAAACCTATTAAAATAATATAACCCGGTTAAAATAAAATCGGGATCGAAAATAATAAGGGCTCCGCAGAAAGCGGTGTTATATTATTTATTTATAAAATCGGACTACCATGCTTACATCATAGCAGTACGTAGACTAAAATACGTACGTACGTAGTAGGGTAGACTATAATTATAATAATTCAAGTACTTTTCAGATATGATAGGTAATAAAAATTCGGAACCTGATCTGAGTCACAAATTTAATAAAAAATTCCCCACTTTATGGGAATTTACCCGAAAAACAGGTAGCCACATCGTTGTACTTTTGTTCGAAATTGTCACCAAAGTAAATAAAATATGAATAAAAAAAGTAGCACGAATCATAATTACTTACGCGTGGTAGGTAATTCCTCCTGCCTTGTTACATTTTTTCCAGTAACTTTTACACGATTTCACTACACAGGACGGCATTTTAAAATATTTTTCGTCGAGGAAAAATATGTCCGAGCGCTACGAAATGGCGGCGCGTTGTAAGACCCGATGAGTGTATGTCATGTACAACAAAGGAGATTGTCACACCTTGCATACACCACATCTCTTTAAGGTAACATGGATTCTGTTTTTGTTTCATTTCTGTGGGACGAAGATTCAATTTTATTAGGAGACTTAGGAGTAATAGGAGTTAGGAAATTGGAGTATTATCCATTACACTACACAATAAATAAATCATCAGATAGGTATATACATGTGGGAAATAAGATGATTATTTTATTTATCTTCATTTTTATAAAATTACGGTAGTGTTCTTAAATTAAAAACCCCACATGCGGGTACACCGCAGTCTACATAAAAGCGGCCATCGCTCTCGACAGGTCAGATGTTGTCCGACTGCGGACACGACACTTTTGTAAATAATAACTGTGTTTTACCTGAAAATAAAACACACTAAATACTTACCTTATTTGAAGCTTACTAGTTTGAGATAGGCCCCTATCTGTTTTCCGTTTCCGCTTTGCCTTTCTCTTTTCATATAGCTCTGTCCCGCTCATCACCCCCGCTCGGCGATCCCCACCAGGCAGCCGCGACCGGTCTGAGGAACCGCGGTCCGCGGTCGGCTTGCTTCATTGTGTCGAAAACACCAGGCAGAATTTAAATTGTAAGCTTCAAATAAGGTAAGTATTTAATATGTGTTTTATTTTCAGGTAAAACACAGTTATTAAATCCCTGACCGTTATTTGAAGCTTACTAGTTTGAGACGTGTTTGTTATCGCCTGGTGATGGGGACGCCAAGGTGAAGGTTTAGTACCTAAATATATATAGGTATACTGTAGGTATGTAAGTATAGAGATACCTAGATTCCATAGGTATGTAAAATATAAGGTTATAAACTTTTGATGGAATCATTGATTAAGTATACTTAACTTATAAGGGTGATGAGCATATTATTTTCAAACAGGATCAGGCAAATAATTCAATGTTAGTTAGTTAATAATTCTAAAATGAAGTAAAACATTCAATGGAACATAAAAATAATTTGTTATTTACTTCTTAATTCCCTTAATTAACTGGATTAAACAAGCTTGTAACCTTATTAATATTGGCAGGAGTTTGCATTATCTCCTATTGTCGCGATGACCGACGCGTCGGTAGAAAGGGCAAGTATAACCCGACCTCCAGTTACCACGAGACAATATCTCGTCGACTGGGACATTATCCGACCAATTCTTCGAGAGCTATTGCTGTACGTGAAACTCCTTTAGGGTGACCCTTGGTATTTATAAATTGACATGTAGATTTAGCGGTCCTGCACCTGTCTATAGCAAGGTTCACTAAGTGGTTTGTCCAAAATACAGGGTCCAAATTATTATTAACAGGAATTGAAACAAAATTCCAGCCTGACTGTCTGTAGTTAGCGTTGTCGGTTTTCGAACCAAATATTTGCCATTACATTACGCTGTTATCTTGAATGAGGTGATCTGAATCAACGGCCAATAGCGTTAAATCGTGGACACGTCTGCCAGAGCATAAAAGACTGTGACTAGTGACAGAAAATAGACTGTTTTCATCAGGGCCTTTTTGCTTAAGTATGTACACACGATGTCAATGTCCCAAATTGGTTGCTTCCGATGTATAGGTTTCATTAAGGCAATAGATTTCAATATGTGTTTGACAAGAGTGTGGGAACTCAAGGACTCCGTACTTTCTGCATTACATAAAGTAGCCACTACAGACTTCTGCAAAAGTATTGTGTAATAAGACAATCCGTGGTGAAGGTGTAAGACAGCGAAAAAAGAACTAGGATAGGTCTGGTTGGAATTAGCGAATCCACTGAAGATTTCGTAGCCCAACTAAGCCATCTTTTCCATGCTACATGGTAAGTCTTGCCTGTAGATGCACGCCAAGATGCTGGCAACAACTTTTTCTGATTTTAGTTTCAACCTGTCAAACTCCTTGACCACCCCCACATTTCCAGACCTCCAGAGTGAGCATTAGCTGAACTCTGTATAGAGGAAGGTTGATCGCTGTGTCTATTAGGCTGTGTAGACTCCTCGCGCCGAGTTCAGATGTGATATAACCTTGGGGATCAGATAAGGCGGCGGAAAGACCCATGCTAAATTGTACGCCAACAGACGGGAGAATGCATCGCTGAACATAGCTTGTGTCGTTCAAGTCTAGAGATCCGTAACTTGGCAATCACGTGAGTATGTTCTGACGCGAACTAGTCTATCACTGGTGACCCGAACTTCAAAAATATTTTCTGGATTGCTTGTGGAAGGAGATGCCATTAAGGTGGCGAACGGTGCCGGAACAGGTAATCGGCATGAACATTGTATAATTCGGGTTTGTACCCCTATTTGATGCAAGTTCAGTAATTGAAATACCCTGACAGTTATGTCCATTAAGGGTGGGAATTTTGTCCCGCCTTCGTTGCGAATATATGAAACTACCCTTTGCTTGTCCCATTACACAAGCATTGTCGTCTGACTCAACATCTCCTACACATTGCAATGCAATAGCTTTTCCTGTTGCGTCCACAGCCCCGATATGGGGACACTGACAGTTGTAACCCCCAAGCCAAATCTGACGCGTCTGTCGTGAGAAAGTGCCTGGGTGGTGAATAAAGGATAGCTGAGGATTCAATGCATCAATGGCAATCGTGAAGCCATCATAATAACTTGCCTTACACTCCGACGGGAGGCTTTTCTTGCAGAAAGTGTTCAGGATGGAATTTTGTAATAGTAGGAGAGCACGGAAACGCAATCTGCCTCTTGGGACGTCAAAACTTGCAAGGTTGAGCATGCCAATCACACTTTGTTGGTGATGTTCACAATGGTTCTGGTTTGTCCAAGGGTTCCAGCATATTCCTAAAAATGCTTGACATTTTTGTGATAAACAATCGAATCTTAATTTATTTGCCATCCTAGATATAGCAGGTGATGCAACAGTAACTGACCATGCTCTTGTAACGTCTGCTTGTCTTGGTGGACCAGGAAGTCGTCCAAGTAATAGTAGGGGAGCCCACGATGCTAAATGGGGATTTACTCGAGCGTCATAGAGACCTATTTAGTTGCGAAGCTTAGATAATAAAAAGAAAAAATTTTTATATAATGTATACCTTTTCATCGGTGGGGGGAGCGGCTATAGATTTTCAAAAATGTAAAAAAAAACTATTGCATGGACATACTCGAGCGCGTCAGATATTGATAGCATCCATGTCCTACGTATTTTTAATAATGTACGTATGTTAATCTGATCGTTTGCATGATGAGGGTGGTCATAGTTAAGGGTTGAAAATGAGAAAAAAAAAATTTTTATCGAGCGCGTCAGATTTTCTAAGGGGATGTTAAGTGAACCTAAAAAAAATGCTCTCATCTAATAATCTGACGTTTTGGATGTGACGCAGACTCGCGGCCATTATTAGAATGTGCCAAAAAAAATCGCCATTTTGAAATACTCAAGCGTGTCAGATTAAGATATATATGGTTCATCTTTATGTCCTAGACGTGCTGTCTCATAATCTGACGATTATCTGGAAGGAATCGCCTAATCTGACGATATATAAAAAAAATTTTTTAAATCATTGTAGGTACTTAATTTATTGAGAAGCTCAAGAAATAACATGCAAATAAAAGTGTATGTTGTTCAAGTAGAATACTTGTATTTATTATAAAATAATTTAAATAAAATTCATCATAAAGATATTTAAGGTATAAATCTTATTAAAACTTCATTAATAAATAATCTCCGCCTATGAAATCGTTCATAATTAATATTTGCTAAACAAAATATGGTGGTGTGTGGTGCCGCCACCTCAAAGAATAGCACCACCCCATCTCTTCCCGTGGGTGTCGTAAGAGGCGACTAAGGGACAAATCCGAAAGGTGGGCAGCAGCATCTTTCTGGGTAGATTTACATCAACTGCACTGCGATCTCCAACCCGCCTGCCAAGCGTGGAGATAATGGCAATGACCTCCCCTTTCGTGGGAGAGGCCCGAAGTCCTGCAGTGGACTGTTATGGGTTGTGATGATGAAACAAAATATTCCTGATGAACATAATCCATGCCCAAGTATTAAAATATAAGCAATAAATCCTCATCTATTAATAGTTATAATTCCGCAAATTACTATTTTTATGAGATACTGAAGAATATGCAATTAAAGATTTCATATCAACTTGACAAAAAAGATTTTAATCTAATATAAAATCCCCCTAATAATCTAATTACTAACCAAATAATATTTAATTGTATTCCAATTTCCTGTATAAATATTAAACCCGTAAAAGACCATAACCCCCTAATTTTAATATAATTCCAGCTAACATTATAGACCCAGATACTGGAGCTTCTACATGAGCCTTAGGCAATCATAAATGAACAAAATATATTGGTATTTTTACTAAAAATGCTATAATTATGCAAAGTTCAGGTTGATAGCTTCATCCAATAATTAAAACTAATGTTAGGATCAATCTTCCCTCAAAAAATATATAAAATAAAAATGAATGTATTAATCTAAATATAATATAATTATGAAAAATATAATAATCAATAAAAAAAAGTGATACAATTTTTTTTTTTAAATAAATTTTTTCTTTCTATAATTATTAAAACTCCAATTCAAATTCTCAATAAAATTAAACCATAAGAAATTACATCATAAAAACATATATAACAAATATTTCTATAATTTATTAATCTAAGAGAAGAACTTATAAATAAAAATATTAATACTAATATAAATAGTTGAACCATTCAAAATATATTTTGAATAAAGCATAAAGGAATTATAAAAATTATCTTATATATATAAAAGAAAGTCGTGTTTGTTACAACACTTATAACTCGAGAACGGCTGGACCGATTGCCATGGTTTTTGATTTGTTGGATTTGTTTCCTTCCCGAATAGCAGAATACATCTTAAAAACAATGAAAACTCGATATGTGTAATGAATACTTAATCATTTCAATAGATGCTGATTTGTTTATTACATGTCAAACATTTGTTGTCCAATCCTGTCAAATAGTGTAGTCAATAGTCAATTTTTTTTTTGGAGCTTATGGCCTGGTTGCTGAGACCTTTAAGCCACAACTTTATTTTTTTCCGAAGACATCATGTGTGCGTTCAGAAATTTATTTTTTGTAAAATGTCTACAAAGTTCAGGTACTGTTATATTTGTTTGTTTTAGACATTAATTTTCGAAAATTATTTATTAATTATTTAATTTTTAATTCCCGAAAATAATACCTAAGATTTATTCTACAGTAAAAACATAAAATCATCGGAAAGGAACGGAATTTAGGAAATAAAAAATCAGTTGGTAAAGGTTATAAGATTAAGGAAAAAAAATCTACAGGTTAACAAAAGTGTAAATGTCTTTTTATAGGTTGTCTATGATTTTTCTTGATAAGCTATTCATACGTAGTGGTTATATACTCTTTGAGCTATTGTCTATGTCTCGAAAGTTCAGGCACTGTTATTATATTTGGTGGTTTTATTTTATGCGAGTGCACATTTTAATAACAATGCCGCGTCCTAGAAGATCTAATCTTTCCCAGCGAAGCCGTAATGCAATTATGCAACGGAATATCGCGAGTCAATTATCTGATGGAGAACGAGAAATTGCACGAGAACAGCGCCGCGTTAGTATGGAGCAAAGAAGGGCCTTAATTCGTGCTTCTCAAACACAAGAGCAAAGAGAGGCAGCCCGTGAAACGGCTAGGTTAGAAACGAGAAATCGTCGAGCTTATCGTACAGATGAACAGAGGAATAATCTTCGAAGTGCAAGAAGAAATGGTTCAAGTATAGATTTGAATCGAGCAGCGTTTCTGTATGATTGCACCATCGACTACAGCTTGCATCGTTTAGTTTGCATTGGTCCAATGGACGTTGTTTGCCAGCATTGTGGAGCATTGAAGTTTGCTGGTGAAACGCCTGGTTTGTGCTGCCTTAGTGGTAAAGTGAAATTGCCATTATTGGTCGCGCCACCAGAGCCATTGTGCTCCCTGCTTTATGGCGAAACACTAGAATCACGACATTTTCTAGCGAACACTCAAAAATACAATGTCAGTTTCCAAATGACTTCATTTGGGGCGGAAATTATCGCAGAACACGGATATAATCCGACATTTAAGGTAATTTACGTTAAAAACTTTATTTTCTATCATTGTAAAAAAAAACTGGAATGTAGTTTGTTAGATTTCTGTATTTGTCTCTGAAATAAAAATGGCATGTTATTATTTGAAAAAAAAAGTGTTTGTAAAAAAAGGGTTTGTAAATCTAACTATAACTATGGTTTTGACTTTACAGATTCAAGGCCAGATTTGCCATCGCATTGGCGCATTGCAACCTATAGAAGATGCACACCATAAATTCTTGCAAATATACTTCATGGGCAATATGGAAGAACAACTTGACCGGCGTCAAGGGATCAACACAGCTACGAAAAGAGCAATTCTCCAAGATCTGCAGCAAATGCTTCATGAACATCATGCATTGGTCAGGCTGTTCAAGACTGCTTTAGAGCGCATGCCAAGTGATGACTATAAAGTTGTGATCAGAGCAGATAAAAGACCAGCTGGAACACATGAACGCACATTTAATGCTCCAACAATCGATGAAGTGGCAATCCTGATTGTTGGTGAAAACTTGGAAACACGTGATATTGTACTTACACGACGCAATACTGGGCAACTACAAAGAATATATGAAACACACCGTTCATATGACGCGTTACAATACCCGCTGATGTTTTGGCAAGGAGACGATGGATATCACTTTAATATCAAAATGATTAATACATTGAATGGTAAGATCAATATTGTTGTTTTCATTTTAACTTGATATACATTTTATTCTGTTTGCTTTTAGTACTCAAAAAAAGTTGTAATTTCTAATTTAGTAGAGAGTAGCTGTAAGAGTCGTTAACCTATTACGGGTTCTACAATACAATTTTTACTGCATTTGTTTCAGGTGAGGAAACTACCAAGAAGGTTAGTTCGATGAATTATTACGCATATCGTTTGATGATTCGTGAAAATTCTGACAATTATTTGTTGCGATTTCGTCGACTGCTTCAACAATATTGCGTTGACATGTACGTTAAAATCGAAACGGAGCGCCTGACTTTCATTCGGTTGAATCAAGCTAAATTGCGTTCGGAAGAGTATATCCATTTACGCGATGCAATTAGCACAGAAGGAGATTCAGAAAATGTTGGTCGATTGACTATTTTACCGGCGACATACATAGGTAGCCCGCGTCATTTGCATGAATATGCGCAAGATGCAATGACATATGTTCGTCATTATGGTCGGCCAGATCTATTCATTACATTTACATGTAATCCGAAATGGATAGAAATTATTCAATTGCTGCTTCCCGGACAAACATCAAGTGATCGACACGACATCACCGCACGTGTTTTCAGGCAAAAAATTCGGTCACTAATGAATTACATTGTTAAGCAACACGTCTTTGGGAATACTCGATGCTGGATGTATTCAATCGAATGGCAAAAACGAGGCCTACCGCATGCTCACATTCTGATTTGGTTAGTCGAAAGAATTCGGCCAGATCAAATAGATGACATCATATGTGCGACAACACTGACCAGTTTCTTTGCGATTTGTCAAAGCGATCCGTTCGCACGAACTTTGCTTTACTCAGAAATGCCACGTTATTACACTTGGAACGCTACATCGAAGAAATTTCAACGTCGGAAGCAAGGCGATGCAGTTCCTGGTCATCCAGATATGCGTTCTACTGATGCTCTTGGTCGTATTTACACAGTTCATCCGAAGAATGATGAATGTTTCTATTTGCGGTTGTTGCTGGTACATGTTCGAGGGCCAACATCATTTGAATCACTACGAACTGTTAATGGTATCGTGTGCCCCACATTTCGTGCAGCATGTCAAGAGCTAAATTTGCTTGAAAACGATACTCATTGGGACACGACAATCGCTGAAGCAATTATTTCTGCATCTCCAAGTCAGATACGCACATTATTTGCTATCATCATTTCAACATGCTTCCCATCGAACCCACGTGACCTGTGGAACAAATACAAAGATAACATGTCAGAAGATATTTTACATCGAATTCGCGTCAGCTCAAGAAATTCCGATCTTGAGGTGAATGAGGAGATCCATAACCAGACTTTGCTCTTGATCGAAGATATGTGTTACCTCATGTGCGGCAGTTTGTTAGTTAGGTTAGGAATGCCAGCGCCAGATCGCGGAATGAATGACGCATTTAATAGAGAATTGGAACGTGAACGTGAATATGATCCACATGAACTAATCCAATCAGTTCAAACGAATGTACCTCTGTTGAATCCTAAGCAGAGGGAAGTCTATGATACACTGATTAATGCAATTGATGATGGAAATGGCGGCTTATTTTTTTTGGATGCCCCCGGTGGAACTGGGAAGACATTCCTCATGTCATTGATTTTGGCCACTGTACGTGCGAGATCCGAAATTGCGGTAGCAATTGCTTCTTCTGGAATAGCGGCCACATTGTTAGACGGATGCCGTACGGCTCACTCAGCGTTAAAATTGCCATTAAACCTTCAAACTACTGAACAACCGACATGTAACATTTCGAAACACTCCGCAATGGCCAAAGTTTTAGTAGCATCAAAAATCATCATATGGGACGAATGCACAATGGCGCACAAACGCGCATTGGAAGCACTAGACCGAACATTAAAAGATCTGCGCAATGACTCGAGATGTTTTGGTGGTGCAATGATTTTATTATCTGGCGATTTCCGGCAAACACTACCAGTCATTCCAAGATCTACTGCTGCCGACGAAATAAACGCTTGCCTCAAAGCATCAAATCTGTGGCGATATGTAAAGAAACTTCAACTGTCTGTAAATATGAGAGCAAGAGAAGCAATTGCTGACTATCGGTAATGGCCGTGGTCCTGTTGACAAATCGAGCGGTTTGATTTCATTTCCTCCAAATTTATGCAATTTCGTATCATCAAAAGACGAGCTTATCAACAAAGTATTCCCGGATATCATTGCTAACCACAAAAATACTAAATGGTTAAGTGAGCGAGCAATTTTGGCCGCTAAAAATAAAGATGTAGATGACCTCACTTTAATAATTCAAAATCAAATCGTAGGTACTCTGTATTCATTCAAATCTATCGACTGTGTAACAAACGAAGAAGAAGCCACTAATTATCCAATTGAATTTTTAAACTCCTTGGATGTGCCTGGTTTACCACCGCACAATTTAAAACTTAAAGTTGGCTCGGTAGTCATCATGCTTAGAAATTTAAACCAACCAAAACTGTGTAATGGAACGCGTTTGGTGATAAGAAAACTGATGAGCAATGTGATTCACGCGTCGATACTTAAAGGAAAATTTAAAGGTGAGGAAGTTCTTATTCCAAGGATTCCGATGATCCCAACGGATATGCCCTTTGAGTTTAAACGAATTCAATTCCCGATTCGTCTTGCCTTCGCCATGACGATCAACAAATCACAGGGCCAATCCTTGACTATTTGTGGCCTCAATCTAGAAAATGCATGTTTTTCTCATGGTCAATTGTACGTGGCATGCTCACGTGTCGGCAAACCATCCGCTTTATTTGTTCTTGCGCCTGACCAAAAAACAAAGAATGTCGTTTACCACAAAGTGCTTGAATGAAAATCCTATTAATGAATTAATCCGAGTTTTTTTTTTTCCCAATCTGCACAACATAGTTTTCAATCATTTTTTTCTGACATGAGTTTGAAGTACTTAATTATTATTTTTTATTTTTTTTTATTTTTATTCTCATTCTGTATGTATGTTTTCATCATCATTCATCATAATAAAATACTTTTTTGTTTCTATCTATATAAATATATTATTTTGTATCATTGTTTTACGTTCATCAAAGCCTAAATTAGTTCAGCTAAAAAGTAACACGACATTCATTGTCTGTTAGGCGGTACGAAGTTCGCCGGGTCAGCTAGTTATAAATAAAAACCTAAACTGAATAAACGTATTTGAGTTTGAGTTTGAACAAAATAAGCCAAAACGTTAGAAATACGTTGTAAATAATATCATGCCACGAACAAGCTGTGTGATCAGCTGTGATGATATCATGGCAACAGAAACCATAGTGGGGACGGAGTTAGATAGAGAAAAAGTGAAAGAGGAATAGAAACGAGGGGAGGAGAAAATAGGCATCACGCAGCTGCACGTATTAAACTTTATCGACGAATTTTTGTTTTTTCGGCTTGTGGAAATCGTCAGATTATATATTTTTCGTTATCCTTGAATTATTTCATTCAAAATAAAAAAAATTCAGCCACGCTCGAGAATGTATAGATGACGTTTTTTTTTACAACTTTGCAGCCCTCCCCTTTCTTTACGTCACTTGCAAATTGTCAGATTAGTGGAATATACACTTTTTAGCATGTAATTAACTCACCCTATCTTAATCTGACGCGCTCGAGAAATTCTTATGATCAATTTTTTTTTTACTAATCTGATCCTTTATCCTTGACGGGCGGCCATATATATGAGGCTCATATTTGGCCTTACTTAACCGGGTACAAGGTATCCGCCACGCTTCAGTAAATCCCAAAATTCCCGCTTGGGCTCCCCTACTATAAACGATTATGCGTAGGTCTTGAGCTCGCAGAAGTATGTCATCCAATTGGTTATGGAAGCAAAAACTTTCGGAGCTGTGCAAAGACCGAACGGGAGACATGTCATCTGCAACAGCTCCCCTTTGTAGACAAGGCGTAGAAACCGGCGGTGAGCCGGAGCCACTGGTAAATGAAAATGGGCCTGAGACAGGTCGATCTTGCATAAGCAATCCCCTGGTTGGAGGAAACCCGGGACACTCGATATATTTATTAGTCTGAATGTGCAATATGGGCCTTCCTTATGATTTGACATGATTAAAGGAGGCTTTTGGAGAAGAGATATGCGATATATCTTTATTATTTTCAACAAGAAATTCTGTGCTCCTATGATTTTCCATTGCCTGTGGAATTGTTGCAAGCATCCCGCCCTGAACAGTTCCGAGTCAATATTTTCGCTTTTTTGCTGACCAATTTAGTCTCTGCGGGCGGCGCGGCCCGTTTTCTGCTGTAATTGCTCGACGAGCTTGAGCTTGAGCTCGAGGAAGAACTACTCGATGACACTGAACTACGACTAGTACTGGATTTGGTTAATCACAGTCCTGGCACGTTACCTTTGTTCTGGTAATGGGCATTGCTGGGACCTTGACGTCCACCACGTTGGCGAAATGTTCCTCTTGTGATATGCGCCGTGTGACGGAGAGCACTATGATTATGATTTCCAAAACCGTGCGAGGGTCGGTTGTTACAACAACCCTGCGAGGGTTGATTGTAATGGCTGTAATTATGATAATGCGCTGGAGCGCAGCATCCGTAGCTGGTACCCTGCGAGGGTACATCACCACTAGTCGACCCCTGCGGGGGGTGACAACAACCCTGTGAGGGTTGATCATAATGGCTGTATTTTGGATAATGCGCTGGAGTGCAGCATCCGTAGCTGGTACCCTGCGAGGGTCCATCATCACTATTCGACTTCTGCGGGGGGTGACAACAACTCTGCGAGGGTTGATTATAATGGCTGTAATTAGGATAATGCGCTGGAGCGCAACATCAGTAGCTGGTACCCTGCGAGGGTCCATCATCACTAGTCGACCCCTGCGGGGGGTGACAACAACCCTGTGAGGGTTGATCATAATGGCTGTATTTTGGATAATGCGCTGGAGTGCAGCATCCGTAGCTGGTACCCTGCGAGGGTCCATCATCACTAGTCGATATCTGCGGGGAGTGACAACAACCCTGCGAGGGTTCATTATAATGACTGTTATTAGTATAATGCGCTGGAGCGCAGCATCCGTAGCTGGTACCCTGCGAGGGTCCATCATCACTACTCGACCCCTGCGGGGGGTGACAACAACCCTGTGAGGGTTGATTATAATGGCTGTATTTAGGATAATGCGCTGGAAAGCAGCATCCGTTGCTGGTACCCTGCGAGGGTCCATCATCACTAGTCGACCTCTGCGGGGGGTGACAACAACCCTGCGAGGGTTGAATATAATGGCTGTAATTAGGATAATGCGCTGGAGCGCAGCATCCGTAGCTGGTACCCTGCGAGGGTCCATCATCACTAGTCGACCCCTGCGGGGGGTGACGTTAAGGCTTGACAGCTCTAGCTTGCAAAGCAAAACCGGTGTTAGTGGACTTGATCACAAAAGCTTTTTTAACTACTCCAGCTTTTTCAAGAACTGACGTCAACAGTTAACTATTAAATAGGCATTGGTCATATGGTGGCACCTTGCGAAGGATACATGATACAAGGATACATTAGTGGACTGTTACGGGCTGTGATGATGAAGTTTATAAACTGTAGTAGGTTCACAAAAATTTTGATATGCTTAATTTACATGTCAAGAAACAATGCAATGTCTTTGAACCATTATTATAAAATCAGGCACGAATACCCGACAATATAATATTATTTTATTCACTCGAAAAAGAAGAGAAAATCCAATAGCACTTACCAGATGAAGGCAAGTCGATTCTGATTTAACTTATTTGCAAATTGAACTCACGAAGGAATATTATTTTATTTGTAATGTTATAATAATATTTTAATTTTAGTTTCTTCCGGTTGTTCGAAAGTTTTAGAGACAACCGTACGCGGCGGAAAACAAGACGCCAATGAAGCAAGCCGACCGCGGACCGCGGTTCCTCAGACCGGTCGCGGCTGCCTGGTGGGGATCGCCGAGCGGGGGTGATGAGCGGGACAGAGCTATATGAAAAGAGAAAGGCAAAGCGGAAACGGAAAACAGATAGGGGCCTATCTCAAACTAGTAAGCTTCAAATAACGGTCAGGGATTTAATGATGTGTTCTGCAAAGTCGTAGTACATTATTTTGTTCTATCATCAATAGTTTTCGCAGCACACGCGATGTAAGGAATTTTTTGGGTATTTCTTTACATTATTGGAGTTTTATTAATGATCCGTAATTTTTTAGAAAATATAATATACCCTATGTCACCCGGGCATAGTGTAGCTTCCCAACGGTGAAAGAATTTTTGAAATCGGTCCAGTAGTTGCGAAGCCTATTCAATACAAACGAACAAACAAAACATCAAACCTTTCCTCTTTATAATATTAAGTATTTATAATTTTGTAATTTTGATAATTTTAAGTACATTGCTTACATAGATAAAATACCTCCTGTCGAGCTGTTGTTGTCATTTAATATGTTATTTACAATAATATACTTGGATGAATTTTTCATATTTCTTCGTTTATTTATTTATTTAATAGTTTATTGCACTCAAAAATGGTAAAAAAGATATGGCAAATATATACATGACTACTTATTTCTAAAAAGAAATTTCTTCCAGCAGGCAGCAAAGAGAACGTGATGACTGGAAGTAGTTTAAGACGTGCACAATACATAAATATTTAATTATTAAAAATAGACTACACTATCTACATAATATATACCATATACCTAACAAAATATATACATATATAGATACATATATACAATACATACATACACACACAATATTAGACAGATAGAGAGAGATAATGCTCGTTAACATGCTTCTTAAACATCGTGATAGAGGAACTATCACGTACTTCATGAGGCAGAGAATTCCACAGTCTTGCAGCATGTACAGCGAAAGAGTAGGAGAAAAAGTCGGATTGGTGGGGAGGAATAGCCAACAGCGACTTAATGCTGGAACGGCTGGGCTTGTCTTGCGACCGGGAAAAAAGGAATCGTTCACGGAGGTAGGAGGGAGCGGAGGGGTTGTGGAGGACATTGTAAAGGGTGGAGAGAATGTGGAGATTCCTACGCATACGTATTGGGAGCCACTTAAGCTGCGACCGAAATTTAGAAATATGGTCATACTTTCGTAGCCCAAAAACGAAACGTATGCACAGGTTTTGAAGACGTTCCAGCTTGTTAAGCAACTCTTCGGTGGCATCTAAATAGAGTCGGCATAGTCGGGGATGGGGAGAAGTAGGGTTTGGACTAGGGAAATTTTGGTTTTCAGGGGTAAGAAGCGTTGGAGATATTTGATTGAATGGAAGGAAAAATGGATTTTCTTGCTGACCTCATTGACGTGCTGAGTCCAAAATAGGTTGGTGTCAAATGTTACGCCCAAGTTTTTCACCGATTTGCTGAGCGGTATAGGGATACCATCATAGAAGATGTCAGGGATATTAGCGCTTCGGCCGGTCCGCCGCGTGACGCGCAACCCGCGCCCCGCCCGCCGCAGCCAGCCGCTCGCTCGCTTGCGCCCGCCGCTCGAACGCCGGCGCCCACCGCGCCCGTGGCTCTCGTCCGCGCATCGACAGCGCGCCAACATCTTCGCGTGGAGGCTTCAACTCCACGAGAATCGGCGGCATTGAAGCCCCCATGCGCCTCCGACGTAGACCGTGATGAGGAAGGATTTGTCACGGTCCAGAAGAAGAGTAGACGTCGTTCTGCTCAGAATTTTCGCGGCACCGCAGTAACCGGTCCCAACTTCCTGCTGCGCCCTGCCACACCGACGACGGCGCTCTACCTCTCTCGCCTTCACCACACGGTGACGGCAAAGGACGTGGAAGAGCACATCCGCTTAACCAAGAAGTACCTCGTGAGGGTCCAGCTCTTGGAATCAAGCCATGAACGTACGTTCAACTCGTTTGTGGCGTTGGTTCCCACCGCAGATTTGGATTTCTTCATGAGGGAAGATTATTGGCCGAAGGGTGTGGTGTACCGGCGATTCCGTGGGCGACCCAGAATTTCCGGTGCCGCCGAACGACATTGAGTACCAGTTAGGTTTCAAGATATTAATAAATTATATTTTTATATATTAGTTTACAATTTATATTATTTTGTATTTAGGTATAGTTTTTATCTTAGTCTGTATTTTGTATCAGTTTATTTTGTATTTATGTTGTGTGTGTATTTATAGATATGGGCCTCAGTTGCCTGAAATAAATGAATAAATAAAATTAGTTAAGGTAGAAAATCTTCTGTACATATATGGGCTGCCGATAACTATCGCCTGAGACTTTTTAGGGTTCACGAGTAAACCGAAAGATTTGGCCCAAGCACAGATACATTGCAAATCCGCATTAATGTTCGCAAACGCAACCTCAACGTCTGTAGCCTTGAAATGGCGATAAATTTGCAGGTCGTCTGCGTAGAGGTGGAAATGGGAAGAAATAATAGAAGTGTATGTATTGATAAAGATAGAAAAGAGAAGAGGAGATAGGACGCCACCCTGCGGCACGCCCGCAACGAGATCGCACCAATCAGAAGAAACCTCATCATAGCGGACCCGCTGCGCTGTTTAATTTCTATGCACTTACTCCCACATACATCCGCACTGTGTAATTTATGTTGTAATCATTGTATTATTTTTATGTCTTTATATTTTCTTGTATTTTTTTTCAATATTGTGGTGTTGTTGTTTATGTCGATAAATGTTATTTTTTATTTCTTTCTTTATACAACGATAGGTAGTTGTATTCCACCTGAATAATATACGCGCTGATCGGTCTGCATGCGTCGCCTCCTACCTGGATGAGCTCGCTTAACTTCCCTTTGTTTTCCGTTAGATTTTTGACTTTTGAAAAGAGATTAATTAACGTAATCCTAATTCAATAAATACTTTTTCATTTTAATTTTAATTTTCATATTCGATTGAAGAGGAATGCATAATTTATGCTGGCACTTCACCGACTGAGCCACCAACAGAACCCGCAACGGAACTTCCTACAGAATCTCAAATGGAACGCCCTACAGAGACACCGACAGACCAACGGAGCCAACTCCGGGTCCAACAGAGCCACCGCCAGTGACAGGAGGGAGTTCGTTCAATTGGACCGCTCGAATTATAAGTGTCATGTTATTATTTCAGTCATAATTTTAGGTTTAATCTGTTAGTTTTCCTACAAATTAGGTTCAAGAGAACAAAACAAAAGGAACGTAGTGACTTCCCTTGATTATTATGAAGAGCCTAATCCTATACCTCGGGTAAACGGAAATTATTACGAAGAAAGTGCATGATTAGGGTATTGAGTTTGTTTTAGTTACATATTGCACACGTCTTAGAATGTTAACCAATAATCTGTACATAGTATAAAACAAAGACTCTTCCCGCCATCTGTCCCTATGTATCTATATACGCTTAGATATTTTAAACTACGCATAGGATTTTAATGTGGTTTTCAATAATAGATAGAGTAATTCAAGAGAAAGGTTTATTAGGAAGAAAAAATGGGTAGGTAGGGGTAAAGTAGGTGTACGCGAACGAAGTCACGCCGGGTCTACTAGTTACCTATACAGGGTGTTTCATAATACATGTATAAAGCCGAAAGGGTGTTAAAGTATAGCTTGCAAAGAGTACACTGGCGACTTCATATTATCCAGACATTGAATTTTAATTTTTATAAAAAATCTTCGTTTTTAAAGAAAAATAACCATATCGACTACGTTGATGCGCAGCTCTATTTCAAGTTGATGATCCTAGAAGGAGAAGTTTAACCTTTTAAATTAAAATTACAATATTTTTTTGTACAGAACCCTCAAACCAAAAAATACAAAACGGCTAATTTAGATCTCCTTAATATCCCATTGCGCCTAGTACTATGAACTTGAGTGACCTTTTACAACTGATTTCTAGAGATGCGGTCTTTCGTTTTCAAAATGTCGATTATCGACATTGAAAAGGTAAAAGTTCGATAGTCATTTTCTCGCTTACTATTCCACGCACGAAAAAAATAATTGTACCTATCGTTTTAATACGTTTAGCACTCCATCCAGTTCACGGCTTTATACATGTATTATGAAACAACCTGTATATTAGAAAGTTACCCACCTACCTACCTTTGTTCCAAGACAGACTTTTTTTTAATGAGAGTACTCAGGATTATCACCGCAATATCAGCCGATGGTAAATGACAATACGGCCGAAGATGGAGCATGCCTGTCTAGGAACAGCCTATTCACTCTAGCCTTGAAGGCGTCCAGATAATAATAATCAGGGAACACTCTCGCAGGCTACGTGTTCCATTCCTTAGCCGTACGCATTATAAAGGTAGAACCAAAGCAGCTCGTCCTTAATCTTATCCCTTTTCCATCCTCTATCATAAACCTTTTCCATTGGTCCTTCTCCATCTTTTTCGTTTAAATATCTACTCGTACTAATGACAGAAAGCTTATCTTGTTGCGTTTTGTATGATTCAGTCGCCTGATAATGATGTTTTTCCTCACCGTAAGAGCATCGGTTAGTTTTCAACTAATAAAAAGAGTTATTGGTATATACCAATTCATAGGGCCATATGGCAGCAGTGGAATTCGAACCTCTATTCGGTACCTCACGCATCTCTCGGCTATGATCACGCGTATGGATACCGAATCCACTCCACCACGATACCCTACTTTGTCACATCACTAACCTAACTGAATTTTAACTAATATGTTTTCCCCTTGAAATTACAATAATTCTGATTAAACCGTACGAACTAGTAGCTATTGATAAAAAACAAAGCCCTCTAGTAAATTTATGATATCACGTTATTGACAATGTCCCTGTGACATATTTAAGAAGGTGGCCAAGGAAGAGATGATGATAGAGTCATGAATGACTTGTCTAATTTTAGAATGAATAATGCATAGAAATTAAATGTAAAATGTAAATTTTGGGTCAAAACCTAAAAAAAAAAATCTTAGCGTTAATGTCCCGGTTGTGCTCTCGAGGACGAGGGCCCGAGATTAATTTACAGTGGTAATTGCAATGGAGCGACTACCATCTGACCTCCGTGACCCTGCAACGAGGGGAACCTGACCAGATTGGACCATGGTTACAAATTCAGTTGCCTGAATTAGCAGGTTTCATCACAATGTTTTCCCTCACCGTAAGAGCATCGGTTAGAATTCAACTAATGTACATAACTCAGAAAAGAGTCATTGGTACATTGCCGCAGCGGTATTCAAACCCGGTACCTCTCGCTTACGAGTCGAATACTCAAACGCCCGGCCACCGACGCTCAAAGGTTCTGGTTCAAAACCTAAAAACTGCATTAATTGAATTGAAAGATGCTTGATATTAAAAGTTACCGATACAGCTACCTATCACATGCAGCATGTGTAACGCACGCTCACTTAAAAGTCTGTCTGGCGGTGGCGTGAGGGCCGGGTCGCTCTTTTCCCTCAAATATGCTTGAATTGGACGATGGCTGGGCCCTGCGTTATACTCGTGAAGGGGTGCTGCCTTGGTAGACTAGCTTACCTACTCTTGCTGTAGTTTTAGGTGGTTTTTTCTAGAGATGAAACGGATAGTTGTTTGGCCGGATACCGGATACCGGATATCCGGCCAGCCTCCTAGCCGGATAGCCGGATATCCGGCGGCCGGATATTTACAGGTCATAGTCTCTAAACAAGTTTGTACAAGCTGTAATCGCGGCGTGGGACTTCATACGACTGCACGTGTTTATGTAATTTAAAGTTTTCGTTTCATGTGAATAATTTGAACGTTGAACTGAACAATTCTTCCGCCCTCATACGGATTGATAGTTTCAAAATACGGGCTTACACATTAGCCCACAGCATCGTAGAGGATAAACGACATCGTATACTACCTCTAAATATAAATAAATTCATATCCAGGATAATATTTTTTCATATCTATAATATCAATATATATCTTGATTGACTTTTAATTATTACACTAAGTACATTATAATACTAAACAGCACTTGTCTAAACTACACACGACAAATGCGTATTTATGCTGATCAGCGGGTGTCACCCTGGTGGGCAAAGTACGTAATGTCCACACTCGTGGAAGTTACGAAGTCACACCTACTCGTATGCCCGAGAAAATCATTATAGTACAAGTAGCCCTAAATTTGGCGACGACGACTTGCTGACGCGGAAGCCACCCACACGCCACCTTGCTGACGACGGACCAACGGGACCTGAAAGACAATATTATTGACGCTGCTACTGCTCAGAATAGAGGGAAATGAAGGAAGCAGACAAAAAGAGCTGACTCCAGCTAATGGAAAAGGCATAGTGCAAAAAGAACGATACGAGTAGAATGGGTGCCGATGCCAACATAATCAACAGTGCTTTGATTAATATTTATGGTTATTGAACGTTTTGAGACGACTTTTTACTTGACTGCTACAGAAGGGCATATATTTCCGATGAGCAAAATCACTATATAAGGACTTTTCATACATTTTTTACTATCCGGTATCCGGCCGGATATTAACGCATTATCCGGTATCCGGCCGGATAGTAAATTATGGCCGGATAGGCCGGATACCGGATAGTGGCCGGATATCCGTTTCATCTCTAGTTTTTTCTTAATATTACTAGACATGATGTAATATATTGAGCGCGGTCCGGCGTTGCCTGGCATTGCCGGGCACGGTCCGGTCGTGACTGGCGTGGGGTAAGTTTGCTGCTGCCATGGGGCGGCCAGCGTGTCACTGTGTGTTTCCTTCCTACTTACCCCCCTCCTTTTTGACGATTGAAAGAGATATTTAATGTCCTAATCAATCAATAAATTTTGAATTTTGATAGAAAAAATTATTACATTATAAAGGTATAAAAGTGATGCACCAAACACGAAACTAAAGATAGGAGAGCAATACTGCAATAATTTTTTTTTATTTTTTTTTATCCGGCAGACAAACAGGCATGCGGGCCACCTGATGGAAAGTGGTCACCGCCGCCTATGGACATCAGCAACACCAGGGGAGTCACCAATGCGTTGCCCGCCTCTGAAGAGACCTCTAATATACCTCTTGAACGATCCCATGTCATAGTCCAAAGGAAACACTGTGGCTGGGAGCTCATTCCACATCCGAATCGTACGAGCGAGAAACGTTCATGCAAACCTTCGCGTGGTGACCAACAGAGGGTCTACGTAGTGGGGATGAGTACCCAGCCCACGGCGGGTGGTGCGATGGTGGAATTGTGCTGTTGGTACCAGATCGAAAAGTTCCTCGGAACACTCCCCATTGTACTGTACAGCCGGTAGAACACACACAGGGAGCCAAAGTCCCTTCGGTTAGCCAGTGGTTCTAACTTGTTCTAACTTTAATATTCTATAAAACTCGATGCTGATTATCTAACAATC
Source organism: Blastobasis lacticolella (assembly GCA_905147135.1). Classification (NCBI taxonomy): domain Eukaryota; kingdom Metazoa; phylum Arthropoda; class Insecta; order Lepidoptera; family Blastobasidae; genus Blastobasis; species Blastobasis lacticolella. Next base: position 16,190,503 of record LR990053.1, on the reverse strand, counting down.
AGTTAATGACTAGATAAATGTGATAAGACCTTTGCAAGAAACGTAAATATCAACAAAATCTCTTTTTAAGAAAGCAAATTTAATCCAACGACTCAGATGCGTGTTTCATTTGTGAAACTAGTGGGATTTCGATTAGCTTAGGATTAGTGGGATTAGGAAAATATTTTATCAACCTATCAGTTCAAGAAAGGTTATTTAAGCTTCGATAATACAACTATGGATTAACATTAATATAATTCAAATAACGTGATCTGTGTCAGATTTCGCACTGTGTTCGAATATTTGTGGTGGTAATGTTTTAAATAATAAAATGAAGAATCCAATAAAGTGTCTTTTAGTGTTTGTAGTTGCTGTGAGCGGTGTCTCGAGTGAAACATGTGTTACAAATAATTTTGAAGATGATTTTGATGAAACTATGGATCCGAATTTAGGCCTTTGTGCGACGATTCCAAACACGTGGCGCTTGAGAAATTATGATTCTTTAATAGGGGTAGATGCTCCTTATGTTAGTAGTAACTATTTTATTGAGCCAACTACGTGGGGCGAATTAAATTGTATTGCTTCAAACTTACTCACATTATCTGCTAATGGCGTTTTTGAAGCCAAGTTATATAAAAGAGGTAACGCGATGCTCAATATAATGCTTCAAGGAGGAGGTGCTAGTGTCGCAAATATAATTATTCTACAGAACGATCCAGATGGATGGCAAGACGCAAATGCTACTGTGATAGGCACTATTGGAAATGTATTTGACGTACACGTAAGTATAAAAGATGGTCTTATTTAAGACAATAAGACTATATTTATATGTAGCGCCTCTTTCCTCAATATTACCGTCAAAACCTGCCCTACCCTACCTGGTTGTTAAGATATTACCTTCTTTTACAGATATCTTTCATGGGAATGACCATGGACGAAGATTCAGTTTTATTAGTAGACTCCTATCGCTATATTCCACTTGAATATATTGAAGGGGATTGCATAATTTATAATGGCACGCTGCCGACTGAGCCACCAACAGAACCTCCAACGGAACCTACAACAGAACCCCCTACGGCAACCACAACGGAACCCCCTACAGAATCTACAACGGAACCCCCTACAGCCACACCGACAGAACCTTCAACGGGAACCCCTACAGAGCCACAGACAGAACCTCCAACGGAACCTCCTACAGAACCCCCTACGGAAACCACAACGGAACCCCCTACAGAATCTCCAACGGAACCCCCTACAGCCACACCGACAGAACCTTCAACGGGAACCCCTACAGAGCCACAGACAGAAACTCCAACGGAGCCTCCTACAGAACCCCCTACGGAAACCACAACGGAACCCCCTACAGAATCTCCAACGGAACCCCCTACAAACACACCGACAGAACCTTCAACAGGAACCCCTACAGAGCCACAGACAGAACCTCCAACGGAGCCAACGCCCGAGGAAACTCCGCCGCCAACTCCAGAGAGTACGTTCAATTGGACCGCTCTAATTATAAGTGTTATAGTTATTATTTCAGTCATAATATTAGGTTTAATCTGTTGGGTTTTCTACAAATTATGGTCAAGGAAATCGAAGAAAAGCAACGTAGTGACTTCCCTTGATAATTATGAAGGGCCTAATCCTATACCTGAGGTAAACGGAAATTCGTTGATTACGAAGAAAGTCCACGATTAAGGTATTAAATTTGTTTAGTTATTTACATATTTCTTTTTATTTACATATTGCACACTTGTCTTAGAATGTTTACTAATAATCTGGTATAAAATAGTCACTTCCCGCCATCTGTCGCTATGTATATAAGAGCATGTAAGTACGGCTAGATCTTTTAAACTACGCAACGGATTTTAATGTGGTTTTCAACAATAGATTCGGTAAGTCAAGAGCGGTTCATAAGCAAGAAAAATTGCGTAGGTAGGGATAAAGTAGGTGTACGCGAACGAAGTCACGCCGGGTCCACTAGTTACCTATATATTACAAAGTTACCTAGCTAGACTACTCTACACTTTATTTGTTTATGGTATATTTGTTTGTTGTTTATGAAGTTGACAAGGACTTCAAAATAATCAATGGAGGTATAACTTCTGAGTAACATTTTGATTGAAATTTACTCTGACTGGATAACTTCTATGGTTCATAAAATAGACTGAACACCAGGATTATTCACCGATTCCTTTCTCTCTCGCCCTGACCCTCAACCTTTAGACCTTACCTGTCGAGGGGTTTCCTCCCTTAAATGGGAAGGAAAATAAATTTTATTTCATCATCCATTTTTAATATCGTATATTTTCAATCTGTTTAATCTACCACAATATACCAAAAAATAAATTAAGTTAGATATACGATTATACTTTGTATTTGTTGTTAGTTTGGTTAATTCATAAACTGTCGAAAAATTGTGAACTGTATTTTACGCAATTCGCGCGAGCTGACCGCTTGAGTTCATCGCTTTGTCCTAAGACTGACCTTTTAATTAGACTAGACTGGCTTTTGACCGCCATCTCATCTAATGGTAAGAGACGATGCGACCGATGATGCCTATTTACTCTAGTCTTGAAGGCGTTCAGATTATAATGATCAGGGAACACACTCACAGGCAACGTGTTCCATTCCTTAGCCGTACGCATTACAACGGTTGAACCAAAACAGCTAGTCCTTAATCTTATCCTTTATCCATCCTATCTTAAACCTTATCCATTGGTATTAATCTTTCCCGTTTAAATATCTACTCGTACTAATGACAGAAAGCTTATCTTATTTTGTTTTGTACATGTAAACAGGCCCATATGGTGTTCGTAAACTACTTATACTACCAGAGGTAATAAAACGGCTTACGATGAGAGGATGCCGAAGACCGTTCGAAGTGGAGAAGAATTAGGAGGAAAGCGGACCCTGGCAGAAGCCGGGATAAGCACTAAGACGATGATGGTGACGATGACTACCAGAGGTATTAAAAAGAAGATTATCTTGGCATTAATGTCTCGAGTTTACTAAAAATTATAATTCGCGTCACATAAATAATTGACAATGATGATGATTGTAGAGGGGTCCAGGCAGATTTAAATAGGTTGAGCGATTACTGCGCGCATAACAAACTATATCTTAGTTTGTCAAAGTGTAAATACATAAGTTTTACAAAAAAAAGTACTAGAATTCGATACTCCTATTCTTTGAATGGTATTCCATTAGAAGAAGTAACATTTATACGTGATCTCGGTCTTATATTAGAGACTTAGTTGCACTTTGACAAACATGTACATAGTATAACCCAAAAAGCATTTCAATTATTCGGATTTGTGATGCGTGCAAGCTTAGATTTTAAAGAACCTTCTACTTACCTGCATCTATATAAGTCTTTAATTAGATCACAATTAGAATATGCTACACCCATTTGGTGTCCTTTTTACGAAAAATACAATGATCAGATAGAAATAGTTCAACGTAAATTTTTTAAGTCTGTCAACTATAGATGTTTCCGCTCGCGATCTTCCTATATTAATTCACTTGCAAACTTCTCTTTTCTCAGCTTGAAAATGAGAAGGTTGCTTCTTGACGCAATGTTTATATACAAATTATTGCATAACAGTTTTGATTGTAGCACTCTCAACAACTTGATATTGTACAATGTACCCAGTAGCTCACAGCGCATTAGAAATACATATGAACATTATTTGTTTATGCCTAGGGATAGTAAATCCAATGCAGGGAGACGTGCCCCGATTAATCGTATCTTAAAAATGTACAATGATCACTTTAACGACATTGACATTTTTACTAGTTCAGTAAATATATTTAGGGATAAAATTATCCAGAAATTACAAAATATAGACATAGTTGGTGCAGTCTAAGATTAATAAAGTGATTCTCATTTTGTATAAAACTTTGTGTAAAGAGTTAGAGTTAAAGTGGGTATACTTGATTGTGCTCTGTCTGAAATGGTAGCCCTGATATGAGCAGTCAGAGGAGTATTTACAAGTAAGAAGTTAATATTTTTTATTTTTGTTTTATTTTTAGTAATATTTGAAAAATGTTTTTCTGACTGTTTGTGTGGGGGGGGTTTCAGAATTCTGTTTTTCCTATCTGTGGGAAACGGTGTTGGTTACACAATAAGTAAATTATGTACAATGTATGTATTGTAGTTAAAATATATTGTGTAATTGTTTGTTTCTCCAAATAAACTAAAATAAAAATAAATGTTAATACTGTGAAGAGCGTCGGTAGCCGAGCGGTTGAGTATCCGACTCGTAAGCGAGAGGTACCGGGTTCGTATCCCGCTACGGCCATGTACCAATGACTCTTTTCTGAGTACATTAGTTAAATTCTTACCGATGCTCTTACGGTAAGGGATGTGATGAAACCTGCAAATTCAGGCAACTGAATTTGTAACTATAATCCAATCTGGTCAGGTTCCCCAGGTACAGGTAGCAGGGTCACGGAGGTCAGATGGTAGTTGCTCCACTGTATCATGGTCAAAGCGGACCCCGGGCCCTCATTCTCGAGAGCACAACCGGGACATTAACGCCAAGATGATTATTTATTTACTGTGCAAACAAAACGCTGATTCTTGTACATTATCACCATAAGGCCGCCTTTTCGTGCATGTATATTAAAGAGTTTTTACTTACTTAATTACCATAGTATTTAAGTAAATCACTATTATTTATTAAATTTATTTATTATTATTGAATGCAAGGTATCGCGGCGTCATGACACGATAGTTTTGTATAGAACCAAAACTCGGGATTAAAAAAATAATTGAAATATATACCTATGCATAACGTCAATTTACAGGGGTTTTTATTATTTATTGAATGAGATCAATGTTTAATGGTTAAGGCAAAATACAGTTTTATTAAATAATCACTAACTATTGTGCTTTGCTATAGGTACCTAACATTAGCGCAAAGGTTGGCGACATGGTCATTTTTAGAAACCGGCAAAGTTACCGGCCTGACCCATTAGTGAACGAAATAATTAATAAAAAATAAAAAAATCATCTTGGCGTTAATGTCACGGTTGTGCTCTCGCGCACGAGGGCCCGGGGTCCGCCTTGACCATGATCCAGGATTTGGCAGGTCAGGTAATTACAGTGGAGCGACTGCCATCTGACCTCCATGACCCTGCTACCAGGGGAACCTGACCAGATTGGATCATGGTTACACATCCAGTCGCCTGAATGTGCAGGTTTCATCACGATATTTTCCTTCACCGTAAGAGCATCGGTTAGTATTCAACTAATGTACGTAACTCAGAAAACAGTCATTGGTACATGGCCGGAGCGGGATTCGAACCCGGGACCTCTGGCTTACGAGTCGTATACTCTAACCGCTCGGCCACCGACGCTCTTGAACGAAATAATTAATATTAGTACATAAAAATTTGTTACCTAGTCGTAGGTTTTTTTTATGTCATAGGATAGGCAAACAGGCAAGCAGGTCATTTGATGGAAAATGGTCACCACTGCCTATAGACATTAGCAACACCGAGAGTATCGCCAATGCGTTGCCCACCTCTATAACACGTTACTCTGGCAGCATAAAGGCAAATGTCCCTCTACTGCCCCGGCAACCACAGCCCCGGTTCCCCAAATGCCCACCCCATGGAGCACTGGAAACCTTACTCACCGGCAGAAACACAATACTATTTAAAAGAGTATTGTTTAGGTGCGGTATTCTGTAAGGTGGAGGTACTTCCCCAGACGGTAGTTAGTCTTGTGGTATTTTACACGGTGCATAATATAGAATACATGTGTGCCCACAATTTCGATTACGCAAAGTCGCGCCTTACATTTCACAATGAGAATGATCGAATTTCAATATTTTTGCCCCTCACTTTCATCAGGCGCACTTACCAATTGTGTTACAAATCTGGCACAAATGTTTATCATCAGATCGTATACGAGTATATATCATTTTATACATACGTGTATACTATACATTTTCTTCTTCTTCTTCTGAATTTTTCCTTTTACTTTGCTCTAATACTTTTTTATAAAGTAGGAAGGTATTTATAATCTGTAGCCTCCTGCAACTTCGCTTTTCGTTGGTAACTTCGCCCAATTTTTTTAAGTGGCAATCATGACCTTTCTTTTAATAGCAATACTACTTCACGCTTATTGATAAGAACAAAAATATAGTGATGATAACTGTGCAACTTAATTCCTTGAAATCGCAACGGCCATTTTGACACTAAGACCAAAAACGTCGTGTTGGGTACGCGTCTATTTTTCAAAGATAAGATTTTAAAATCATTACAATAGAAAACATTTCCTGCTTTGGTTTTCCTTGACTTTGAAGGGAATACTCAAACAGGCAATGTTACGACGTGATTTCAAACAACCGATTTCCATACTTCGGCTACTGCTAGGGTTGTCTTGCCACTTACGAAAAAATTTAAATGTACTCAGTGTATAAACATACTAGTACCTAATATTTTTATTTTAACATACAAGTTATGATTGAGCCATTTAAGAGAATGTTTCTTTAAATATCGTCAAAAATTAATAATCAATATTATTATTATTCGGCATGAAAAGTTACCTAAGTTTAACCCTAAGTTTGTTTCTTGCTTCTAAAAAATCAAGCATATCTTCGCCTACCTTATATAAAACAATATTTTATTCTTTTCATTCAGTTAGTTTGAAGGTCTCTTTAAATTTGAATCCAATACCTATGAAAATAATTCGGTGTCATCTTTGGTAGGTGCAGTTACATTTTGTACCTTATGCATTTGTAATTTATGTTGCTTAAAATGGTTAAAGTGAGTCAATACTAGATATGAAACGGATAGTTGCTAGGCCGGATACTGGATACCAGATATCTGGCCACCCCATAAGCTGGATAGCCGGATATCCGGCGGCCGGATATATGGCAGGACATAGTCTCTGAACAAATCTGTGACGTCAAATAAGACAACTAACGTGACTTCAAGACTGTTATGGGCTGTGAATGGCAATTGCCAATTTGAAATTTTGGTTGAAAGGTTTTGCCGTTGCGCGCGTCGGCCCGGAGTCCGCGTTGACCATGATCCAGAATTTGGCATGTCAGGTAACTACAGGGGAGCGACTGCCATCCGACCTCAGTGACCCTGTTAACAGAGGAACCTGATCAGATTGAATCATGGTATTCATGTGTACATAATCATTTAATTTATCATCATTTGAGGAATGTTCAGCAATAACGCTTTGAAGTACAGTAATCGAGATAAGATAACAACTATGACGTATTCTTTTGACATCGTACAACATTAGGAAATCTAGTATCTTTTAATAATCAATGTCTAATCAATCTAATGATACTATGATGACTTACGAATAAAAAACAAACCAAATGTTATATATAGATAGCAATACATTAAGCCCGAAATCAAATCAATTTTCGGCATTGTGAATAGTTCGTTTAATAATTTTTGTTTATAATTACCATCATCTTGGCATTATTTTCCCGGTTGTGCTCTCGCACACGAGGACCTGGAGTCGGCCGTGACTATGATCCAGGATTTGGTAGATTAGATGATTACAGTGGGGCGATTGCCATCTGACTTCCGTGACGTTAACAGGGGAAACTGACAAGATTTGATCATGGTTACGTACACATTCTGTCTGAATGGCCAGGTTTCATCACGATGTTACCCTCACCGTAAGAGCATCGGTTGGTGTTCAACTAAGGTACATTACTCAGAAAAGAGCCATTGGTACATGGCCGCACTGGGATTCGAACCCGGTACCTCTCGCTTACGAGTCGACACACACCTTAATGTTCTGAGTTTTCAATATATATTTTTTTTGTGTATAACACAGGATGTTAAATGAAATAGTAGTTACCATGGGTCACCTGACGGTGAGTGATCACCGCCGCCCATAAACACCCGCAATATCGAAGGTCTTGAATGCGTTACTTGCTTTTTAACGCTCGCTTCTTAGTAAAAAAATAAAAAGTGGTTGACATTGCGTAGGGACGCTTTGGCATGTGGCTGTAAGCAGCCAGAGGAACAAAGCAAGAACGTTTCCTTTGCCGAACTCACGGCGTTCCATAATAGCCCCGGATTATTACTGGGATTACAAAAAAGAATATTATTTTATGTACTGGTAAGTTGTACTAACAACATTTGGACAATGTTTTTAATTTATTTTATGTACTGTCTGAAATTAAATTTATTGTATTGTATTGTATAGCACAGGCCCTGGGCCCTATTTAATAACCCTGACAATGACAGATGACAATCTGATTATCACTGACAAATTTGTCACGATGGAAAATCTACAAATACAAATCGACTTGTCGTGATAATTTTATATATTTATCTTTGTAAACTTTTATTTGACAGGCAACAGGTGACAGTTTGTCCGTAAAAACTTGTCAAAGGAGGTCCATACAACTCAGCCGATATGACCAATAACATTGAGCGATATATCAGTGGAAAGGATTTTTAATTTTCTACAACTTTTACTAATATAACTCTCTAATCACTGTGGGAAAAAAGTTTTAAAGGTAGAGGTAGGTAAGAGGTAAAAGTCGCATTTCCTCTCCTTAACTGTTATCCTCTTAACATTTTTCCCACATCGATTCGATAGTTGTCGCCATAGTAAATCTTGTAGAAAATAAAAAAGTTTTCTAATGGTATATTGCTAACCGTTATTAATCATTTAGGCTGGGGTGCATACATTTCTGTCCTCCTTCGTTTTGTTAAACAGTAAATTATCATGACAGGTGGACATATTTGTTGATTTGTCAGAGATTTTCGAGAGGCAGTATCACCAAATGTCACGGCTATTTGGCACTTAAATCAGTAGGTAGGAATAATTAAAACAATGGTGTTACCGTCGTTGACGGATGGCAGAGCAGTTAAGATTAATATTATGTTCTGTAATGCTTACATTTATTAATTTTCGTTTTGTTTTACATTATTTATAAAGCTAAATAAAACTTCGCTGTTTTTATAATTATTTATTTGTCGTCGATAATATCAAACAAAAACAGAAGTTAGTATACTTTGTTTTGTTTTTGATATTCATCACCATCATTATTAATTTCGGGCCCGGGGTGTGCCGGGTATCTTGACATTGTGTTGTGCCAATACTAGTCTTAGAATATTTTCTAAAAGGCTCTACAGGTATAATCTGACAATTGTTGCTTTTAATAAAAGAGTTTTTATTCTGACAATTTTATCAGTATTTAGTTGTCACATTTTGGACTTAATTATGATCTTTATTAAACGGTATTTGTCGCGACACTTTGACTTATTTGACGAAAACTGATAAAATTGTCGGATTGTCACGTTAATTCAATAAGCCCCTCATCAATTGGATTGCTATGTTCATATACCATTTAGCTTATACAGTTCTTTGACACATGCTTAGACTAGAAAATAAGAAATAAACAATACTAATAAAATGCAATATTGCATATCGACTACCACAAGCTACGACCCCAACAAACCTCTTTTGCTTCTTCCATAGTCATCCTCCTGAGTCCTGGCTAATATTATTTACTGTTTGCAATAATAATACTGTACCACTGATGCTAAAATAAAAAAATGTTGAAAGCCAGTTCCGATGGTTTGAGTATTTCGTAGTAGTTTGCATAATTTCGTATTCGTGTAAAAATGCCACAATGTGAAACTTCAAGTGTCCAAAGGTGGAATTTTTTTTAAATTTTTTTTCGTTTCATTTCATTTTCATTTATTGCGTATCACAGGTTTTATAAGATTTCACAATTAATTTTAATTATTTAATTTGTGACCCAATCTGCGATCTTCCTTAGCCTAAGTAAAAAAACCGACATACCTCACATCCTCTTGGCAGTTTCGCTTTTCAGCTACATTAAAGTCACAAAAGAGAAAAGTGGACTTTAATGTTAAAACTTGAGTCTACAAAAATATTCTTTTGTGCTAGTTTTGCAAGTGCAGACCAGCGTTTTGTGTTTCTTCTAAGCCACTACTATCACTACAAAGATGATTTTTTCTGGTATACGATGATAACCTTCGACGCCCTGACAGTCAATGTCAACTTTAAAATGACTAATTCATTACTTTTAGACGAAAGTAAACGTTGGTCATAATCTAAAATAGGTAAGTCGAAATTAAAGATTGTAACCAAAATATTTTCACGTGAAATCATAATTAAACCGTATGAAGTAGTCGCTATTGATCAAAAACCGAACCCTATAGTAAGTTTATGATATCACGTTATTGACAATATCCCTGTGACAGATATAAGAAGGTGGTCAAGGAAGGGATGATGATAGAGTCTTGGATGACTTTTCTAATTTTAGAATTAATAATGCATAGAAAATAAATGTAAAATGTAAATTTTGGTTCAAAACCTAAACTGCATTAATTGAATTGGAAGATACATGCGTGATAATGAATAAAAAGTTACAAACAATTGCAAATTGTTGCATTATAAAGGTTATAAAAATGACGCACCAAACACGGAACTAAAGATAGTGGAGCAATAAAACAATGAAATTCTATTGAACTCGATGCTGATTATCTAAGAATCAGTTAGTGTCCATATAAATGTGTTAAGTCCTTTGTAATAAACGTAAATATAAACAAAACCTCATTTTTAAGACGCAAATGTAGTCAGACGACTCAGATGCAAGTCAATTTGTGATACTTGAAGGACTATGATTAGTTAAGAAACTATTTTATCAATCAATTCAAGATTAATTTAAGATTATCTAAACTTGATAATTCAATTACCGATATAAATTATAATTATTAAATCAGATTTCACACTGTGTTCGAATGTTTGTGACAAAAATGTCTTAAATAATAAAATGAAGAATGGAATAAAATGTCTTCTCGTGATAGTGGTTGCTGTTAGCAGTGTCTCGAGTGAAACATGTGTTACATACAACTTTGAAGATGACTTTGAAGAAACTCTGAATCCGAATTCAGGACAATGTGCTTCCATACCCGCCACATGGAGACTGATTAGTTATGATTCTTCAGAAATAGATGCTCCACATCCTAGTAGCAGCTACTTTATTGAGCCAACCACGCAGAGCGCATCAGCTTTAAGTTGTATTGCTTCAAACGTTTTAACAGTATCTCCAAATGGCGTGTTTGAAGTCACGTTATATAAAAGAGGTAACGTTATGCTCAATATATTGCTACAAGAAGGAAATGTTGGTGTGGTACATTTAATGATTCAACCGAACAGTCCGGATGGATGGCAAGTCCTGTCCGCCAATGTGATAGGCACCACTGGAAATGTGTTTGACGTACATGTAAGTATTCAAGGAATATTAATAAGTACTGTAGAACGTCATAAAGAGACAACAAACGAAATTTTCGCTGGTAATTAAGTGCAACATGTTATATGGGCACCGTTTTAAAACGGACTAGTCGCTGATACTTGGCATAGTTGTACATTAGGTTGGTCTGAGCGGAGTTCGCCCGGGACGCGTTGTAAGGCAACGCAGGGGGGGGGGGAGGGGGGGAATTACCATGCTCTGCTTTGAGCCCTATATTGCTCTAAATGTAGCTACTACGGCAAGTGTGAAGTTATTGGATAATTCAAGACAAATTCATTTCTGGAACAAAAGTTTTGGCTTTCCCTACAATAATAACAAAGTATTAATAACGTAATTTTCTTTTTGACGATGACATATATAAGCAAGAAAAAAAAAATTTTGAAAATTATGTTTACCTTAATTACATAAATGTAACTTTTATTAGTATATTATAATAAAAAATTAAGGAAAAAAATTACTAAATGCAAAGTAGAGCGACATAAACCCGGGGGGTTTAACTTTTATCATTATTCGTTGCCAAAGTATTTTTATAGATACTATTTTGTACTTTTTTTATTATATACGGCAGACAAACAGAGAAGCGGGTCACCTGTAAGAAAGTGGTTACCGCCGCCTATGGACATCAGCAACTCCGGGGGAGTTGCTGATGTCCATAGGCGTTAATATTTTATGCGAGGCATAGCGAGTGGTTTAAATTTTTGTCAATTATCAATATCTCACGGCGGGTTGATACGCGGGTCCGCGTAGCAGTTGAAAAAAAGTAATACAAACTGCGGGACTCGCGGAAGATCAGCGCCTCGGCTCCGGCCGTGGCTCATGCTGAGTGAGGTCCTTTTGTTGACAAGGTGTGCCACACAGCAATTCCGAATCGATATATTAATTTCGTAATTTGGTATATATGTTTTTTATTAGTATGATTATTGTTTATTTTATATTATGTGATTGTTGTATTGTGGTGTACTTGTTAATCAATAAATATCTTTCATTTCATTTTATAATACCTACATACTTGAGTGTCTATGCGGCAGTATTATTGCTTATCTATGCGGTTGATACGCGGCGATATGATCAAAGGGCACGCCGATGTCGGAAAAATAAGAATTAGGATTTTTCAGCAGCACCCCTTTCCACATTTCGAGTGGACTTTTGCAAATCTGGGGCCTTCACTCTAACCTGAACGCCGTACATCACCACCTTGAGACGGCGAAGCCCGCCTTACTTTTTTTGATTGAAACATAGTTGTCACCTCCGGCCGACACTTCGTATCTCCACTATCCTGGATACAAGTTAAATAAATAAATAAATGAATATGCTTGAATAAATTCACACAGCGCCATCTAGCCCCAAAGTAAGCAAAGCTTGTGTTATGGGTGTTTGATAACTGATAAACTGATAAACATAAACTATCTTTTTTAAAATACATACTTATTATACATACTACACCTAGACCCGTAACAGAAATTAAAATTCATCATTTCAATTTCTGCTCGGCCGGATATCGAACCCCGGACCTCCGCGTGGTGACCGGCATGTTAACCAATTGAACCATTCAGGCCGTCGTTGTTGGTAACAGGTATGGAACAAAAGTTTCTTCCTCGCGCTGGTGTGTGCCTATTCGACAAAGGTGATATCTGCTGTCGAAGTCTTGCCATTTAACTAAGTGACGAATCAGTTGTGTGGGTGCGCGTAGAACGTGCGTGGGTTCATCGCGTCTACGCATGCTTATACAACAACCGTAGATGAGACATATTGGTTTTTCGAACACATTTTAAAGACGAAGTTCCTCAGCGATATCCTTCCGCTGAGTTTTTAGTCTCTGGAGACATTAATTGTCACCATGCTGAGTGGCTGGGGTCAAGCCATCGTACTAACCCTGCCGGAAGATTCGCCCATGATTTTGCTCTGGCCAATGATCTCACGCAACTGGTATCAGAACCCACCTACTTACCGGATATTGTGGGCCATGATCCTTCTTTGTTAGACCTTTTGCTGACCTCTCATCCAGATGATTATCAGGTGTCGGGCGACGGTCCTCTTGGGACATCTGACCACTGCCTGGTCCGTTCTGAGGTGCCAGCTCCTCCGATACCTCGAGGATCACCTTTGATCAGTGACCGTCAAAATGGCTTTCATCATGGTCGCTCAGCCGGTGACCTTCTTGTGTACATAACGCACTGGTGGGGTGAGGCTGTCAAGAGCAAGCCCCTAGCTGTCAGTCTTGACATAGCGAAGGCATTTGGTCGAGTCTGGTACAGGGCACTACTATCAAAACTCCCGTAGTACGGTATCCCCGAGGGACTCCACAATTCAGTATCCAGCTTTCTGTCTGGACGGAGCATCCATGTCGTTGTCGATGGATGCTGCTCCTATACCAAGACTATTTCAATGCTGGAGTACTGCAAGGTTCAGTGATTTCTCTAAACCACACGGGTTTATGTCACTCTTCTACCTTGCTTTAAGTAAAATTTTTTTTCGTCCATTACTTATTATAATGTACCAATGAAAGTCACGTTTATGTAATCCAGGTAAGTATAACTTTCATAATACATTTTTTTCAAACCGATATATTTCATCGTTCTCGGATCCGTGATGCACGAGTCCGGCGATATCGGCTCCGATGTCAAGTACCGAATCTCTGTAGCTTGGGCCAAATGGCGAGAACTCACGGCAGTCACCTGTGAGCCTAAAATCCCTGTAAAGCTGAAAGGGCTTATTTATATACAAGAGTATAATTAGACCGGTGATGCTCTATGGCAGCGAGACATGGCCGACGCTGACGAAACACTTTCGCGAACTCCACGACAACAAAATGAAAATGCTGCGGCGGATGTGCGGAGTTACGCGACTCAATCGAGTGCATAACGAGTACAACTGTGGCAGCCTTGGCGTGAATTATATCGCAGAAAATATCGAGATGGCTCGTCTGCGCTGGTTTGGTCACGTGTTGCGTAAGCCTCAGGGATACGTGGGAAATAGGTGCCTGAATCTGTCGGTATCAGGAAAGTGGCCCCGTGGGCGACCCAATAAGCGATGGATTGACATCGCTGAGTCGAATGCGAGAGCCAACGGCTTACGATTAGAGGATGCCGAAGGCCGGGCGAAGTGGATAAGATTGAGTAGGAAAGCGGAGCCTGGCAGAGGCCAGGATAAGCACTAGGACGATGATGATAATGATATATTTCATAGTTAAAAAGAAAATTACGTTATTTTGTAAAAATACGTGTAAAAAATGGCGTAAAAAGACCGCTAGCATTAATTGAAACCTCATATTCTACCCATGAAACTGAACAACTTTCCCCAAGAAACATACCCGCGGAAACTCATAGTTTAAGCAGAAATCGAAATTATTAAAAAAAAAAAGTTGTATTTTAGTACTAAAAAATATCAAGAAAGATATTTAGACACTCAAAGTTCAAATTTAATTTGAAATAAATGCACTTTAAGTAAAAGAACGCAATGTAAAGCGTGCAGGCCGGCCGGCCGCGCGGGTTCAGTGGCCACTGGTCACGTGGGCGAGCGAGAGGCGTGCGCCGATGTACATTGCGCGTCGCAAATAATTATTTATTTTAGGTAGCGAAATTATGAAGTCATTTCCGCGGGTATGATCCTTGGGGAAAGTTGTTTAATTTCATGGGTAGAAATTTTACGGGTTTTATCAAATATTTTGTTATTTTTGTAGGGAAAGCCAAAACTTTTGTTCCAGAAATGAATTTTTCGTCCTTGAATTACTCGAAAATAACTTCACACTTGCCCTAGTACCTACATTTAGAGAAATATAGGCCTCAAAGTAGAGCGTGACAATTTCAAACTTTTCCTCCTCCCCTCGTATCCCCCTGGGGAGCCTCTCGACGCCTCCCGGGTGAAATCCGCTCAGACCAACCTAACGAACAACTATGCCAAGTATCAGCGACTAGTCCAATTTAAAACGATATATCGCACTAAATTCCCGGCTACTGGAAGATTTCGAGATCTAATTATTATTTGATTATTTTTATACGCAAATAAGCGTACGGTGAATCTGATGGTGAGTAGTTACCGTAGCTTATTGACGTTCGTTGGCCTTGTGGTGTCCGGCAGAGTAAAATAGCACCAACCCCTTACACTCGTGGGTGTCGTACAAGGCGACTAATGTTTTTGAGGCAAAATATCTAGTCTTCATAGGCTGGAAAATGGGCAGCAGCGTTTTCCATTGTTATCTCCATCCAACCCACCTGCCAAGCTTTAAGATTATGGCAATTACCTTCCCTTTCGTGGGAGAGGCCCTTAGCCCTGCAGTGGACTGTTATGGGCTGTAATGGTGATGATTATTGACGTTCGTAATACCAGGTAGTGTGGCACTCATTAAAAACCAGTTTCTACCAGGAAATAATAATCATTAACATTACGTCAGGCTTACTATTTATGTTTCTATGAATGCTCCGAAACGTACAAAACACAACTATCAGGCTACTTGCAGACGTAATTCAGCTCAGTGCAGAACACAGAGCAGATTTTGTAATTAATAAAAATATACTGCGAGTAATATTCACACAGGCATATATTATATTATAACAACGTTTAGTATCGGACGTATGAAATGTATTCACGTAGATTTGGGTTAAAAATTATGAGGTATTTTTTTCATACAAAATAATTCGGCGCGCAATGTATCACACTCTTAGCTATAAATCCATCTTACGTACACACTATGACAGCTCTATTTACTTCGACAACTAAGTTAAGAAATAAAGATCATCAATTTATTTCAACTAAAATTACAATATTTTAAGTAGAGTATTAATTGAGTCGTGTGTTCTGCGCCGTTTTCTAGTTCGGCTATTTCAAAACTCTTTTCCAACATTGCTACGCATCGCTCGTTGAATTCGAGAGATACGTACGCTAACATTTTGAAAAACCAATTTCAATAAGAATAGCAATGTTGTGACCACAGGTTGTACACTTATTTCACAAAACAACGTCAGAGAGAAGAAAAAGCACTACTTACGTGGGGTACACTGAAAGTTTTGCGTAACTAATTAATGTTGCCACAACACATTTATGTTATTTAGATAAGACTCATTGCTATGTTACGGGCACAAACCTCCTTGGTTTACGTAATGAGGAGTTTTCCAGTAGGTATTGATAGTTTGTTTCAAAAAGCATCAATAGATGGCGCTCCTACAATTTTGGTAATCTTTTTTAAATCTGTATGATGGTGGCAGTGATTTCATGCAGCCAAGTAATACTAAACTTAAAAATAAAGTGTTTATTAATATAAACATAACTGTCAAAGGTTGAACGAAGAATAAAAAGAAATATTTATATTTATATAGAAGTTGGCACTATGTTCTATTATTATTACAACCTCTAAAATAGTTGAAAACTATTGAGAAATATAATATTTTTCAATACAACGTACCCAGTGTTTATATCCTGTTTGCTAAGAACCTATTTCAAGCGATTATCAATTACCAAAATTGTCGGGGCGCCATCTAGTGAGTGGTTAGGAATGCCTTAAATACCTATTGGAAAACTCCTCATTGTAGTAGTATAAGTATTTAAAAAAAATTGAAAATAATAAATGATTAATAAAAAATTACACTGACTCTCATTTCACTCGTCAATTCTTAAACTGTCTAATCTATTTTACTAACTAAGACGCCCGAATATCTGTATCGCAACATTCGCTCACGACCTATATCGGCCTCAAATGCCATGCTTTACAAAATCTGATAGTATCCTCTGTTTATTTGTCTGCATCGCAGCATAGTACGGTTCGCTAAATGATGACATTATACCTTTGTAAGCATGGTATCTGATCTGAACTAACAATATACTGTCTAAGGTCTACGATTCATATTACTGACTGATTACGCATTAGCCTTCTGAGTTCTATACGTTTTCTCTAACCAAACAAGCTTAGTGGTGTCAAGTGGTGTGGCAAGAATACAAACTAATTTTCATAGTTGAAACGCAAAAAAGATTTATTTTGTTATTTGACGGACTATATTCTAGGGGTCGGATAGCGTTTTCGGGATTTTTTATTGTTTTTATGCTTCTCAGTGATAAACGAACATATAGCCACCTGATGGTAAGTGGTAACTGTCGCCCTTAACATCTACAATTCATATATTAAGGTTGCAGGTTACAAAAACACAGAACCGTAGGTAGGTTATCACTGTGAAAACTAAGACGATGCCTCAATGCCGCAGGCCTGTACCTGCTGTTACGGGATGACGATGTGAATCTCGGGAAATCAAGTGGGAGGCATTGAAAGAAGAAACTAAGAAATAAACAAGACCTTTTTTGCACGTAAACACCACGACACGATAATTAGGTACAGAAAAACAAGATCCAGGAACTTAGCGTACATAAAATAAAAATAATTAGGTTAGAAAAAACGAACAAAAAAGAATACAATTAATAAATGTCTATTCCCAGTGGCATTGTTTAAACCTGCGTCGCGGCTTCCAATGAAACTAGACCCCCTCCGCATAATGTTGTGGCCGCTTGACGCGTACCACAACGCTGGTTTTCACCTACCACTCGGAAACACCGAACAGTCAGCAATATACCTGCTCTTTGGTAAAGTTTGATTGCGGAAATTAAATAACTTTCTTCACATCTGTTATCAACATTAGATTCCCAATTCTCAATATTACCGTCACAATAGTCTACCCTGCCAGATTGTAGAAATATTTTCAACTTTTACAGATATCTTTCATGGGAACAACCATAGACGAAGATTCAATTTTATTAGTGGACTCATATCGCTATATCCCACCTGAAGATATTGAAGAGGAATGTATAATATACGATGACACGCCACCGACAGAAACAACGACAGAACCTACAACTGAAACTCCAACAGAACCACCAACAGAAACTCCTACAGGACCTCCAAGTGAGCCTCCAACAGAGCCACCTACGGAGCCTCCAACAGAACATCCTACGGAGCCACCTACAGAACCTCCAACAGAACCTCCTACGGAGCCACCGACAGAACCTCCAACAGAGCCACCTACGGAGCCACCAACAGAACCTCCTACGGAGCCACCGACAGAACCTCCTACGGAGCCACCAACAGAACCTCCTACGGAGCCGCCGACAGAGCCTCCAACAGAACCTCCAACAGAGCCACCTACGGAGCCACCAACAGAATCTCCTACAGAGCCACCAACAGAACCTCCTACTTGGCCACCAACAGAACCTCCTACGGAGCCACCGACAGAACCTCCTACGGCGCCGCCGACAGAGCCTCCAACAGAACCTCCAACAGAGCCACCTACGGAGCCACCAACAGAACCTCCAACAGAGCCACCTACGGAGCCACCAACAGAACCTCCTACTTGGCCGCCGACAGAGCCTCCAACAGAACCTCCAACAGAACCTCCAACAGAACCTCCAACAGAACCTCCAACAGAACCTCCTACGGAGCCACCTACGGAGCCACCAACAGAACCTCCTACGGAGCCACCGACAGAGCCTCCAACAGAGCCGCCTACGGAGCCACCAACAGAACCTCCTACGGAGCCGCCGACAGAGCCTCCAACAGAACCTCCAACAGAGCCACCTACGGAGCCACCAACAGAACCACCAACAGAACCTCCTACGGAGCCACCAACAGAACCTCCTACGGAGCCACCAACAGAACCTCCTACGGAGCCGCCGACAGAGCCTCCAACAGAACCTCCAACAGAGCCACCTACGGAGCCACCAACAGAATCTCCTACAGAGCCACCAACAGAACCTCCTACGGAGCCACCAACAGAACCTCCTACGGAGCCGCCGACAGAGCCTCCAACGGAGCCACCGACAGAGCCTCCAACAGAACCTCCTACGGAGCCACCTACGGAGCCACCAACAGAACCTCCTACGGAGCCACCTACGGAGCCACCAACAGAACCTCTTACGGAGCCACCGACAGAACCTCCTACGGAGCCACCAACAGAACCTCCTACGGAGCCGCCGACAGAGCCTCCAACAGAACCTCCAACAGAGCCACCTACGGAGCCACCAACAGAATCTCCTACAGAGCCACCAACAGAACCTCCTACGGAGCCACCAACAGAACATCCTACGGAGCCGCCGACAGAGCCTCCAACGGAGCCACCGACAGAGCCTCCAACAGAACCTCCTACGGAGCCACCTACGGAGCCACCAACAGAACCTCCTACGGAGCCACCTACGGAGCCACCAACAGAACCTCCTACGGAGCCACCGACAGAACCTCCTACGGAGCCACCTACGGCACCACCGACAGAGCCTCCAACAGAGCCACCTACGGAGCCACCAACTGAACCTCCTACGGAGCCACCTACGGAGCCACCAACAGAACCTCCTACTTGGCCGCCGACAGAGCCTCCAACAGAACCTCCAACAGAACCTCCAACAGAACCTCCAACAGAACCTCCTACGGAGCCACCTACGGAGCCACCAACAGAACCTCCTACTTGGCCACCAACAGAACCTCCTACGGAGCCACCGACAGAGCCTCCAGCAGAACCTCCTACGGAGCCACCTACGGAGCCACCAACAGAACCTCCTACGGAGCCACCTACGGAGCCACCAACAGAACCTCCTACGGAGCCACCGACAGAGCCTCCAACAGAGCCGCCTACGGAGCCACCAACAGAACCTCCTACGGAGCCACCAACAGAACCTCCTACGGAGCCGCCGACAGAGCCTCCAACAGAACCTCCAACAGAGCCACCTACGGAGCCACCAACAGAACCTCCTACAGAGCCACCAACAGAACCTCCTACTTGGCCACCAACAGAACCTCCTACGGAGCCACCGACAGAGCCTCCAACAGAGCCGCCTACGGAGCCACCAACAGAATCTCCTACGGAGCCGCCGACAGAGCCTCCAACAGAACCTCCAACAGAGCCACCTACGGAGCCACCAACAGAACCTCCTACTTGGCCGCCGACAGAACCTCCAACAGAGCCACCTACGGAACCACCAACAGAACCTCCTACGGAGCCACAAACAGAACCTCCTACTTGGCCACCAACAGAACCTCCTACGGAGCCACCGACAGAGCCTCCAACAGAACCTCCTACGGAGCCACCTACGGAGCCACCAACAGAACCTCCTACGGAGCCACCTACGGAGCCACCAACAGAACCTCCTACGGAGCCACCGACAGAACCTCCTACGGAGCCACCTACGGAGCCACCTACGGAGCCACCAACAGAACCGCCTACGGAGCCACCGACAGAGCCTCCAACAGAGCCGCCTACGGCACCACCGACAGAGCCTCCAACAGAGCCACCTACGGAGCCTCCAACAGAACCTCCTACGGAGCCACCAACAGAACCTCCTACGGAGCCGCCTACGGAGCCACCAACAGAACCTCCTACGGAGCCACCGACAGAGCCACCTACGGAGCCACCTACGGAGCCACCAACAGAACCTCCTACTTGGCCACCAACAGAACCTCCTACGGAGCCACCGACAGAGCCTCCAACAGAACCTCCTACCGAGCCACCAACAGAACCTCCTACGGAGCCACCTACGGAGCCACCAACAGAACCTCCTACGGAGCCACCGACAGAGCCTCCAACAGAGCCACCTACGGAGCCTCCAACAGAACCTCCTACGGAGCCACCAACAGAACCTCCTACGGAGCCGCCTACGGAGCCACCAACAGAACCTCCTACGGAGCCACCGACAGAGCCACCTACGGAGCCACCTACGGAGCCACCGACAGAACCTCCTACGGAGCCACCTACGGCACCACCGACAGAGCCTCCAACAGAGCCACCTACGGAGCCACCAACTGAACCTCCTACGGAGCCACCTACGGAGCCACCAACAGAACCTCCTACTTGGCCGCCGACAGAGCCTCCAACAGAACCTCCAACAGAACCTCCAACAGAACCTCCAACAGAACCTCCTACGGAGCCACCTACGGAGCCACCAACAGAACCTCCTACTTGGCCACCAACAGAACCTCCTACGGAGCCACCGACAGAGCCTCCAGCAGAACCTCCTACGGAGCCACCTACGGAGCCACCAACAGAACCTCCTACGGAGCCACCTACGGAGCCACCAACAGAACCTCCTACGGAGCCACCGACAGAGCCTCCAACAGAGCCGCCTACGGAGCCACCAACAGAACCTCCTACGGAGCCACCAACAGAACCTCCTACGGAGCCGCCGACAGAGCCTCCAACAGAACCTCCAACAGAGCCACCTACGGAGCCACCGACAGAGCCTCCAACAGAGCCGCCTACGGAGCCACCAACAGAACCTCCTACGGAGCCACCAACAGAACCTCCTACGGAGCCGCCGACAGAGCCTCCAACAGAACCTCCAACAGAGCCACCTACGGAGCCACCAACAGAACCTCCTACAGAGCCACCAACAGAACCTCCTACTTGGCCACCAACAGAACCTCCTACGGAGCCACCGACAGAGCCTCCAACAGAACCTCCTACGGAGCCACCTACGGAGCCACCAACAGAACCTCCTACGGAGCCACCTACGGAGCCACCAACAGAACCTCCTACGGAGCCACCGACAGAGCCTCCAACAGTGCCGCCTACGGAGCCACCAACAGAACCTCCTACGGAGCCACCAACAGAACCTCCTACGGAGCCGCCGACAGAGCCTCCAACAGAACCTCCAACAGAGCCACCAGCAGAACCTCCTACGGAGCCACCAACAGAACCTCCTACGGAGCCACCGACAGAGCCTCCAACAGAGCCGCCTACGGCACCACCGTCAGAGCCTCCAACAGAGCCACCTACGGAGCCTCCAACAGAACCTCCTACGGAGCCACCTACGGAGCCACCAACAGAACCTCCTACGGAGCCGTCTACGGAGCTACCAACAGAACCTCCTACGGAGCCACCGACAGAGCCACCTACGGAGCCACCTACGGAGCCACCAACTGAACCTCCTACGGAGCCACCGACAGAGCCACCTACGGAGCCACCTACGGAGCCACCAACAGAACCTCCTACTTGGCCACCAACAGAACCTCCAACAGAACCTCCAACAGAGCCACCTACGGAGCCACCAACAGAATCTCCTACAGAGCCACCAACAGAACCTCCTACGGAGCCACCAACAGAACCTCCTACGGAGCCACCGACAGAGCCTCCAACAGAACCTCCTACCGAGCCACCAACAGAACCTCCTACGGAGCCACCTACGGAGCCACCAACAGAACCTCCTACTTGGCCACCAACAGAACCTCCAACAGAACCTCCAACAGAGCCACCTACGGAGCCACCAACAGAATCTCCTACAGAGCCACCAACAGAACCTCCTACTTGGCCACCAACAGAACCTCCTACGGAGCCACCGACAGAGCCTCCAACAGAACCTCCTACCGAGCCACCAACAGAACCTCCTACGGAGCCACCTACGGAGCCACCAACAGAACCTCCTACGGAGCCGCCGACAGAGCCTCCAACAGAACCTCCAACAGAGCCACCTACGGAGCCACCAACAGAACCTCCTACGGAGCCACCAACAGAACCTCCTACGGAGCCGCCGACAGAGCCTCCAACAGAACCTCCAACAGAACCTCCAACAGAGCCACCTACGGAGCCACCAACAGAACCTCCTACGGAGCCACCAACAGAACCTCCTACGGAGCCGCCGACAGAGCCTCCAACAGAACCTCCAACAGAGCCACCAGCAGAACCTCCTACGGAGCCACCAACAGAACCTCCTACGGAGCCACCGACAGAGCCTCCAACAGAGCCGCCTACGGCACCACCGTCAGAGCCTCCAACAGAGCCACCTACGGAGCCTCCAACAGAACCTCCTACGGAGCCACCTACGGAGCCACCAACAGAACCTCCTACGGAGCCGTCTACGGAGCTACCAACAGAACCTCCTACGGAGCCACCGACAGAGCCACCTACGGAGCCACCTACGGAGCCACCAACTGAACCTCCTACGGAGCCACCGACAGAGCCACCTACGGAGCCACCTACGGAGCCACCAACAGAACCTCCTACTTGGCCACCAACAGAACCTCCAACAGAACCTCCAACAGAGCCACCTACGGAGCCACCAACAGAATCTCCTACAGAGCCACCAACAGAACCTCCTACGGAGCCACCAACAGAACCTCCTACGGAGCCGCCGACAGAGCCTCCAACGGAGCCACCGACAGAGCCTCCAACAGAACCTCCTACGGAGCCACCTACGGAGCCACCAACAGAACCTCCTACGGAGCCACCGACAGAGCCTCCAACAGAGCCGCCTACGGCACCACCGACAGAGCCTCCAACAGAGCCACCTACGGAGCCACCAACTGAACCTCCTACGGAGCCACCGACAGAGCCACCTACGGAGCTACCTACGGAGCCACCAACAGAACCTCCTACATGGCCACCAACAGAACCTCCAACGGAGCCACCGACAGAGCCTCCAACAGAACCTCCTACGGAGCCACCTACGGAACCACCAACAGAACCTCCTACGGAGCCACCAACAGAACCTCCTACGGAGCCACCAACAGAACCTCCTACGGAGCCGCCGACAGAGCCTCCAACAGAACCTCCAACAGAGCCACCTACGGAGCCACCAACAGAATCTCCTACAGAGCCACCAACAGAACCTCCTACGGAGCCACCAACAGAACCTCCTACGGAGCCGCCGACAGAGCCTCCAACGGAGCCACCGACAGAGCCTCCAACAGAACCTCCTACGGAGCCACCTACGGAGCCACCAACAGAACCTCCTACGGAGCCGCCGACAGAGCCTCCAACAGAACCTCCAACAGAACCTCCTACTTGGCCACCAACAGAACCTCCTACGGAGCCACCGACAGAACCTCCTACGGAGCCACCAACAGAACCTCCTACGGAGCCACCTACGGAGCCACCAACAGAACCTCCTACGGAGCCACCGACAGAGCCTCCAACAGAGCCGCCTACGGAGCCACCAACAGAACCTCCTACGGAGCCACCAACAGAACCTCCTACGGAGCCGCCGACAGAGCCTCCAACAGAACCTCCAACAGAGCCACCTACGGAGCCACCAACAGAACCTCCTACAGAGCCACCAACAGAACCTCCTACTTGGCCACCAACAGAACCTCCTACGGAGCCACCTACGGAGCCACCAACAGAACCTCCTACGGAGCCACCTACGGAGCCACCAACAGAACCTCCTACGGAGCCACCGACAGAGCCTCCAACAGTGCCGCCTACGGAGCCACCAACAGAACATCCTACGGAGCCACCTACAGAACCTCCAACAGAACCTCCTACGGAGCCACCGACAGAACCTCCAACAGAGCCACCTACGGAGCCACCAACAGAACCTCCTACGGAGCCACCGACAGAACCTCCTACGGAGCCACCAACAGAACCTCCAACAGAGCCGCCTACGGCACCACCGACAGAGCCTCCAACAGAGCCACCTACGGAGCCTCCAACAGAACCTCCTACGGAGCCACCTACGGAGCCACCAACAGAACCTCCTACGGAGCCGCCTACGGAGCCACCAACAGAACCTCCTACGGAGCCACCGACAGAGCCACCTACGGAGCCACCAACAGAACCTCCTACTTGGCCACCAACAGAACCTCCTACGGAGCCACCGACAGAGCCTCCAACAGAACCTCCAACAGAGCCACCTACGGAGCCACCAACAGAACCTCCTACTTGGCCGCCGACAGAACCTCCAACAGAGCCACCTACGGAACCACCAACAGAACCTCCTACGGAGCCACCAACAGAACCTCCTACGGAGCCACCGACAGAGCCTCCAACAGAACCTCCTAAGGAGCCACCTACGGAGCCACCAACAGAACCTCCTACGGAGCCACCTACGGAGCCACCAACAGAACCTCCTACGGAGCCACCGACAGAGCTTCCAACAGAGCCGCCTACGGAGCCACCAACAGAACCTCCTACGGAGCCACCTACGGAGCCACCAACAGAACCTCCTACGGAGCCACCGACAGAGCCTCCAACAGTGCCGCCTACGGAGCCACCAACAGAACCTCCTACGGAGCCACCAACAGAACCTCCTACGGAGCCGCCGACAGAGCCTCCAACGGGGCCACCGACAGAGCCTCCAACAGAACCTCCTACGGAGCCACCTACGGAGCCGCCAACAGAACCTCCTACGGAGCCACCTACGGAGCCACCAACAGAACCTCCTACGGAGCCACCGACAGAACCTCCTACGGAGCCACCAACAGAACCTCCTACGGAGCCGCCGACAGAGCCTCCAACAGAACCTCCAACAGAGCCACCTACGGAGCCACCAACAGAATCTCCTACAGAGCCACCAACAGAACCTCCTACTTGGCCACCAACAGAATCTCCTACGGAGCCACCGACAGAGCCTCCAACAGAACCTCCTACGGAGCCACCAACAGAACCTCCTACGGAGCCACCTACGGAGCCACCAACAGAACCTCCTACGGAGCCACCGACAGAGCCTCCAACAGTGCCGCCTACGGAGCCACCAACAGAACCTCCTACGGAGCCACCAACAGAACCTCCTACGGAGCCGCCGACAGAGCCTCCAACAGAACCTCCAACAGAGCCACCAACAGAACCTCCTACGGAGCCACCTACGGAGCCACCAACAGAACCTCCTACGGAGCCACCGACAGAGCCTCCAACAGAGCCGCCTACGGCACCACCGACAGAGCCTCCAACAGAGCCACCTACGGAGCCTCCAACAGAACCTCCTACGGAGCCACCTACGGAGCCACCAACAGAACCTCCTACTTGGCCACCAACAGAACCTCCTACGGAGCCACCGACAGAGCCTCCAACAGAACCTCCAACAGAGCCACCTACGGAGCCACCAACAGAACCTCCTACTTGGCCGCCGACAGAACCTCCAACAGAGCCACCTACGGAACCACCAACAGAACCTCCTACGGAGCCACCAACAGAACCTCCTACGGAGCCACCGACAGAGCCTCCAACAGAACCTCCTAAGGAGCCACCTACGGAGCCACCAACAGAACCTCCTACGGAGCCACCTACGGAGCCACCAACAGAACCTCCTACGGAGCCACCGACAGAGCTTCCAACAGAGCCGCCTACGGAGCCACCAACAGAACCTCCTACTTGGCCACCAACAGAACCTCCTACGGAGCCACCGACAGAGCCTCCAACAGAACCTCCTACGGAGCCACCAACAGAACCTCCTACGGAGCCACCTACGGAGCCACCAACAGAACCTCCTACGGAGCCACCGACAGAGCCTCCAACAGAGCCGCCTACGGCACCACCGACAGAGCCTCCAACAGAGCCACCTACGGAGCCACCAACTGAACCTCCTACGGAGCCACCGACAGAGCCACCTACGGAGCCGCCTACGGAGCCACCAACAGAACCTCCTACTTGGCCACCAACAGAACCTCCAACGGAGCCACCGACAGAGCCTCCAACAGAACCTCCTACGGAGCCACCTACGGAGCCACCAACAGAACCTCCTACGGAGCCACCAACAGAACCTCCTACGGAGCCGCCTACGGAGCCACCAACAGAACCTCCTACGGAGCCACCGACAGAGCCACCTACGGAGCCACCTACGGAGCCACCAACAGAACCTCCTACTTGGCCACCAACAGAACCTCCTACGGAGCCACCGACAGAGCCTCCAACAGAACCTCCTACCGAGCCACCAACAGAACCTCCTACGGAGCCACCAACAGAACCTCCTACGGAGCCACCGACAGAGCCTCCAACAGAGCCACCTACGGAGCCTCCAACAGAACCTCCTTCGGAGCCACCGACAGAGCCTCCAACAGAGCCGCCTACGGAGCCACCAACAGAACCTCCTACGGAGCCACCGACAGAGCCTCCAACAGAACCTCCTACGGAGCCACCTACGGAGCCACCTACGGAGCCTCCAACAGAACCTCCAACAGAGCCACCTACGGAGCCACCAACAGAACCTCCTACGGAGCCACCGACAGAGCCGCCAACAGAACCTCCTACGGAGCCGCCGACAGAGCCTCCAACAGAGCCACCTACGGAGCCACCAACAGAACCTCCTACGGAGCCACCGACAGAGCCTCCAACAGAGCCTCCGACAGAGCCTCCAACAGAACCTCCAACAGAGCCACCTACGGAGCCACCTACGGAACCACCAACAGAACCTCCTACGGAACCTCCTACGGAACCACCGACAGAACCTCCAACAGAACCTCCAACAGAGCCACCAACAGAACCTCCTACGGAGCCACCTAAGGAGCCACCAACAGAACCTCCTACGGAGCCACCGACAGAGCCTCCAACAGAGCCGCCTACGGAGCCTCCAACAGATTCTCCTACGGAGCCGCCGACAGAGCCCCCAACAGAGCCACCTACGGAGCCTCCAACAGAGCCACCTACGGAGCCACCAACAGAACCTCCTACGGAGCCGCCGACAGAGCCTCCATCAGAGCCACCTACGGAGCCACCAACAGAACCTCCTACGGAGCCACCGACAGAGCCTCCAACAGAGCCTCCAACAGAACCTCCAACAGAGCCACCTACGGAGCCGCCTACGGAGCCACCAACAGAACCTCCTACGGAGCCACCGACAGAGCCTCCAACAGAACCTCCTACGGAGCCGCCTACGGAGCCACCAACAGAACCTACTACGGAGCCACCGACAGAGCCTCCAACAGAGCCACCTACGGAGCCTCCAACAGAACCTCCTTCGGAGCCACCGACAGAGCCTCCAACAGAGCCACCTACGGAGCCACCAACAGAACCTCCTACGGAGCCACCGACAGAGCCACCAACAGAACCTCCTACGGAGCCACCGACAGAGCCTCCAACAGAGCCACCTACGGAGCCACCGACAGAGCCTCCAACAGAGCCGCCTACGGAGCCTCCAACAGAACCTCCTACGGAGCCACCTACAGAACCTCCAACAGAGCCTCCAACAGAATTTCCGCCCGTAATAGGAGGAAGTTCCTTCAATTGGACCGCTCTAATTATAAGTCTGATAGTCCTTGTATCACTTTCAATTTTAGGTTTATTTTCTTGGTTTTGCTACGAATTAGGGTCAAGAAATTCGAAAAAACGGAATGCACTTGATTATTTTGAAGAGCCCCATCCTAGACGTGTGATACCTAGGGTAAATAGAGTATATTATGAAGAAAGTTTGCGACCACCTAGGGTTAACAGAGATTATTATGATGAAAGTGAACGATCACCGAGGGTACACAGAGATTATTATGAAGAAAGTGAGCGATCACCGACAGTTAACAGAGAATATTATGTAAACAGGCCATATAACGAAGAAAGTCCGCGATTTAGATATTAAATTAATTTTTGTTTTTATTTCTACCAATAACTGCCTATTTATCAGAATGTTACCAATGACCGTATCTTTATTTGTTATGAAGTTTACGTAGACTTTAAAATAATAGATGGAGGTTTAACTCCTATGAAACATGTTGGCAAAACGGAAACATCTCTTGGGAATATATTAATATGTAATAACTGTTAAGTTTCATAAGGCGTTCGCGAGTGGTCTTGCTGGATAACGCCAGGATTGTTCGGAGATTCCTTTCTCTCTAGTCCTGACCCTGCGCAGTTTGGCTTCCTCTGCCGAGGGGTATCCTGTTTTAAAAGTTTAAAAGGAAAGGAAAAGAAATTTAATCAAACTATTTAAATTTTTAAATTATATTTGAATCTATTTAGTTTATCATATTTATAATTAATTTACTTTGTATATATTTGGTAGACGTTAGTTTGGTTAGTTTAAATAATGTTCAAAAATGTAAACGTAAATTCTTCAGTGGCCCGATTTTTACCTAATATTTACATGTTATTTCGAAAAATAATGCGTTAAATTGTATGGTTTTGTGAATGTTGTTGTGTCTTACTATTTAGACGTTTAGACGTTTTCTGCGCACTGCGTCCTAAATTCTCAAGTAATTTTGGATTCTGTACCTACTCGTACTAATGATAGAAAGCTTATCTTGTCGCGTTTTGTAAAGCGTAGACATGAAACGGACCCTAACGGTGATAATATCTTTATATGGCAGACATATTTTAACATTTAACATTATAATGCCATATTATCTGTTGATACTGTCAGGTATTATACTAGATAAATAATAAAATAAGTGATCTATCGTTTTTTTTAATTCACCCGGTAATAATGAAAAATTAGATACCTGGTAAAGATTGTCAATCTAGTGGCGTTCAACGCCACCAAAACACAGGCGTGTTTGTTTTCCGCTAAACGGAGTCCATGCCATCTAGCTCCGACTTTCCGGAATGTATCTAAATTCAAATTCAAATTCAAATTATTTTATCTGTGGAAATTACGAAAAACGACAACCTACAGCTTGTAACGATCACTATGTACCATGAGCTCGTCACTGTACCATTTATTTATATATCATATGGTTGCAGTTGATGGACTCGGAAATGAATACGCATATCATACACAGAGCAATGTGTGGTTAAAAAAATAGTTTGCTTATCATGATTTCTTTTAACAAATGCTCTCAAATACTTAACCAAAACTTGGTTTTGTAATAAACTGAAACAATTTATTTGACGTAAAGAGAAATATTTTACTTCAAAAGCCTGTAATAAATTTACGCTATTGATTGGTTGGACGACAGGTAAAATATCGTGAATATCTTAAATGTTTGGCGTCAAGTATGGGACTCAAGAAAAATACTCACAAGTGATAGTGATGTGAAATTCATACAAAGACGTTCCAACGAAATATCGAAATAAATAATTGAATGAAAGCACACCTAAATATTAAACGAGTCTAGAATTTAATTTTAATCTACTTGTTTGATGACTCAAATGGATTTGCTTCATAGGAATTAAATATCTCTATACTCAGTCTGATGAAACATTACATCGAGTTTATAGTACCTAAAATGTCTTTATATTGTTTACTTATAACTCCCTACATTATAAATTTTGGTCTAAAGAAATTACACATCGAATCCATTTGCTTACGTATTTTGTTTGCGTTGTTTAAATTTAATCGACTCGGTAAATAAATAAAACGTCGTATGCACACATCCCTACATCCCTAGCTGTTGTAACATTTAACTATTTTCGGTTTATCAGGATCATTTTGTAAAATTTATGGATGTGCGAACGTTATAAGAGCAGTCGCTTTAGACCTCATAAACTTAGAAATATTTCATTTTTTGTTTGTTTGAAATATTGAACTGTGGGAATTTTGAAGATAAGAATTCAAAAGCAAGGTGGCCAGGGTAGTAGGAACGGGACAGTCAGCCCTTGGGTCGCGTCGCGTGAACATCATCGTATCCATTTCCGTAATCAAGAAACCCCAGGCTTTTCCAAATTTCCTCGAAAAATTCATTACAACTCGCGTGTAGTTTGTTAAATTAATTAGTGCTTCATTATTTTGTGTTATCTTTCAGCTCTGTGTCGTTTCTTTCGTTCTCTATCTATTAATCTACGTAGTGTCAGTGATTTGGTTTATTTTACATTTGTCTTTGTTTCTAAGTTTCGAAAGCGTAAGTTACATTCTCATTACTTTTATGGTAGTTAAGAGTATTTTTTAGGGCTCTTGGAGATTTCAACATAAGTTTGAAAGATGATTAAAACACAATATTTTGAGGAAAATATTACCAAATTAAATATCATCAGAACTCACCCTCACTGAATAAAAAACTATAAAACTAACCTGGGACACAGTTTCGGATGTGACATCGAATACACTCTAAGAGAATGAGTCCGGCACGAATCCCGACTTGGTCTTCGATGGCCTAGGCGCTCTAACTAAGTCTACGCCTAGGTTTGCCGCCGAATTCTGGTACGATTTTGGCCCATGTTCCGTTTAATACCCTTTGTGCTTTTAAAGCTTTAATGACATTTTCCTACGGACATGAATCTCGAGTTTGGATCGAAACCTGGCCCGAGTCGTTATCGTCCCTCACACTAGGCACACAACTTACACACGCGAAGTAAATAAAATTTAAATAATAGTCGCTCCTTTGACTCGTGAGTCGATAGGTAGGACCATAATAATGCCTGACGAGATGATCGGAATATGTGTGACGGTTTGAGCGAAGTAGACAATAGGTCAGTGGTTCGTTTGATTTCGAAGGCTTTGCTGGTTGGCTGAGATATGAGGTGTGATGGGAGTCTCAGTTCCTTATCGATTAGGTAGGTTTTCCGAGACCTAATGGCCTCTATCTTATATTATTTAAGTAAGGATAACGTTAGGGTTTCGCAATCATAGGGTTAGAGTGGCCACAGAAGAAAGAAGAATCCGTTGCCGTTTCGAGTGCTGTCAAAGCTAAGTCGCATGTTTACATTATACTTTGTTTGATTTTTTGTACGGATTTTATAAATTGTGTGACTATTTCGATTTTTGTGGATTACATTTAAATCATCTTATTTACGCGGATTTATGTTTCATTCGTTACATTTTTTAAGGATTTTGATATTTAACTTTAATTTTATTTATGTGGACTAAATTTTATTCATTTGCGAATATCTTCCTAATATTCGTGCGGTTGAATTACAGAAAATTGTTATAAAACTTACATATTCCTTGTGACGTTTTTCAAAATTTGTACACAACGTAATAGGTCTGAAAATTTAAATCAATAACTAGACGATCACTTGCTTACGGCCAAATCACAATATGTGAAATGATATTTA
Organism: Blastobasis lacticolella; assembly: GCA_905147135.1. NCBI lineage: Eukaryota > Metazoa > Arthropoda > Insecta > Lepidoptera > Blastobasidae > Blastobasis > Blastobasis lacticolella. The sequence goes on along the minus strand of LR990053.1, from coordinate 16,158,654 downwards.
TTATGTTATGTCTACTCTTTATAGGTAGATACTCGTATGTGTGTATTTATACAGACAGATAGGTATTAGGGTGACTGAGGAGAAGTTACAAACTCCTGGGTGTTGAGCTATCAACCAATCTCAACTTTGGAGAGAACATCGACTCGAAAGCCAAGACTGCAGCCAAAAAACTTGGAATCCTCTCAAAAGTCAAGCGGTACTTCACTTCAAGGCAGTTGCTTCAGTTATTTCAAGCACAAGTCCGATCTTGCATGGAGTACTGTTGCCACCTCTGGGATGGATCAGCCAAATACCAACTGGCTGCTTTGGATTCGGTGGAAAAACGTGCAAAGAAATTTATTTGTGATCCGCAGTTGATTGAAGCTAAGCTGCAGAGCCTCGAGCATCGGCGTGGGGTTGCGCGTTTGTCGGTCTTCTGCACTTCGGAGAGTGTGCGAAGCAATTGCACGACCTCATTCCGCCGGCCCCTTTCCGCTATCGGGAGACGCGATTCGGACGAGCGCTTCATCCTTATGTAGTGGATCTTCCAGCTATCCGCACGAGCCGCTTTTATTCAACCTTTATAATGCGTACGGCCAAGGAATGGAACGCATTTCCCGCAAATGTGTTTCCTGATCATAATCTAGACGCCTTTAAGGTCAGAGTGAATAGGCTGTTCCTAGACAGGCATACTCCATCATCGGCCGCATCGTCGCTTACCATCAGGTGAGGTGGCGGTCAAATGACTGGCTAGACGAAGAATAAAAAATAAAAAATGAATTTCTAAAATTTTTCATATATGTTTCCGACACACTTGCTTCTATGTTTGTACTACATTTTACTTCTAAAAATTATCATCATCTTCTTACTCTAGAGGTCGACAACTTAACTAGTATTTATATCGCCTGCGCGGTGAGGGAGGCAGAATGACTGACGTCATGTGACGTTTCGGGGCTGAGCGTGGGGGCGCGTGGCAGGGAGCTCAAGTTTCTCAGTAGGCATGGGCGTTATTGATATTTTACGGTATCGGTTATGCAACTGATATTTCGTTTATGAAATCGATATTGATAACCTTTATTAAATATCGATATTTGACTGCAAAAAAATCAAAACAAATTAACTGTTATCAAAGACTTCTATATACTAGCGTATGGACCAGTTCATTGACCAAAGAGAATATCACCACTTCATTGGAGCTGAAACTCGTCGCACCGAGCACCAACGTCGTCTTAGTGACGTTTTGGCCACGTGTGCAAATGGTCGTTGCTTTACAAACAAAACGCCGAGTTGCGTAGTAAACACATGTACTAATTCTGATAAACAGTAACCAAAACAAGGATGGAGTATTTTTGTTCCGTAAAGTATAACAAACATTATGTATTACTTGTAAAACTTATGTTTTTAGCATTTCCAATAACTATTTCATTGTTTATTGCAAAATTTTTAACCGGCCATGATTAGTTGGTATGTTCAATATCATTCAATGCACACCATTTGCTTGTTTTTTATTTGGCCGTCTTACATGTATGCGCACGATGTGACTTTGCACCGGCGGCATAATGCCGTTTATTTTGTTTTCGCGGAACTGATATATTTATAGATAAAAATATGTAACAAATGAGTATACATATTTAACAATAACAATAATATCGCTATGTAATGTAGCTTCAAAGCAGTCAAATTATCAATAAGAACATGTAAATATGTTAAATCGTTATAGAATTCTACAAAAACAAAAGTGGCATAATTTGAAAGGAGATAAAATGATAAAGATTAAAGGTTGGATCTGTAATTGATGAATACCAATTATTCCAGCTAAGAAATAATATTGTATACGCTTTTATAATGTTATATCTGGCACCTTGGCGAAATTGCTGACTGACGTATATTTCAGTGCCACAAACCGGTGTCCAAAACTCGAACTAAGTGTTGCCATATTGAAATGTCATGTCAATGCCAACAACAGCGACGCTGTCACTGGGACAAACAAGTTTGTGGCACATGAGACGGCGCCATTTTATTTAATATGGTACCGTTGCGAGTTATTTGTTCGTTCAAGCATATCCATATACATACTTATATAAATCAATGACTATCATTCGTTTTTATTTATTATTTCCAACAGTTTTGTCAGTTAAAGCAAACTTTATCTCTATGTCGGTAAGTTTTTGTGTAGATAACTAAAGTACACTGCAATTAGGCGAAATCATTATAGTTATTACCATAATATTCTTCGTATCTCTTTTTGATTTATGATTAAAAATGAGAGCGATAAAATATTGGTAACGACAGGCAAAAACTACAAACATAACCTTTTCCTCTCTCACACACGTTACCTCAAACCATGCGCTTGTGTGAAACAAAACGAATATTGCTAGTTAACCGGTAACATTCGCTGCATCCCGTATGCACTTGCAGTTTTAGCCATTGTAGAAGAGATTGGGCAAATATTGTGATAACGGATATTGGAAACAAAAATGTCGATACGATACGATATTTGAATGGTAACTAGTTATCGTTACATTACGATATAATATCGGACACATCCCTATTTCTCAGTGCGCGCGTGAACTCCGCATAGATTGGTTGGTTATTTTGTTACAGACGCTCGGAACAACGCACGTTAGGGTTATTTGCCTAAGATAAATCTTAAGATGTGCGCTGATAAAAAGAGACGATAAGATGGAGGCTCGAAACAGTTTGCTAAAAATTAATAGTCAAGCACAGGGATTCCCAAGGCACTCTACTCTACCGATCGGGTGGGCCCGATCGTTGTAAGTTAGGTGTAATGCGCTTATGCTACACATGCCTAAATTCAGTTGATACAAAAATGGACCTTATTCTATGAGCAATACATTGCATTTGGAATTGCTTTCACGCTTATTGTTTCTGATTTTATTACAGAATTTAGGCACGTGTAATAAGCCTATAAGCGCGCCACTCTCTAGCAAGATGGACCGGCGACTTGGTTGCCGGTACCTGGACGAAAGGTCGCGGGTACCAGCTAGTTGCAGATGGAACAGGATTGGCCTTTGTGGAGATTTCTAAAGGAGGCCTATGTCTAGCAGTGATATGATGATGATGATGAGTCTCAGATTGACATAGTTGCTCGTTTTGTACATGCCTGGTATCAATGCACACCATTTTGTCTAAGCAGAGCGTCACGACAAACTACCAAACACTTAAGTGCGCCGCGAATTCAAAATTGAGGTTTAGTTTACAATTTGCCATTGGCAAATATTAGGTTCCTCGTCTCGGGATACTACCTTCGAACAAGTTCGGGCATAATCTCGTGTGCATGCTTTTTCCGATTAACTTCATCTATAGACGTTTCGCGCAAGAAAATGCTAAGTGCCCCGCGCCCCACACCCCCGCATTCATCCGCGAAAAATCACCCTCCCATCTACCTCACCCACCGCAAACGATATACAGTTAAGTTGTCGACCTATAGTAGTTTCTTAGCGTGCTCATGATCCCTGTAAGGACATAGACGCTGATAATGAAATCTGCAAATAAAGGAAAGTTTAACAAGCGCCCATGACTAAAGTCGCTGCAATGTAACATGATAAATAATAATAATAAATAAATGTGCTTTGAAAATTTCACACAGCGCCATCTAGCCCCAAAGTAAGCAAAGCTTGTGTTATGGGTGATAGATAACTGATAAATTACTTATATACTTTTGTTTAAATACATTCTTATTATACATATCAAACCCAGACCCGTAACAGATCTTAAAATTCATCATTTCAATTTCTGCTCGGCCGAGAATCGAAACCGGGACCTCTGCGTGGCGACAGGCATGTTAACCAACTGAACAACTCAGGTCGATACTTGAGGTCATGATACTTTTGTTATTTTTTTATTTATTAAGGAGCATAGCAAGAGTTTACATGTCTACATAATAGGTAAAAGTAATCATCTTATCATTAATAATCACCTTGATCATGATCCAGGATTTGGCAGGTCGGATAATTACAGTGGAGGAACTGCCATCTGACGTCCGTGACCCTGCTACCAGTGAACCTTGACTAAATTGGATCAGGTTGGATTGGTGCAGGTTTCATCACAATGTATTCCCTCGCCGTAAGAGCATCGTTTAGCATTAAACTAATGTACATAACTCAGAAAAGAGCCATTGATACATGGCCGCAGTGGGGTTTGAACCCGGTACCACTCGCTTATAAGTCGAATACCACTCCACCACCGACGCACCTTATATCATAAGGCATACATGTATTACAAAAAAGCCAAATTTATAATCCAGGAAGGGATTTGATCCCGGATAGGCTCTCGACACTCAGCCACTACAGCCACAACTTTGGTACCGTCACATACCTACAGTCGCGGTATGAAAAACTTATCTAATATATAGAATTCTCGTGTCACAGTTTTCGTTGCCATACTCCTCCGAAACGGCTTGACCGATTTTGATGAAATTTTTTGTGCTTATCCGGTATCTATGAGAATCGGCCAACATCTATTTTTCATCCCCCTAAATGTTAGGGGTAGTCCACCCCTAAATTTTATTTTTTATTTTTTAGACAAAATTTTTAATTTCTATTTTTTTATGATACAACATACAAAAATACATACAATCCTCAATTTTCACCCTTCTACGATCAACCCTTATTTTTTAATAGCCATTTTAGTAATTCAATCATTTTTCCTCTCCGGTCGAAAACTGATCAATCGTCATTTAATTATTTATATGGCAAAACAACGTTTGCCGGGTCAGCTAGTATATTATACTTTTAAAAAAGGTAGGCAAGCTGACACCCATTGCACGTATAATTTCGTATTTTATATTGCAAAAAATTTAAGACGAAGCTTTTCTTTGTAGAATGAGCTGTGACCTGGTTTCAAAAGGTAATTGTAAAAATACATGAAATAATCGTGCGAGGGCGTGGCGCGGTGTCTTTGTCTTTACCTTATCAGGAAATGCATATCACGACTATGGCATGTCAGGTAATATTTGTGCGTGTACAGTGTGTTAGTGTGTGCTGTTAGTTTCGTACAACCAAACCTTAGTTGGAGCGTCGATGGCCGAGCGGTTAAAGTATCCGACTCGTAAGCAAGAGATCCCAAGGGCGAATCTCTTTTCGAGACTCTTTTCTGAGTTATGTACATTAGTTGAATTCTAATACTATTACGGTGAGGAAAACCTCGTGATGAAACTAAAAGTGCAGTCGACTGAATATGTAACCTGATCCAATTGGTCATGTTGCCTTGGTAGCAGGGTCACGGAGGTCGATAGCAGTCGCTCCACTGTAGTTACCTGATCAACTAAATCCTGGATCGTGGTCAAATCTGACCCTGGGTCCTCGTCAACACAAGATGATGATGATGATGATGATGATGAAACCTTAATAGGTTAAATGAATAAAACTAATGAAGTATATAATTCCGTAAATTCCTGCAATAGGAAGCTATACATTATTCCCTAAAACATCTAGCATACCTGTCACATTTTAATCTGAGAGTCAATATTCGACTGCCATCACAGGTGATGTTTGGTGTAGCTGCTGCCTATTTTGGAGCATATCTCTCCGTTTTGAAATGCAAGTTGTCTAATACAATTATAGTAATAGTAGCGAGCCCGACGTTTGCGTGGCGTCCTACCCCTACCCTACCCTACCTCTACGCCTACCCTAAACCTACCCCTACGTCAACCCTAAACCTACCCTACACCTACAATAGGGAAATGTTTCAAAAATAAATAAAATTATTGATTATAAATATTTACATTTCTCCTACAGTTTCAAGGTAAGATGGTAATGCTATTAAAAATTAAAGATATACGACACCTTAAAAACTTGTAATAAAAAAAATACACCGGAACACGTAAAAATATAAGTAAACGGATTTTCGGTCTAACACCTACTAAAGTAAGCCCTACCCTACCCTACCTACCGTTTTTTATTGCTTTTAACCATTTCTCTTAAATCACTCTTTCTATTGATGAAAACTGCGTTAAAATTCGTTGCGCAGTTGTAAAGAACTGAGTTTACGTACACATTGGCACAGACGGCGGGAAGCGACGTTGTTTTATACTATGTATAGATACTATCACAGAGCGTGCCAATTTCCATCAAATACTATTCAACCAGTCTCAGGGTCCGCAGCCGAAGTCCTTGGTCAACCTGAATTAGGAACCACACCTAACGAGTGTTTAGGTACGCTGCTGAAGTTTGACTAGCCTCAATGCATAGAATATTAATACAAATTTAAATAACAAATCTATATTTGGATATAGATACGAATAATCTAGCTTCGGTATTTATCTAGGGATAAAGATATGGTATTATTTTTATAAAGGGTAGATAGTACATAGACTAACCTGATGCATATTAATAGAACTGTATCAGGTCTCATTCTATACATTGAAGATAATTTTAGATGTTCGTCTGTCTGTTCTATCTTGGCCGCGTATCACTCCGGAACTCCTGAATGAATTCAAATGAAACTTGGTATGATGTGAGTTCATACTACGAGGTAGGACACTGGATTTTTATCCCGTATTTCCTAACGGTTCCCTTGGCAGAGGGAATGGAAGTCAAAATGTGTACTAGTTGTAATTCCTTAACGCGTAGTCGGATTTTATTCATAATATGTTTGTACTTCCAGCAATCCGCCAGGTGGCGCTTCGATCGACGTTGCATTTTCGACTCAAAAAGTGTCCGCACTCACGTCCGGTTGCAACATATATGATTAATTCATGAATTCACCATGGGCCTATACCGTAGCTAAGATGTAGCTAGTAAGATGACCGTAGACACCATAGGCCATAGGCCTCAACGAAAGACAAACTATTACTATAAATTTTTTTTTTATAATTGAACTAGCCAGGCATTTGACCGCCATCTCACCTGTTGGTAAATGACGATGCGACCAAAAATGGAATATGCCTGTCTAGGAACAGCCTATTCACTCTGGCCTTGAAGGCGTCTAGATTATAATGATCAGGGAACACACTGTAACGTAACGAACTGCCTAGCAGTGGGTCAGGTTCAGTTGTAAAATAAGGAATGCTCTGATAGAGGTCAGTAGCAAGCTATTTATATGAGAGATTAATTGAAGGTCTGAATCAGGGTAGTGGGTATTGTATTCAGTCCATCTGTAATATATCTAAAACAAGGAATTTATCAAAATAATCTACAAAAGCACAAACGTTATAAAAAAGAGTTTGTCCACATAACCTTCTGTCCGGGCGGAAACACTTATTTCACTTTTCAACGCAGACCGAAAGTACCGGTTTGCGAACTGGTTAAGCGACTACGTCAGCTTGGGATTTTTATAGGAGTTGGTTCATGCGACTAGGTGCATATTCTTAGAACTGGGTCTTCGGAGATAGAATTTGATGCATCGTAGCATATACTTTAGATTTATACTGCACACATAATAATTTTGGCGATTTAATATCTCATAGTAACATCACGTTATAATCTATTCACCTCCATGGCCGAAGGCTGGGAAAACTCTGACCAAATCCCTCTCTGCTTCCTCTATTGAAGGCTCGGGTCCTCGTTTAAACACCTTCTAGAACCATTTGGCACAAAGGAAGATAATGTCTTGTTAGCCAGTAGTCATAGTCAACCAGCCAGTTCCCGAAATGGTCCATTTTAATTTTCGGACGGTCTGGTGTTCGACAGCCAAGAATTCATGCCGACCTGATGAGGAATTGGATCCAACAGTTACCTAGAATAAGAGAGGCACAAAAAAGATTAAAATCTCCTTTGACTATTAAAAATTCCCACTTGACATGAAATGACATGACAAGAGTAAAATAACAGAAAGGCTCCCAATAAAAATGCGGGTTTATGTGTATAATTCGTATTGGAAACTATATATAAATCAAACCCTATCGAAGGAAACAACCTTCCGAAGCATTGGGGCCCGTCCGGATCCATAACATTTAAAAAACAAGAAGTTACGAAGGTAAGAATCCAGACACACGCCATTGCCCCCTGCTTTTCATTCGGAAACCATCATTACTTTTATCATTTGGGTGTCTATATATCAAAAGGACATTCCCCAAAATCTATTAGAATTAAAACATTAATAGAACGTAGTAATCAACATAGTCTGATATACAGAATAAACTTAATTTTCCAGGGAGGAATGATGGACAATCAGAGCCTGAAGGGCCAAATCCAAAGATACCCATAAAAAGTAATAAATATGACAAATTGAAAATAAAAAGCATCAACATGCTACACAAAAATGTGTCTAAAAGTCCTAATAACCGTAAGTACTAACACAAGTCAAAGCAAAACCCTATATTCTATTATATTCAATTTACATTAAACACATTAGTAAAAACGTAGTTACATCAAATACAGAATTAACATATTTTCCAGGAAATAATGATTGACAATCAGAGCCTGAAGGGCCAGATCCAAAGATGCCCATAATAAACTAATAAAGGTGGAAAAATTAAGAATAAAAGTGTCAACGTGTTGAAAACAACGTTTAAACAGGAGTCCTCATAACCGTAAGTATTACATAAGGCAAAGTAAGATCCTACAACACTCGCGGGTAATGCGTTCCATTTTTGGTTTTGGTGTTACCGACATTCAACATCTCCACTAGCTCCAACCCTATTACGCCAAAACCAGAATAATAAATAGTAAATTTAATTCTTATTGCGACCAACAGCGCCATCTAGTAGCACTTGATTGTTTCACGGAGTCGATCATTTCCTTACACATACATTATTTTATTTTTATTATAGTTCATTACCAGAAATAATAATGTTGATTAATGTATTCGTCTTTTATATGTACTACTTACATGATACTTTGATAACATAAATGATATTATTAATGTTGAAGTTGTTACATTCTTTCCGGCTAAATTACGATTGATGAGGGATCATTCCCGTTGTCCCCCGAATGCTATCCCCCGAATGGGGGACAACGGGAATTTTAGTTTCGTTGTCACCCGATTTCAATAATGGAGGACAACGGGAATAAAAATTCCCGCTCTCCCCCATTTTTAAATTTAAATAATTTTGTTAAGAAAATGTTGTCATCATGTTAGGTATGAACTTAAGTAATAATAATATTTATTTTCATTAATTACGTAATTGTAAGAAAAAATATGCGCGTGCTTAAAAATGTTTGCTGAACAAATCATGTATTACTAAATTTCAAAAAAGAAAATTTAACATGTCTATTTAAACATTGTGGGCAAAGGCGGCCTTATCGCTACAGGCGATCTCTTCCAGGCAACCCTTGTCTAGAAAGAGAAAAAGATAAACATCAGTCAGACAAGCAACAAAAATAGCATTAATCATCTAGGTAAACTACTATATTATAAGCTTGAAATTTACACCTACATACTAATATACACACTATAGGATAATATACGTACATAATAATATTATAAAATAATCGGTAGAGGACAATGTCAACTAATTGCAAACAGAGAGAAGATGGGCATGCAACTTGGTTTTAAAAGTTGCAAGTGACTTTGCGTGGCAAATATCCTTTGGCAATTCATTCCCCACTGTAGACGAGTCCCCAAAGTACTTAGAGCGTGTTAAAGGTGCCCTCAACGTATTGTCAAAAGTAGAGCGCAAGACCCGGACCTGGTCTACCCTCTGAAATTTGAAACTGTCCCTGAGGTAGCTAGGGGTAGGGGGGGTCGTACAAAACCTTGTAAAGCAGCATCATTAAATGTTCGGGTCGACGCAACCTTATCGGAAGCCACTTCAGTATAAATTCAGAAACGTGATCGAACTTGCGCAACCCATACACCCGCAGAAACCGGATGCAGATGTTATGCAGGCGCTCGAGTTTATTGAGGAGATCGTCGTTGAGATCGAGGATGCAGACATCGGCGTAATCTAGGACGGGAAGAGGGAGTGATCGCGCAAGATCGACCTTCGTCTTGATGGGAAGCAAGTTTTTTAAAGTGAAGCTTCTTTTGAGAGATGACGTCGCAGATAATACTTTCCGGCTCAACTGGGTGACATGATAGGACTATGACAGTGTCGAATCGAAAAATATGCCTAGGTCTTTCACAACTTAATCGATCACCTGAGACTTGCGTGAGTTAACTGCAAGATCCCTTTTGTGCGCGGCAATAGCCAAGTCCACATCACCAGCAGAAGCATGGCTGTAAATTTAAAGGTCGTCAGAATAGAGATGGTAATAACAAGAAAGGAGAGGAGTAAGGAAATTAATGAAAATGGAAAAGAGAAGAGGAGATAGTACACCACCCTGGGGGACACCTGCAGAAATATTAGCAACGTCGGAGACTTTATCATTGCAGGCGACCATGAAGGTAACTGCTGAGCCACTCAACCATAGAATCTGATACATGCAGTGAACGTAACATTGCAAGAAGGATGTCATAATATACAGTATTACTGAAGTCTAGCAACGCGAGGACAGTAAATTTTTGATTTGACATAGCAAAACGCATATCATCAGACACCTTGGTGAGTGCAGTAGCCGTGCTGTGCCCAGGGCAGAAACCGGATTGAAAAGGACTAAGGATATTTTCGGAAAAAATAAACGCGCTAAGTTGGTAATGAACAAGTCGTTCTAGAACTTTTGAAAGAAAGGGCAAAATTGAAATAGGGCCTGTGTCCAAATTCAATTATACCCTAATATTGGCCAGGGTTAAGAGTATTATTCAAATCCGTCTTGCAGTTCCGGAGATTTGCGTGTACAACCAAACAAACAAACAGACACAAATTTTAAAACTCTTTTTCTATTACAATGTCTTCATAGGCGTAAATTTTTTTCTGTATTATACAGAAGAAATTACAAAGACACCTCGCACAAACCACTTTGCTTGAACATTTATTGTGCGACGGTAGAGAGCTACCTGACTTATTGTCTTTTGATAAATACAACCTGAGAGTTTTCAAATCCAAAAAAGCTAATTTTTTATAAGAGTGCTTCACCGCAGACCACAATGTTGCTGAATATGAGTCGTATCAAACATTCTGTGCTCCACGCGAACGAAGTCGCGGGCACAACTAGTAAGACAATATATGTGTAGCTTAAATAATGCAATTAACCTCAGAATCTCAAGATAGACAAATGAATAGCCTAGCCTAACACCGTATTGACCACAACGTATTATTGGCTAAGTTAATGAGTCTGGGTATTCCTGGTGATATCTATAGATGGTTTTCGTCTTACATTGCAATTCAAGCAGTTGTACTGAATGGCTTCATGTCATCGTGGAGGACCATATCATCTGGAGTACCTCAAGGCTCCTTGTTGGGGCGTCTGCTCTTTGTGGCATTCATCAATGACATAGGGCAAAAGTTTCTTCATTCGGACTATTTACTTTTCGCAGAAGATATGGAGATCTATCGACCAGTTAACAGTATTGATGATGCCATTTCACTGCAGGAGGACCTGAAAAGGCTTGAGTCCTATTCTTATAACAATAAATTGAATTTGAATATTTCAAAATGTTCCGTGCTTACTTTCACGCGCAAAAAACAAATGGTATAATTTAATTATAATCTTGACAATAAAGCGCTCGCGAGATCCACGAGCGCGAGGTGGTCGATGTTAGTTGTCGTTTTTGACAGTAAATTATCATTTGATATACACATCGACCTTGTGGTGGGCAGGGCTTGACGTGCAAGTGCCAAGTGGTTTTATCATATGATGTGCTAACTCATTTAAAAAGATGAAAACCTTAAAGATTTTATACTGTACTATGTTCGCAGTCACCTGGAGCATGCATGTCAAGTATGGAACCCTTGCTAGCATAGCATTCATTCTGACAGGATTAAGCGTGTTCAAAGGAAGTTTACTAGATTTCTAACGTATACATTTCGAATTCCTAAAGTAGATTACGTGAGTAGGTGTACTGAACTTCATTGATTACCTCTGAAGATACGAAGGAATATTGCCGACATCGCACTTCTTATGAAAATCGTTCAGTCTAAACTTGATTGCCCCGAGATTCTTGCAAGGGTTTCATTAAATGTTCTTTTCCGTCACGCTAAGTGTAGGGATCCGGGTAAGTGTCCGGTGGCCGTGTGGTGTCCGGCAGAGTAGAATAGCACCAACCCCTTACACTCGTGGGTGTCGTACAAGGCGACTAATGTTTTCGAGGCACAAGATCAAGAGTCTCCGTAGTCAGGAAAATGGGCAGCAGCATTTTCCGTTGTTATATTTAAACACTGCGATCTCCAACCCGCCTGCCAAGCGTGGAGATTGTGGCAATAACCTCCCCTTTCGTGGGAGAGGCCCTAAGCCCTGCAGTGGACTGTTGCGGGCTGTGATGATAAGTGTAGGGATGTACTTTGTCCCCCGTTCGCTCGCACCAATTATTACAATAACTCTTTTATGATTCGCGCTCCTAGAGCATTCAATAGTTTTCCAATCGAAGACCGTTTCGACTTATTTGTGAGTAATATAGTTGGAGTAAAGGCGGCCCTAGCTAAGGATATGTTCGCAACCTGAGTTAATTGTAATAGGGTTACATATGTATCGTTTTTATACTACTTCTGAACTGATATTTGAACTTACGTTGTTGATGTGACAGGTTTAGTACATGTTTGTGAATGTATTCGTAAAGTAGTACGTTATAGCTCACGACGACCTCAGTGGTTCAGTGGTCAACATGCTGGTCTGCCACGCAAGAGGTCCCGGGTTCGATTCCCGGCCGGGCAGAAATTGAAATGATGAATTTTAATTTCTGTTACGGGTCTGGGTGTTCTATGTATAATAAATATGTATTTAAAAGTATATAAGTAGTTTATCAGTTATCTAGTACCCATAACACAAGCTTTGCTTACTTTGGGGCTAGATGGCGCTGTGTGAATTTGTCCACGATTATAAAATAATTAAAAAAAAAAAACATTAATTAATTGAAAAGTATCTTGTTAAAGTTATATGTGGCGGTTTGTAGATGGCTCATAGGCTCATAGATAAAATAAAATAAAATAACACTTTTGCGTCCATATCGTCCGTCGTCTACAATATACTGAAAATATACTTTATCGCTTAATCCTTTGCATTTGGATTAACATAATCGATAATTTTCCGTTTTATCTACAGCATAATCTTTATAGTGGGTCAAGATTATCCACACAATTTTAGCCACTGAAATGCAAGTTTCTATTTCGAGTCGAGTGCGTGCCAAAATGACTCCTTTTAATTCGATAATTTTATTAATAATTCTAGCTAATGTCGACAGTATCGCTTTTGCGAATAATAGTAAAGAAATCCAGGTGTGCAACGATAATACGTGGATCGTTACTGACGCGGAAGCTGTATACGTATTACCAAACGAAATAAGTGATTCTGTTTATCTTAAAGCTAGTGATTGGAGTTGTGCGACATTTCCTGTAACACTAAACAATAATAGCACTATAACACTATCAGCTTACTTTGAGAATACGAATTGTGCCCTACAAGTTTTAGTTCACGAAGCAGACAATGTTCGCTATGAATTTGAGATATCGAACGCCAAAGGTTGGCAGACCGTAAAACTAAGAATTCCTACGGAAGTTTCTGGTTACGTAAGTATAATTTGAGAATATTGATATATTGTTTTATTTGGATGTAATGTTAATTTAGCTATTTATTTGAACTAATACATTTTATATAAGTAGATATTTATATAGACTGAGCTTATCTCTTTTCATTACAAGAATCACAAACTATCAATAAGAAAATAAAAATACAAAAAAATAAACTAAGAATAAATTGAGCTGCATGTATTTAGATTTGTAAATAAATAAAATTTCAAATATTGCTTCAGATAACTCTATTAGGATTCTGCGATGATGATCTACTTCTTGTCAACTCACTGAAATATGAAATGAACGATTTGAAAGCGACAGTCACCGAACTCAGACTATTTGACAATGTCAAGAGAAACTATATCGGATATATTGATAAACAAGAGAGCAATAATAATCTCCAAAATAAATATATGTTCGAAAAAATTCTTACAAGAAACGATGATGATGAGAATTCCACAGAATGCGATGAATCAGAAGACTGTTCTCCACATACTACTACAGTGCCAACTTCAGACACAACTCCAGAGCCAAGTTCAGACCAAACTCAAGCGCCACCTCCAGAGCCAACTGCAGAACCAATGAATACTATATTTATTGTATTAATAGTGGTAGGATGTTTAACGGTATTCGGCCTAACAACTGTTGGTTTTTACTACCTCGGTTTAAATAAAGGCAAGAAAGTACCAAATGTAGAGGAAGGTATGGTAAACCTTGAAGTTCCAAAGATACCAAGAGTGAACAATATTTATTTGGAAGCTCCCTCAGATCATATGCGTTCCATGCGATATGATCGAACGTTATGACCGTAAATTATCACCCATTGTACAACAATACCCATATTACTGGCCGTTTTCTTCTCATACATTATGTACAATTTGGTTTTAGTTATCACTACCACAACAAATTATGATATAAAGTTCCACGCCACCTCTATCTATCTGTCTGTCTGTTCGCAGTAAACTGAAAACTACTGAACGGATCTTCGTGCGATGGTCACCAACAGACTGAGTGATTCACGAGGAAGGTTTAGGTGTATAATTTGTTAAGGTTACTCGTGCGAAGCCGAGGCGGGTCGCTAGTTTAATTGTAATAAAAATAGTCGTAATGGCGTAAATATGGTAGACCAGGTAGTTACAGTAGTCTAACTGACGTCAGACCTCCGTAACCCTGTTAACAGAGCTACATACGCAGATTAGATCATGATTAAACATTCAGTCTCCTATCGATGTTTTCCTTTACCGTACACGGTGGCACTGGGGATCGAAGGTCTAACGAAGCCTACCAGATAGCCATTTCACTACCGGCACTCTTTCTAGCCCATTCAATTATATCAGCTTAGCCCGCCCGATTTCGAAACAAAAATACAAATCAAAAAGCTCGGCATCCTCTCAAAGGGCAAGCATTCCATCCTTGGTAGATATGCTAGCCATCCGCACGAGCCGTTTTGGCTTGAACTTTCTCTACTACATAGAGCTAAGGAATGGAACGGTTTGCCTGCTAGTATATTTCTCGAACAGTACAATAGACTTTTTCAAGGCCAGAATGAATAGGCTCTAGGTAGGTACAGGTAAGACCTTCGGCCGCTTCGTCGCTTATCATATGCTTGCTATAAGGCAAGATGGCGGACAAAAGCCTGCTAAGTACATTGAAAAAAAGTTTGTTAACCAATTCCATCCTTTAGCTTGTATAATAAAGAAGGAATCATAATTAATTATAAAAACAAATAACAAAAAACGTTTATTATACCTATCTCACACATAGGGCAACGCAGGTAAGTTTATTTTCCGGGGATTTTGATTACCGCAGGTTTTCACCAAGGTTCAGTCCTGAGCAAGGGCTCAATATCCTCTCAGCTAAAAGTCTGGCCACACCTATATCGTATTTGTGAGCAGGCTACGACAGGATCTTGAGACTGGGTTAAGCATGTAGAAGGAAGTGCAGAAAACGGCGGTTTGTAAAGGCGGAAAATGGCCTAAAAATGGAATCTAGAAACCATTCGTATAGGGAATGAGGCTGTCAATAGAACAGATAAATTCAAGTACCTCGAATCCGTATCGGCCCGATGTCAAGTCCCGAATCACCGCAGCTTGGGACGAAAGGCGGGAACTCACGGCGGTCTACTGCGACCCTAAAATCCCTTCACACCCTTCACACCCTTCACACCCTTCACAGAAATAAACAAAAACTTTATTATTGTTTCTAGATTATTATATAAAAGTGTGACGCAAAGTGTCAAAAGATTACGATAACGTAGTAGGTAGTACTAAGGGAAACCATATAGTTATGTAAGTTGCACATTAGTTATATTGCGATTTTGTAAATAGTGAACTATTGTTAAAATTTATTTATTTCACAGTTTTAGTAATAGTAGTTCAAAATATAAATACAATGAGTAAGATTTTGTAAATAGTGAACTATTGTTAAAATTTATTTATTTCACAGTTTTAGTAATAGTAGTTCAAAACATAAATACAATGAGTAAGGAGAATGTGTAAGGTCTTCATGGTTTTACTACTCTACCTGTCATTTAACTTATCAATTCTGCCATATTTGATTAGTATTATGTTACTTTAATTAGGCAATTATAGATATTTATTTCTTGGTAATTCTTGATTTATATAAATAAAAAGCTATTCCATTTATAAATTAGTTCAAAATTGTAGAACTAACCTACAAATAAGTATTAGATCTAGGGAATTACTTAAAACAAAAATGACTCACGTGACGATGGACTGCAATCGCTAATGAGTCTGATAACAGTCGATTAGCGTGATGCGTGGGATTAGAGGGAACTACCCTGACTTGGATAGGTAGATATCGATGGAGTATTCATAAGTACTGTAAACTGATTTATAGTATAAAACAAAGTCGATTTTTTATTTTTTATTGTCTGACCTGAACCCGAGAAGAGGTCCCGGTTTCGATTCCCGGCCGGGCAGAAATTGAAATGATAAATTTTAATTTCTGTTACAGGTCTGGGTGTTCTATATAAGTAGTTTATCAGTTATCTAGCACCCATAACACAAGCTTTGCTTACTTTGGGGCTAGATGGCGCTGTGTGAATTTGTCCACGATTATTTATTTTATTTATTTGACCTCAACTCACCTGATGGAAAGCGACGATGAGGTCGAAGATGTAGCATGCGTGCCTAGAAGATACCTATTCACTCTCGATTTGAAGACCCCAAGGTTATACGTATCGGGGAACAATGACTCAGTCAGAGAGTTCCAGTCTTTTGCAGTGCGCATAAGAGAAGTGGATGCAAAACGCTTAGTACGAAATGGTGGGCCGTCTACCATAAATGGATGACGATCTTTTGTCCCCCTCGTTGTTCGATAATAAAAAGGGCACGGTGGAACAAGGTTGTGGAGCTCCTGGGAGCACTTACGCCGTCTGTCCCTATGAATCTATATACGCTTAGATCTTTTAAACTACGCAACGGACTTTAATGCAGTTTTTGGCAACAGACAGAGAAATGAGCAGTTTTCCAATAGGTATCTAAAGCATTCCTAACCACTCACGAGATGGCGGCCCGACAATTTTGGTAATTGATAATCGCTTGAAATAGCTTCTTAGCAAAGAGTATATAAACACTGTATTTATCAATCGTTTTCAACCATTTTAGAGGTTGTAACAAATTATTGCAAAGCCAGCCTACTGGGGACCTTTCCAAATTCAGGGGACCTGGGTCAAGTTTTTTATTTTTAGTTTAGTTACAGTTAAGGTTTTTGGTGTTCTAACACTCTAGTAAGACTTTTTTAAATGTTAATATTATTGCAAACAAAACAAACATAAATGTGACTTAGTCAGTTCGTTTCATGGACGCTAGGACCAAGAATGAACGTAATACAAAATGATAGGTTTGTATTTAAATGGAACATAGTACCTACTTGTATTAAATATTGCTTTGTACATTTCGTTAAACCTTTCGTTAATAAGTTTTACGTTAATGTTTTATTCATATTATTAAACATTTTATTTTTAAGTTTAGTATTTGTTCGCTGCATGACACTACTGCCACAATCATACAGATTACAAAAAAATTACCAAAAGTGTACCAACTGACAATACCTACTGGAAAGCTCCTCATTGAAGAAGAAGGTTTAAAGCAAGTAAAATAGAGTAGGCAGGGGTAAAGTAGGTGTAGGTACGCGAACGAAGTACGGGACCACTAGTTAATAATAAACAAGAGTCTTGCCAGCGCGATCAAACAACTAAGTGGATGAAAAAATTTTTATATTAAAATAAATATCCTATTTTTCATCTATCGTACGAATGTGATGGCGGATGCTGCTTGTATAGGCAATCACAAAAACATGATTACGTACTTTTATCACTATCAAGGATTATTTTTAGAAATTCTTAAAGGTAAAATGAGAAGCTATCACAGTCAAGCCGAACCCCTCCCTCCCATACCAAAATCTCGGATCCGACACTGAGTGTAGGTACATAGCGAGTAGGTACCCGCAGAATCTCCATACTTAAATGAATCTTCAGACTTGACAGGCTCCACCAGCTTATGGCCTTACGAAATCCATTTATAGTACAAATAATCATCTTGGCGTTAATATCCCGGTTGTGCTCTTGCGCACGAGGGCCCGGGGTCTGCCTTGACCATAATCCAGGATTTCGCAGATCAAGTTACAGTGGAGCAACTGCGTGACCCTGCTACCAGTGGAACCTGACCAGATTGGATAATGGTTACACATTTAGTTACCTGAATGTGTCGTTTTCATCACGATGTTTACTGTAAGAGCATCGGTTAGCATTGCAACTGACGTACATAACTCAGAAAAGTGTCATTGGTACATGACGGCAGTGAGATTCGAACCCGGTACCTTCTGGTACCACCGATGCTCCTTATAATATATGATTTATAATAAACCCTAAAGTTTATTTCTACGATCAGAATGAATAACCAGTCCATGAGGAAGCATATTTATTACGTCGCAGGACTAAACAACCGATTTGTCTGAATAAAAAACATAAGTAACACGAAGTTCATTGATACGTGTTTAATGCTAGATTCATTGTTGCCTTCGAGGCTTAGATACTACGTTTTTGTGGACTATTATCATTGAATAACTAAACAAAAAATCTAATTTGTTACGTGATATTACATTTAGATAACGCATTGTGTGTGTTACCTATTTTTTCCATGT
The DNA here is from genome assembly GCA_905147135.1 of Blastobasis lacticolella. Classification (NCBI taxonomy): domain Eukaryota; kingdom Metazoa; phylum Arthropoda; class Insecta; order Lepidoptera; family Blastobasidae; genus Blastobasis; species Blastobasis lacticolella. The sequence continues at coordinate 16,140,002 of LR990053.1, read as the reverse complement.
CTTCTAAGCAGTTTGTGTATAATTAACGACCTGAGTGGTTCAGTTGGTAAACATGCCGCGCCACGCAGAGATCCCGGGTTCGATTCCCCGAGCAGAAATTGAAATACTGAATTTTAATTTCGGGACTGAGTGTTTTATGTATAATAAGTATGTATTTAAAAGTATATAAGTAGTTTATCGGTTATCTAACTCCCATAACACAAGCTTTGCTTACTTTGGGGCTAGATATTTACTTAATTATTTTTCTACGTAGGTCTATGTAGACACAAGAAGCGATGGATTGACATCGCCGGATCGGATGCAAGACTCTGCAAGAGCCAATAACTTAATACGACGTGAGGATGCCGAAGAAAGGGCAGGAAAGCAGACCTCTCAGATGATTTACGTACGAATAAAATGTAAATATCGTATTAATACTTCCCACTCAAACGTAAAATTATCATCTTCATCTTTCGTATATGAGAGAAATTAGGAAATAAAGCGAGAATGTTCAGCGGCCTTAGCCAAAAGGTTTCGTTAATCTACAATCGTTTGTGGTAAAAAAATGTATGGGATTTGACATAAGCTAACGTTATCTGACATAAGCTGTTTGTGGTAGAAATTCTTGGTCCATAGACAATTCACGTACTTTCGGTGTACAAAGGAGGCGGATTGGCGGATGATCCTATACAATCAGAGTCAATGTAGATGTTGGTAGAAATAGTCGAACTTCGACCAGTAAATTTTCTACCATACACGCATCACGCAAGCGGAGCTGTCAAAGATGGCTAGATCAGCTGTACACGTATCTAGTAGGCGTCTGACAATAGCCAGGCATTTCACTACTATTTAGCTTGTCCTGGGAAATGGGCAGCAGCTTTTTCCATTGTTATAATTATAATACTACGATCTCCAACCCACCTGTCATACGTGGAGATTATGGTAATAATCTCCCCTTTCGTGGGAGAGGCTCTAAGTCCTGTAGTGGGCTGTTATGGGCAGTGATAAGGTACTTAGCTTATCTATATAGAAGTCCATACCTGGCTAGTATCACTCTAAAATGTATAATACTAATAAATAAATAAATTCACACAGCGCCATCTAGCCCCAAAGTAGCAAAGCTGGTGTTATGGGTGTTAGATAACTGATAAACTACTTATAAATTTTTTTTTAATACATACACCCAGACCCGTTGCAGAAATTAAAATTAATCATTAAAATTTATGCTTGCCCGTGAATCGAACCCGGAACCTCTACGTGGCGACCGGTGTTTTAACCAACTGAACCACTCTGGTCGTCAATAAAGTGTAGGTAAATAAACAATTATCTCGTAAAAAACTAACAACACAGAAAACAACAACACTCGAGTAAAAACTAAGGCGTTGCACCCAACTGAATCAGGGTGTGACGTAACGGACGGACGTGTGACTAATCTGGTTGAAACACCAACGACCTCTACTCTCAAGGTCGGTTGTCCCCGCAATACAGTGCTGACACAGGTACGGTATGGGCTCTAATATTATTATTGTATACTCCTCCAATCTCACATCACACATCACACACACACATCAATTTTTTTAAGGCCCTTGATCGCAAATGTAGGATGAGCAGATGATGTGAATTGTTATTTCAATGGTTTAGTTGCTATGGCAATATCGTTACGATCTGTCATATGTCATCATTGCGCTCGCGTGGGTGCCACCTAGGTGGTTTTGCATTAAAATTATAATCATTTTGTAGACCACTACTGTGGCTCCATGGCCTTTGATTGACTTTATTACATCGTTATTTCTCCTGCCCACGACTTTAGCTTTTCGAACTTTGGGGTTTCTACAGAAACTTTAAAAATCCTTTAACTTTTTTTTTTATTTTTTAAATTGTCAAATTATTATTTTTCATGAATTAAATCACTTTTTGTACGCTAGTTCCACTTTAATATGCTTTGTCCAACAGCTTTTGTTTTTTTTTGTACAACAATGTTGTGCTAAATAGGTAATGTGAAATTAACAAAGGTTTGTGAGATTTCTACTAACGAGAACCGTTGCTTATTCAATAAACTAAGCAAAGAAAGAGACATGCGCGAAATGCAACTTTTCATCATTCTATTTAGGTACTTAAGAATAGATTCGAAAAACATTCAACTCGCCCCTACTGTACCTAACTATACCGCGACATGCGTAGGCACAGAGTGACACCTTGAGTAGAGATCGTGTAACCTTTGGAATTCCCTTATATTGATCAATCTTTACAACTTATTACCGTTATTGTTATGCATAAAGGCTATTTCGTTTCGTCAAATATCCAAGTTCACAAACTAAGAATGCGAATTCTGCTAATTCGATCTCGGGCTCTGTTTTTAAACCGGTTGCCTCGAGTCGAAAGGTTTTTAATTATTATTTTCAAAATGTGTAAACAATGTATTTTAAATTTCATTGGTAACACGGAAAGCGAACGGTTTAAAAATTTGGAAAACAAATAAATAAATATGCTTTGGACAATTCACACAGCGTCATCTAGCCCCAAAATAAGCAAAGCTTGTGTTGAAAACTGATAAAGTAGATACTTATATTTTTGGTAATTACATACCTTATTTGGGTCATTTTTGTTGCACCTTTGCACCGGGAATGGCAAAGAGAGGGTGAAACATCTAGTTTAAGTTTCATGACGAAGTTGTAGGGGATATCTTTTTTTAAGTTTCTATTTTGATTTCGTTAATGCATACTTATTATACATATTTCTTACACCCATGCCCGTAACAGAAAATAAAATCGATAATCATCTCAATTTCTGCTCGGCCGGGAATCGAACCCGGGACCTAAGCGTGGCAGACCGGCGTGTTAACCAACTATCGTCAAAATCAGCGTGTCAAAAAATACACGAGGGCTACACGTAAACAAAACCAGGAACATACCTTCAAAATGTATCATGAAATTCAATTCAAAATTCAAAATTTTTTTATTGATTAGGACATTAAATATCTCTTTCAATCGTCAAAAAGGAGGGGGATAGGAAAGTAGGAAGGAAACACACAGTGACACGCTGACCGCCCTATGGCCGCAGCAACCCCACCCCACGCCAACCACGACTGGACCGTGCTCAACAATGCCAGGCAGAGCCGAAAAATTGCGAATCGGCACTCTCATGGCCGGTCCTCCTTTCGGAATAAGAAGTTCCATTCGTCATTGATAATATCACACTGCAGTTCAGCGACAGCTCTTTAAACATCGCTGCACACTAGCTAATATCCATTACAGGCGTAATAAGGCATTCGCAAGGCCGATGCGATTACGACGACGTCCAATGACGTCCAATGACGTCACGGTCGAGAAACGCGCGACAGCTGAAAAGAATTGTTCCCCCTTCCCCCTTCTCCCCCGTGAGGTAATTGTGAGCCACTTTGACGGTATACGGGGCCTAGTACCCACAGCGGTTGTTTTGTTTGGACTCAATTCACATAACACAAGCTTTGCTTACTTCGGGGCTAGATGGCGTTGTGTGAATTTGTCCACGATTATTCATTCATTTTTTTTTAATTCAATTCAATTTATTTAGTATTTAAGACTTTCGTGGTTATTCACTACACTCTCACTACACATGTTATCAGGTTTGTTAACACGGTTAGTATTGTTTTTACCTCGATATTTCGACCGTAACCGTAGTAACAAACCCTATAACATGTGTAGTGAAAGTGCAATTGATTTTGGGCCGATTTTTAAATCCTCTGATAAAACATATCAGTCTGATAACTTATTAAGCGACTAAAATAAAATGGTATATTTACTTCATATATAAGTGAAGGACTACAGATTGTTTTAATTTAACAGTATATTACTTTATCGGGCAAATTAATTTAAACAAATTATGAAATGTATTACAATATTAGTTTAAGAAAATAGGTATGTTAATGGATGTGACATTAAATTAAAAACGTCAAAAACACAATAATGTCAAATAAATAGACTCTCAAAAATTACTTATAACTCAAATTACTGTGTTTTGTTTCTTAGGCAAAGGAAAACTTATTTTCGGAAATTGAAGGCCACAATGCAAAATATAAAAATGATCTGACAGAGGCGAGCGCTCCAATTAATACTAATCAGGATTATATATTTCATCACGAAAAACATTTCCATCTCTATAATGTGCCAGGAAATATTTAAGCTCGTAAAAATAAAATAAAATAAACAACAACAGTCCATTTGTTATGGCTCGGCTTAATTAACGGCAAGAATATCAAATATCAGGCAAATTGTTTGCGTTCTCTCCCGCGCTTTCTGCGAAAGAAAATACACTGAGACCTAAACAAATGAGATCATTATTTTTTCCGTATTTGGCCAAGTACCTAGGAATAATACCTGCTTATAATAATTTTTATTTATAGGTACCTAAACAGGTTAAAAAGCCATCATACTAAAAGAAAGTTTCTTTTTGGCCTGTGAGGCTCACGGACTGACAGTCCAACTGATGGAAAGTGGCTACTCTCGTCCAGGACATCTGCAACCTAAGGAGAGCGGATGCGGTACCGGCCTTTGTACCTGGTACCTGTAGGCATGCCTTTTGAAGAACCCCATGTTGTAGTGCAGAGACTTCGGGATCAGAAGCTCACATCTGCGTCATCATTCAAATTGTGGAAGTGACGGCCAAAAACTGAAAAGTATAATTAAATTCTCTGCCACGCTATACGACCATTACTAGAGTTGTTATTACAGCTTGAGAATGTAGAATTCGAATGCAATCTAGATTTTCGGGTTTCAAGAACAACTCTAGCTGCAACCAGCCACAGATATTTACCAGATACGAGATACTTACATGATACGACGAGATATGATGAGACGTCAAATTTATCCAACACTCCTTCCCCACTTTTTTGTCAGGATTTAAAAAGAAGACCCTCAAAAACCTGTTAAATTTTGACCAAAACCCTGCAATAGGCTCTCAAAATCAGGCAGACAACGACAAAAAGAAACGCCTGTCCCATTTTGCGACGCAGAAATTATTTTTCAATTAGCCAAGCAAATCTAACATCTCAAAGGAAATTAAAACGTCCAGTGGAAACTTTTGTGCGCTCTTTTTGTTCATTGTGTGGTGAACTTTTTCAAAGAAGCAAAGCTTTTGGGGGGCCTAGTCTGCTAATTTTATGTAACGCACATGCTATTGATATTTACAACCTTGGTTCCGGAGTGGGGCCTGTTGGCTGTAGTACAGGTCTCGAATCTAGTTCGACTCTAGACTGTCACTACATATGTCACAAAAATGTGCAAAAAGCTTTTTGCATTAAAGGTCGCGGTTTAATTTATTTTTGAGAATCGTGACTATTACAATTATTTGAAAAAAGAAACAATTTTTTAAATTATTTTTATATATACTGCCGTTTTAGTCTGCAATCGAGTTATAGCCAGACTAACAATTAGTTAATTGGAATGTCTTCGATGGAATGGAGTCGATGGACTAATCTCTGACTTACACTTTATTCGCCCAGTATTCGGTGACGCATACAGCGTTTGAACTGGCTAACAAGTCCACCATTGTACACGTTTTAGGACACGCCGAGCATGAAACGAGGTGGTCCTCCTGGTTAGATCCTATTGAGATTAATTTGAGACATTCGTAAATTAGCAGACTTGGGGCCCCAAGAATGGATGGACGGAGCAATTTTTTCGTATGACGCAATCACAATTTGTTTCCCTCATAATGGTTAAGTATCTTTCCTTTTAATCTTGTCTAATTAACTTTCTCTTCTAATTTCTGAGGTCTGCTTCTGTCATCAGCGTATTTTAATGTTTCGGGGTCGAGCGGGCCCTAATGGCCTTTTACTGTAATTCTTATAGGTAGAGCGGGGTTTGAGAATAGCACTTGCCTGTTTGTCTGCCGTATAACATAAAAAAAAAGAAAAAAAAAGCATTTTGCGCGTTGGTATGAACGTCATGAACATATCGGCTTCTATAGGTCTCACGCCTATAGAATTTATACAGTGTCTTTGTGCTAGGAAATCTGTTATATTTATTTACTTCTTCAGATATAGGATGGTTAAAAGTGCTGTTTTTAACACTGCATCACTGATCCATTGTCAAAATTCTAAAGTAGGTATTTACTTCCAGGATAACTCGAATCTTAAAATCAAGCGTTTTAACAGCTCAACTTAACCTAAACATCCTAGAATGTGCGGCCCACAGTGATAGCTCACATTGTCTTATGTGGCCCTTGACCAGAAAAGTGCAGCCACCATTGCTAAATAGGCTTAATTAATAAGCATTACAGACACAGTTACGTTTTACAGATAGATTTAAATCATACTCGGCAATGGCAGGCTATATAACTCGCAGAATCGATAGCCGCTGAGGTGAAAAGGTTCTCGAGTGGCCACTACGTACCGGCAATCGAAGCGTGGGACTCCCCCCTAGATCGATGGACGACCTCGTTACAGTCGTAGGGAGCCGATGGATGCAGGAGGCGCAAAAGTCAGTCGGTGTGATAGGCTTGGGGAAAGGCCTATGTTCAGAAGTCCTCATTCTGCGATTGAGACGATGATTATTCGTCATCATCATGTCAGCGTTGGTCGCCGCTCGAGAACCTTCCCGCATAATTTTTTTCCTGTCCATTACCACTTCAGTTTGGCGTCTCTGGAGCCTATGTGGATGACTTTAGTTCTGCTCCGGATATCTCCATATCTAATCTTATTACTTAGATAAAGTCCGAGCGTAGCTCTCTAAATTAATTTATCTATTAATATAGAAGAAGTATTATCACCATAGTACGTACTTTACTCGTTCAAGAAGTCTCATAAACCAACTCCATAAAACAATTTGTACAAGAGATTATAACTAAGTAGAACGTATAATAAAAAATCTTGGCCGGCTAGAAGCAGAGCGGCGAAAAAAAAAGTCAACGTCGGAGTAGTGAAGAAAATAGCGCGGGAAATCATCCACCTCCAGCTTTTTGCGAGTGTCTTAGCGCCGATATAAATGCGCCTATTGTTCCCGCCGCGCCCGTGCTCAATAGTGATGCGACGACTTCTCGAAAGAAACCAGAAAATGCGGGATGTTATTATTTTGTGTGTAGGTATTTAGCTTGATAATTAAACGTATTTGAAAATAATAAATCTCTATCGAAATAAAGTAGGTCAAACCAAATTTAAAAGTAAATGTCCTCAAACCTTGACTTTGTTTTGTGATATTAGGCAAATCGATGGATGATCGATCAATCATTGTCAGTGCATTTGTACAAATAAAGTCTGTCATTTAAAGGATTTCCAGGGAGTGCATTCCTTAACCTTAGCATATGAGGGAGCAAATTCTGTTGGAACAGCAAAAGTTGCGACCAATTTGGTTCCCAGGTGTCAGGATGAACTCCTTCAACGATCAATTCCTCAGAACAAATACCGTTGTATAATGAATTTAATCACCTTTTGTACACTAGTTCCACTTTATTATTAACGGGATTATTAACAATCGTTCATAATTCATAATCATTCATAATATTATGGAGTTCCATCACGAAGTCACAACACAAAATCTCAAATAAAAACACGTTTATATTAATTGTAATTAGCCTAGTTTGCCTAACAGTGCAATTATGGATAGATGTTAATGTAACGGATGATAGGTAGTTTTGCTACCTAACGAAACCTACTGTAATAAAATAAATAAAAACCGTTTATTACACCTATTTCAGGGCATAATACGGTAGACAAAGAACAATGAGAAAGGGCAACGCCATCGTTACTTCGTTACCTTTGCCATAAAGAGACGTGTAACGGATAATATGTAGTAATACTATCTGTCGTTCAGTGCAATACCGTCGATAATATTTGTCTAATAAATACGACCCATATATGAACGTTGACATTTTTTTTATGTCATACGGTAGGCAAACAGGCAAGCGGGCCACCTGATGGAAAGTGGTCACCACTGCCTATTGACATTAGCAACACCAAGAGTATCACCAACGTGTTGCCCACCTCTATAACACGTTGCTCTGGCAGCAAAAAGGGAAATGCCACTCCACTGCCAAAGCCACGGTTCCCCAAATCTTCACTCTATGGAGCACTGGAAACCTTACTCACCGGCAGAAACAATACTATTTAAAAGAGTATTATTTAGCTGCAATATTCTGTAAGGTGGAGGTACTTCCCCAGTCGGGTCTACTTACTTACTTACCTCTCTTAAACATCGTTGACAATACGTCAATCTATATCCTTAAGTGTAATTAATCGAATAGATAATATTTCTTTTATCAATACAAGCGAGTAAGTATTTACAGTAATAATTCATTTTTATCTTCATTGTCTGTAATGCATTTAGTTTCAAGATTTATAATAATATCAATTTTTTTTAATATTTATTATCAGGTATATTTTTACATTAAGATAAGTATCTATCGCTATCTTAATAAGGAGATAGGTTATCTAACATTTAATCAAAGCTTCTTGCATCACATTCTAAATTAATGTACCTACCTCTACAACACGAATATACCTATAAAGGAACGGAAAATATTGAAATCTGGCTGATAATAAAAAATAAAAATGACGTAAGTAGATAGTCGTTCGACGAAACAGTTTATGTTTCGCAATAATTATACGTTACCTTTTCACGTACCGCGCGTGAGCGCAACCAGGACATAACGCCGAGATGATAAAGATGAATAATTATTCAACCAAAAAATGAATCCAACAAAATTGCATGTATCTCTTCCTTCATCTTATCTAATTATTTCTCCCGCACCGTCTCCGTACTGTTTTCGATTATATTTATTTGCACGGTTGACTGGTAGATAAGGCTACTTTAGCTTTAAGTCCGCCAATGTACCTTTAGTGCATAAAGTTTTAATAAATAACAGAATAAATTAAAGACCCCGAAACCAGTCCCGGGTCTCAACGGATCGAGACCGAGACCGATCCCCGCTCCCGGTCCCGGGGAAATCACGGGAGCAAACGAACAATGCAGCGGAACGAATCGCCTTCGGGGGCCTTAATTAAGTGGATTCTATTCCAACTTTTTTTCGCCACGAGTGGCTCTGTGGATGATGGAACGGGGGCTGGCGCCGGTTTCACGAGTACGTAATATTACGTACCTAATATAGGTAAGTAATGTGCGAGGATCTCGCTTATTCCGTATTATATAAGGTTTAGCAGGGGTTTTAGTTTATAAGGGTTTGTAAATCCTAACTATATAGTCGTGGCTACGTCCAGCCGTATGTAAGGTCTGGCGGAGTGGAATATAGCACAGACCAGTTCAAATCCATTATGGATGTTGAAGAAGGTGGCTAATTAATGATTATATTTATTTACTTTCTCATTTTACAGTATTTAGGTACTTACATGTAAATATTGCATTACACTTTTAACTAAGATAGTTTCTATCCAGTATTTAAAACTAGATAAGAGATTGTCAATGAATAAAATTAAATACGAATACTTTTCAAATGGACAGCGTAATAAAACAGTAATAGGAAATAACTAATTAATCAATTATAATAGTAAAATAGTAAGATTACGCAATGGTAAAATAGGTATTTAATGCCAAAATTTCATAATAATCTAATAAAAAGATGTCAGCGGAAAAGTATCAATTAACAAAATGATTAATGATTTGGTAGAAGCAGACAACCTAGGGTATATTATCAGGTGTTAAGTACTATATCAGTTTGAAAAAGTTAAGCGGCCGTCTAGTGAGCACGTCTTACGAGACTGATAACCAAAGTTAGGCAACACACTGAGAATCCGTAAACTGGATGGGTAACCGTTTCGTAATTAGGGGCTCCTGAAACTGAATGAAGAGTCTCAGGAGGGAGACGATGAAAACCCCGTGATAGTATAATAAATAGTAATAATAATATTCATAGTAATAAAGTTTGTAAGAATTGATGTTTGAATGTTTGTTACTCCTTCACGCAAAAACTACTTAACGAATTTTGATGAAATTTGGCAGTAATGTAGCTTATAGCCCAGAATAGCACATAAACTATAATTTGTCCCGATATTCAATGTGGTTCCCGCGGGAACGGGCCCGGAACGTAAAAACCTAATTTTATGCAGACGAAGTAGCGCGAAAGCTAGTATACCATAAACGAATAGGTTTATTAAACCCTAAGGCTACCACGAATGTACTCGTTACGTACTCGGTTAAGTGGCATAACGCTGTGCGCTGCACGACCACCTCAACTTTTCCATTTCGTTAGCGTGGAGTACTGGATTTAAGAGTTCCTTACTCATACTTGAGCGCTTACGCTTACGCACTGAACCCGGGAAGAGTTCCTAATATGTAATTAAGATTCAAGTTTTAGTTCCAATGGCTGCCACCGGACCTCCAACACACCAGACATTTTGTCTGAATTGACAATTAAAATTCGAATGAACAAATTAGTTTTTTTTATTTTACTGAGTGACAAAAGACTAGGCCCAGGTGGTCTAGTAAGTGGTAACTGTGGCCCATAATATGACAGAACTCGAATACGTGGAGTGTAAGCTGTCATAGAAATAGTACTGCAAATTATCGTCGTGGCGTCCTTTGTAATAAAAGTTTTATTTCTTTGTTTCTTACTGCGGCTACCTCGGGAGCGATTTCTCGAATTCGTATCAGAATACGTATTTACGATTTTGAAACCTGCACCTTTTTCGCCAATCCGCTGAGTTTTCTCATTTACTCACCCGAACCGATAAATGGTTTGCGCTAAAAAGAACTCTCTCATTTCATGATTAGTCGTAACTTTGGAAATGCTGGATTTTATCACCCTCCAGAGGCGGGAACGTGCGAAATTCTAGTAGTTACCCAAACAAGCAAACCTGGTTTCCAATTGGGGTTGATGCACATATTATCGGGCGCAGACAGAGTTTGATTTCGGCGATTTTTTTTAAACTGATTTATGATCTGTCCAGACTGACTTGTCTTATTTGGTGAACAAACAATGTCCAAAATCACGACTTGTCGTATCAATCACGCTACGCACATTGTGTATATATATATGTCTTAGTTTACATAAGAAACACATGGAATGTGAAGTTCAAGCATTACTGTTGCAAATTATACATTTAAATACATTATTTCCATAACCAAATAAGACAAGTCAGTCTGGACAGATTTTATGTACAATACCAGATAAGTGCTTGGATGGGCGTCTAAAGTAGAGATGAAACCGATATCCGGTTGCTATCCGGTATCCGGCCTATCCGGCCTTAATTTACTATCCGGCCGAATACCGGATAGCGCGTTAATATCCGGCCGGATACCGGATAGTAAAAAATGTATGAAAATTCCATAAAAATTATTTTGCTCATCGGCTTCCTTAATTTCTCTGAGCAGTAGCCACGTCAATGATATTATCCTTCCTGTTGGACCGCCGTCAGCCAAGTGGCGTGCGGGGTCTTCCGCGGCAGAGCTGCGTCGTCGACACATTTAAGGCTACTTGCACCACAGTGGTCTTTGGGGTGACAGAGCACATGCCCATACCATCGCATTCGGCGTTCTTTAAATTTTTCTGGGATATATGAGACTTTCCACGAGTTTAGATACGATTTTTTCCCAACAGAGTGACAACCGCTGACCAGCGTAAAAAATGCGCATTTGTGTCGTATGTTGTTTTGATAAGTGATGTTTGGTATAAAACATTTTTTAAAGTCAATCATGGTTTATACTGGATAAAAATACAAATTTCTCTATATTTAGGAGGTAAAATACGATGTCGTTTGTCCTCCGATTTTCTGGGGACATGTGTAAGCCCATATTTCGAAACTACGAATCCTTTCGAGGTCAAAAGAGTTGTTCAGTTCAACGTTCAAATTATTCTCATTGAAGGAAGACTTTAAATCACGTAAACACATGCAGTCGTCTAAGTCCTACCCCACGAATACAGCTTGCACAAACTTGTTCTGAGACTAAGTTCAGCCGAATATCCGGCCGCCGGATATCCGGCTATCCGGCTAAGAGGCTGGCCGGATATCCGGTATCCGGTATCCGGCCAAACCACTGTCCGTTTCATCTCTAGTCTAAAGGGGTTCGACTCTTACCCCGAGGTACCTCTTTAATACTTCTTTAGTCAATGGTTCTTTAGTCAATTACTCTTTTCTGAGTTTTGTACATACATTAGTTGAGAGGTGTTATACGGAGGGATGCGCAATAAAACCTTTTTATTGTATAGGTATGTTATAACACATCGAGAAAAAATATAGGTTAATGCAGTAGGTCACCTTTTTTACATCGTAGAAGCTGTATGGCGGGGCTGGAAAATATATCCAGTTGCGAAGTTGGAAAGGTGCAAGCTTTTATTGCTTTTATCTCGATGATCAGTCAGAGTATTTATCAAAACTAATTAAACAAGCCCAAACTCGATGGGTTTACTATGCGTCGTTTAGAAGTTTCGACTCCATCATCAGATTAGCTCGACGGTATCAGAACATTGCATTGTCACCGAACTTACATGAGTGTGCAAAATGTCAGCTCAATCGAAAACCGGGAAATGGGTCAAATTGAATATGCAAGGTTATATTACTAAAAACTAAAATAAAAGCCTATAAAAAGTCATTGATACTTGGCGTCACTAGTGATCGAACTCGGTGCCTCTCGCTTACGAATAGGACTCGTTACCTATTTTTTTTTATTATCATAATCGTGGACAAATTCACACAGCTTAACTGATAAACTAATTATATAATTTTTTTAATACATACTTATTATACATAGAACACCCAGACCCGTAACAGAAATTAAAATTCATCATTTCAATTTCTGCCCGGCCGGGCCACTCAGGTCGTCAAATTTATTAGACCACCGACGCTCAGGGCCCCCTCTTTTTGAAACTGCTCGCATTATTATGCTTGTCTTTTTTATCTCAAGCAACTTAACACGAGTGTGAAAGAGGTGAGTATGAGCAGAGTATAGGTAAAAATGGGTCCCCAAAAAATATAAAAAACATGTTACCCAAAGGTAGGAAAATCCTAACGTCTAAAGCGACGACCCAGAGCTCCACCGACCTCGGCCAAATCTCGACTCATATCTGCATACATACCTATGCGTCACGCGAAATGTATTATAACAATAAAGTAATCCACTTGTGAGCAACTTCCACTTGCTAATTCAGATCTTGCGCGCTCCGTTAGCCTTGCCGCCAATGGGCACGGCGTTATGGCACTTATGGCCCTATTATTTATTGTCCTACCAATGTACAGGATGTGAGTAATACAAAGGTAAACAAATAAAGGTACTTACTTCTCTTTTTTGTGATGCGGTATTTGACTAACTTCAAAATGAAGCATTGGTACTTAAGTGAAGCTAAAGATTACTAAAATTAGTACAAAAAATTGGTATAGATTGGAGGGTCGGTTACCGAATGGGTATTCGACTCGTAAACGAGAGGTACCGGGTTCGAATCTCACTGCATCCAAAGACTCCTTTCTGCGTTGTGTACATTAGTTTAATGCTAACCGATGATCTAGCGATGAGGGAAAACATCGTGATGAAACCTGCACATTCAGGTGACATGTGTAACCATGATCCAATGTGGTCAGGTTCCTCTGGTAGCAGGGTCACGGAAGTCAGATGGCAGTCGCTCCACTGTAATTATATGATGTATCAAATCCTGGATCATAGCAAGACATACCCCGAGCCCTCGTGCGCGATAGCACAACCGGGACATTAACGCCAAGATGATTTTATATTTGGTATAAATAGGAGCTATGAAACATTTTTCTGAAGCCTAAGATATTTTCAGAATTTCGTGGAAATTAGCAATAGGTAGTTGAAGCTTTTTTAATGTTGAAAATATAATAGCTATCGTGTTTTAAGAGACACTTTTCGAAAGAGTGTTTTAAAAATTTACTACAAACAAGCGAGTTTATAAATCGAGAGATTGCAAATTAACTGCCATACAATAATCAGTATTAATCAGTTCTAAAACTAATGGAACATATTCCATACAAAAGACACCAATGACGTTCTATACATTTTTTGGCTAAAATGTTGAAAGTTTTCAGATAGAGCGTAAGGTTGTACAACCATTAACATTTTAGGATACCTTACCTGGGCGTACAGGTTTGCCGCCATAGAAAAAAGTTATGAAGTGTTTATCTACTCTGAAAAAATGTAATACCTTTTTCTGGTCGGCACATTCATCTGTTTATTCTATACTATATCGTTGTTACTGCTGTCATTGTAGTTTATGATTATTTCCTTTTCCTTATATAAAAGTACCTGCTGTGCCATATGATTTTGTGTAATAAATTAAGTATATTTTATTTACTTATTTATTATTTGATTTCTGTGTCACCGCGTCGGTGCGTTTAGTCACACGCTGTAGAGACCATCTCATTGCCGCAAAATAATCTCATTGTTTAATTATAACGTCCCAGTACCGACATAATTATACTTCCTGATAATTAGATGTGTATTTCAATTACTTAGTTATTTTGTTTAACATTAATTGAAAGTGTATGCAAAATCTATGGATAATACACCAGATAATGGGCAGGAAAATTTTCTGTCGAGCAAATTATTTGACCACCAGCGACATTTTCTGTTGAGTTCCTATACTGTTTGACCTCCTGTATATATAACCTTTTTGTGTTCGACGAAGTCAATCTGTGAAAAACTCTAATTGAACACAGAGAAAAAATACTACGGAATTGAGTAAGGCTTCCCTTCGTGTCAAATGAGGAGCTGTTGGCAGTGTATTGCCTTAACATTTGCCTATTTATTCATATTCATATTCATTTACTTAAGTAAAATCTTACACCGTCATTTACTGCCAGTGTAACAGGTCCGGGTTATGACAGGTGGGCAACGCATTGGTGTTACCCGTGGTGTTGCTAATGTCCATAGACCGCGGTTACCGCTCTTCGTCAGGTGGCACGCTTGCCTGTCAGTGTATTGGTTGAAATAAAAAAATACCCAGATTTTACCCGCACCTTCTAATTGCTCAATATAGTGGTCGGGCTACGAGAAAAAAAAACTCAAATCGATGTGCAGAATAGCTTTTGGTACACGGGTGCTTTAGGTTAAAATAATCATTTTGAGCGGTAGTTCTTAAAAATATTCCCATGGGGGGAGCAGTAATGACGTCATAACCTCAATTACCCGTGTACCAAACGGCTAACCTGTACATCAATTTCGGTTTTCTGTTAATATTTGCTTTGTACACCGTCCACTAATACTACGAGTGTGCGTGTGGTACATTTTCCCGCTTACCCGTAATGGAGATTACGGGATATCCCTCCAATAATGTGGAAGAGACTTACGTCTAACAGTGGATCGCAGTTTTGGAGGTCGGTTACCTCGATGCCCCTCGATACGGTCATGGACGGCCAAGGTCACCCACAACCCACGACCGACGACGTATAAAATTACTATTAGTGTATATATTTTGTTTTACTTGATTCTAGGTCATCATCACAGCCCATAACAGTCCACTGCAGGACTAAAGGCCTCTTCCGCGAAAGGGGAGGCTATTGCCATAATCTCCACGCTTGGCAGGCGGGTTGGATATCGCAGTATTATAATATAACAATGGAAAACGCCTATTTTCCAGCTAAGGAAGACTCTAAATATTTTGCCTCGAAAACATTAGTCGCCTTGTACGACACCCACGAGTGTAAGGGGTTAGTGCTATTCTACCGAACACCACACGGCCAGGATTCTAGGTAAGTTCTGTTATTATCGATTACGTAATTTTTACTTATAGAGATTTACATATAATATGAATGTATTATAGTCGCTGTAGAGTTTGCAATATCTAATATAGATACTATATTTATCGTTTTATCTACCGATTACTATCAACTGCGTATTGTTTAAGACTGACGAGTGTAAAAGATAAAGCATCAAATATATTCTTACATTTAGATATAGGCACAATCAGTCACGGACGTCCTATTTTTGCATTGTAAGTTAATCTCAAGCTTTTGGCAATGCTGCTTACGGGGATGGGGAGGTAGGAAGGGGGGGGGGGACGTCAGATCCCCACTGGGCTAATTGAGCTTTATGTTGGATTCTGAAGTAAGTAGAATTGCAGGTTGAAGTTAATTTCGGGATTAAGTCAATTGCACTACCGTCAGATTGAACACACGCGACACAAAACGCTGTTATATCTTCGGAGGAACTCGTTGGCCTTCAGGACATTATTCGTCTTTGATGATTATGACACCCATGAGGCGAAGGAAAATTTGACGATCTGATTGGTTCAGTTGGTTATCTACCCGGTCCCAGGTTCGATTCCCGCCCGAGCAGAAATTTAAATGATAAAATTTCAATTTATGTTTCGTGTTTGGGTGTTATATAATAAGTATGTATTTAAAAGTATATAAGTAAATTATCAGTTATCCATAGCATTCAGAAGACAAGTTTTGCTTTCTTAAGGGCTAGAAGGCGCTGTGTGAATTGTCCAAAAAAAGGGCGTCTTGCAATGCTCTACTCTACCTGATACCACACGACCAATAGGTTCCATAGCTGTATTTATTTTTTACCAAGTTACAATATAATAAATTAATAAAATTCATTTATTACATCTATCTCACACATGGCACAAATGTAATTTCAATAACTCATCTTCCGCTAGGAGTTTAAAAGAGTACACAAGCAATATTTCTAGCATAAATCAAACGAGCTTTACCACTCGCTCGCATAGGCACACAGGATGTCCGTATGGCAACAAGTTAACAACAAAGTAGGTAATCTCCAACGACTCAATCAAATAAATAATGGCAAACAAAACATCCCAAGTGGTACGGCAATCTCACTATAATTACGCACTTCCTAACAAGACGGTAGTTCCTTGGATACAACCTATGCCTTTTTTCAACCTCGTAACATTTCTTTGGCATACAAATGCGAGTATCAAATGAATTGTTAGCGATACAAAACAAAAATCTGTATAATTGCATTAATTATGTCAGTGGCGAAGTGTTGTTGTTGTACGGTAGTGACGGTGCGGTCTGCAGGGCCTCGTTACATACACACACTTTTTTACTCGCACGGGGAGGAAGGGACTATCGAATGTCAAATGTTACTAATCAAGATGAGAAATGGTGTGAAGACACCCTTCTTGAATAATATACATGCGTACATACCGTCACGCTTTTTTCCCGTAGGGGTAGACAGAGACCACATTGTTCCACTTGCTACAGTCCCAAAAAATATAATCCTATTCTCTTATTTTTTCATTCTATTGATTATGAGTACTCTACTTATATTACAATAATCAAATATATAGAGATAGAGAAGATCAAAATTGAAATAAGAATGGGCCACTTAACTTGTAGAAAAAATAAATAATAAATTAGCCGTGGACAAATTCACACACAGCGCCATCTAGCCCCAAAGTAAGCAAAGCTTGTGTTATGGGTGCTAGATAAATGATAAACTACTTATTTACTTTTAAATACATACTTATTATACATAGAACACCCAGACCCGTAATAGAAATTAAAATTCATCATTTCAATTTCTGCCCGGCCGGGAATCGAACCCGGGACCTCTTGCGTGGCAGACCGGCATGTTGACCACTGAACCACTCAGGAATGATGGCTGATGAGGGGGACTTTTGAAGCTATTCACGACAAACGATCAAGCATCCCACATGATGGACAGCAGTAACTCACTTACAAGGCTTCTAAGTGGACAATAGCGCAGCTGTGTCGCTTCTTATCACGTGAAACACGGTAAAATGCAAATATATTTCAAAGAATTTTTCCAACACCTTGACTGTCATCTCAAAAACGGAAACTCTTAATTGTGAGTGTCGCTACTGCCTCATATACCTACACTTCGTCCCAAGAGCGTAAAAACCAAGCAGCGATCTTGAGAACCAACTGATATAAAGCCCAGTAGTAATGATCCCAAGCATTGTTCAGTCGATACGAACACAGGCGTTACGCCGTGCGTGTAGTGAACATGAATTATTTGGTGAGATAATTTATCAAGTTTGATTAAGTTTTACTATTCGGATACATAAGTAGCCGACTCAGTAGTTGTTATAGGTAGTGGTAGTGCTTTCGAAATGTGATGTGTGACAGTGTGGGCTTGACGAAAGTGTATTTTAATGTTTTGTTTATTTTATATTTCAACCTAAATTGCAAGGAAATAATTATTATCACTTTGGGTATCTAAATATCATTGATTACCTGGGTGTTTCAGTTGGTTAACATGCCGGTCGCAGAGTTTCCGGGTTCGATTCCCGGCCGAGCAGAAATTTAAATGATGAATTTTAATTTCTGTTACGGGGCTGGGTGTAGTATGTATTATAATAATAATTGTGATAAAGTGGATACAGCAATCTGCTTTAAAACACGAAAACCCCTGTGTGTATTTAATATATGGGCATTAATTTAAAAACCAGGCTTATCTTACAGCGTGATATCTTCGGGCAAACCTCTAGTGACTAGCAGAAGGAGCTATTTGTAGAGCGAAATATCGAACTTTGTAGAACAAAATAATAAAAGTATTAGATCAGATAACGATACACATGCAGATCTTAAATTGAACAATATTATGTACTTACGAGGGTAACGTTAATAAAACCGGCCAAGACGTGTCGGTCCACGGGCAGTGTAAGGTTCTGTACAACTTTGTCGGCGTGATTAGCTTAAAATATGTACGTAACTCTTACCTACAATCATACCAAAGGCTTTCATCCAAAATGGACAAAAAATATAGGAAATTGACGGCCAAAAAACTCGATAAAACGCTTTATTCTGAACAGTTTTATCAGGTCCCACAGTCACGCTATACGACCATTATTGAATTGAAAATCTAGAATTCGATTGCAGTCATAGGAAAACTTAATTTACATGTTTCAGGAAGAACTCCAATGTTTGTCGTAGATATACTTAATTGTCATAGTAAAAAATCAGAATAATGCCGTGAATAGTATCCTTTCTTCCTTGGGGATCTGAAAAGGTTACATTACCGTTTCATAATATGATTCATATTAATTTGTTTCATAGTTAACTGCAGCGTCGCTGTTGTTGACATTAACATGACAATTCAAAATGGCCTCTCTTAGATCTAGTATTGGCTACCTGATCCGATAAGTTTGTGGTATTCCAATATGAATCATTATATGAAACGCTAATGTGGCTTTTTTAGACCCCCAGTTATCTGAGAGACACACAAACTGGGCAGCGTTGCCAGATCGTACCTTTTGGTACGATTTACGTACTATTTGGCCGACTGTCGTACCTTTGGCGTACTTTGCTCCACATCGTACTATATAGTGCGTTTTTACAAAATGCTAATGCTAAATAATTTAGCTGAGAGGGGTGGTAACTTCGCATTTTCTGTCCGCGAAATACCGTAAAAAATAATGGAAGGAAGAGTTGATTTTGGCCACTGGCACCATTTCATTGACTAAAAATCATCTCCCCCCCCCCCCCAAGGCCGGTAAAATATAGAAAATAAGGTGAATCGTAACTTTTTGTCATTATTGTACTATTTTAAGAGCCCGGACGTACTTTTTTGGAAACTACTGCTGGTAACACTGAAACTGGGGTTCCTTATTTAGTACGGAACCCTAAAATAGCAAGTACCTATCTTACAATTCAATTTAAAAGCCGACATACAAAGTGGACATAATTACTTCTCACCATTCACAAGTAGTGACTCATACAACAAAAAACTGGCTGGCTTATTTTTTCTCACCTGTTATTTTTTTTGCAGAATTTTTTTTTCCTCGCGTGCTCGCTGGCCGTGAGCGCTGGCCAGCTGACGCAGGTGTCCACTGACGTTGAGAGCCAGAAACGTAGTGGAGGAGCAGGCAGTTATGGTCTCTTGAGGCCTGGATATAACCAGAACAGACCATTGGGTGGATTCGGTGGATACCAAGGTATCTAAATTATGGAATCATTTATTTTTATCTGCTGACGAAAAATTGGGGTGTTATAAGTTCGACATGTGTCATCTGTAGCTTTGCGGCTTTGTATATATGTGTGTCTCTGTGGCATCGTATCTCCCGAACGGATGGACCGATTTGGATGCCGTTTTCTTTACTCGAAAGCCAGTTTAATCGAGATAGTTCTTAGCTAGTGTCATTAAAATTGGCTCAGTAGTTTAGAAAATATTTGAGTATATGTAAACTTGGTCGGGGGTTATCTGACTTTTTCTGTCAGATTATTATATATCGGTAGACAACCAGACAAGCGGACCACCTGATGGAAAGTAGTCACCGCTGCCTATGGATATTGGCTAAACCAGAGGTATCACCAATATGATGCCCACCTCCAAAACCCCGGGATATCTACGTTGCTCGGGCAACAAAAATGCAAATGCTAGACCCCTCTACTGCCAAAGCCACGGCCTGTGAGACCTTACCCACTGTCAGGAACATCTCCAAATACAAATACGAATTGTTTTATTCGATATACGAAATGCAGTTTATATTCACAAACAATAGAGCGGTGTAGTAGAGCATCTACATTTTACATCTAATTTTAACCCGGCGCGGGCGTCGAGAAAGATATAGAGCGTCGGTGGCCTAGTGATTAAGGTGTCCGACTCCTAAGCGAGAGGTACCCGGTTCGAATCCCAGGTCCGCCATGTACTCTTTTCTGAGTTATGTACGTTGGTTGAACACTAGCCGATGCTCTTTCGGTGAGAGAAAACATCGTGATGAAACCTGCACATTCAGGCGACTGAATGTGTAACCATGATCCAATCTGAATGAATTGGAATTGGGTCGCAATAACACCTCAACGGCAGTTTTAATTGTAGCAGAATACCAGAAACATGTAGTGCCATTGAGCTGCGATTTCGATGCAATTTCCATGCCATCAAGCCATTAGCAAATTAGCGGAGTGAAGGCCCTGGTCAAGTTGTTAACGGAGTCACAGAGGTCAAATGGCAATAGCTCCACTATAATCTTTTAAAAGTCAAAAAAGTCAAAGTCAAAATGTCTTTATTGAGGATATAAAATATCTCTTTCAATCGACAAAATATCTCTTCCAAATCCTGGATCATGGTCGATGCCTTGAGGCGACTCCTGGGCTCTCGTGCGCGAGAGCACGACCGGGACATTTAACGACATGAGTTAGTATCATTAATTTCGATCATAATTCCTCAGGTAACCAAGGCGGATATGGAGGATACGGCGGATATGGCGGATATGGAAACCAAGGTGGATACGGAGGCAACCTGGGAGGATATGGAGGCAACTCAGGATATGGAGGCAACTCAGGATATGGAGGCAACCCAGGTTACGGTGGATACCAAGGCGGAACCAGTGGTTACCAAGGAGGTTACGGCGGCTACCAGAACGGATTAGGGGGATATAACGGTTATCCGGGTCAAGGTGGCTACCCTAGTGGAATTGGAGGTATGGGAAATTTTTGTTTTTGCATGTATATACTTAAGTAGATACCTAATTTACATAACAATTTAGGTGTACATAAATATATTTCTTTATTTGTCCTATGTTGTCACGATCAAATAGGTGCTATTTTAAAGAAAGGTCAGGTCAAAAGTACCTACCCTAATCCGACAAGTATGTATGAAAAGATTGATAAATGTGGAAGAAGCAAGATATGTGTGAGGACCGTAGCAAATGGAACAATATAGTCTCTGCCTTCAGGTTTTTTTTTTTTTATGTTATCCGGCAGACAAACAGGCATGCGGGCCACCTGATGGAAAGTGGTCACCGCCGCCTATGAGTGGTCACCGCCGCCTATGAGTGGTCACCGCCGCCTATGTATATGGTAGTCCCTAAACCTCCCCTACGTGATGAAGGCATGACGTTATGTGTGTTATGTTTCTATGTATGGTTGGTAAAAATATTTCGGAGGTATACTCGTACTTGCCGAATATCTTCGACCGCATCGTCACTTACCAACAGGTGAAATTGCAGTCAAATGCCAATCTAGTATAAAATAATAAGTGTATAAAAGTGTTTTTAACTTTAATACAATAGAAACTTTTACAATAAAATATTTTTTAACAATTGGTAACGTAGAGTAGGAACGCATGTAGGTTGTAACTGTTGCACTTGCATCGCTCAACGTGAGACAAGTAAAGAAAAATAATTCCATTTTTACCTGTTCTTCATTAGTGCATTCCTTGTATTTTTTGCCGATTTTTTGTATCTTTTTTATTCTTCTAATCTATCTGTATCAGCTTACTTAATTATCAATATGAATGTGTACAGGCCCGGGTGGGTATCCTGGATTCGGATACCCGGGTGGTTTCGGGGGTTATCCCGGCTTCGGAAGGCCCGGTTACCCAGGCGCCGGAGGTTCGTATCACGTCTTCTGGGAGAATAATAGGATGAATTAATATGCTTTGGTACCTAATTAATGGACATTAACATGTTGTGTATTTACATTTAGCCTTAACATTATACGTAGGTATCGGGTTCGAATCCCAATGCGGCCACATGGCTGATTGGTACATACCAACGACTCTCTTCTGAGTTATGTACATTAGTTGAATTCTGACCGATGCTCCTATGGTGAGGGCAAACATCGTAATGAAACCTACACATTCATGCAACTGAATGTGTAACTATGATCCAATCTGGTCAGGTTCCCCTGTCAACAAGGTCACGGAGGTCCGATGGCAGTCGCTCCACTGTAATTATCTGATTTGCCAAATCCTGGATCATGGTCAAGGCGGACCCCGTTTCCTCGTGCTCGAGAGCTAAACCGGGATATTAACTCTGATATGATGATTTTTTATTAACATTTATACTAAGGCGCCAATTAGGACATGGCAACGGCCGTGCGACCATGGTCGTACGACGAGCGTCGCTCGACCAACAGGAAACTGAAGGCTCACAAAAGCGCCATGGTCGTGCGACCATTGCCAATTAGGACAGCGCCTTACAGTTGGTATAGTGAAACTCTAATCAATGTCTTTGTACTTGGAATTGGTTAACAGATTTAACGTTTCACTAACTTTCTTGCTCACGAAGCAATTTACATGTATAATGAGGCTGGGATCGATAACATTGCATTGCATGACACCACATAATACTATGTTTGCATGTTAAATATACATAAGTAAGTAGATTGACCAAAGAGAGTAGAAAATTAATGAGGGCGTCATTGTCTTCTGACAAGTTTCCCAGTTGTCTCCACTGACATGAAGCGAGAGTGGCAGTTGGGAAGAAAAAATCCCGAAATTGGTATCTCCGTTCCCGTACACTGCGGCAGGGCCGATCGGTTGATACTAATCCTTACTCAGTATAAAACAAAGTCGCTTTTCGCATGCGGGTGCGGGTGCGTGGTCGGACGTCCGACCAAGATCAACTCACCCGCGCATTAAAAAGCAACTTTATTTTATACTGCATATAAGGATTAATATCAATATCTACATGCCGCAGTGTTATATGTAGCCGGCGTAAATGAGTTAAAAATCATTAGTCGCCTTGTATGCAACTGATTAAAATACAAATACTCCGGCAATTAACGCCATGATTTAACTTCCACAGTGGTACATTTTCGTTATAATTAATATTCACTTCCATTCCCTAGGCGGCTACCGGCCAGGCTTCAGACCAGGCAACGAATATCCGAGTCAAAACTACCCAGGTACCGGATACCAAGGCTACAGACCCGGTAATAACCAGATCCGACCAGGACAGTACCCCAGCCAAGGCAACTACTTCGGCGGGTACGGCGATGGATACAACGACAACTTCAGACTCCTTGGAAGGAAGGTCGGAGAAGAAAAGAAGGTCAAGGGAGAGGCTGATGCGTAATTTTGGAGGAATCTCTTGTTGTATTCGATTAGTAAACTTTCCAGTATATCTGTGGGATGAGAGAAACGTGTGATATTGGTATTGGATGTGTATGATTGGAGTCTGCTGTGGCAATTGATGTCTAAACTTGTACTTAAATGCAATAGAAATGTACCTTATTTTTTATACTTTACTGACTTATTTATTGTAATTGTTGCACCGATATGATTTTTTTTAAATAAATTATATTAAAGATGTTTCAACTCTAAAACGTATTTTATTTGGTTGGCAAGAAAACACAAAATTAAAGTGGCTTTTCTATGCCGTGGATGTATCATAACGGAGTATAATCTCACTACATTAATGATGATGTCATCCATCATCATCATCAACATCTGAGAAGAAAGAATGAAAACCTGGGGCGGCCAACATGTAACTGTGTGTTATCTTCCTATTAAAAGCTACGCTACTACGCTAATATATGAAACTCTTGGTTTTTACGAAGATCATGGTTACGTAGTTGACATTCTAGTTTGCTATTTTATTTCGTAGGCATATCTTCCTTACGCAAAGTATAGTTTAACATGTAACATTTGGAATTCCCCCTAAATAAGTGTTACTTCGTTGAAAGGTTTTTTCCCCTTTTAAAGGTTAGTCTTTAATACTCTTTAATTCATTTTTATTCTCTGCCCATTCTTGATACTTGGCGTAACAGGCGTATTTAGTAAGTTTGTCTTTTTGCAGCGTATCTCACTGCGTTAAGCGGAATTCGGGAGATTCACTGAACTTAAGATCTGGAGGATTCGGAAGGATGAACCACACGGCCTATCCAGAGGCCAGGAGTCGGTCAATGCACTGACAGCAAACGGTTTCTACGAGGACCTGATTTTCTGACTTGTTTTCAACAATAGTGATTCAAGAGGAAAGTGTATAGGGTAGGACAACACGCGGATGATGTCGCGACGGGCCAGCTAGTTAGGTATAAAAACACTAGTAGCGGAACCGCCGCTGGCAATTTTTACGTATTCATATTGATATGTGGTGTGTGGTGCCGCCACCTCAAAGAATAGCACCACCTCATCTCTTCCCATGGGTGTCGTAAGAGGCGACTAAGGGACAAATCCGAAAGATGGGCAGCAGCATCTTTCTGGGTAGATTTACATCAACCGCACTGCGATCTCCAACCCGCCTGCCAAGCGTGGAGATTATGGCAATGACCTCCCCTTTTGGGGGAGAGGCCCGGAGTCCTGCAGTGGATTGCTGTGGGCTGTGATGATGAATATTGATATTTATTTGCTTCCATAAAGATAATACAGTTACATAATCAAATACGATAGTGTCACGTCGCACAGTTTAGTGCCGTTGCCCTAAAGGCATCTAGCTAATAGGTATTATTATTACATTTTTAAGTACAGGCTTCGCATAGGAATGTAATTCCTCTATGCTACTTACCGAGAAGTAGCACTTACCTACCTATATTAAGCTAAATAAATTATCTACCATAAGTAATTTTAAATGCATAATAAGTTAAGGTGGGTGGTACAGGGAAAATGACGTTGATATTATTGCAATAATAATATGACATTCCCACCTTGACCTCTTTTATAAATGCAAGCCGGTACGAGTCGTTATTTCACAATAACAATAGCAGATGGCATTCTTTCTGATATTTATAAGTTCAGAGATATCACAACCAAGTCAGATTTTTTTTTTAATTTTTTTTTTTTACCATTTATTGTGCACAAAGAATATACGATTATTAGACTAGCCAGGCATTTGACGTCGATCAAACCTGGTGGTAAGTGACGATGCGGCCGATGATGGAGCATGCCTGTCTAGGAACAGCCTATTCACTCTAAAATCCGTCCAGACTGACTTGTCTTTTTGGTAATGGAAATTATGGTTTGAAATGGATAATTTGCAGCAGTATTCGTTGAAATTCACGTTCTGTTTCTTATATAAGTACTTCAACAGATCTATACACAATGTACGTAAGTCGGCAAGTACGACAAGTCGTGATTTTATGTATTGTTTGTTCACCAAATAAGACAAGTCAGTCATAGCCTTGAAGGCTTCCAGATTATGATAATCAAAAAAAAGCAAGAAAGAAAATACATTTATTACACATAGCACACCATAACAGTTACAATTACAAACAACAGACACATTAACATTTAAAATATCTTAATTAAGACAATATATTGTAGTCTCCCATGACACTGTCGGTGCCGCAGCGGCCAGCGCAAATGGTACCCACTCAGCATGTGCTGTGAGGCGCAAGAAACGACTCACAGCGCTGGTATTCTGTAGGCTCATTCTTATAATCAGGGAACACACTCCCAGACAACGCGTTCCATTCCTTCGCCGTACGTATAAAGGTTAAACTCGGCCCATGCGGGTAGCTGGAAGCCCGAAGCGGATCCATTGTTGTGGCAGCATGCTTATGAGACAACAATAGTTAAGCAACGCACGGCTATGCCGGTAACTAGATAGGTGACCGTTTCGTTTTTTGTGACTAATCGTAGTTCAGCACCGCAACAAGGTCGCCACTCGTTAAGTGTCTCCTAAATACTCCTAATATCATTGGTACCAAAGCGAGGTTGACCAAGGTTTTCTACTGGGGACCCTGAGCCTGGTTGAACAGCACAAAGACCTCCAAAATCAACGGCTTATTTAGTCGAAAGTTCAAAGTTTTATGGTAATTCGTTTATATCTACACCAAAAGCAGAATGCGCAAAACAAGCATAGCAAACAACCTTTTTCGGATATGGACAAAGAGGTCAAACTCGCGAAGCAAATAAGCGGTCAAGGTC
This sequence comes from Blastobasis lacticolella, assembly GCA_905147135.1. Lineage (NCBI taxonomy): Eukaryota > Metazoa > Arthropoda > Insecta > Lepidoptera > Blastobasidae > Blastobasis > Blastobasis lacticolella. The sequence continues at coordinate 16,113,561 of LR990053.1, read as the reverse complement.
AACCAAAACCGTAAAAACTAAAAAGGATTGCAGGACCAAATTAGAGACAAATTATCATTCAATTATCCATTATATTATAATTTCCATCCATTAAATTATTTTTACAGTAACAATATCGTATAATTTTCACATAAATATATTTTAATTTCAACATAAATTTAACGATGCATAGAAATTAAATTAAAATTATAAATAATATCTAAGTATCAATGAAAAAGACAAAACATTGAGTCAGACAACTATTATACTGAATGTGGTGGAAACAGGAACTAACATGCCGCAATAGGGAAACTATACTAAAGAAAAGGCAAGTGACTTCCTAAGGTCATTATTATAGTTACCGCGCCCATTGAGGGCTATCGTTTTTGTGCTCACCAGTTGGCGCCACTGTCGAGTAATGCGCTTACTACCTTTGACTAAATTCAGTAGCCTAAATTCATTAGAATGAGGTTTTTTTTTTATAAATTATGTTATGCGTCGCTCCGCTTTTCACAAGCCGTGATACAAAAATGGACCTTATTTTATGAGCAATACATTCCACTTTGATTTGCTCTCACGCTTTTTGCTTTTGAATTTAGACAAATGTAATAAACGCATATGGATGGATCTTGTACTGTCAAAATAACACCGTTCTATTGGCTGAAAAGCAACTGTCAACTTTGAGCGTTTGATTCTGACCAATAGCGCGACGTATTTTGACAACGGACCTTACTCGCCAATCGCGCCATCTAGTGGCATTTTGGTCGCGCGATAGCTGCATTGTTTTGTCTTTTTTACATAAGTATTGGAAGTATTATAATGTATGTAAGTCCTCCAGCCTGTGAAGCCGTGCCACGGTTGCTCATAGGCAGGGGCCGACCGAGCGCCACGGCGCTTTATAACTGCGATTACTCGCATTTTTGTGTTTAAAAGCCTACTAAACGTTAGAAATTCTTATTATTTGTTAAATTGCACATTGAAATGTAATAATTATACTTTAAACACTTCGAAAATAAGCTTTACCCAACCTACTCAATATCTCGAGCGTCCGCCGTGCGGATAGGCAGGGGTCGAGGAGAGACGCGCTGCTACTAAATGTTAGAAATTGTTATTGTCTGTAAATTTCACATTGAAATGTACTAACAACACTAAGAAAATCTTCTAAAATTAACCATACCCAGCCCAACCATGGCATGGTTCCTCCACAGACTAGAGGTGTTTAAATACATAATAAATCAAACCAGAAAACACCACTGTGTTCCCAACGCAATCGTGGCATGGTTCCTCCACAGACAAAAGAATCTTCTTTAAATACAAAAGCTCCTCACTCTATTGACCATTATAGTTTTCCAACTACGACCCCCCGAACCAATCTCCAGCCATGGAATTGAAGAAGGAAGCAGCCCCAGACTTGGCGTTGGCGAAATTTATTGGCAGCGAGCTCGACATCAACTCGGATATGTCTGTTCGCGGCTTGCTCGGACTCGCTGATATCAGCTTCTTCTTTGCCTGTAGATGGATTTAGTATTAGTATATAGTATTAGAGAGCATCGGTGGACTAGTGGTTAAGGTGTCCGGCACGTAAGCGAGAGGTACCGGGTTCGAACCTCAGTGCGGCCATGTACCAATGACTCTTTTCTGAGTGATGAACATTAGTTGAACAGTAACAGATACTATTACGGTGTGGGAAAACATCGTGATGAAACCTGCACATTCAGGCGACTGAATGTGTAACCATGATCCAATCTGGCCAGGTTCCCCCGTTAACAAAGTCACGGAGGTCAGATGGCAGTAGTTCTACTGTAATTACCCGATCTGCCAAATCCTGTATCATGGTCATTTAAGGCGGACCCTGGGCCCTCGAGCGCGAGAACACAACGCCATGATTATAAAGGCTACGATAACATACAGTATTAGAAAGAGTTAGTATTTTGCAATGGATTGATATAAAATTGTTGGATGCATGTTCAATTTCTAATCTAAATATCAGAGTGAGCTGTGTTGTTTGCTTGTTTCTGTGGCATTGTAAAAAATGTTAAGAATTATAAATGTTAGTTTTATGTATGTATGGATTATACATGAGCATTGATAGTTGGGCCACATTTTAGTATAAAAAACACAATCAGTTAAAAACAAAAAAAAAACAAAAGCTCTCGTTATAAGAGAGGGTGGATATGGTTTTAAATATTAAAGTAACAATAAGTAACATTAAAAGGGATAAAACCAAACTGTGATTACAAGACAATTTAAAATAAAACATTCTGATTAAATTCTATCTAGGACTTTCACAAACGATTACCAGTATTTGCTACAATAATACGAAGGATTCTTGATTCTGTGTAGAAGAAAAAAAATATATAAATTCATTTAGACGAGGTCTGCCTTCAAGGTATTTCATACAACGCTGTCAGTGCGAAATCGTTTGATATGGCATGGCATGGTTTGTATGAAACGATATTCATTGGCGAACCAAATGACTAGTGGGTCGCACTAGTAAGCGAGAGGTACCATGACTTATTCTGAGTATGTACATTAGTTGAACACTAACCGAAGCTCTAATGATGAGGGAAAACATCGTGATAAAAATTGCACATTTAGGAGACAGATTGTGTTAGAGCTCGTCTAATCTAAAATGACGCGCCCCACTATCGCATTAACGCACACAAGCAAGTTTAAAATATGGACGCAATACATATACAAATGTCGTTGTAATTGGTCATTCAGTTGCCGGTCAGACACCAACGTAGGAGCTCGCGTCGTTCGATTGGAGCAGTCGACGCTCCCACACAGATGAAGTGTCGTTATTAATATTTGCACTCACACATCGAAATCAACTAACTAAGTAGTGGGGCGCGTCATTTTAGACTAGACGAGCTCTACCACGATCCAATCTAGGCTGGGCTCCCTGTTACCAGGGTCACGGAGGTCAGATGACAGTCGGGCTACTGTAGTTATCTGATCTGTCAAATCCTGGATCATGATCAAGGCGTACTGAACGCCAAAATTCCCGTCTATATGCGAATCTCCATTGACGACAACACCAAAAAGAAGTGACTTTATTGTGGCTGAAAAGTGAAACTGCGAAGATGATGTGATGCGCCCTGGCTCTTTTTAATTCTAGAATGGCACAACAAGATAAGTAACTACTACCACTCAGAAAAGTCAAAGTTTGGATCACTAAAAAAATATATTTTTTGATTGTGCGAGGGCAGACCAACGTTTCGTGGGTCTCCTAACCTCTACGATCGCTACAAAGTGGATTTTTTCTTGTACTCTATGACGTAGGATAACCTACCACGCCCTCACAGTCTTATAACGCCCATAGGGAGCGGTGACCATGCACCATCAGGTGACCACGCACCAGCAGGTGATCACGCACCATCAGGTGACCACGCACCGTCAGGTGACCATGCACCATCAGGTGACCACGCACCAGCAGCTTCCTCTTTTCCCCTATACAACAAACACTAAAAAAATATTCCACCAACCGGTTTCTCTAGCTTCTTCAACTGGCTAGGCACGGCCGCCACTGGCAGCATGGAGAACCAATGGGCGTCTCCCGTGGACAGGACATTGGCGGCCTTATCCCCGCTGCCACCCGAGAGCACCGGCCGGGCGCCGATGATGCCTGTCAGCTGACCATGGTGGAGGACTAGGCTGCCTAGTAGGGTCTGGAATTATTGTTACTTTATAGTTGAGAGATTTGAAACTTTGCTTGGTTTGGGGCTAGATGGCTCTGTATGGATTTGTCTAAGCATATTTATACGTCTTTGTATCATCAGGACATTACGATATCTTGGTTGAAATGACGTTTGGACTTTTTGACTGGTCTTTGTAACATCTGGACATTTTAACACCGACAATATTCTGACCTTTTGACTTATTGACAAGCTGTCTTTACGACTTTTGGACTAATACTCCCATTGGACTTTCCATCTTTTGGACTAATACCCCCCGGTTTGAATACAGAGAAATTTGGCGGTGTTTCGCATAGGAACCTTTTTGAACTCTCCACGCAAAAATTGTGGTGTTATAAGTTAGACAGTATATCTGTGTCTGTATGTGACATCGTAGCTCTAGAATGGACTGACAAATTTCAATGCGGTTTACTTTATTGCATATCCTGTATAATAGAGAAGGTTCTTAACTTAACATTAAAATCATTTCATATGATTGGCAAATATTCGAGTACAATATAGACTCTGTTGGTGTTTTCCGACATTTGTCGGTGAGGTAGTCGGTTTAGCTAGGATTTTCATAAAGCAATCTACTGTCAAAAGTACACAACACAACCTTCAAAGTAATAAAAACATGTGTTATGGGGTGCTGTATAACTGATAAACTACTTATATACATTTAAATACATACTTATTATTATACATAACTGGAGATAAGCCACAAACCTGAACTCGTTGTACGGACCGCTTCAAATTGGTCTGTACGTACGGATAGAACACATCGTAGTCGAACGGATCAATCTTCTGTCTTAGAAACTCGCAAATCTCCTGCGAGAACTCCATCGATCTCTTACTCTCCCTTGGCACGAGAAGCATAGTCAGATGTCTCACATCCATTAACAATTGCAGAGCACACCGCTGGTTTATATCCGTCTCTTTCTCTCGAACCACCTTGTTGTAATGCGCGAAAGTGACGGCTGTAACTTTTTCAATGAAGTTGGTGTGTGTTTCGTTCGGTAGTGTATGAGGAACAACTTCGTCCAAGATTCTGCTGACCGAGTAGAGGTACTCTTGGAGTTTTAAAGAGGGCCCGGCGGGCACTTTTATTGTGGACTCTATTGTGGTGCCCTCGTCGTCTTTCTCGGCGATTTTTATCTCGTCCCATTGCTGGAAAATAGAGTAGGAAGTAATCATATTTCTTACTTGCATCCCTTAGGGAAGAAGATTGTGGCGAGGTTGACCAGTCTTCCGCTGGGGACCCTGAGACTGGTTGAATAATCAAGAAAAACGTAAAGAATAGTGGCCCCGTGACACCACTATTCCTCGACGGTACCACAGTACTACTCTATACCCGTTGGCATACCTATATTATTGTTTAGTGCTTTATTTTTAAATAATAATCTTGCCATATAAATTAATAACTGAAATGGCAGTGGTACAGTATAGTGTATGGTCGCCGTTAGATAGCAATAGACCAGTCACTCTCAAAATAAACTTTCAAATCGAGCAGCATTTCTATCTCCAATGCGTACAAATCGTAAGACGGGTACTACAAGAAACGCTGAGAAACGGTTACGAATGTGAAGTTAGTAGTGAATCGATCCTCCTTTAACGGATTCGTAAAATTTAAAAGTATTGTCAGCGAGTAATAATACATTTAGGAGCTATCGCTTTCCGAATTAAATAAATTAAAATAAATAATAAGTCAGAAATGTGGTCTCTGCCGACACCTATGGGAAAACGGCGTGACGGTATGTATATTATGTATGTGACATTACCAATTGTACCTACGCAATGGTATATCTTACTACTATTATTGATGAATCACTTGTAACTTAGTTTTAAGTATATACAATATTTATATGTACAAGTAAATACATGAATAGAGTAAAATGGGAAATTAAATAAATCTAAATATCTAAAATATGTAGGTGTATTTTGAGGATACATTACAACTCACCATCATCAAATAATCAATGTTGGCTTCCAGCGTGAACTCTTGCGGCAAATCCTTGGTCAGTCCCACCACGTTTCCCATCGCAATGTCCACCCATTTACTCCAACAGAGCAAGTAATTCTCCTTCAGTGTTGCGTTCAGATCACTCCATCGTTTCAAACCCGCGTCGTCAATGCTTCCAGAGTATGTGTCGGGAATATAGCACTTCCGCAAGTTGGGCATAAGGGTGGTGATCGCTTGTACGAATCGCGCGGTGTATATGGCAGTGGTCTTCCTTTGCAGCTCGGTCGATTGGAGAGTTGGCTCCTCGAAGCAAGCTTTGATGTAGTGAAGCATGCTGAAGAATGATGCATAGATTAATTCAGTTTTAGATAATAATAATAATGCAAGGAAGAGGGTACAAGTCAATTTTTGCAAATACAAGACTACCCACTTATCTAATAAGGAGTAGTAACTAAACTACAATTTGAAAGTTCCCTCTGTCTAATGAAAGTATATGAGATTAACACCTGTCAAATAAGTGGCAGGATAATTTGACAGATACACTTGTACCGAGAGATTTGACATGCCTACATCTACAGCAGCGCCACCAAGCCAGAAACATGTTTTGTCATAGATACTCTCCACCGAGAGGTTTGATGTCTAAGCGCCACCTAGCGGGCGAAAGTCAAAGTTTAAGAAATGTTAAAATTCCTATAATTCTTTGACAGCGGAGGGACTGCATTTGGCTATTTGCTACCAGAGCTACGTGTCCTGAGGTTCTAGAGGTGGACCATGAAATGGTGACACCCCGGTACTGCTGATGTCCATACGCAGCGGTGAACACGCAGGCACGTACCATCAGGTACCCTTTTCCTTTTTTTGATTTATCTACGCAGTGACAAACGAGTAGACAGCCTACCTGATGGTAAGAGGTAACTGTAGCCTTCTTCATTCTTGCATATAGGTTGCAGGCAAAATAATGTAGGTGTGTTGCCACTGTGAGGACTACGATGAAATGGCTCATGCCTGTAACGGCGTTGGCTACTTTATCCTTTAAACCAGAACTCGCCAACGGCAGCAACGGTAGATAAGGCGGTGGTACTCACCCAAGCGGACTACTCAAGCTTAACAAAGTCCTACCACCTGATACCAATTAACATAAAAAACAGCTCACATTTCAATATTCTCATCAGAGACATCCCTCAAGTAAGCCTCTATCTCGTCCTTATCACAATATATCTGGTCAAGATCTTCGTCTTCCTCGTATGTGAAAATCGGTCTAGTAGCCTTCTCCCTCTGCAGGTAGACCTTCAAGTCTTCTAGAAGCTTCTGGAGCTCGCCGTCGAGGCTTTGGCAGAGTTTCTCCAGGTTCGGAGTGAACCCTCGGTCTTGGCGGGCCATACCTGTTGGAAATAACTTGTATATTGGTCTATCAAGTATCAACGTACACAAAACTAACTAAGGATTTGATCATTAATCTAAAGTTGATGACCTGAGCGGTTCTGTGGTCAGCCGGTCTGCCACGCAAGAGATTCCGGGTTCGATTCCCGGCCGGGCAGAATTCAAATTATGAATTTTAATTTCTGGCACGGGTCTGTGAGTCCCATGTTATATAAGTATGCATTTAAAAGTATATAAGTAGTACATCAGTTACCCATAGTACAAGCTTTGTTTAGTTTGGGGTCAGAAGGCACTGTGTGAATTTGTCCATGATTCAAAGTTCCAATAGCATTGCTGTCATTTCTATGAAAAGTTATACATGCATTATTTGACATTATGCTCCGTCCTCCTAAAATAGTTTTTCCTCATTGCTTGCAAAAGATAAAGACAATACAATTGAACGCGACAACAATATAAATGACCGCGATGGGGCGTCAGCTGTTTTTGCTTTAGCATAGTTCCCTATTAGCAGCATGTTAGTCCATTTTACGACACATTCAGTATTATCGTTGACGAGCTCAATTTTTTATACGAATTTTATTTAAATTCTGGCTGTATAAATATTCCCTTCCTTTTTCTTACCTTTCATGAGAGAGTTCATGACATTGATGACGTCACTTCTGGACTCTATCACAGTCTCCCCGATGAGGTCTTTCCACACATACCAGTTGATGTCAGATTCCTTCTCCAGTTCACTCTCTGATGATACCTTTGGAATAACGAGCCATAGTCAGAGGGGAGCCAGATGCTATTAAAACTCTAAAATTCAGTAGAAGGCGCTATTGGGACATAAGATCTGCTGGCAAAATAAAGTCCAGTCATTAGCTGAAATGGATCCGTCATTTTCCACCAGTCATTTCTATCCAATAGCAGGACATAATTGTAACAAATGTGGTCCTTACGTCTAGTTGCGTAGTATCGCGAATCGAATGAACACTCATTGAAAACCCTTTTAAGACATTTCAGTTTCAAAATCATGTTTCCGCTTTCACTATAAAAAACATATTGACGTTAATGCCCCGGTTGTGCTCTAGCGAACGAGAGCCCGGGGTCCGCCTTGACCATGATCCAGGATTTGGCAGCTCAGGTAATTACAGTGGAGCAACTGCCATCTGACCTCCGTGAACCTGCTACAAGAAGTACCTGACAGATTGGATCTTTCACTATAAGTAGACACACTCACCGGTGTCGTACAAGGCGACTGATGTTTTCGAAACAAAATATCTACTCTCCGTAGGCTGAAAACTGGGCAGCAGCATTTTCCATTGTTATATTTATAACACTGCGATCACCAACTCGCCCGCCAAGCTTGGAGATTACAGCAATAACCTCCCCTTTCAAAGGAGTCCTAAGTCCTGCAGTGGACTGTTATGGGCTGTGATGATGATGATATTGTAAAACTAAGAAACACCTGTAAAACCTCACCTTAGTCAAATCGACGAGTATCTGCGCCTTGTAAGTGTCCACGAGTTTGGTCCAGCGCGAGGCCAGCACGGCGCGGGCGCGTACAGACAGCTGCGGCTGGAAGTAGCGGCGCCAGGCGTGGCAGCCGGGAAGCGAGAGACCTGAACATATGGTCGCCCACTGCTCGGGAGTTTCTGGGGAAGATTTGGAGTACATATAGTACCAGTCCTTACTGTATGCTGATTACGTAACGCTGTTGCCAACAATTATCTGATTTCTATTATTGAAATCGTTATTTTTGCGATTCCGTTTTATCGATGGGTTCAGTTGCTAACAAATTGCTAAAAATTCCATTGCAATAAACCGAAACTATTAAATCGATCATACGTAATCGCAAAACTAACAATTTCAATCATTGAAATCAAATAATTGTTGGCAACAGAGTTACGTAATTAGCCTACGGGTATCGTACAAGGTAGCTTAACGACATCAACATAATTAAAAGACTATTTTAAGCCACTGCTGAACTTCAGTCTCCTCCAATGATGCGGAGGAGGAAAACAGTTCGCTTACTTTTAGGCCTACAGAGGATTAGTCTGGAAGTACCGCCGCCGTGCGTGGCAGAGCGACAGGAAGAAAGATGACCCCAGTTCTCTGGGCTAGGTTTGGAATGGATCATGGCCAGGGAGGACGCACTCCCGTGTAGGTATTGAGAAAATAGCCTACAGTTTTTCGACGACCTGGGTATACTCGATCAGTCGAGTGTCGCAGCCAGTGGAAATGTGGTCTCTGCCTACCCCGACGGGAAAAGTTGTTACGTTATGTATGTATCAAAACGAGAAAAAGGCGCGATTTTATGTGCCTTCAAGATGATGATTCATCAATCTGTCCCGGTTGTGCTCTCGCACACAAAGGCCCGAGGTCCGCCTGGATGACAGTATGTACCAAAAAGAGATTATTTTGTTTGGGTATAGTGCATCATTTATTTTTATTACGATTTTGTATGATATATGTATTATATCTATGGGTCTCTGTAGCCTGATACAAATAAATAAAAGGAGATCATAGCGCGCAGAGCTGGAAGATCTCAGGAAAAGGATTGTAGTGGATTGCCTTACGGGTGCCGTACAAGGAACTGATCGACAACATTAAAAAGACATCAAGATATTCAACGTCATCAACAGTGTAATACAGAGTATACTGATAGGACTTAAATCTCCTCTAACTCAGGCAACGATTTTTATGATTTTTTTTAATTGGTTGGTAGGCAAACAAGCAAAACGGACCACCTGATGGAAAGTGGTCACCGCCGCCTATTGACCATCACCATAGAACACCAGGGGCAAACCCGGGGTTCATCATGTAACTTACCAACTTTATACGCTTCCTCCCTGATTTCATGTAAAACTTTCACTCTAGTTATGTTCTCCAGCAGTTTGGTGACATTCTCCTCAATGAAGGTCTCCACCCATTGGCTCCAGTCTTGCACGCACTTGGTTATATCCTCCTTGGGTAACGGTTGTACCTCTTTGTTTGTTGTTAGGCTGTGAGGAGATTATATTAAATTTTTAAAAGTTATAATTTAACTTATGAATTTATAGTGCTTGAGATCTGTTATACGAATTGGCTGCACGTGCAATGTCTTAAGTGATAGGGTAAAATCAATGAGGAAAGAACCTCTTTCAAGAGGAGAGGGCACAATGTCAAATAATGCGTGTATACTTTGATATAGAAAATGGCCGACGGATTTGCCCAAAACGAACTGGCCTAGAAACTATAATTCCCTAGTATTACAGTTCATAGTATAGCCGATAGCGAATAGGCTGGTTCCTGGCCTGTCATCGACATAGAAGTTGAACCATACGGCCTGTCCTCCTTGCGGAGTAAGGATTTTTTCGTCATTGACTAAAATTAACGCAAAACAATATATTATGATTGTACCAAGTCATTATTATAGAACATCTATGGCGTTGAATACAGGGTATCTAAAAATGCTACATCAGCGTTCCATGTTGATTCATATTAGAGTGCCACAAACTTATCTGATCCGGTGGCCAATTCTGGAACTAAGTGACGCCATGTTGAATTGTCATGTAAATGTCAACAACAGCGACGCTGCCGATAAGTTTGTGACAAATTAATATGAAACATATTATGAAACGCTAATGTGGCCTTTTTAAACTTTTATGACATAGATATGTGTATTTTTATTATTTTATTTTTAATCATTATTATTCTGAAATCCTTATGTATTGAGTGAATATGTTATTTCTTGTAGCTTCACATACTTATACTGTAATTTACTTGTAATTTAACAATTATCTAGCTAGTGACTAGCCTGGTGTTGCTGGTGTCCATAAGCAGCGGTGACCACTTTCCATCAGGTGGCCCGCTTGCCTGTTTGTCTGCCGTATAACATTAAAAAAAAGTATGAATGAATATATCCCTCGTACTTACCGGTAGTTAGAAATGACAGGCGGCAACAGTTTCAACGCAGCAGGATCACTGAAGTGCACCAGTTCCACCAGCGGCCTGGAGTCGCGGCTAAACAGCTCCCTCAGTTTGGCCAGCACTGCACCCCCGCCCTTATCTGTTAACAAATAGAGTTCATTATAGATTGGCTCGGTTAATAGGATTAAGTATTTTTATGATACGCAGTGAACGATCAGACCTACCTACCACCTGATGGTAAGCGGTAACTGTCGCTCACAACATCTGCGATTTATGCATTTAGATTGCAGGAGACAAAACATTAATGTGGTACCATAGAGCTGTTCTGATGATGGAGTCGGAAGGTGGTTATAGGAATTAATGAACGCAATAAGATAACCCCATAGTGTTCGGCCTCTTTGGAATGGTCTTAATGAGTAGGTACTATACGGCGCAATGAAAGCTTGTTATGAAAAATAAATTCATTTGAGAACTAATTTTTTTTTAATAGGTACCACTGAGGTGACAAACAAGCTTACGGCCTGCCTGATGGAAAGCAGTCACCGCATTCTATGGAATACCAGTGGCATAACACACAATAACTTTACTTTTTGTCTCGAGGTTTAAAAATTTACAACAATCAAGGTCTAATTACCAAAACTCACCTACAAAACATACGTGAACAAGCACAACCGTCTTCATAACAATTTTGACAGCGTTCACAATCTTCTCCTTGATCTTAGCCTTAATATCCCCATCCAGTATTTGAGCTAGATCGAACTGCAGGGTAGATTTCAGGCTGCTATTGCTTTGCAGGGCTATTAGGGAATTTAGTAGCTCCAGCATGCTCTGAGAGTCTAAGAGGTACAGGCCAACGAGACAGGAACAGGCCACCTGTAAGTAAGAAATTGGACAATTATAGTACATAATACTACAAATAAATAAATAGGACAAGTTTTACAGATAAGCTACAGATTCATAGATCATGATCATGAAATATTTGTGTATACGTAAACTTCGTCAGAGGTTTTGCGACGTTTTTCGTTCGGTTAGGTTATCAACACTGCGATTTCCAACCCAACAACCTACAAAGCTTGGAAACGGAAATGGAGGCAGAAGGAGTCTCTAGTCCTGTGCTAAACTAGTCCGGTAGACTAATTACGTAACTCTGTTGCTAACAATTATCTGATTGCAATTATTAAAATTGTTACTTTTGCGACGTATGATCGATTTCATACTTTCAGTTTATTGCAAAGGAACTTTGATAGCACCTGAACCCATAAAATCAATGATAAGGAATTGCAAAAGAGCCAATTTCAATCACTGAAATCAGATAATTGTTGCTAGCAGCGTTACGCAATTAGCCTACTGCTGTTGTTGTAGGCTACACAAACACTCACCTCCACAGTAATATCCACATCCTGCAGCTTCTGTCTGCACACATCAATGATGGTCTGATTGAAATTGGATATAGAATTCCACTGCTGCATCACCAGCCTTTGCAAAGACTGCATACCTGGCTTCACATTCTTGCCGCCTATTTGCAATTGCAGACCTACAATAATCATAATCATATATCTTTATTTGCAATAAACATGGTTTTACAAGAATGAATAAATATAACAACAGTACACAAACATGTTTAGCGTGTCAGAATTACAGCATGAAAATATAATAGTCAAACATTCCCGTTGAGATATCCATTTACGGTATTTACAAGGCAATGTACATTCATTTAGTGTATAATTATTGAGATTTGTTTCTCAAAGAATAAGGTCCATTTTTGTATAACATAAATTATATCACGCGGCGCTCCGCTTATCAAAAGGCGTGATACAAAAATAGACCTTATTTTTTGAGCAATACATTTCACTTTTATTTGCTCTCACGCTTTTTTTTTCTCAATTTTGCCAAATGTAATAAGAGCATAACTACTAGGAATTATCATCATGCTAGCGTTAAATTCCGGTTGCGTTCTCCGCGAGGGCCCAGGGTCCGCCTACCTACTCCTCTTGTCAGTGTTCAGCATCCTTGATGGTGAGTTTGTTGGCACATGCGTGCCATTCTCAACGACGTCAAGCCATCGAAAGCGCAGACTGGCGCCAACCAATCAGATGATCGGATCTGTCCAACAAGGTTCTGGTAGATCGTGTACCTATTTGGCGGGAAAATTTGAACGTGTTTGTTCACATACCACATGCCTGTTTGTTTCACAAAACCGAATATTCGACATTACGGCCAGTGGCTGAATACACTATATGTCAACATTACTAATTAAATACACTTCATTTAATTCATGAGTCACTCCAGTATGAGTGAGTATGAGTCCATTTGGTGGCTCGCGCCCCGTCACCGGGCCATTAAAATCAAATACCGGGTATGGTACCGCCTATCTCCAATTTCACGCTGCAAGCCAGAGCCAAAGCTGTCTTGCTGCGATTAGTTGAACAGAATTGCATCAAGATACGTACCAACTCGTAAATTTATAACAATTACCTGTATTCACATGCCTGGCCATTATAAAAAGTTGAATTGCTTTCACAAAATCCTCTTCCTCAATTGCCTTCCATATTTTCTCAGGTATCTCCATCAGTAGTTTGACTTGCACTGATATACCATGTACAGAGTTGTTTGTAAATTGATAACTGTGAATTATAAAAAAAATACTATAATTCACTGGCGACATTATGGTTCTGGATAGCAATGTTGGCAAAAATGTTAAAATAAAAAAAGACAATACAATTTATTGATTGTTACAATATCTCCTACCTATTTTATTTCTTATTTCATGAATTAGACTATATACTACAACATCTATACGGACTGCGTGTTTTATGTAACTGCATACCCTGTAAGCAGTGGCGTGCATTTCATAAAGACAAAAAGACACTGCCTACCCTACCATTCTGTTCTGATCACAATATTATAAACTTATATAATGGGTACCTAATTGCTACTCTACTAATTAATAAACAAAACATCTACCGAAAATCGATGGTACCTATGTAATGTATTGTTGCGCGATACGGAATCAAATCCGATACTAGCGCCGCTATGAGCGCGTAACGAGAAAGACACAAACTATTTGTGCCTTAATGTACATATGTGTGCATTGTTGTTTATTTATCCTCATTGGTGTGCATTCCTATTGATACGTCGAACACTATGCCACAAATTACGCACACAATCGCACAGGGTAGGCAATACCTTTTCAGACGAAAAATCTCGACAATGACCGAACACTTCCGAACCAGAGTTATTAGTTGGATTTTCCCATGGAGCCAAAACCAAAACGTAACATGATTTTTATTGTAGTTGTATATCAAACGAATATATTGTATATCAAACGAATGTCGCGCCCGTTATAAAAATTTTAGAGATAAAGATTTTTTGTTCTACTTTTTACGATTCAACTTTAACATGCAGCATTTTTGGTAATTATTAAGCTTTTAATAATTTCTGTCTACCTTGTCTTTAAACTCTGTGCACGCCACTGACTGTAAGAATAAAACTTCTCACTTATTATGATTGTAATCACCATCATCATCCTCCTAGAACTTAACCAGGCTCCTGCCAGGGTCTGCTTCCCTTTTTGAGCTATTCCTGGCTCTTGTTTTTGAGAATACACTACTTAATAGATGGTTTACAGCATTTGGCAATAGGTCGTCTACTACTTACCAAGATGGATTTATTATGATTATAATGCGTTTCAAACAAAGATAATATAAAAGGTAAATAAACGATTCACCGAATTTGTCAAATTATTCAATAATTACACTTTGTACATGAACTCTCACACTTATGTATAATATTATAAAATAAAATTTTTACACAATTGCTCTTCTTTTTAATTGATTTCACTTAACTACACAATACAACTATGGCACATACGTCAATGCACTTCTTTTGTTTGCATTTTATGTAACTTTGATTGGAAGAGGAATTAGTTTAAAGCTAAGCTAAGAGTACCATTACCATTAATACCATACCTTGGTGCTTGTGGTAACTTTTCTTCAATCTTGAAACCCACAAGATGGGTATCATGTAAGTTTCTGCATGCTGAAATCATCTGCCCTATGTGGTTGAGGGTACTAGTTGTGGTAGCTCGCATCTCTTCAATAGTATCTGCTGCGTGTATGAGGTCCCGGTATCTCTCGCTGTAATCATAAAGCTAATTAGAAATTGGCAATTTTATAGGAGTATAAATTTATCGCCAACAGGACCTTACTAATGAATCCACAGCAGCCTGCTAGTCATTAAAGCATAATAAAATAAATTAACTAGTTTTAAGTTACATACCAACCAGTCGCTCAGTAAAATAGAGAGAAAATATGTATACATGTAACCCAAGTGAACAAAACACAATGAAATATACTTACCCCACCATAGCCCGTAGCTCCTCCCTTTTCCTCTCGATTTCATACTGTAATTTCTTCTGAACCTGATCTATATCACTGATAGAATGGACCTGAAATAGTTGTTCAGGAACTATGTCCAGCAAATTAGACTGGGGCATGTTTGCAACTGACCTAAGCAACCAGCTATATTTACTGCATAAAAAGGATTGTTGTCTAGAGTTATTTAATTTAGCATTGTTATTTACAACAAAATAAATTGCCAAATCTACACTTTTTTCACATAAAAACTCGCCCATAACAACACAACACAAGTACCTACCACAGACAAATAAGACTGAAATGTCAATGTCAATCATCTGTCAACATCAATGTATAACTCAAAGAGGATATAATCTGTACTTGTCACTCGCCCGAGAGTGTAAGGGACGTACCACACGGCTGCCAACAGAGTGACCTTGATTCAACACACCAATCAACTACCAAGGTTACAGGAAACCAACCGGAACGTGACATAGCATGGTCAAATATATACTCATACGCTTTTCATTTGAATACTTGGATATATAAATTGTGTACTTTTACGAGGCGATTTCTCGAAAACTATAATTAAAAAGTGAAACCATCAACGTGAAGTTCGTTTTTACGCCTTTTCAAAATAATTTTGAAACAAGCAATTAAGTGAAAGAAGACTGACTAAAAATTACCAAATTTAATAAATTTTTCGGAGAATTTTCGAGGATCAACAGAAATCAGATAGGTTCATTTCCTCATTCACTGCGGAAGAACTCCTAAGGCGTAGGACACGAACTTTGCAGATAAAATTTTAAGAGGCCAAGAAGCGGATTCAGCTGGGCTGGGCAGCATTCGGAAAACTTAGTCGAATCACCGCTAATGTGGTGCACTCGATGAAGTTCTTCAAATTCCGCCCAGCCCGCCTCAAGTGGAACGGGTTTAAAATTTTCTGCCTAGCATGAAAAATCTAATTTAATTAAATAGGTTTCAGGAAAGCAAACGGCTCAAATAAGCTATAATTGTTTGTGGCACTGACTATTGTAATCGACGCAATGTTGTTAGTTGATTATAAAAATAAAGGAAAAAGTCTGATTTTCTTTGTGATATCAAGGAAAATATATTGTGATTTTGCATAATTTTTGGATCAAGCGCCATAATTTCGAGAGATCACTTTTATTGCACATGTAACGCCAGCAAACCGCAAAGTCTGTATTGTTTTATATAAGAGACATAGATCCCATATCCAGTAATTCTTCTAATGATAAAAAAGACTTTACACGATCAGTCAATTGATGTCCCACTTCTATAAGAAATATGAGTACCTACAATGTGAAAATTCATGCACTATATTACTTAGATGGATGTGAAATACTAGACATTTTACATTAAATACACAAAAACAGTTCATATAAAACTTTAATATTAAGTAATCGATAATTTTTGTTTGGTACTAAAAATAAAAAATGTTGTCCTGAATTTGTTATTTAAGTAATAAATTGTCTATTTTAGACGAAGTGTTCTAGATCCTAATATTTTTTTCTTTACATTTGAAGTCAACTGGGAGTCTTTTTTTCCGTGGATTTCCAAGAAATCTACTAACATTTTCAACAATTTCACATCAAAATATACAAAAATATTGTGTAAATACCATCGATATACATATATAAATATATCTAGATGCAGTTGAACGAACAAATAACTCTGACGGTTGCCATAGTAAATAAAACAGCACCATTTACAGTGCCACAAACATACGCCACAACGTAGTACTGAAGATGCTCTCTACGACCTGGTGAGCCATGTGAGAGAAAGGGTAACAAACAAGGACATAGTGGCCCTGGTTTCACTAGACATTGAGTGAGCGTTCGACAGTGCGTGGTGGCCGGCAATAAAGGATCAACTCTTCAAAAAAGCTTGCCCTAAAAACCAAAGAAAAGTCATCTACAGTTACCTTGAGGACAGAAAAGTAAGAGTAGGCTATGCTGGAGCAACCTGCGAAATATCAACAGGGAAAGGATGTGTGCAAGGATCCATAACGGGTCCAACATTCTGGAATCTGCTGCTGGACCCGTTACTGCAAATATTGGAGGGAAAAGAAAACGTGTATGGACAGGCTTTTGCTGACGATGTGGTGGTGGTTATCTCTGGAAAGACTTCGGAAGCTGTACAGCGCGACGCATGCAACATTTTGGAAACAATAGACAACTGGGGTAAAGAAAATACATTAAAATTCGCCGCTCACAAGACAAACTTAATGATAAAAACAAATAGACGTAAATACGATGAACCAGACATCAAAATGGGAGGAGTTAAAATTAACGCAGTTAGCGAGGTAAAACTATTAGGCATTATTATTGATAGTAAATTGAAATTCAACAGTCACGTTGCACATATTTGTAAAAAGGCTACCAATATATATAAAAGATTAGCAAAAGTTGCAAAACTGTCCTGGGGCCTTAATCCGGAGATAATCAGAACCATATATGTCGCAGTTATAGAACCCATAATTCTGTATGCCTCCAGCGTATGGGTTGCGGCAGTAGAAAAAATTACCATTAAAAAACAGTTGAACTCAGTGCAAAGAGGCTTTGCACAAAAGATCTGCCGGTCTTATCGCACCGTCTCTTTAAATGCAGCATTGGTCTTGGCCGGACTCCTGCCGTTGGACCTCCGGATAGAAGAAGCGGCGGCTCTATATCGAGCTAAACGAGGAGAACCCCTACAAACGCTATCATCTAATAGTGAGATGGAGAAAAAGGTAAGCTATCTAATAGCTCCCCACCCCTCGGAAAAAATCGACACACGTTACACTTGCGTAACAGATGTAAGTGAACTTGTAATACACGAAGAAGAACTATGTATCTACACAGACGGGAGCAAGATACAGGGGAAGGTCGGGGCAGCCATATCATGCTGGAACAACGGTAAGGAAACCTTATCTGCCAAAATAAGACTAGAACCCTGCTGTTCTGTCTTTCAGGCAGAGCTGCTAGCAATATATATAAGGTAAAGCTGCGGAAATAGCCAAAATATCAGAGAAAATTAAATTCAAAATCATGAGTGACTCAAGGTCGTCGCTGGACCTGCTGGCTGGAAATGTTGAGAGCCACCCTTTAGTGTGCCAAATAAAAACAGACTTGCGAGAAATAGCTAAACAAAACAAAATAGTACAATTTTATTGGGTAAAAGCGCACATCGGCACACTAGGGAACGAAAGAGCTGACCAACTGGCGAAAGAAGCTGCACTTGATGATAACACAGTAGCGGACTATGATTGGTATCCAATGTCTTTCGCAAAGAGGTCTATCAGAGAGCAAACATTGGAAATATGGCAGAAACGATATACAGAGGCCACAACCGCGTACGTTACCAAACTCTTCTTCCCTGAGATACGACCTGCTTATAAAATAATTAAAACAATAAAACTAAATTATATACTAACACAAATATTCACGGGACACGGTGGTTTCTCAGCTTATCTAAATAGATTTAAGCGTAAAGATATATCATCTTGCGTCTGCGACCCGGCAGCCGAGGAGAGCGTAACGCACTTAATCACAGACTGTCCTAAATACGCCAAACGAAGATATGACTTCGAAATGAGGTTTAATGAAGAAATATCGACATCAAACCTAAAAAACCTAATTACTCGGAAAGAAACTAGGACAGCCTTTGTTGAGTTCTGCTGCCGGATCGCAGAAGATGTAATACTTAGAAACAAGTAAGTTTAAGCAAATTATGTTGTCAGTATATTTTGTATAATATACATTTGAACATAAAAGCGATAGCAGAACAATCATAGACCTAAAAGGAAAAAAAAAAAAAAAAACACCAGTAGACCTAAGTAGAATATTGCAAGAATATTAAGAATGTCAAAAAAAAAAAAAAAAAAAAAACAATATACAGGGTGTTTCATAATACATGTATAAAGCCGAAAGGGTGTTAAAGTAGAGCTTTCAAAGAGTGCACTGGCGACTTCATTTTATCCGGACATTGGATTTTAATTTTAATAAAAAAAATTAATTTTTAAAGATAAATAACCATATCGACTACGTTGAAGCGCAGCTCTATTTCAAGTTGATGATCATATAAAAAACAGGTTAATAACCTCGTGCGACCCCTATCGAAACAAAGCAACCTCCTCAAGCCTACTACCAGGAGCCTAATGCTGCGTACACACCGGGCGATGTGTGACGCGCACCCGTTTCGGCCAACGATTGTCCCGTTGGCGAGTGCCGGCCGGCAATCCGCAGTGCAGCGTGCCGGTAACATCAAACGGATAGAAGTAATCATCCAATCGCAGTTTGGGCGGATACCGAAGGCCAACAAACAAACGTGCAAATACGAGCCCGAATCGGTTCCCAAAACTCCCAAAGATCGTTTGCTTGACCACGAAATGCAAGTATTAGACCATAGAAGTCCAAATAATTCGGCCGACAGCCCTTCGTTGGCGTACGTTGAGTGTGTACACACCATAAGGACGAGTAATAACCTCGTGCCATTCATATCAAAACAAACCAACCTCCTTCATCTTACTACCAGGCGTCGTACTAAATGTTACCTACTTATCTACATGAATAGGCTCTACCAAATTAACTAGGAACTTGCCTACACTAATTATTTTCAATAGGTAAGTATGCTTAAATAGTCGGAGCGTCGGTGGCCTAAGGTTGCGGTATCCGACTCGTACACGAGAGGTACCAGGTTCGAATCCCTCTGCCGCGATGTACCAATAACTCTTTTTTAAGTTATGCACATTAGCTGAATACTAACCGATGCTTTCACGGTAAGGGAAATTATCATGATGAAACTTACACATTCAGTTCAGACGACTGAATGTGTAAGTAACCATGATCCAATCTGGTCAGGTTCCCTTGGTAGCAGGGTTAGGAGCCAGGAATGTCAGTTGGCAGTCGCTCCACTGCAATTAATTACCTAATCTGCCAAATCCTAGATCATGGACCATAGTCAAGGCGGACCACGGGCACGGAAAATAATTTTGTGGAGAGAAAAGAATTTGTTACAGTGGAGCGACTACCATCTGACCTCCATGACCCTGCTACAATTTCAGTTGCCAGAATTTGCAGATTTGATCATGATGTTTCCCTCACCATAGGAGCATCGGTTAATTTCAACTAATGTACATAACTCAGAAAAGAGTCATTGGTACATTGCCACAGCGGGATTCGAACCCGGCACCTCTCTCGCTTACGAGTCGGATACTCAACCGCCCAGCCACCAACGTTCTTGAAAAACATACTTAAGATAGCTACATAACTAAAACAGAATTCGTTCAATTGATAAATCGTTCTACACAAATAAGTAGGTACTATGTCCTACTAAAATGGTTCACTCATCTAGGGACCTACGTAGCGTAGGGAACCACTTATGAGACTAGTTTTGTTGAAACAGATTACAGACAGGGTTTTACTAAATAACTACATGTTTTCATGAACAGATAAAAGCGTTGTCTTTTCTGCCTATTTCCCATCGGAAAAGAACCTCCTAACGTTACGATTAGGTACTAGCTAGGTAGCATATCTTAAAGTCTAGCTAGAACCTAGACCTTTAAAGCATGTAGGTACGTACCTTTTTAAAGTTATTTTATGAAAACAAACAGCGTCAGGTGCCATACTTTCTTGCTTTCTTGTGGCTCGGATGACTGATAGGTATTAACTATCAAGTAAGCTTGCACTCGTATCGTAGCGTAGCTATGTAGGTACACTCCATACACACAGATACACAACACTACGCAGGCTCTGGTTGCTATGCAATACGTAAATAGGTAGGTACCATGGTGTTTGGCCTACTGCTAGCTTGCATTCATACACAGAATAATGATTATCACAATACTTAAACGTTGAACGCTGAACACAGACAAGACTACGTTAATACTGGTACCTGAAGCTATAAATCATTCGTTCACATCGTTAACACTCTTATCACAGTTATCTTCACAATAGGTACTTAGGTATCCTACAACTACAACGCAACAATCATTTCAGTCACGCGAAAAGCTAAAAACTGAATGAACGAATACGACGCGAAAGTAGGCAAATTTCGTCAAAGGAAGTCGCGCCGTGGGTCAAACCACAAAATAAAGAACGGCCCGCCAAAGTATTCTATTTTTAGATTTTTTAGTTTTCAGTTTCTATTTTGATGTCAAAGGCGCCGCCAAAGCTCCGGCGCTGGCCTTGACCTTGACCTTGACGGCACGTGCAAGAGGATTCGTACTTAGGGATCCGTGTTTTAGGGGTCTAACTTATTTCGCCTTTTATGTTCTCTCGTTTTATGTTCTCCTGGTAGTTGCACCATAATGTTGATTTTTTATTTATTTGATAAAGTGAGTCTCAAGCGAATCCAACTGTGGGCTTAATAATAATCCTTATGGCGATGGCCTACATTTGCTTATCACGATTTTATCGGGTAGTTTGGTACAATGACAGTAACCTAGACAGTTATTTCTAAAATTGTGTTTGGGTCCGTGCTCCACCTAGGTGACCTAGGTTCTCCAATTGGGTGAAGCATGGGATATTTACAGGTATGGCTCCATCAACTAAGAATCATTTAGTTAATTTTAGTTGATAAGAAATGTTCGTGAAAACGATAGGTACGATTACCTACGCGACACTGAAACATGACTGACAGACATGACATGAGAAAGCAAACTCGTAAAAAGACAAAGATGTTACATTAATTAGAGTTTGCTACATTAATATGCTACAGTAATTTGAATAAGACTACTTTGTTATTAGTTAGGTGGTGGTGCACTTTCGTAAAAACGATGAATGAACCTTTTGAATTAAAATCATAATTGATTACCTACAATATTTTTTTGTACAGAACCCTCGAAACCAAAAAACACAAAACGGATAATTTAGACCTCCTTAATATTGCGCCTAGTACGTGGGGTTTCCATAAAATAAGCCAGTGCAAATACAGGCATGACGCATTTCATCTTAGTCCTCACAGTGACAACACATCTGCTGTTCTGCATGTTTGTTGCCTGCAACCTAAATGCTTAAATCGTAGATGTAATGGGCGACGGTTACCGCTTGCCTTCAGGTGGACTATCACTGCGTAGCATCATCATCATCATCATCTCGGCGTTAAATCCCGGTTGCGCCCCCGCGCTACACGCGGGTGCCCGGGGTCCGCCTTCCTGCTATGTCTTGTCCACTTTGCTCGGTCTTCGGCATCCTTCATAGTGAGTCCGTTGGCACGCATGTCACTCTTAACGACGTCCAGCCATCGCTTCTTGGGCCGGCCTCTCCTTCTCGTGCCTGGTGGGGGCGGCATGGCCAGACATCTGTTCCCCACATAATTTGCCGGTCTGCGCAAGACGTGGCCATACCATCGAAGGCGACACTCCTGTAGCTTATCTGCGATGTCACGGACACGAAGGCTACCGCGGATGTGGGCGCTCCGCACGCGATCTTTGCGGGAAACCCCACACATCCATCGCAGCATCTTCATTTCCGTGACTCGCAACTCCTGCTTGTGTCGCTCTAGTAGAGGCCAAGTCTCGCTGCCGTATAAGAGAACAGGTCTAATAATGGACTTGTAGACCTGTCCCTTCAGTTAAAGCGTAGCATAAAACAAGTAATTGTACTGCCACTAGGCCACTAGGTACATATTTGTTTCTTAAGCGTTGTTGACACTAAAAACTAAGTAGTAACAGACGTTCCCCTTTTTCTGGAGCCAACCAACCATTAGTTGCAGTTGATACTAATCCTTACGCAAGATAAAATAGTCGCATTTGAGTGTGGAATACGTGGTCGGACGTCCGACTAAGGACGGCATTCCCGCGCATCCGTATTAACCCAAAAGCTGCTTTATTTTGTACTTCGTAAGGATTAGTACCTATCGACTGCAACTGATGATTGGTCGGCTCAAGGCAAACCGTAGCGTCTGTTACTAGTAAATTGAAGATAGGGTAAAACCGGGTTTCCTGACCGTACCTAGTCCGTAAATAGTGTTGCTAGGTATTTTTTCAGCTTTTCAAATTTAATATTCACCTTCTTGAATTCATACATGAGTAGAATTTAATAATTACTATTAGATAGGTACTAAAATGACATATTTCCTTATTTCGGAGCTGGCGGAAAAGTTCAACGAGAAATGCATAAACTTGTGCCAAGGCTCACCACATGCATTCAACAGTGATCTTTAGATTGAATTTTAAAACTCATATGAAACGGTAGGTAGAAAAGACTTAAAGGCACAAAACCTATATCCTATCTGTAACTGGTAAAATTGTATTATTCAGTTGATTGACCTGATTATGAACTTGAGTGATCTATTTCAACTGATTTCTAGAGATGCGGTCTTTCGTTTTCAAAATGTGATTATCGACATTGAAAAAGAAAAAGTTCGATAGTCATTTTCTCGGTAACTATTCCACGCACGAAAAAAATAATTGTACCTATCGTTTTAATACGTTTAGCACTCCATCCAGTTCACGGCTTTATACATGTATTATGAAACACCCTGTATAATAAAAATAGTACAAAAGTATAAACTGAAACTAACCAGTGACAGATATAATATTGGATGATATACGCCCAAATACAACACAGATTATTATTAAAGTAGTGTAAAATTAGAATAGTAGTAAGTAGATATTAGAAATAATGAATGTAGACATAATAATAGATAAGGTAAAGGTGAGCTGAGAACCCACATCTAAATAAGTCATAACGTTAGATAATATTATTTTTGAATGATAAATGGCATCGATTTATTTCGATGGAAGTAAATAGCATGGCAGGTAGGGGTTTTAGCCGGTAAGAGTCCGGCACTATCTGGGCCGTCCCGTCCCAGGTGTCCATGAGGATTTCCCCGACCTGCCTAAACAAAAAAAAAAACAAAAAAAAAGTGCCACAAACATGTGTGACCGGGTGACAGCGTCGCTGTTGTTAGCATTGACATTACATTTCAAAATGGCAACACTTAGTTCTGGGTTTGGCCACCGGTTCGAATAGGTTTGTCAATAATCTTGTCAAAACGCCAGATATAACATTGTTAACGCGTACAATAATTTGTATGAACAGTGGTAACCATTCCAATAGCTATGTGTAACACTTCGTTGGATAGTTATTTTCGAACTGAACAAAAGTAACTATGGCGCTAGTTCCAAATATTAGTCCGTTCCGGGTTATGCTGTACTAAACATATGACAGTAATAAGTTTTTTTTTCTGTTTTACCCACATTTAATGGTCAGAACTAAATCCCCGGTGATATACTACCAGTGCAAAGTCACATCGTGCGCATGCATGTACGACGGCCGGCTAATTATTTAGCAATAAACAATATTATATTTATTAATAATGTTAAAAACATTATTTTAACGAGTTATACATAATGTTTATAATACTTAGCGAAATAAGATACACCATCGTTGTTATTGGTTACTGTTTAACGAAATGAGCAGTTTTCCAATAGGTATCTAAAGCATTCCTTATCACTCGCTAGATGGCGCCTCAACAATTTTGGTAATCAAAGATCGCTTGAAATAGGTACTTATCAAAGGGGATATAAACACTGGGTATCTTGTACTGGATCATATCAATACATTTCAATCATTTTAGAAATTTTAATAAATTATTTAAAAAAAAAACATCAATTTGATTCAGTAATTTCGTTTTATGGACGCTAGGATCAAGAATTAACGTAATTTAAATATAAAAGGTTTGTATTAAAATGGAACATTGTGCCTACTTGTGCCTTTCAACTTTCAAAAGCTATGTTTATATGAATAAATCTTTTATTTTTAAGTTAGTATTAGTTGGCTGCATGAAATCACTGCCACCATCATACAGATTAAAAAAAGATTACCAAAATTGTAGGAGCGCCATCTATTGATGCTTTTTGAAACCAACTGACAATATCTACTGGAAAACTCCTCATTAGTGCATGTGTTTCCTACGCAACACGGTATTCTTAGATTGTAAAGTAGCGACTTGTATGGTGTCCGGCAGAGTAGAATAACACCAACCATGGGTGCCGTACAAGGCGACTAATGTTTTCGAGACAAAATATCAAGAGTCTCCGTAGTCTGGAAAATGGGCAGCAGCATTTTCCATTGTTATATTTAAACTCTGCGATCTCCAACCCGCTTGCCAAGCGTGGAGATTATGGCAATAACCTCCCCTTTCGTGGGAGAGGCCGTAAGTCCTGCAGTGGACTGTGACGGGCTGTGTTGATGAAAGTAGCGACTATTCGCGTACATGGCCAAAAAGGTCACTGAGACGACGTTGGTGCTCCATTGCAGTGTTAGCTCCAATGAAGTGGTGTCATTGCCTTTGTACAATGAACCGGTCCATATATAGAAGTCTGGTAAATACCAATAAATCAAACACTATCTGTTTCTAAAACCACCTATTTCCGATAGTAAGCCGCCCGCCATCTTGATCCAATTGAGTAGGGACCAATCGCAGCAAGGCAGCTCTGGCTCTGCTTCAATTGGATCAAGATATGGCGGCGTACTATCGGAGATCTGTGCGTCGGGCGGTACGGCCGGCCGATGTAAGGGTTAAGAGATGCGCTGTCTAGCATGCCCTTTATCACTTATCTATAGTCAAATATTCCTTAATCTATGGTCATGGTTTGGATTACGCAGAAGTTGTAAATTCAAAATAAATAAAACGTATTTTTACGTTACAATGACACAAAAATTCATTGTTTTTAAAATTTTCTTATCAAACAAGACTATATTTGTGTAATAGGTATCTTTGAAATAATTTAAATATAATACAATTGTTTCTTGTTGTTGATGTCATTGACTACAAATATGTAATGGAACGTAATTGACTGATTCCATGCGCTTCAACTTCATTCATTTTGGAAAAAAGTTATATTGTGCGTGTGTTTCAAAAAAATGGCGAATGATAAATTTCTGTTCATTGTTTGACTTATAAGCACAATCCTCAGATACATTATCTAACAATAATCGTTTGTTTGTGTATTTGTGTATAAAACTCAGGAATGGCTGACGCTTTGGTGGAGCGGAGGCCCACTGCTCGCTTCTTTTGCCACAGGTGTAACATTGAATTTGAAGATGTTTTGCAGGTAAAAATCTGTTTGATTTGCTATTTTTGGGTGACAATATCGTTTTTGCTAACATCCGGCGTAACGACATAGCTGCAATCATTATTCAAGGTCATCCTACATCGATTTTGTATTGATTCTTTTGGCAGTTTCATAGCTCCTACGTGCCTACCTATTATTTGTAGGTATACCTAACATGTATTCGAAATCAAATGTTTCTGGTGCACGTGCACTGGTGTTCTTAATCTAGGTCTTGGAACGAAGTTATTGAGTTTCTCTGACTTACATAAATTTTGATATTGTTGCAACATACAAGATATAAACATTGAACCAAGTAGATAAACAAAACACCAATGAAGATTGCCATACAATATCCTCGTGGCATTCATTCTGAACAAAGTTAATTGTTATTCTATGTTACTCATGACAATACTATTTTATTTTGTCTGATTCATGTTTTTAAGTACTAAATTAATGAATGTGCTGTTCTGATCAGAAAATTAATATTCTTATTGGAATTTAGGCAAATTAGTTTAGTTTATATCTTGTGTATGTAAAGTACTGTAAACTTAAGTATGTTTAAAGAGTCTTCTAAATAGGCAATATTTATAGTTTTTAAGGTATTGTGTGGCTGCAATACTTTCAGTAGTGTCACTCGCAGCAATCTTTGTAAGGGTTCATAATATTTACCTATAAATGTATACTTATGAAGCAATAAATATTGTAATACATTGGGTAGAAAACAATGCTATCATATCTAACTAACAGACTGACCACCGAAATACTGACAAAACGTGGTCGGAAACACCAACCACTGAGTTGCATACACAAATTACAGTAAAAATTTAACCCTCAATTGTATGTATTAAATTTTATGTCAATCATCAACCTCTCAATACATTTAAAATTGTATTAAATGTCAAATAATTTTGTGTAAATTATGTAAAAATTTGTTTTTTGAAATAAAATTATAAATTTAATACCAATAAATTCTCTAATAAATTATTCCTTTTTATATTTTTTAATGATTTGCTTTTCGTCTGACACGTCAGGTCAGTATTATGGACTAGGAAAATCCAAAATGTAACTGATGCTATTGAGAATAGGAAAATTAACAACGATCAAATACTGAATGAACCTTTTCATATCTATGAATTTATCATTAGTAGAAACAATGCATGTTTTTATATTGTTACAGGATGGAAAGGTTGGCATGAGTTTGAAGTATTAGAATTGTAAAGCGTACAATAATATTCCACAAAGAATAGATGCATTGTCTACATTTATTAATCAAGGTCTAGGTTGTCTTTTAATGTTGTACCTAATGCTTGTAAACAGTAAAGTGTATTGTGTGATTAGTTTCCTAAACCAGTACTTTTCTGCACAAGTCATTAAAATGTATGTAGAATGTAGTGTTATAATCAGTTTAAGTTTTAGGTTCATCCAACTATACACTGTTATAACTTATCATCCTCTTTATTTTGATGTGATGTGCTTTAAGAGATACTGTTATTTATTTTAGACTGTGGGTGTTCTGTAAACTATAGAGCAATTTGTAACAAACTCTGTTAATCTTTATTTTAGTGGTTGTTCATTGCAATTAATACTGAATGTGTAAGTTGTATAGTTGTTGGCAATCTAGTTGAACTTTTATGGGAAGGTTTGCACAGATTTCAGGATCAAGATGATAGCTGGAGTTTTTACCTATATTCAGTTTTTATCACTGAGAAACAAAACAGGGACTGATCGAAACCAAATTCCACTAGATGGCGCCAGTGACGAGTGAGGTCTGTTGTCAAAATATGTTGTGCTATTGGTCAGAATTACATGCTCAGAGTGGCTCAGTTCGGTTTTAGCCAATAAAACGGCATTATATGAGTAGAGACAAGACCTTACTGTGGCGCCACCTAGCGAGCTAAAATACGTCATCGCCGACATCGCCGGCGGTTCTATTGCTAAAATCCCATTTTAGGTGATAGGTTTTGATATTTTGGTTCCTAAACGCTGAGGTGACAGCCAAAATGAATAATTGAACTAGAGCAGTGAGCTAGGAATTTTCGGTCTTTGGCATATTATTATATAACCGCGCCTATACTCAAGTAATGCAGGTGTATACTTAAGGTCCGCACCAAATAGGTAGGTTCCGGATGCGGACCGCTGTCCGTCATTTGGTGACCCCTGATCTAAACGCTTTTTAAGTTCAGTTCTGATACAAGTTGCTCATGTAACTCTTTTTTTATGCTGCTCAGTGACGAGCTAGCAGACAGCCCACCTGAAGGTAAGTGGCCACTGTCGCCCATAACATCTATAATAAGAATTAGGTTGTAGGCAACAAAAAGGTAACAAACCCGTTCCTAAGTAAACAACTGTTGCTGAAGAAATGCTTGTCCCAGTAGCGCCACCTACTGAGTTTCAACGCATCCAACCAATGCATCAAAATTTGTCCGGATACAGTGTATGGATTTCTTACTTCCTGGGCTATAAAATGGAATAAAAAACTATTAAATCCAACTTTTATTTTAGATTTTACAGCTACTCAGTCAGACAGTCTAAGGCGCTGTCCTAATTGGCAACGGTCATGCGACTATGATCGTGTAACATACGTCGCCCGACCAATAGGAGACCTCAAAACCGTTCGTCGCACGACCCTCGCTCGTGCAGGTGTCCAAAAAAGCAGTGACCACTTTCCTTCAAGAGGTCCACTTGTCCATCTTTTAAAATAAAATAAAAATTGGACTGATACAAGGCCACCTTGCATTCCAGGACTACACATGCCCCTACTGCGCGAGCGGTTTTATCGAGCAGCTGGAGACCGAAGCGGAGGCCGGCGTCTCCGGCGACGACTTCAGTGACGCCGACATGAGCAACCTTGACGACGTTAGCAACCTGGACGG
This sequence comes from Blastobasis lacticolella, assembly GCA_905147135.1. Taxonomy (NCBI): domain Eukaryota; kingdom Metazoa; phylum Arthropoda; class Insecta; order Lepidoptera; family Blastobasidae; genus Blastobasis; species Blastobasis lacticolella. The sequence goes on along the minus strand of LR990053.1, from coordinate 16,084,378 downwards.
CATGAGCAATCTAGACGACCTGGACGATGTTCAGCAGGTACGTTCAGCCTGCTATGCATGTGGGGATTTGTCGCGCGAGATACAGGTGTTTTGCTCGCTTCAAAGCGAATTGGAAGACCAACTCATGGAATTTTGATAGATGTCACGCCATACAAGCGTGCGATTTACGACGGTTTTCGCGATTCTAAAATCCACGAGATGGCGGTACTGTGACGTAAGGTCTGCTGTCCAAATAAAGCCCTCTCATTGGCCGGAATGAATTCGTCATTTTACAGTAGTTGTTTCTGTCCCAGAACGACAGAATTTTGACAACAGACCTTACGACTCACTAGCGCCATCTGAAATTGTGAAAATATTCATTGCATTAACCGCACGTTAATCAACAGTTATGATTAAAATTTTTATATTTAAATAATGATTGTTATCCGATACATTGATTTCATTGCCATTCTTACATTTCCTAAAGGGACTGTCAAAATCAAGAAACGGAACTAAGGAATATAAAAATTTAGTATGGTTAAAGTTTTCTCACTCGCATGTGACAAAGCCAGTTATGATACATAGCGCGTGTGTGGCGTGCCTGACGCGATCTGACGCGTCACGCATCATTCGGCCGGCAGACATACACAGACGGGCCCGTATACACGTGGAACTTCACATCACTCCAATATGGCGGCACCTAAACACCGACATGGGGTCTACGTTATGTAGATGGGCACTCAGCCCGCGGCGGGTGGTGCGGTGGCCGAATTGAGTCGCCAAGATTTTTGGTACCAATAACTTGAGTTGATACATAATAGAACGCATATTTCGAGGCGGTCATTAGCCTACAAATTGGAATACGCGTAAGATTACCTGTACACACCTATCTATATTCATAAAAGACATGAAATTTTATTAGATTTATGAATTGTTAAACTCAAAAATTGAACAGCAATACAGTTTAAAAACGAACGCACTGTAAAATAATACAAATTTCTGGTACTTAATACATAATTAATTTACAAATATTAAAATAGATGAACTAACGTAATCGACATGGTGGGGAAGCCCCGACAAAAAACCCGATAAAATAACCGAGTTTAAGGAAACAAAACGAATAAACTGATTTTTAAATAAAAACACATATCGAAATCGGTTCATTCGTCTGGAAGCTACCATACCACATCACAGATAGACCACAGATATGCAGTTAGACAGATACACACATTATAAACTAATAGATATTAAAACACGGAAGTTACGCATATTGCAACTACAAGTGGCGGCCAAAAACTATTGGTCGTAAGTATTGTCTATTATTACACACATCAGTTTCAAAATTATATCGATCATTTTGGCACTGTTATATCTATTTTAACGATTCTAACAAACGCATGACGACATAATTGCCTACACTTTGATACTAAGGAAACTTAACAGTATCCTCATGTGCTGCTAAGGAAAATAATTTCTTCATTACTAATTCAATGTCCTGCTATGATTCAGCCCTATATTTTCATGTGGGATAGCCATTTCTGAAGACCTCATTTCCTTATGACCCAATTTCATTTATTACCTTAAACACCAATTATATTTATTGAATTGACTAATATCCGTTTTCACTAAACTTAGGAATCGCCTAAGTTCCGTCTTAACTAGTTTTTATCCAATCAGCAACGTTCAAATTGAGATAATAAGGAACTTAGCCGATTCCAAAGTTTAGTGAAATGGCCATTACAGTGTTACAGCAGTGAAGTAACTTCACTACTCTGTAAAGAAACTTGAAAAGAGTCCAGGGTCCTAACTCCTAAGCACATGTTGCCCTCGCGCGCGATAAGCGAGAAAAGGCGCGACATAGATAGTGCTATCTCTATTATCTTAATATTGAGAGAAGGAAACAAACACTCTCTCGCGGCGCGAGCTGTGTCGCGGGCACACTTGTGATAGACATGCAGGGTCCCTATTTTTAAATCGCTCGCTTCGAACCGAACGGTTTTCGATTTTAATTTTCGACATGAATAATTCAACATTTTGATGCATAATGCTGATTTTCCCCATTTTTTAATCATACCCTTTCGCATTTTAAGGGTATGTTAAAATACCCTTTCGCATTTTAAGGGTATGTTAACCGGGTTTCCTACCGGGTACCTTTGTTGACGAGTAGCCCGATATTAAAATATGTAATAATAACCGTGATAGTTTTAAACATTACGTCATACCCTTTCGGTTTTGCCAATGTGAATTTAGAAATATTGAATTTTTCATGCCGAATATCAAAGTTGAAAACCGTTGGAATAGATTCCAAGATTCCAAATAGAATAGATTTGGAGGTTGGAGATCGCCTAGCGGCGAGCGATTCAGTTATACATCTGTAGCTCCTAACTAGGAGCCAGTAGTGATGTTCAAAAGAGAAAACACTATACCGAACTCAATACTGTCACACATTTCTTTGGCCACGCAAATGTGTTAAGCGTGACGAATACCAATCCTTACACCGATTGTTTAAACTACAACATATAGAAAATGTAGTTTTTATAACAATAGCTGATATCGTATGTTGTTGACTATATTGCGGTGGCGATTACCCGCGTCGCGTAATGTGGAAAGTTCGCGGCTCTGTCTGTCTCAACCTCCTTATCAGTCCAGTAAGTGAGAATGACGCGTCAACTGTATGTACCTATCGAATGCAAACACGTAGACGAGGCGTGTAATTGTCACGTCACTACGTAATTGTGCGCTGTATTTATGATTAGACACTTTGCGTACGGAATACGTAATTTCTTAGTATTTCGCTTTGATGTTTTGGCCTTTGGTCGTGATAATGTGTGTCAATGTAGGGACTCTGGAACTGTCGGTTGCAAAAATATGTTCGCTAAGCTAGTTTTCGCTCACGGCTTCGTAGGCGGAAAACTAGAAGGGGAAACATTTGGCTTTCTTTGGATATATGATATTGGTCATTTGGGCCCGCGGGCTGAATGGGGTGGGCTAAAACTTGGTTTCGACCAATTTATAATTTAAAAAGTGCAGGCAAGACCTGTTTTGATGATAAATCTATAACACTAAAGTTTCATTAAACTCCGTTCAAGAACCGATCCGAGAGTTATCCGACTTTTTCTGTCGTTTGTTTTTATAATACTGTTTATCAACATCATCATATCAGCCGAAAGACGACCACTGCTGGGCATAGGCCTCCCCCAGAGATCTCCAGAAAGGCCGGTCCTGGGCCTTCCGCACTGTACTGTTTATGTTACTATACATAGGACATCATACTACACCACAATAATAAATTGTATTAATTCTCTCTTTACAGAGTATTCCACCAATGTTGAACGACTTGGCGTTTCTAATGTCTGGCGGCCGGTTACGGTAAGTTTACTCTATGAATTTGAAGGACGATTCTAACGCTACTACGCGACAGATTCGCCCAAACTCATTCTCTCAGTCACGCTTGTAGCTAAGACACATTGAAATGCTTAGTGTCTATGGCAACACGTCCCTTTCCCTTTGTTAGGTCGAATTTACACAGGGCGACATCAAATTTATGATATCGAGGGGTACCGTTTGCATGGCGATTTCAGAGATGCCATAGATTAGATTAGATTCATTTATTAATCAATGAAAATTACATTATACTACACATTCATATAAGCAATTCACAGAGATTTCGTCATAATATAAATAATAATAATTACAATGAAATTAAATAAGTAATTACATTATTAATAAAAAGAAATGTCAAAAGTTAAATGAAAATAAAAATATATCTAATAAATGTCAACTGCGTATTTAGGTACTTATTCGTAATGGAATACCTATCAATGTAACATTAAATGTCCAACACAATAAATTACAAAAGAAATTAAAATAAACATGTCCATAGGTAAGTAGTCTAGCCTAAGTAGATATGGTATACATAATAGTATACATGTAAATTAAATATGGTATGTCAATTAAAACAAAATAATAAAAATATGTCAGGTAGGATAAACCTACGTGATACGATATACAAGAATATTTGAAATAGTAAAAGTTGTATGCTAGCACGAGCACATGCCATACATACGGTACCCTTTGGTATCATGAGTCTGAAGACACTTTGTATTAGTTTCAACAGAATGGGTCGTTTATAATATTAGGTCGGTTCACCGAATTCCTATATCATCATGTTCAACAGAGATGACTCTATAGCGATAAAATTAAAAGATAAACGGGGATTAAAAATTATCTCAATACCTGGCAGGCAGGTTGGTATGGAACATACACCCACAACAGAAAACGTTGCTTTATATCTTACGGTTTATAAAGATTGTATGACTACTGTAAAGTTATATAGGTGCATTAGTTGAACACTAGCCGATGCTCTTGCGGTGAGGGAAAACATCGTGATGGAACCGGCACATTCAGTCGACTGAATGTGAAACCCATCTGGTCAGGTTCCCCTGAACTGAATCACAGAGGTCAGATGGCAGTCGCTCCACTGTAATTACATACCTGATCTGCCAAATCCTGGATCCTGGCCAAGGCGGACCCCGGGTCCTCGCGCGTGAGCACAACCAAGAGACATTGACTCCAAGATGATTATTATTTATTTTAAACATTTGTCACCAATTAGCTTGGGTTAATCGGTCCCGCTAGCCGTTACGCCATTTTCACTCTTATTTCAACCGCAGAGTACTGAAACTAAATCAAGATTAATGGAGGCTGGGGCCGTATTTTTGATCACCATTTGGCGCCACTGTCGAGTAATATCTAGCTGTCAACTTTGAACGTTCGCTTTTGCACCTTATGTGATTATAATAAGACGGACTGTTGACTAACTTCACTTGAATAAGTTAAGTACTAGAGACAGGTGATAAATAACGTCACGATAGTATCACTGTGACTTTTTACAAAATGACGTCATAACATAAAGAACACACATGACAAAAAGAGAACTTGACTAATTCGTTACTAAATTAGAACATGACTAAAGCCGCATATGACAGCCATCTAAAGACCCAGATAATAAGGGCTCCGGGTCAGTGTCTTTCGATCCGTAGTTTTTCGGCGGCATATTAGGACAATAAAGAATGTGACGTAAGAAGGTACTAACATGCCGCCGATACTAATGGTGTTATTTATCGCCCATCTCTAGTACCTATTGGAGTGGAGTTGGTCAACAGCCCGTCCTATTCTTATTTTAATCGCACTGTACTTATTTTGACAACATGATCTCGCGGTCCAGTAGCGCCACCTAGTGGAATTTTGATCCGATTTTAGCCTCTGTTGGCAAGTTTTTCGGGTCTTCCGAGTATGAGTGTAACTGTGTGTGGTGTATGGGCGTAAAAAAGTATGTATGTGAAGCCATGACGCCCGAGCCTAGGCCAACGCGTGCTTAGAAAAAATTGTGGCGTGTAAGTGGTGCCATCTAAAAATGAACCCTATTGCGTTGGCGATTGGCTTCTTTCGGCATGTTGGCGAGCGTCGACAACTGAAGGCGCGATAGTACAAGTCAGCCCTTCACACGCTTTCACTTGTGCTCACTCGGCCAATAGCGTCTGGTTGAACCCGCTGGTATTACCGTCCATAGGCTGCGGTGACTGCCTAGCATCAGGCAGGCCGCAAGCTTGTTTGCCACCTTAGGGCCGATTGTTCAATCCTCAGATAAAATATATCAGTCTGATAAGTTATTATGCAACTAAAATAAAAACGTACCTATCTTCATGTATAAGTGAAGGATAACTGTTTGTTTTAATTTGGCAGTATATTATTTTATTAGATAGATAAATGTTATCTGTGGATTGAAAAATCGGCCCTTAGTGGAATAAAAAAACTTATTATCGGCATAACATTGTCGGAATTCGTTGGATCCCCTACGAGATAGTCGTCCCCCAACAAAAACGAACGAGCCCTATTCCACACGAATCGGATTGTCCGTCCACGCGTGACAATCTGATTGGCAATCTATTCGGCACCCCATCCGCTTGAAACTATGCCACTATATATTAGTGGAGTGCCAAGGAGGAGTTTTCCAGTAGGTATTGTCAATTGGTTTCAAAAAGCATCAATAGATGGCGCTCCTACAATTTTGATAATTTTTTACCAAAAGGTTCAAAGAAATGTATTTTAATACAAACCTTTCATATTATTTGTGATTTGTATTGCGTCCATTCTTGATCCTAGTGTCCATGAAACGAATTGACTCAGTCAAATTGATGTTTGTTTGGTTTGCAATAATTTAATACAACCTCTAAAATGGTTAAAAACTATTGATAAATACAATATTATCCAATGCAACGTACCCAGTGTTTATATTCTCTTGCTAAGAACCTATTTCAAGCGATTATCAATTACCAAAATTGTCGGGGCGCCATCTAGGGAGTGGTTAGGAATGCTTTAGATACCTATTGGAAAACTGCTCATTGGAATGTTGGTTGTGATTTTGATCCATAGATTTATTACTAACCGTAAATAGCGCATGAACGCTTGAAAAGTGGGCCAAGGAAGGACTGCTTAATCGCTAGTCAAGCAGTCCTTTTCCGTAGTCCGTCATTAGCCGTCGACACGTAAGCATGCCCAAGTGCGCGTTCAAAAATTGTCGAAACAATAGCCTTATACGACGAAAAAAGGATAGGATTTCATATTTTGCGTGAATAAACTCATTATACATCTTATCATGCATAAATATAGCGATTTACACATAAAAACCATCAAAAATAATTATTTTAATCATAAACATATTGTCAGTGTCAGACATCACGGCAGTTGTCTCATTCATGCGCATGCGTTAAAGCGAAAACAAATTGCACACAAAAAGAAAGCATTATCCACAGCGCGAAAAACAATTTTGAGCTTTATAAGTATGAAAAAAAGTTGATATTTGGTAAATACGATACTGTACGTAATGGCATTTTGATTGGGGCGTGCGTATTTGGCATAAAATTGCTACGTACAAATGTATTGTCAATTAGGCGACAGATTTCAAGCGCATTTTTGTATGAAGTGCTTTATCTACGGTTTAGTAGATCAATGTTTTCATCGTCTCCATGTGGTGTGTCCCCAGGGGCGCGGGGCGGCGGGAGACGCTGATGGAGCAGCTGGTGTGGATGATCGGCGGCGGGCGCGGCGGCGCGCAGCAGGGCGCGCCCTTCGTGCTCGTCGGCGCGCCCGGGGACTACGTGTTCGGCGGGGAGGGTGAGTGCCTACGTAGCTTACACTCACATGCATCCCTCCCATTGCCATCGACTACATCCCTCCGATTCCCATTGACTACAATCCCATCCCACAACCTACAATCTCATCCCACAACCTACATCCCTCCGATTCCCATTGACTACAATCCCATCCCACAACCTACATCCCTCCGATTCCCATTGACTACAATCTCATCCCACAACCTACATCCCTCCGATTCCCATTGACTACAATCCCATCCCATCACCTACATCCCTCCGATTCCCATTGACTACAATCTCATCCCACAACCTACATCCCTCCGATTCCCATTGACTACAATCCCATCCCACAACCTACATCCCTCCGATTCCCATTGACTACAATCTCATCCCACAACCTACATCCCTCCGATTCCCATTGACTACAATCCCATCCCACAACCTACATCCCTCCGATTCCCATTGACTACAATCTCATCCCACAACCTACATCCCTCCGATTCCCATTGACTACAATCCCATCCCATCACCTACATCCCTCCGATTCCCATTGACTACAATCTCATCCCATCACCTACATCCCTCCGATTCCCATTGACTACAATCTCATCCCATCACCTACATCCCTCCGATTCCCATTGACTACAATCTCATCCCATCACCTACATCCCTCCGATTCCCATTGACTACAATCTCATCCCATCACCTACATCCCTCCGATTCCCATTGACTACAATCTCATCCCATCACCTACATCCCTCCGATTCCCATTGACTACAATCTCATCCCATCACCTACATCCCTCCGATTCCCATTGACTACAATCTCATCCCATCACCTACATCCCTCCGATTCCCATTGACTACAATCTCATCCCACAACCTACATCCCTCCGATTCCCATTGACTACAATCCCATCCCACAACCTACATCCCTCCGATTCCCATTGACTACAATCTCATCCCACAACCTACATCCCTCCGATTCCCATTGACTACAATCCCATCCCACAACCTACATCCCTCCGATTCCCATTGACTACAATCTCATCCCACAACCTACATCCCTCCGATTCCCATTGACTACAATCTCATCCCACAACCTACATCCCTCCGATTCCCATTGACTACAATCCCATCCCATCACCTACATCCCTCCGATTCCCATTGACTACAATCTCATCCCATCACCTACATCCCTCCGATTCCCATTGACTACAATCTCATCCCATCACCTACATCCCTCCGATTCCCATTGACTACAATCTCATCCCATCACCTACATCCCTCCGATTCCCATTGACTACAATCTCATCCCATCACCTACATCCCTCCGATTCCCATTGACTACAATCTCATCCCATCACCTACATCCCTCCGATTCCCATTGACTACAATCTCATACCATCACCTACATCCCTCCGATTCCCATTGACTACAATCTCATCCCATCACCTACATCCCTCCGATTCCCATTGACTACAATCTCATCCCATCACCTACATCCCTCCGATTCCCATTGACTACAATCTCATCCCATCACCTACATCCCTCCGATTCCCATTGACTACAATCTCATCCCATCACCTACATCCCTCCGATTCCCATTGACTACAATCTCATCCCATCACCTACATCCCTCCGATTCCCATTGACTACAATCTCATCCCATCACCTACATCCCTCCGATTCCCATTGACTACAATCTCATCCCATCACCTACATCCCTCCGATTCCCATTGACTACAATCTCATCCCATCACCTACATCCCTCCGATTCCCATTGACTACAATCTCATCCCATCACCTACATCCCTCCGATTCCTATTGACTACAATCCCATCCCACAACCTACATCCCTCCGATTCCCATTGACTACAATCTCATCCCACAACCTACATCCCTCCGATTCCCATTGACTACAATCCCATCCCATCACCTACATCCCTCCGATTCCCATTGACTACAATCTCATCCCATCACCTACATCCCTCCGATTCCCATTGACTACAATCTCATCCCATCACCTACATCCCTCCGATTCCCATTGACTACAATCTCATCCCATCACCTACATCCCTCCGATTCCCATTGACTACAATCTCATCCCATCACCTACATCCCTCCGATTCCTATTGACTACAATCCCATCCCACAACCTACATCCCTCCGATTCCCATTGACTACAATCTCATCCCACAACCTACATCCCTCCGATTCCCATTGACTACAATCCCATCCCATCACCTACATCCCTCCGATTCCCATTGACTACAATCTCATCCCATCACCTACATCCCTCCGATTCCCATTGACTACAATCTCATCCCATCACCTACATCCCTCCGATTCCCATTGACTACAATCTCATCCCATCACCTACATCCCTCCGATTCCCATTGACTACAATCTCATCCCATCACCTACATCCCTCCGATTCCCATTGACTACATCCCTCTCATTCCCATCACTTACATCCCTCCTATTTCCATCGCCTACATCCTTCCCAATCTATCGCCTACATCCCCCCCATTCCCATGCATATATAATTCCTTGTCTAAATTTGCAATTACACACACCTTACTTCAGGCACCTACTCCACATGTTGGCATGTCCGTTACGGGCAGTGTTGCCAGTGGCTGACATTCAAAAGTAACAAGGCAGCTCAAAAAGTAAATTTTCACGAATATTACTTTTTGAGCTGCTTTGTGTTAGAGCTCGTCTAATCTAAAATGACGCGCCCCACTATCGCATTAACGCACACAAGCAAGTTTAAAATATGGACGCAATACATATAGGCCAGTCAAATCTTACATCTAAAACGCAAAGCGCGATGTAACGCTGCATTTTTGGTATGTTATTTGGACCCCTTAAGAGAGTGTGAAACTAAATTTTGCAAGCAAAAAAAAATTGTGCTTCCTGCGTAATACGTGAAAAACTGCGAAATTTTAGGACTTTTTTCACTTTCAGGTCTAAAACTCAAAAACTATGCATTTTTCGACCAATAAAGCTTAATGGCTTTTAAAGTTCATTATATTTGCCACTATTTAAGCTCAAACACAGCTCTATAAAGCGTATAGCAACCAAGTTATGACTCTTTAAAGATGGTCTATTTTTCCCGAAAAACTTCAATTTTAGGTTTTCCTCCTGTCCGGAGCAAATTATTGGTAAAATTGCTAGTTCTATTATAAAAAAACTTAAAAGGGAGTTGTAGTACATTTAATTTGCTTTAAATGATGTACAGAACGAACTATGTGAGACTAATGGTTCATTCACAATCTTTAAAAAACGAGGAGAACGTAAAAATGTATTTTTGAAAAATAAAGTATTTATTAAGGTAGGAATAACAATTATACATATTATGAATACTAATCTGACATAATACAAATTATGAATACTAATCTGACATAATACAAATAACAACTAACTTAATAAAACAATCACTAATTTTGTCCAAGGTCCACGGTATTAGAACTATTAGGAATGCTGCTCAGAAGGCTGGCCGTATTGTCCCCCGTCCGAAGTGGAAGTCAGCCCTTCTTCTCTTCTATCTATCTTCTTATCTTTAGGAAGGGTCTTTAGTAATATCGACCAAGCGCTTAGCTAGCTCCCGAAATAGGGAGTGTGCGCATGGACACTAGAATTCAAGGGTTTCCACACCAAACGGCGTAAATATGTGGTTTCCACCAACACTTGCGCCGTTTGACACTTTCAGTTGAGACGGCATCGGGCCGTTACTGGAAGATGGAGCTGTGCAAGGGTATCGCTACACGTGGTGTCCCTGACCAAACGTCATCCCAGCTCCCAGGGCGAGAGTGTCATCTCTTCGAGCCTCTTACCGTCATCACGGGCCAAACCACCTGGCTCAAGCTTAGCGGGTGCTCCAGAGGTGGTGAAGGCCCGGCGGATGATATAGTGCGTAACGCGGTCGAGAAGTGTCCCAATATTTTTAGAAGACATTGCCTGAAGTTAGAGACCTGATTTACACTGGCCAACAGCCAGCAAACGGGCACGCTCTGCAGAGTTAGTTGGTGCGCTTAAAAGATTGTTTTGCACCAATCTGCAGCGAGGCTCGCCCCATAGCCGCTGGGAACAGGAATTTTTCGGGAGCTCGACCTCCGGAAAAACCTCGTGCCAAAGGCTAGAAGGTGAAGTCACGCCTTGTCGACGACATTGTAATAGCAATAGCGTCAAAAGCTGCAGAAATGGTACCAGCCCTCGGACAGCACACCAATCACCCTCAACTCGCGCAAGAGGAGCTATAAATCCTGTAAAACCGTGATTGCATCCCCTCGTAGGATCCCGTGTTTTAAGTAGGTCGTACTACCACACGTTAAATTTAGAATTTAGCTTCTCGAGATTCGCCTATTGCTGGCAGCCGACTACTGATTGCAAGAGGTAGCCTTTGTATATAAGATTGCTCGGCTCTTTGTAGCATTGCCGCATAAACTTATAAGCGGCCGGTAGCTTAGATCGTATTTGACCAAGCAAAGCGCCTCTATCGACTGAGTTGAATCCATTTTTACGTCACCCTTAAGTACGACTTCAACACTATTACTTTGGAGGAAAGTTCTCATGGCGTTGACGGCGGCTTCGCAGTCACCTTTAGATCCAAAGTCTAGCTGGATATGCTGGAAGTAATTTGCTGGGCTGGGGGGTGGAAAACCGGCGTCGGTAGGTAGTCCCTACCGCAATAGGACGAATGAAACCATCATTTTTTTAGTTTTAGGCGCCATACTTGGCGCGTACTTATTAAGGACTGTTCTACCGAGCCTGCCAGTGGTGTCGAGAATTCGTTTATAGAGGCTTGTTCCTTGAAGGCCCTAATGTCGTCGTCGTATGAATGTAGATACAACATTAAAGCCAAGTAATGTCAAAAAAATACATTATTACGATTTCAATAGAACTCGGTAGAATTTCAGTAACCCATGGTAAAACTAAGCAACTTCAAACTAACATACAAACGGCCCTGGGTTCAGTTATTGAATCGCTCGCCTCTATTCGAACGATTTACAATGTTGAATATCGACGTGAAAAATTCAATATTTTTAAAATCACATTGGCAACACCGAAAGAGGGGGCCAAAGTATGGGCAAAAATAGGGAAAAATATGTCATTTTTCATAAAGAAATTTAAGATTGAAAATCGTTCGAATCAAAGCGAGCAATTCATTGGCGAGGTTAACAAATATCTTCCACTGGACCCTGAGACTGATAGAACGGTCTCGGAAGCTGATTGGCACCTTGTGATGGTATTTTATTATTATTAAAACGTAATTTCTAATAAGCATAGCATAAGTTAAGTTAAGTAGCATAAGTACCAAAGTGGTACCATTCACACAAATAAGTATTCACAGAATTCTTCAAAAAACCATTTTCAAGATTGTAAGTAAACTATTAGTCTCACTTAGTTCGTTTTCTACTTCAATGAAAGTAAATTAAATGTACTACAACTTTCTTTAAGTTACTTTTATCATAGGACTAGCGATTTTATCAATAATTTGCTCCGGACGGGAGCAAAACTTAAAATTGTAAATTTTCCGGAAAAATTGATCATCTTTGAAGAGTCATAACTTGGTCGCTGTACATTTTGTAGAGCTGCGTTTGAGCTTAAATAGTGGCAAATATAATGAACTTTAAAAGCCATTAAGCTTTATTGGTCGAAAAATGCATAGTTTTTTATTTTTAGACCAGAAAGTGAAAAAAGTCCCAAAAATTCGCAGTTTTTCACGTATTACGCAGGAAGCACAATTTTTTTTTGCTTGCAAAATGTAGTTTCACACTCTCTTAAGGGTTCCAAATAACATACCAAAAATGCAGCGTTACATCGCGCTTTGCGTTTTAGGGCCATTTTTTTGTAAGATTTGACTGGCCTAATATACAAATGCCGTTGTAATTGGTCATTCAGTTGCCGGTGAAATTCAAACGTAGGAGCACGCGTCGTTCATTGGCTCCCACACAGATGAAGTGTCGTTATCAATATTTGCACTCACACATCGAAATCAACTAACTAAATAAAAAAACAATATACTAGATTTGATAAAAAAAAACAAGTGCGAGTAATATAACTCCGAAATTGTTAAATTATTCATCCATAATAGTACAGAAATCTCTTTATAGCTCTATAATAAGCTGTTCATCTATGGTAGTATTTGATTTCTCGAAAATGCGCGTCCGTTCGGTGTTACAATTTAGTGCGCGGACGTGGACTAGGTACGCTTGCACGCGACGCTTGAGTGTGATACTGTGTCCCTGATGAATAAAACTTTTACCATTCACTTTTTTATTAAGTGAGATTCCAATGAAAGTTCCATTTCTATAATTCTAGTAATCTAAATGTGACTTTCAGAATAATTTTTTTTCAATGAGGAGTTTTCCAGTAGGTATTGATAGATAGTTTCAATAAGCATCAATAGATGGCGCTCCTACAACTTTGGTAATTTTTATTAAATCTTTTAGTAGGTGGCAGTGATTTCATGCAGCCAACTAATACTAAACTTAAAAATAAAATGTTTATTAATATAAACATAACTGTTAAAGGTTGAACGAATTGTAAAATGAAATATTTATAGAAGTTGGCACTATGTTCCATTATTAAAACAACCTCTAATATGTTTGAAAACTATTGACAAATACAATATTATCCAACACAACGTACCCAGTGTTTATATCCTGTTTGCTAAGAACCTATTTCAAGCAATTATCAATTACCAAAATTGTCAGGGCGCCATCTAGTGAGTGGTTAGGAATGCTTTAGATACCTTTTGGAAAACTGCTCATTGTACCCTTTGTATTGTTTGCCCGATCTTCGGCATTCTCACGTCGTAAGCCGGTTTAACAATAAACGACGCTAATGTGAAAAAATTTTTTTGTTGTTTTGGGATATTTCGAAGTATTTTTATTTTTTCCATTACCGAGTGAACGAGTGAATATTTGTTACGAAAATGAATAATACAGCTTTGAGTTATCCGAAAACGAAACCACATTAGCCATAATACGTACCGTTTTAGAACTATAGCGCTCACACTGGAGTGGGGCGGAGTCAAACTGCCTACTACACGCGATAAGCTTGTTTAGGACGTACCAGTCTAATAAGCCCTTCCCTCAGATGACTGTACTTCTAGTCGCACAATGCAGTAACTCCCAATAATATTGAGTCAAAGAAAAATCTCACTCAGAACTGCGCCCGCCACCAGACCTTGGTCGGACGTCTAGTCGGTTCACGCTTCCGCATCGGATAAGCGACTTTATTTTATACTCCGTAAGCATTAGTATCAACTGTCTAGCTGCGTTGGTCGGCCCTCAGTCTCGTATGTAGTCTTTCTGTTGGCAAGCGTTCGTTCACAACACAGCAATGCTGTATGGGTCGCCATGTTTACGAAAGTTAGTCCGTGGTATTTTTGTTTTGTCCTTGTCGCTTCATCTGTGCCAGGGTCTTTTCTCTCTCTCTTTCCTCCATTTCGCTCGGTCTTCTCTGCAGATCCCCACGTCGGCGTAAGCCGTCGGCTCACGGATTTATATGAACTGTTATAATACTAAAGAATTCCCAGAATACTTATTACGGGATGGCTAGAGGTATACAGTTTACACAGAGGCATACCTCTTATTTTACTTGTATTATGTTATTGTATCTATTTTTCTTTCACGTACAATACAGTGTTATAAAGAAAAAAAATAAAACAAAGGCGGAAGGGTTGGTACCCTTCACCATTGAAAATGCTCACGTCAACAACTCAGGTAGCCTGATATTCGGTTTTGACTTTAGTCTATTGCGGATCGTGTAGTCGTTGGTGCGTTTTTAATTTATGTGGTTCTAACCAGCTGGGACCAAGAACAGAACAAAATGGGAAGCCACATTATGGCAGGTGAGCGTAAGTTAAATTTATTTATTTGACGTTTTGGTGTACGAAAAATACTACCAAATCCCCAAGTGTAATACGGTTACCTGCAGAGCCATAAAACCTTCTCGTTTAACGGTATAATTTGATAAATAATAGTCAATTTATTTACGTAATTTTTGTTTATACTTATACGAGTGTAGTAGATGGACTTTTCTTCTATTTATGTTAGATTAAGATGAGTGCCCGGTAATGAGACCCTGGTAATTCCCGATGAACTTGCCACGCGTTTCCCGAAATTGCCACGCGCGCAGTCCGGTGAAAAAACGTAACTTAAAATGACCTGACGGACACAAAAACCTGTACCTGTTTTTAACCACCGACATTAATAGAGGAGTGTTATAAGTTTGACATGTGTGTCTGAGTATCTGTTTCGGTTTGTGTATGTTGTGGCAGGTTGTGGCGGGACGTAGCTCCCGAATGGATGGAGCCATTTTGATGCGGATTTCTTTATTTGAAAGGCAAATTAATCGAGACGATTGTTAGCCATGTTTTATTAAAATCGGTTCGGTAGATTACAAAATATTTCAGTTGTAAACTCGGTATATATATGTACCGACTGTATCCTGTATTTATGCCATACAACAAACAATAACAATGCAGTTTGCCATTTATTCAACAAAGTGTTTATTCATTCATTCATTCTTGGTCAGCGGTTTTCCGACATATTTCGGTTTCGCGAAGTTGACAAGTAAAGCAACTACACTGATGTAAACCGTTCCTGCTGCGGCCATCTGTTCTTCGCGTTCTTCACTTGTTAAGGCGCACATCGAAGGCGGCACTCTTGCAGCTTATGGACTGCGATGCTGATGATGATATCTTACGATGACTTTTCCCCGCGTCCCAGGTCTAGACGCAGTGGTGACGCAGCTGCTAGGCCAGCTGGAGAACGCGGGCCCGCCGCCGCTGCCGCGCGAGCGCATCGCGGCGCTGCCCAGCGAGCCCGTCACCGCCGAACAGGCGGACGCCAACGCCTCCTGCTCCGTGTGCTGGGAGAACTTCCAGCTGGGTGAGTGATGGAATAACATACACGTACATGAAACACACGGCTGTAACGTGAAACATACATATACTCACAGAAATAAAGAAAAAAATACACATGAACAAAGAATAGTAAATAGGGTGAGTGCGATCGTCTTAAATGAATACACGTACATACTCACGCCTGTGTCCCGCAGGTGAAATACACACAAATAAACAAAAAATGCACAGGTAAATAAATAAAATTCAAAATATACATATATATGCTCGGACAAATTCACACAGCGCCATCTAACCCCAAAGTAAGCAAAGCTTGCGTTATGTTATGGGTAGCTGATAAAATACTTATCAATTTTTTTAAATGCATACTTATTATACCTACTACACCCAGACCCGTAACTGAAATTAAAATTCATCATTTAAATTTCTGTTCGGACAGGAATCGAACCCGGGAACTCTGCGTCGCAGATGGTTACCAACTGAACACTCAGGTCGTCAAATCTTCGCGTTAATGGTTGTGGTTCTCACGCGCCGGAACCGGGATCCGCGTTGACCATGATCCAGCATTTGGCAGATCAGACAATTACAGTGAAGCGACTGCTATCTGACCTCCGTGACCTTGAACAGGGGAACCTGATAGGATCGTGGTTACACATTCTGTCGCCTGAATGTGCAGATTTCATCACGATGTTTTCCCTCATCGTAAGAGCATCGGTTATTGCTTACTTGAAAAAGTCATTACTCGGCGGCACTGGGTACCGAACTCGGTACCTCTCGGTTACGAGTCGAAAGCTACCGATGCTCCTCCACAACTTACGGCTAGGTAAGTAAGTGGCTGGCTCAAAAGAACTTTGTACCATGCTGCCCGAGTCGGGTGGTATCCGCTTCGACGTCAATTTCATGTATGTATGTATGTATGTATGTAAACTCTTTATTGCAACAACATAGTACATTTCAAAAGGAAACACTTACAAAGCAAAGGCGAACTTATCCCACAACGGGATCTCTTCCAGCTAACCTTAGACAAGTCGAAAGGAGCTTTACATTATGGATATCGCCCATTGGGACGTCAGTCGTAAGTCGAAGGGGTTACTCGTAGATGGAAGGTCGCTAGTCACAGCCGTAGGTCGTTAGTTGTAGCCGTGGTTCCAACATGATGGTGACCACTTGCTGGGGTAGTTGAATAACATTTTGGCAAAAAGGCTAATGCCTCCTGCTTCATTAGCTGGAAACACTTCCAGCCAGGCGAGTAGGCTACCAGAATATAGTAAACCCTTCGACTTATGGGTACTAAAAGCGACTAATATCAGAGGCCAACCGGCCATACCGGTCCGGAAAATAGGATGTCCGAACATCCATAGACCAGACCCTATGTTTGTGCCGCTCACATTCACGAGCGCTCGCGTGCGTTATCTGTCTCTTTCACATTCGTGTAAGATAGAAAAGACAGGCATGAGGGCGAGCGGTCCAAAAATAGGACCCCATAGCAATGAGCAGCAGCGTTTCCTATTTTGTGTGTTCCCCACTCGTTCTGTCCACTCGATTGTGGCAAGTACCTCCAAGTAGCAAACTGATTTTGGCTAAAGATGCACCGAATGCCACGAATGGCAAAGAAACATTTTCTTGAAATGGTAATGCAATGTATTAACAATCCCCTAACAAAAAATTATGTCAAAGAAGTCATCTATTTTTATGTAAATACAATGTAGATCGTTTGGTTTGTATCTAGTATTATTTAAAAAAACTATAGGTCTTTATCTATTATATGTCTTGCTGTTAGTTTCTCATGAATAAAAAGAAAAATCAAGCATAAATTCACAAATTTTGATACGAATCATTACTTCTGTTTGGTCACATTCCAATGGGCTGGGGGCCTGGTGATCTGTAAAACAGGTATTTATAACCTAGTGCAGACACCAGTCTCTCACGCAGGTTATACTTATTGTGTAAAATTGTTATATAAGAGTTATTTTTGTATATTTTAAGAGCCTTTGTGACGAGAAAATAGACCTTTTATTTATTTTATTATTTATTTTACTATGGGTCTCTATCTATTATATGTCTTTTGCTGTTAGTTTCTCACGAATAAAAAGAAAAATCAAGTATAAATTCACTAAAAAACAATCCCGTCACTTTCCAGGAGAGACGATATCCCGCCTAGAGTGCGACCATATCTTCCACGCTGCCTGCATAACTCCCTGGCTCCAACTCCACGCGACCTGTCCCGTTTGTCGGCGGTCGCTGTTGCCGGCGCCGCCGGAGCCGCCGCCCGCCGACGCCGAGGCCGACGACGCGGCCGACGCTGAGCCGACGACAGACAACACCGACAACACCAACTCCACTAGTAGGTACTTGCCGTTGTGCTGTCCGAATGATCGACTGGAATAGGTGGTCCGGTTTGGTTGGAGCCGATATACGTAAACCCGATACAAAATAGCTGTAAAATAAAGTCGTTTCGGGATTAATTCGGATGTATAAGCGATGTGACCTTGGTCGGGCGTCCGACCACGTCCCCCGCACCCAAAAGCGACTTTATTTGATACTGGGGCCTAACCATGAACTCTTTTATAGCAGGACCTAAACACAACTGCCCTGCTTGGAATAAGACAGCGCTATACGTGTCGTATAAGCTTGTCTCGTTCAAAGCGAAATCAATTCTGTTTAGGTCCTGCTATAAGAGTTCATGGTAAACCCTCTGTACTTTGTTTTATACTGATTAGTAGCAACTGCAACTGATTGGTCGGCTCCAGCCAAAACGGAACGTCTGTTACCAGTTTAGGATGCCCATTTTGACAGGTGACAATTTTTTTATTACCTCGTCTGGCAGTTCACCTGATGGAAAGTGGCCACCGTCGTCCAGGACATCTGCAACCTAAGGGCGGATGCGGTGCCGGCCTTTGAGGTGCCTGTAGACATGCCTTTTGAAGAACCCCACGTTGTAGTGCCAAGGAAAGACTTCGGCAGAGAAGCTCAATTCACATTTTGCACGTGCTCCGTAAAAAGGTTACCATAGCCCATAAGTTACTTGGATGCCAGGCATGTAGACGATGTTAATGAAAACTTTCTTATCGTCAGTCATTAATCTTTGTGTTCAAGACATAAAGACCACATTCGATCAGGTGGCCAGCTTGTCTGCCGTATAACATAAAATAAGTTCATTTTTTATGACGCGCGCCCGCGCATTTTATAAAATGATCTTTATGTCATGGACACAAGGAAATGATGATATCTGTCAAGATGGGCTACTTAGATCTCGACAACTATAATCGCAGGGGTTTCGCTATTTCGAAATCCGCCAGATGGCGCCACTGAGAAGTAAAGAAACAAGTGCTGTAAAACGGCGAATCAATTCTAACCAATAATAATAATCAGAATTAAAACAACTCAGTTAATTACGGTAGAGCCACCAGCGGGGCTGTTGGCTATCTCAACGGATAATTGAATTTGATATAATCTCTACTCTATAATACTCTAATTTGGTAGACGCTATAGACAGAGGCCGTAATGTAGAATTATCTAATGTCAAACTTAGTTGTCAACTGAGATAGACAATAGTCCCGCTGATCATGGTTACACATTCAGACGGGTGAATGTACAGGTTTCATCGGTTAGTGTTCAACTAATATACCTAACTCAAGAGTCTTGAATATGGTGGCATTGGTGTCCGAACCCGGTACGATTCGGACCCCGACGCTTTGAGAAGTAACGAAACAAATGCTCTAAAATGGCGGGTGGATTGTAGCCAACTACAGGGCTTTTTTGACATAAGCCCTCGTGTCTCAACAGCGCCATCTGAAATAGCGAAAACCCACGTTTTACGCCTCAGTTAGCAGTAATATTTCAATAGTAAAAAGACAAAACAATTCAGTGTGACAGGGATAATACTGAAGGTGGTGTAACGCGGAACTAACATGCCGCTTATAGGCAAATTACTGAATAAAAGACAACTGGCGCCCTGGTCAATGTTATCGTTGTCGCGCTCAGTTGTTTTATCTTTTAGGCGTAATGTCAAACTAACGTTTCTTGAATTTGACATTATGTCCAGCCCCACTGGAAACTTTTCTCAAGATCACTGAACACTAATCTTTATTGGCTGCAATGAAGATTTATGTTATTTGTAATATAGACTTGTGGCTGGAGACATTAAGGTATAAAATTTCTATTTTATTATAAAGAGACTTGTCTTGATTTGTCCCCTAGCACAGAACATTATTACTACCCCTAGTGAAAACTAGTTTTAAAAAATTTAAAATAGTTATTTATATCCATAATCGTAGCAAACATTAGTCACTGAATCCCGAGCTATATAGGTGCAGCAGACCTTGCGAGAAACAGTTGCATCGTCCCACAAATTGCAATTACGAGTACGATATGAAAAAAAAAGAACACAACAGTAAACTTATGATTTCTGAAGCAATTTTTAAACTCTCACGCGTTTATTTATTGATCACTTTACGCACAAAACGGTACAAAACTGGACTTAAGAGTCCGAAAACTAGTAATAAAAACTACAGGTGGTGCCATAAAATTATACGTGTCTGTCCACAGCGCCGTCGCTACCACGGATGATGGTCCGTCGGCTAGCGCGGGCGGCGAGGCCAAGCGCGCGCGCCTGGGACACCAGTAGCGGTAGCAGTATGTCCCTCGCCGGCAGCCGCGGCAGCCCGGCAGCAACCCCGCCCACACCCAGCGCCGGCAGCAGTGCCCCCAGCACCGGCAGTGGCAGCGGCAGCGCCACCTCAACATCAGACTCCAGCTCCCTCCCAGACCGCGCCCAGATCAACATGGAAATCGACTTCGACTTCGACTAAAACTCACTCGAGCCGTCGCCAAACGCGGCCTGCGAAGTGACAGTGCACCCAGTGATAGTGATAACGATAACGAGACCGGAAAATTTGTACAGTGTCAGCCGTGTGCGCCACCTTCGCGAGGGCCTGTCGTAGCGATGGGCGTCGGAGTGTAGAACCAGTCGTGTCGGAAACTGGGCGAGCGTGCCTTCTAGTGCAGTGCTAGTGTTGTGCTACTAAATTTTGTCCGTGGCGGTCGGAGGAAGGGTCGGACCGCGGGGTTGCCCAGGTGGCCCCGCTTACCCTTCGCTTGGCGTGACGCGTCACAGCTGCATACCTCACGCTTCCTGACGCAAACCTCTACAACTTCGATGGATTATTTCTGATACCGCATTTACCTTATATGAAACAACTTATGAAGCAATAACCATAGGAATATATATATAACGTAAATTCATGATTTCAATTTCATAGTATACACCAATAAAAAGATAAACTGACAGCCTTGGCTCAGTCATTTCGTTGCAAAGGGATTGATGCGTTTTATTTTTAATTTGTTTTGAACAAATCAAATGTTATGTTTACAATTCAAACTGTTAAGTGTATTAGAGAATACTTTGCTAGCTTAAATGTTTAGTAAAATATTTAGAGGATCCAGTAGCTTATTTTGAGTTTATAATATTCTATCTAATCCCTTTATGATGAAATGCTACTACAAAAATATCTACTTATCAATTTCTTTTGTGTAAATTTTGTATATAATAATCGTACATAATGTAAGCTTTTGTTGCAAACTAATATTGATTGTGAGGTCACTTTTTAATTTTCGATTCCTTCGGATGTGACCTGAACGAGGTTATGTGTAAAAAGTATAAAAAAAAATATTGATACAGATAATGTATTGGAAATCCTTAGAGGATTGGACTACTCCATGGTGTAGCTAAAATGATACTGTGGTAGTAGTCATACTGCGACAATGCAACTATGTGTTTGGATCATACAATTTTGTCAGAAGTGAGTACACATTGTGGTTATGTTTGCCAAATACATGTATATACTAACTATGTAGTGGTTTAAACCGTAATCCAAAGCTTAATCACAAAATCGCTGCTTATTTTCATCATAGCCCTTTTAGACAAAGTATTTTTTACTTTTAGTTTTAACTATTCATCCAATTACTATCATCACTTAGTACTGAGGCCAATGGATACATAATATTGGCCTATTTAAAATGATAACTTGCAATATTTAAGTTTTTTATTGTCATATTTATTTAACGCATTAGATATTTTGATTGTACAAGATGTTTGTTTTGCTTTGTAATTTTATTGAAAATAAATTTTCAGTAGCCCATGTGATTGACGATATATTATTATAATATATTACATCGAGGATGTATTAAACATGTATAATTTATAACCTATTTAGCACAGTGTGATATTCTATCCTTTTGCTCAATTACACTTTTGGTAACAAAAATTGAGAAATTATTAGTCTATGTACAGTTTGTATTTCTTATCTATCACCAGTTTCACCACCAGTGGTTTGACCCCTTTTTACTGTGTATATTTATTTAAAGTGTGTTTTGAGCGAGCAAACTAATTTTGATTGAGTATTTAACAGTTACCACAGAAAGAGAACTATAAAAATCGTATATGTATATTTAGGTAATGTTAACGGAATTGGAATAAATACGGAACTGTTAAATATTACTTATCTTGAATGTCTGTGACTTATATAATAAAATTTATATTTGAGTGTAAAGAAACAATGAGTTTAAACAACCAAATTCGCAGAATATGACCATAGCATGGAAATGTACAACGAAGTATAATGACTTTTTGCTGTTAGGGGAATAAATAGATATCATATTAGTAATATATTGACAAACAACCGGACGCGACTCATGTGGGGTGAAAATGAAAAGATGACAAGGTAGTGAATAATGCAGATAGATGACTGTCACAGTAGTTAGTGATAATTTACAAGGTTGTTGTAAATTTTGATAATTTGTTTGTTTCTACGTATCAAGGAGATAAGTACGCGTGCGAGTCAATGCTTACTCAAATAATTAATTTATTATTGTTGTAACAGTCGGGTTAGATAGAAACACCAATTAAAACATATGTACAAAATCCATTTGTCTACCCATGTTGTGAAATTACGGATGCTCTTTGCATATTTTTATAATATATAACGATAATTAGAGAATGATTCAAATATTACATATTTATGCATGGATCGCGGGGAATTTAGTTTACTAATGCGTAGCAGGAACATTCCTGTTACTTGTGAGACTATTTTTATAACAGTGGTATTTCTTGCTTGCTAGAAGTACATGCGTACTGTATAAATGTTATTTTATATGTGCTAGATTAATAGATTAGCAATAGAGCCAGCTATACAAGTTTTAAATTACGAGTGCCGAGTTTTGTTACAAACATAATAAAACAATATTCTAAATAAATAGCTTTTACATAGAATTGAAGACAAAACACAGTATGCCTATAAAATAGTATGTACTTTAGAGCTAGACAAGACCTACGTTCCTAAATATAGGATCCAATGTACACTTTAGTGTTGATTGAGCGCAAGTTTCACCAACCAAGGATGTTTTAGTTAGACATAATATTATGTAGTACGTCCTGTGGGGTGTTGTTGTTATTGGTATTGCAATGTTTTATTTTGTGTTCGTTTCAATAAGATAAGGAAATAGGTGGCTGGTGAAACCTGGTGCTTCAAACATGCATTTCAAATTTTGGATCCAGAACACAATCTGGGTCTGCGACTGATCTCTTAAGTGCTTTACTTAAGGTTAAAATTTGAAAGTGTATTTTTGTAAAATCATCACTTGAATTGTACTTTATGTATAATGGTTATTTAATTAAAATTTTCTAATAATTTAATATAGAGTGAGAATGTTCCTGTGGGGTGTGTGTGCTCCGTAACAGACTACTGCCGGCTTTGTCAGATCGGAGAGGACGAAGCTTCCATACGTTTCCAGACTCATTTCAAGCATCCACAAACATAACGAAATTGTATAAATGTATCGTGTGATTTATTTATTAAAATTGAATCGTCTCATTACGTAAGCTGATATGGAACTTTGTCGGAGACCGAGTGCATGCAATGGCGCGAACGAACAGTTTCATATCAAAGCAAAGGTTTTGTTACATATAATGTAAACAACTATAGGTGTAGAAGTTTGTAAAAAGGTGAAAATTAATAAGCAAGTGTAAATGTTAATTAATAATAGATTATTAAATTTAATGTAAAGTTTTCAAAATAAATACAGGCATATTGAAAATAGTTGTTTATTTTCACTGTTAAGTTTACGATAATTTTACGTTTTTTCGGAGACAATCGAACTTGAGTTGAAACTGCACTGAAATATGGTCCTATATTTTTACAAGCTTTTATTTTACTGTTTTAGATTCAGAATGTCCCTACCACAAAGTGTTCCTCTCCCAAAAAAATTAGTTTACCTTCCCCGTCCCGAAATATACCAATAGAAATCTGGCGAAGGCCACACAGGCTTTATCTACTAGGAATTAGCACTGAATACTAACACCTCGTCCATATCTGCGACACTTTTTCAGTGGCAAAAACAAATAAAGCACAAATAAATGTATTAAATCCACAGATATCTATGTAAAAAAGGGTAGGTGAGTTATACTCGCTCCGCAAGTGACGCACTATACCAAGGCTATATATTCGGAATTTAGCCTACCCTCAGTGTGGAAAGGGACCAATGGCGAATTCTTGTGTCCGAAGCCAAAATCCACTTCGGGTCGCTGAGCCACTGAAGTAAGTAACCTCAGTGTCGCATCGTCCGGGATCGCGAACGCAGTCATTTGGTCATTTGGATTTGGATAATTTCTCAGAGAATTGTAGAAGTTAGATTTTTTTGTTTCAACTCTTTAATTCGGATTTGATCGATTGCGGGGAAAAAATTTCCAATAATAAATCTCGGAAGAGGGAATAAAAATTTCTTCGGGAAACTTGCTTGGCCGTAACCACTATCGCGTTTTCGGTACCGTGTTAACCTTATCTCCTCTGTGTCCCCCTGTCACAGAATATTGGTGATTCTAACGCCCTGCTGACAGACAGACGAGGCTCAGGCGAATCAGACGGGTTGTGTCATAGCCTCCTTCATACGGAGGCTATGGTTGTGTAGATCAGATGGTAGTCGCCGCACGGTGCCATAAAACAAAATTTTAACTAAGAATTCTGGAAGGAAATCGCTTTTAGTAAATCTGAAAGCGCTTTCCTAGTGAAAGAGCGGACCCTGGCTGACAGCTCTACCGCTAGCCGCTAAGCTGGGATTTACGGCTATGAAAAAAAAGACTCGTAAAACTCTAGGATATGGTCGGAACGAACGATTGATCCACACGAAGTCGCAAACAAAAGCTTTACTAAATGTACGAATGCAAATGGAGTAAAAAAAGTGAGAGGCTCCATTCGAAAGTACCAGGCGGTCATCGGCAGCGGGCGGTGTCGGGCGAGGTAATTACGAGGCAGATGCGTGGACACGTGCGCCCGGCCGCACCAGTGTTTACCGAAACCCAAACGTGCCTGTGAACGGGCACCGGGAACAGGTAGAATTGAATTCGACGATGGATTGGATGACTTGGGTGGGATAGGTGTTTAATTAATTTAGTAGACGTTTTAGTAACGATGGTTGGTTATGTGTTATATTTTTAGATGCAAAGCCTGCAGACTATTTTCAGACTTCTAAGTCGCTACACTCTTGACTGACTAGTCGTGGTCATCGGTTGAGATTTGGCAGTACGTTTCACTGTTTCAGACTAGGAACATATTTATTTTATCTTACGGAACTACTTGTGTCTAAAAGTATTCATTCGTCTTATTTCGAACTCCGTAATCTTAAGTAGCTGCAGGTACCTAACCTAAACAGGCACCTTAACTTAAATAAGAAATACCTACCTACTTACCGAATATCGAAATAAAATTAAGTAGGTAGATACCTAAGCACTGAATATGTAACAGATACCATCCTGAACTGCGCTTACTCACCGAAGTATCGCGAATCAATGTCCTAATTATCTGCGAGCCAGAGGTGGATACCCTGGCCGGCGCTACACCTCCGTCAGTTATAGGCAGGATAGGTAGATGGAATTTTAATATCCATGACCCTGAATAATGCGACGGGCGATCGCCACTCGGCACAAAACGAGCAAACTAAGTTATGTCTTTGACCCGCGGCGCGCCTGCGCCCGCGCCGCCGCGCCGCAATTATTATAAAGGTGCCTGAGCGCAGCTGACGTTACACCTGCCGCCATCTTTAACATTTCTTTAGCTTTTTTTCGCCATCGAAGTTATTGGCCTATTTTTTATGGCGCAAGCTGTTGAGACATCTGACGCCCGCATTTTAAATCCTTTGTTGGGCCTCGGCCCGCGGCCACGCTAGGATAATAAGGAGTAGCAGCTGCCTACCTTGAGAGCCAGGTGCGACGCCCGCGCCCGTCACGTGGCCAAGCCGACTTTGTTACATTTCACAACATTTTTTTACACGGATTGCGGCGATTAAATAAAGCTTACGAAATTCAGGTTGGATTTTTATGTTCTTTGTTACTTGTGTAATGGAGCACCAAAGATTACGAAGGGTAGGTACGAACCTGATACCTCTCAAAATTATCTAACTATCATTGTGTCGTAGTTATATGTAATAAATGTCTTTGTTTCTTTCTTTCAAACGTTTACATAATAACATTCAAAGTACAGTTTCGGTGTTAAGTGACCCTTAAAAAAAGATCCACTGAGTCCACAATGACCCTACCTAGTGCGTGCTACTTAGTGGAATGTTCAACTACATAATAGCGACAGTTTACCAAATGGCAATGATCAACCTTTTCTTCAGAGGGTTGTTGAATGTACCGTGACATTTATAGCCAGCTTGTTTAGATCTTAGGAATTATAAGATGGTAAATTACTCTTTATTTATATCCTATCTACTAATGTAATAAATACGAAAGTTTATATGGATGTACCTATGTTTGAATGTTTGTTAACGAGGTAATTTATCCCTTAATTGAATGTGGTACCTGCGGTAACGGGGTTGGAACGATGGGATAAATGTGATGCACATCATCTAATGCCTGTCATCCAACTAACGTCCGGGCATCGGTGAGCCCTCTTACCTCGCACGTGCAAGTTGTGGAATGAGCTCCCTCCCGAAGTCTTCCCTTTGCACTACATAAAACAAGGGGTTTATCAAAAGGCATGTCTACAGGACCTCAAAGACCGGCACAGCATCCGCTCCCCTTAGGTTACAGAAGTCATGGACGATGGCCGCTTTCCATCAGGTGGATCCTATCCGTATGGTTCCCTAGTAATTAGGTCAATTTATCGTTGTTCGACTTAAAATGACTGATACAGATTACAGACATTCGACCTTACAGAATACCGCAGCTAAACAATACTCTTTTAAATAGTATTGTGTTTCTGCCGTTGAGTAAGTTTTCCAGTGCTCCATGGGGTGGGAATTTGGGGAACCATGGCTATGGCAGTGGAGGGACATTTGCCTTTTTGCTGCCGGAGTAACGTGTTATAGAGGTGTGCAAAGCATTGGTGATACTCTCGGTGTTGCTAATGTTTATAGGCAGTGGTGACCACTTTCCATCGGGTGGCCCGCCTCGCCTGTTTGCCTACCGTATGACATAAAAAACGACCTACCTCTAACCAGTACAAGATAAGCTAGCGTCTCTATAGATGCGCAAATATAAGAGGGGGCGCCACCTAGTTGGGACTCCTGTCTCCCAATCAACTATTTGATATTTCAAATGTCTTTGTAAACTGTTTAAAATAAAATAATAAAAGCAATGTTAGCTTTTATACTGATTTAGGTAGGTCGGTAATCTTTTGTACAAAGCGACTAATATCTGAAGACTGAAACTAACCAACTTGTACCTCCGTAGACCAGAAAAAAGGTACAGAAGCATTTTCCGATGAGTATCTTCAACAGGGCATTGGTGGCATAAATAGCTAGTGTCGGACTCGTAAGCGTGAGTGGAAACTGGGAAATATTCAGCATCGCCAATAGACACCGCATCACCCGGAGAGTCCTATTGGTTTGTTTTTATACCACTAAGGTGGCAAGCTTAACAAACCTGCCTAGCGATAAGCAGGTGATGATAGGTACTAACCGAGACTTTCGCAAAAAATTACCGTGCTAGCGTGCCTTGTCCGCTCAATAAAGCTCTTCTCGGCTAATCTAAGGTTAGCTGGAAGAAATCCTGTTGTGGGATAAGCTCGCCTTTGCATTATAAACTATATTTTCTTTTGTCATGTGCTATATTATTGGAACAAAGAGTTTACATACAATATTCGTAAATTTTATATGAAAGATTTATTTTCAAATGACACCCGGTCGAGAATCGAACGCTATACCCACTCTATGCATTACAGATAGCGCATGGGACCACCGCGCCACTGGGGTCGTATAAGGTCATAATAATGTTGATAATTTGATATTGATAATTGTGTCTGCATTTAACGACTACTACTAACCCTCGTGGGTGGTAAAGTAAAGTAAAGTAAAGTAAATATGTATTGTTAAAAAACTGGTTTACAAATATATGCCATAGCAGTTTACCCATTTCGGGTGTACAATATTCAAATTATTATTACACAACACAGAAAAACCAAACGACGAAATAAACTTATTAATAACCGAATTTACTTTAGTATTATCGTATCTATTTAAATAACTATAACAAAAAAACTTCAAAAACAAAACTTCTTAATATTTGGATTGTAATTAAATTGGTGATTCGCGAAGTACTTACCAACTAGTATACCTAATAATACCTATCTAAGTACCTACTACAGGTGTAACAAACCATTCTCCTTCTTCAAGTCTTACTCACTCAAATCTGTTCAGATTTGAGTGAGTAAAATTGTTAATATTATATTAATAATTTAATTTTTTTATATTTTGTAAGTGTACAAATATTAGCTATACGTTTTTAGCTACCTTCGCTTATCTATGACATAAAACTAAATTCATTTCTAAATTAAAATATTCTATTACACAATTTTTTTCTCTAGTACCTCGCCACCGCCACTAAACATACTGAATATTACAAGACAATAAGTGTTGGTGGAGGACCTCAGCATGCTACCTTTTTACGACATGTACGTAAATAAAGCAAACTATTAATAGTTACGACAAAGTTGCAGGGTTTGTCCGTCCATCCACCCCGAACGCTACGTCACTCGTACACCTGCACTCACACTTGTCCGCCATTATGTCGGGTAATGACATGTGTCCTGCACTAAGCGGAAAGGGAAAGGATACGCCAGCTGTAAGCAAATTATTGGTTATATCTTGCTCAACGAATTACGACCTTGCTGGTTCTTTTTGTTGTCCCCGACTGTAACTTCCGTTTAAACTTTCTCATCGTTAATGCTAGCCTGTACAGTGCGTTTCAATAGAGAATGGTGCAATAGAAGATAGAAGTAAAGCACGAGAACGGTTAGTATTATCCACAGTTTAAATTAAATTTTAAATAATAGTGGACAAATTCACACGGCGCCATCTAGCCCCAAACTAAGCAAAGCTTGTACTATGGGTGCTAGATAACTGATATACTTCTAAATACGTACATATTTCATATAGAACGAACACCCAAATCCGTAACAGGGAATCGAACCCGGGAACTCTGCGTGCCAGACCGGCCAAATTGACCACTGAACCACTCAGGTCGTCGAAATGTAAATAAGAATCGATATTTATTAAAATAAGTCAATAATTATTTAGAATTCTGTGGATAATACTTATCGTCATTATCATGCTCACTTTTGTCTTTTTCTGTTGACATATACTTAACTTCACCTAAAAAAAAATTTCCTAGAGCAAGGCAAGTAAATTTTTATTTTATGTCTCGCCAACATTTTATCGATCATATAAGTGTACAGAAGAGACTATATGGACCAACCCAAAAACCAGTATCTACAAAAGGAACTCACGTTGCTCTGCGCGTCTATAGAGACGCTAGCTCATCTTATACTGGTTTTTGATAGGTCAATTTGCGGTTGACTGTACCCTTAGCATCAAAGTATTTATTTGAGTTATGAATCTTCCGCGGTTTACTTACGGATACACTTTATAGTTTTTCATCTTTAAAGTTTATCTTAAATGATGTCACATAAAATAAACTAAACGGCACGATAAATAATAATAAATGACACGTATTCTAGTTTGTTTGTTTTGGGGACACTTTTTCTGCCGGTAAGTGTAAAAGGCAAAGCTGATGACTCAAATTCGATTTTACTGCTAGCGTCGTTAGCGTGACAGCATAGCTCCAGGGTTCGATTCCTCGCCAGGCAAATTGAAATGATTAAAAGTAAAATAAGTTTCACCATCATCACAGCCCGTAACAGTCCACTGCAGGACTTAGGGCCTCTCTCACGAAAGGGGGGGTTATTGCCATAATCTCCACGCTTCGCAGGCGGTTGGAGATCGCAGTGTTTAAATATAACAATGGAAAATGCTGCTGCCCATTTTCCAGACTACGGAGACTCTTGATCTTTTGCCTCGAAAACATAAGTTTAGTAGTTTGAAAATATTGTGATTTTTGGCTAGGGTTTTAGGTAAGAGTGAAATTGCCATTGCGCAGTTAGCCAAAAGAGTTTAACATACTTAGTCCTCATGACTTCAAAGTACGTACTGCTAGTTATTTTAATTTTCATTGTTATATGTGCTAGTTGGTACTTTCTATAAGGTTCGACTTGATAACCGATGTTGCAGTACAAATAAATTAAAAATACAAATATGCTGGGACAAATTCACACAGCGCCATCTAGCCCTAAAGTAAGCAAAGCTTCTGTTGTGGGTATTAGATCACCAATAAACACTGATACACTTATTATATAAACTACACCCTGACCCGTAACAGAAATTAAAATTCATAATTTCAATTTCTGTTAAAGCGGGAATCGCACCCGGGACCTCTGCGTAGCAGTTAGGCATGTTATCCCACTGAACCACTCAAATCGTAATCTTCCCTTCTCCAAAACCCTCCCATCTATTTCCATCAAGTAGCCAAGTAAATTCAAGCCTGAATTATTCGAGTACCTACTTACAAGGAATGTAATAAAAAAAATATTCATTCGACGCGTCACCCACGCTCTCTCGCCATAAATACTCACCTAAAATAAGTCATAGGATTGCGTGGACCGAGTGGGTCCCCTCGATCGATGGTGCAGGCCGGCACAGCACCCTTGCGAAGTAGGTCATGCTCCCCCAATGCTCCTAGCTACCAGGGCTCGATACACCTAATCTCGCTTTCCGCTGGAAGGAAGTGTCGGGTCGCCCCTGCATTGCGCTAAATGTTCGTGGTCGTTGGCGAGTTCGTAAATGACAGTCCTTGCGGTTACTTTGATGGGTTACCCGCCATTTTATGTGGGTAATGAGAAAAGATACATAGGAAATTACTGGGATGAGGCATTTCATCTTAGTTCTCACAGTGACAACGCACCTATGGTTTTGCATTTTGGTTACCTGTAATTTTGAGTAATTTTGATGATGATTTGAGATACCGTAGATGTTATTGGCGATAGTTAGCATTTACCATCAGGTGGGCTGTCTGTTCGCTTGTCACTGAGTAGCATAAAAAAGAGGTAGGTACCTACGCCT
This sequence comes from Blastobasis lacticolella, assembly GCA_905147135.1. Taxonomy (NCBI): domain Eukaryota; kingdom Metazoa; phylum Arthropoda; class Insecta; order Lepidoptera; family Blastobasidae; genus Blastobasis; species Blastobasis lacticolella. The sequence continues at coordinate 16,052,918 of LR990053.1, read as the reverse complement.
CTGCATTGCGCTAAATGTTGATGGTCGTTGGCGAATTTGAAGATGACAGTCATTGCGGTTACAGATGCGTTACCCGCCATTTTATATGGGTAATGTAATGAGAAAGGATACACACAAGGTACCTCCTTAAATTAATATATAATTTGATTAGTAAAGGTACCTACAGTGCGCGCGAGAGTTCATGTCCTTCGGGCACGACTGTTTAAATAATTAGAGTAGCGATAGATTCACTTATTTGAAGGCTCGATACATCGCCATCTCACTCGGTTGCGGTTTGAGCGAGTGAAATGGCGATGTATAATGCGTTCGAGTAAGAGCGTCGGTGGCCGGGCGGTTGAGTATCCAACTCATAAGCGAGAGGTACCGGGTTCGAATCCCGCTCCGGCCATGTACTAATGACTGTTTTCAGGGTTACGTACATTAGTTGAATACTAACCGATGCTCTTACGGTGAGGGAAGACATCGTGATGAAACCTGCACATTCAGGCGACTGGATGTGTAACCATGATCCAATCTGGCCAGGTTCCTCTGGTAGCAGGGTCATGGAGGTCAGATGGCAGTCGCTCCACTGTAATTACCTGACCTGCCAAATACTGGATCATGGTCAAGGCGGACCCCGGGGCCTCGTCCTCGAGAGCACAACCGGGACATTAACGCTAAGATGATGAATGCGTTCGAGTTAAACGGTCGTGCCTGATAGACATGAAATGTACGTACCTAGGCTGTGTGCATTACAATGTAATAAAGCAAGCTTATGCCTAAAAGAGATCTCCTCCATACCCATGCCCATACCCAACTATAGGAAAAAAATGAACGTCAATTTCATTGTTTAACTACGCCATATTGTCATGCGCGAATAAATATGTCAAATATTCGTGAATATATAGCGAATATGACTGAACTGCTAAGCACAGCAATCAAACGTTGACGCACTCATTATGGTTGGCAGTAAACTTACTTTCTAACATTTGTATTTCGTTGTACCACTTTGAATAATACAACTTTGTAAAGTACCGAGTAATTAAATGTATCCTAGTCTAACAATTATACGTCTAGGCTGTAGGTCGGTGAGTAGGTATATTAAATACGCTTAATTTAATAAAATGATATAACCAAGTGAATTTTTTTCTCTATAGTAATTTAGTTAACTTACGGAAAATTCTTGGCTAGCTACTTCGTTGGTTCCAGGGTTGAGGCCGATTCATATGCTCGGACAGCATATTGTTGGCCATAGCTACCAATTGACCTATTGGCAGTCTGTTGTCACCTTCGTTAATAGTTTGTCTGCGAAGCGGTGGGAGAGCGTGTAGAGTTTACGTTCACGGGTGCGGGTCGTTCTGTCAAATCGCTAATGTGCCGCGGGGTACTTGTGTTCTGTACGCTCAACGTTTATGCTCGCCTGGTACTCGGGGGCGCTCGCATTTTTTGGTATTGGAAACAAAACCAAGGAAAATAAAATTCACCTCTGATTAGGTGATTATTAAGCATTCCGATCGTGTGCAAGTGAAAACATTTATTGTAATAAGTAGAAAAAAGCTTTCAACACTATACCAGAATAGTTTCTTAAGGTTTTTTTTAAATACGAAATTCCCTAACTTACGAATAGCTACGCCGGAAACAACCTACTTCTGTTTTCTGATTGATTAAATTGCGAATAACAATTATGATAAAAAATTGCAAAGTTAGCTGCTACCTTCATAGACTGGCAAATTTTTTTATACTCTGTGATGGTGATGACCAATCCTGAAAAGGCTAAAAAGGCCTAATTGTTTTAAAGGCAGACCATCAAGTCCATTGCAGGGCATTTAAGATCAGCCGAATCGTACGGAGCCGATGGATGCAAGATCAGACAAACACTGTCGGGGTGGAAGGCAAGGAGGTACATGACAAGGAGGGATTCAGCCGCATTGCGTCAAGCTGTAAATGTGGCGGCACAGAATATTGATACTTACGTAAGTAACGACTGAGAGTGGGATGATGGTTTAACGAGTGTTATGGAACAAGACAGCACAATAAGTTACACTGTTTCGTTCATATAAAGAAGTTACTAGTATATTTAGTTTAGTTTCGGTAGACTTTAAACCGTGCCTCTAAATGCGATGTAAAGTTAGTTAGTTAGTAGTGGTGTAAAGACGCAGCGTGGGTAGGCCTCCCACAAGGTGGACCGACGACCTGGTAAAGATCGCAGGTACCAGCTGGATACGGAAGGCACAGGACAGGAAGGTCTCTGGGGGAGGCCTATGCCCAGCAGTAGGCGTCTTTCAATAGATATAATGATGATGAAAGTTAGTTACATTTCAATAGCTAAAAATAAAATAATTTAGCGCGACGACAAACAGCATAGCCGTGACGGGGGCGCAACTTTTCTTCTTATAACTTTTATGGCGGCGGCATTTTAGTTCCTGTTTACATTACATTCAGTAACTATCGTTGTCGCGATTCATTGTCTTGTGTCGGGTTGGGTTACTTGATGCGCTGCGGCTTGTACAGCCGCCCCCGGCGCATTTCACGCCCGATAGAAGCCCAATGAACTTGTTAAGCTGCTGCGCGGTTATGCGGTCCTGGTACCGCGGTGCGCCGCGCGTGGTTGCGAGCCGGGCCATGCGGATTCTAGGGGCGCTACGGAGGGCCCCGGGGCCGCGAGGGTGCCAACGAGGTCGAGGCCTCGGCTCCCCTCTGCCCGGGATTCCACGAGAAGCAAATAAGTCTGTCAGTTGTCACGTCGCAAATTATCTATATACGAGTAAATTATACACATAGTATTAGTAACACAAAGTCTCTTTCCGCCGTCTATATCGATACGTTTAGTTTTTTTTAAACTGCGCAACGTATTTTAATGCGGCTCACATCTATAGATAGAGTGATTCAAGAGGAAGGTTTATGGGGTATAAAAAGGGTAGGTTAGGGTAGGGGTAAAGTAGGTGTAGGATAGATGAAAGTTTGGTGTAGGGTAGGCGTAGGGGTAGGGTAGGGGTAGGTCGCCACGCGAACGAAGTCGCAGCTGGTTAACTAGTTTAAAAAAATATAGCTACTTCATCCATGACAAAGAAGCAGACAGCCCACATGATGAAAAGTGCTTATTGTCGCCTATACCACCTACAGTTGATGCACCATCTCATGTAACAGTAACATGACCTACATATCGAAAATCCCAAGTATTTAATTAATTTCGAAGTACCACACCGATTACAGCGAAACAAAGCTAACAACCATCTAGGAATTCTAGGAGCTTCGGTAGCCTATAATGGCTAGCGTATGCGAGATAGGAGAGGTAAGAAGTATCGGGTTCAATTCCCTGAGTTTTGTACCTACCTACATTAGTTAAACACTAACCGATGCTCTTGAAAACATCGTGAGGAAACGTGCACATTCCGGCGACTTAATGTGTAACTTTTTTTTTATATCATACAGTAGGCAAACAGGCAAGCGGGCCACCTGCTGGAAATGGTCACCACTGCCTATAGACATTAGCAACACCAAGAGTATCGCCAATGCTCTGCCCACCTCTATAACACGTTGCTTTGGCAGCAAAAAGACAAATGCCCCTCCACTGCCAAAGCCTCGGTTCCCCAAATCCCCACCCCATGGAGTACTAGATACCTTACTCACCGGCAGAAACACAACACTATTTAAAAGAGTATGATCGAATCAGCTCAGGTTCCCCTGTTAACAGGGTAATGTAGGCCAGATGGCAGTCGCTATGTTGTAATTACCTGACTTGCCAAAACCTAGATCATGGTCAAGGTGGACCCGGGGCCCTCGCAAGCGAGAGCACATCCGGGATATTGACGCCAAGATGATTTTCGACTTTTTCTTCCTACATAAGAATTGCATCAATATCGGCATATCCGGCAGCTTTAATCAATACAAACAGACACACTGATTAATACTTGTAGAGATTTTTGCTTCTGACATTAAAACACACTATGCAGTACAGTGACACTGACAGTACTACAAGTGCGCTGTCACTGCGAGAACATTACACCTCATGCCATTGCCATTTTAACTGGAATTGTGACTATTTAGATATTAATAAACTTTCTTTTTCTCTAGCTATTCGCTATTATTCTGTCTCGACCGTATTTCATTTTTCACTAGCTAGGTACTTGGAGGAAGAATCCCGAGTTATAACCATCTCGATTGGAATGTCAACTTACATAAGCTTGACAGAAAGTAGGTAACCTACGAGTAGCTCCGACAGAGAGCCAGCAGCGTTGGTCAGGTTAGGAAATTGCATAGTCTCAGCTTAATAGAGTTAGTTTCCTGACGGCAAGCTGTCGTGGAGGGCTTGTCTGCGGTCTACAATTCTGTGACTGACTATGGCGAGCAGAAAGTTCTCCTTAACTTCACAATTGGCATTTTTGTTTATTCATATAGTCGCCTAATGCGATAAAAATCGGTAGTATCGAGCTTTCCCTTCGGCCGCCTAGAAAACCAATGCTACGCAACCAGTTACGTATGAATAATTTTTTATCTTGCTACGAAAGTAGTTAAAAGACCTTTTTTTTGTACGAAATAAGTTTCGTAAAGATAATGATCTCACTATTACGATGTTAATTTTTTTTCCGTTAAGGTGGCAAACAAGCTTACGGCCTGCCTGATGATAAGCAGTCACCGCAGCCTATGGATATTGGCAATACCAAGGGCATCACCCAAGCGTTACCGACTCCGTAAAAACAACTTTCTTGAAGAACTTTCACCACTTTCTTGAAGAACTCCATAACCTCCCCTTCACCTTCCTTTTCTTTTGAAACACTGCCTGACCCCTATCATCATAGAGCGGAGACAGCTGGGCCGACCGCGCTTTTGCCACCATCATTTTCGCTCGCAGCTTCGCTCCCAAGTAAGTACAAGTACCTATGCACCTCCCAATGCGATAGTGAGTTTCTGCGCCCCTTTCGTCACTCATCCAGGTGGTACGGGTGGAAAGTTATGGCGGATAGTATGGTTGTGAATTTCCACTTCCCAGTCGTACTCACACACGACCAGGAATAGAAACTCATGGATTCGTTTTCACTATCTGCAGCGATGACATAAGTACGATATCGTTTGATCAAAGTGATCATGAGATTTTGTAAGCATTTTGCAGTATTGTTGTAGGTAAAGTTACATTGTCTTACAGCTTAGTTGATTTATTTTTAATTCACGTCATTGGTCAAAAAGAGCCCATATTTAACGAGACCATAGCGTCTTACAGTTATATAACCCACCACTGGTTTTGCTCCGTTCAGCGTTTTGCAGAAATTTAATTTGCATTTATCGTTATTATGAATGACTGCCGCCTTTAATATTATTCAGCGCCCCGTCTGGAGTGAGTCTGCTAGTAAGACCGATAAAAAAGTTAAGCATGGCGATGACGGTGACGAACTTCAACATCAGCACAGCACCGAGCTGGAACTCGACACTCGTTAGGTGTGTGTCTTAACATCGTTGGCGAAGCGTGGTTAACCAAGGTCTTCTACTGGGGATACTGGAAGTGGGTAAACTATCTCAGGGCCTATTGGCACCCCTTGCGTGTTATTAAGGTTTTCTTCCGATTCATTTTTTTAACAATACCCTCGAGAAGTTCCTAAACACTGAACCGTTTATGATGCAATTGAAAACGATACGTCCGATCAGTAGATACAGTACATTGCCATCGATAGGCACACAGGTACGCATAGAGATACAAAAAACCTTATTTTCGTATCAGGGATTAATGAAGTTTTCAAAACGAATCACTGTTCACATTTATCAACGTAGTTGATTATTGTAGCTACACTTAATGGCACACAAAGTTGTCTAACTTGAGCAACAGTAAGCGAAAATTTTTTGTCTCTTCTGAAAACGGAATAAATTGAAATAAAACGTGTTGTACTCTACTTTACTTAACTTCAAAAGTAAGTCACAAGTTCATCATAAGTTACCCCTTTAAATATTTGTTTGTTAACAATACGTTAAGCACTTAGACAAGTTTTTGTGTCGTTGAGTGTATATAATGTGCCACCGGATGTTTTCTTGAGTTCATCGAACTCTGTCCCTAAATCAAAGACATGTTTCCATTGCTGGCTTTCATTGTGTGTATACCGATGTGAGCGTGTGCGAAGCTTGATATTGATCAATCAATCAGTCCAAGTTCTATAGGTAGAGATATCAACCAATACCACGGTAGCACTGAATAGTAGGCACACGGTGGTATCTCTAAACAGATACATTTTTCGTTATTCTACACAATCGCTTTCGCTAGTTACACGCTATTGGGCGCTTTATTATTACTTTGACGTGACGTTATTATCGTGGGCATTCACGATATAGGGGAGAAGTGGCATCTACTATGAATAAATGAAGTTTTCATTGTTCTATACAGTCGTTTTCGCTATTACACGCTGAGTAGAGTAATAGTATTAGCTTCTACTATAGCGTAAGCACGGCTAGATCAACCATTAACCAGACTGTCGCGTCTATCAACGCCGCCATGGCTCGCGGCGACACCCATCTATAGGCAATTGCAATTAATTGATTTATTTTTTATTAAACAGAGTAGAAAGTAGCATAATAGATATGATTGTCGAGGCTCACTTGCGCTGGTGGTGTGATGTCCGGCAGAGTAGAATAGCACCAACTCTTTATACTCGTAAGTGTTGTACAAGGTGACAAATGTTTCGACATCTCCAGTGACGTCCAGTTTCGCAGTCATTTGGAAGAAAAGGTCAAGCTCGCATCTAAAAAGCTGGGTGTGCTAAACAGATCAAAGCAATACTTCACGACGGGGCAACGGCTTCTCCTTTACAAGGCTCAAGTCAGACCCCATCTGGAGTATTGCTCTCATCTATGGGCGGGAGCACCGGCATATCAGCTTGGTCCTTGTGACTCGATCCAAAAGCGTGTTGTGAGAATTGTCGATGATACTATGCTCACAAGTGGTATTGAGCCGCTGAGTCAGCGGAGGGATTTCGCCTCCCTTTGTGTGTTCTACCGCTTGTACAAAGGTGTTTGTTCTGAAGAACTGTTTGACATTATGTCTACAGCTACATTCTATCATCGCACCGCTCGCCATCGACAGGGAGTTCATCCTCACACCTTGGAGCCAAATTGGTCGCGAACGGTGCAGTTCCAAAAGAACTTTCTCCCACGCACACTAAGGTTGAGGAATGAACTACCTGGAAAGGTTTTCCCTGGAGAGTACAACATGGAGTTCGTCAAGAAAGGGATTAAAAGGTTTTTACGGGGTCGGCAACGCGTGGGTGATGCCCCTGGTATTGCAAACGTCCATAGGCTGCGGTGACTGCTTACCATCAGGCAGGCCGCAAGCTTGTTTGCCACTTTAGTGATATAAAAAAAAATGTTTTCGGCACAAAAGATCTAGATGCTGCGGTGGCAGGAAAATGGGCAGCAGCTTTTTCCATTGTTATATTATAACACTGCTGTCAAGCGTGAAGGTTATTACAATAACCACCCCTTTCGTGGGCCCTAAGTCCTGCAGTGGACTGTTGTGCGCTGTGATGATGACTTGCGCTGGTTTAGTCACGTGTTCCGTAAACCCCAGGGACACCTAGGTCTGCCAGTACCAGGAAAGTGGTCCGCGGAAGGCCCTGGAAGCGACACTGCCGAGTCGGATGCGAAAGCCAATGGCGTATGCCGCGAGGATGCATAAGACCGAGTGAGAGTCGGAAAGCGTATCCTGGCTGAAGTTAGGACGCTCGAAAGATGATGATAAGAGTTTAATGTAACACCAATGTGTCAGGTACTAACTAGGACCTCTATAGACTAGAAAACGTTGTTTATTTATTTGACGTGATTACTTTTAGTGACAAACGAGCAAATAGCCCACTGATGGTAAGCACTAAGTGTCCATAACATCTACGATTCATGCATTTAGGTTGCAGGCAACAAAAATGCAGATGGCGGCGGAAATAGATAAGGCGGTGGTACTCACCCAGGCGAACTCCTTGACAGAGTCCTACCACTTGATAAATTCTGTTGTACTCTTCAACACCAGTAATGTGCAGATGCAAGGCCATCATCATCATCATCACAGCCCACAACAGTCCACTGCAGGACTCAGGGCCTCTCCCACGAAAGGGGAGGCTATCGCCATAATCTCCAATCTCCATCTCCACGCTTGGCAGGCGGGTTGGAGATCGCAGTGTAAATACAACAACGGAAAAGGCTGCTGCCCATTTTCCAGCCTTTCGGAGGATCTAGATCTTCTGCCTTGAAAACATTAGTCGCCTTATACGACACCTACGAGTATAAGGGGTTGGTGCTATTCTGCTCTGCCGGACACCACACGGCCATGATGCAAGGTCAGCAGTGGGCTAATACGAGCTATTGAGCCTATTGATGTGATTTATGTAACTGCCAACAAAGTTTCAATGTAAAGATAAATTGTGTTAACAGTCGCCCCGCATTTCTTCTAAAAGTTAGACCAATAGCTGAGTTACTAACAAGCAAGCAAGTTAGTAAGTTAATAGGTAAGTAACTTAGTTGACGACCTGAGTAGTTCAGTTGTATATTTACATTTTTAACATGCCGTCTGGTCTGCAACGCAGAGGTCACGGGTTCAATAACCGGCCGAGCAGAAATTGGAATCATCATATCAGCCGAAAGACTGGGCTGCTGGGCCTAGGCTAGGCATCCCCCAGAGATCTCCACACAGGGAAAATTGGAATGATGAATTTTAATTTCTGTTAAGGGTGTGGTAGATATATACCTACATACTGTATATACCTACAATAAGTATGTATTTAAGTACCCATAATATAAACTTTGCTTATTTTGGGGCTAGATGGCGCTGTGGGAATTTGTCCGAGCATATAACAGCGCCATCTATCCCCAAAGTAAGCAAAGCTTGTGTTATGGGTGTTGGATAATTGATGATGATGATAATGAAAGTTTTTTTTATACCGCTAAGGTGGCAAACAAGTTTACGGTTTGCCTCATGGTAAGCAGTCACCGCAGCCTATAACCGTTTGCAATACCAGGGGCTTCACCCACGCGTTGCAGACCTCGCAAAAAACTTTTTACCCTTTTCTTGAAGAACTCCATGTTGTACTCTCCAGGGAAAACCTCTACAGGTAGTTCATTCCACAAACTTAGTGTGCGTGGGAAAAAGTTCCTTTGGAACCGCACAGTTCGCGACCAATTTGGCTCCAAGGTGTGAGGATGAATTCCCTATGTCGGTGGCGAGCGGTGCGATGGTAGAATGTAGCTGTAGGCATCAATCATGTCAAACAGTTCTTAAAGTACTTGTTTACTTTTTTAATACATGCTTATTATCTACTACACCCAGACCCGAAACAGAAATTAACATTCATCATTTTAATATCTGCCCGGCCGTGAATCGAACCCGGGACCTCTGCGTAGCAGCCAACCAACTGAACCAATCAGGTCGTGATGTATCATGTGAACAGAGCAAAAAAAATTGCCAGTCTATAAGGTCGCTAACTTTCCAATGTTTTTGGTCAGGTATGATATGAGAGAAGTCAGGAAAAACAACGGACATGAAACGGTTAAGGTAGGAGGAGCGTAGGTAGGTAACATAATGACAAGTACCTGCGCCGGAAGCAGCAGTCTCCTATGTGTGCCTCCCCTTCCTGTCCTGTGTTGTGAAATAGGTCAAAAAGGAATATAGAAAAGAGGTCACACAATGAGTGGGCAGGGTTCTATCCAGGCGTAGGCCTTTGCATCTAGGTTCCTGTATGTGGAGTAAAGGGTGATTAGATATTGTTTCAAAGGAAAAATAATACTACACGACTTAAATAAAAAATAAAAACAATCTTGGCGTTAAATGCCAAGTTATGCTCTCGCGCACGCGGGCCCGGGGTCCGCTTTGATAATTAATGATCCAGGATTTGGCAAATTCAAACCTCCTTGACCTTGTTACCTGGGGAACCTGACCAGTTGCATGAATGTGCAAGATCACGATATTTTCCGTCACCGTACGAACATCGGTTAGCATTCAAGTAATGTACCTAACTCAGAAAAGAGTTAATTAGCGCGTAAACTTTGATTATTACGTTCTGAAGCTGTTACCAGCATTTCGGGTTTTACCACTGCTGGATTTGAGCCTCCTCCTCAAGAAGGGAATTGCCATAATCTCCACCCTTGGCAGCCGAGTTGGACTGTCGGGTTTTTACAAAATTTTGTTCCGAAGTATTATTTAACTTCCCATAGACCCACGACCTTGAAATTTGGTGATAATGAAATTTATTAATATCTTAAATTTATGGCTTCGGTAAGAGAGTCGGTGGCTGGGCGGTTGAGTGTCCGACTTGTAAGCGACAGGTACCGGGTTCGAATCCCGCTACGGCCATGTACCAATGACTCTTTTCTGAGTTATGTACATTAGTTGATTTCTAACCGATGCTCTTACGACGAGGGAAAATATCGTGATGAAACCTTGTAACGTTGCAATTTTTGGCACGTTACATTAATTCCCTTTGCCTTTCTTTGGTCTTTCTCTAAATGGTCGCCCTAGCACGTTTCGTTTCCAAATTTAAAATTTCTTAACATTTCTTTTATATCTATTTGATGTGTTATGTTACTTTTCAAACTCAGATGAGTCCGGTGTCTAGTTAATTGTGTATGTAGACCTACCTACCTAGCCTACTTTCCTGCTCTGATTTCCACCTATCCTAATCCGTGCCCTTCCATCCTTCTTCCCCAGATAGGGAGAAGTGGAGGGAGCGCTCCATTTCCTGGAGTCGGGAACATAAACATACAATTTTAGACAAATTTTAATCTGTAAAAGCCAACATTTTGAACATATATTTTAATCAAACCATCCACTCCAAAATGGGGACTAGTTAAAATCCTGGTAGTCGCTCCACTGTAATTACCTGTTAGCCAAATCCTGGATCATAGTCAAGGCGGACCCCGGGCCCTCGTCCTCGATAGCATAACTGGGACATTAACGCTAAGATGATTTTTTTTTTTGGGCTTCGGTGGCCGGGAGGTTAATGTGTCGGATTCGTATGTGAGAGATAACGGGTTTGAATCCCGCTGCGGCCAAGTACCAATGAATCTTATCTGAGTTATTAATTGAATACTAACTGATCCTGGTGAGGGAAAAATAGTGATGAAACCTAAACGTGTAACCAGGAGTCAATCAGGTCAGGTGCCCCTGGCAGCAAAGTCACGGAGGTCAGATGGCAGTCGCTCCACTATAATTACCTAATCATCCACATCCTGGATCATGGTCAAGCCAGGGGCTCTCATCCCCAAGAGCGCAACCGGGTCATTAACGCCAATATGTTTATTTTACAAACAAATACCAATAACAATAAATCTGAATTTTTCTTTTAAATTCCCTATTTCCCAATACAAACCAACATAATTTTGCTGTTAAGGTCTTCCGCTGGGTATCCTGATACATGAACAGTCTTGGGAGGTGATTGGCACCAATTAATTGCTGATGCATTAATTTTGCGGTTAATTAGGCTGATCCTAGAGGCAAGCTCTATCATCGGCCACATCGACACTTTCTACCAGGTGAGATGGCGGTCAAATGCATGGCTAGTCTAGTTATAAAAACGCGTAATACAGAGCCCTAAATGTGCGAAGTCGGATACTATCTTGGCCGATTTTTATTATTAGATTTAGATTAATAATTATTAATGAATAATTATTAATATTAATAATAATTACATAATAATTGTATGACGGTGTAAAATATTTACTAAATAAATGAATATGAATATGTCCTTCCGCTCCCTCATACCTCCGTGACCGATTCCACTTTTCTCGTCCACAAGACAAACCTTGTCGTTCCAGTGTAGATCGTCGCTGGACATCCCTATTCACAATTCCAACTTCTACTCCTACTCCTTCACTGTTCATGCCGCAAGACTGTGGATTCGTCTCCCGCACGAAGTGCGCGGTTGTCAATCTATAGCAATCTTTAAAAAGCGTGTAAAGGAACATTATCTTTCCTTATGTGCCTGAATGTTCTACAATACCTGTATATATTTTATTATGTATATATGTATGTGTATTTATATATATACTATTGTGTGTATTTAGTATCTTATTCTATAAGGTCTCTCTTCTATAGGTCTGCTGGAAGAGATTTCTTCTTAGAAATAAGTAGTGCCTGTTGTGTCGTCTTTAATTTTGTAATTTCTGTATACTTTATATTGTGTGCAATAAATTGTTCAATAGAATACATAAATAAATATGAATATGAATATGATTAATTTCATTTCTCTCTTAAAGTTCTGACACAATGACAATATTCTTATTATAGACTACCTTAGGTCAATAAAAGAGATCGCCAAGTTCGTCGACCGAGAAGTAAAGGAGATCATCAAATGTAGTCTGGTGTTAGCTCAGACCAAATAAGAAATAAAGACAGAATTCTGCGAACTACCTAATAATTGCTTGTCAATAGCAAAAGTTTACGAAACCGGCCTCATCTCACTGTTAACAGCGCGCCATCTTTATTTCTTATTTGAGCGTAGCCTCCGACAGGTAAAGGAGGCTATGATTTGAATGTTCGAGTTTCGATCCGGTCTAGTTATTGCCCACGTGTCGAAATGGCAGATTAATTAAAATTATTATTTCCCCTCAGACGTTTCGGCCCGCAGTTAAAAATACTTTTTAAAAATTGTTTTTCCTCGACTGTGCTAAAACCATTTTCAAATACATTCTTAACTGCAAGCCCAAACGCCTGAGGAAAAATATTAATATCAATGCATCAGGCATTTCGGCCCGCGGGCTAAAATCAGACCAGGCCGAAACACGGCGTATAAATCATTATATTTAATTATTTGTACGCCTCAGCATGCGGGCAAAGGATGGAGAAACTATTGAAGATTATTGAAAAGATCTGTAATATCTATATCTTACTCTCTTATTGAGTCTTCAGACGTCTCGCCCGGTGTTTGTGTCAGGTATTGTTTACACAGCCACTTCAACCCCGGGGATGTTTTGTCTTGCACAGGGATTTGAGGGAGCAGGTTGAATATCGCTCAGGGCGTATGAAGATTGAAAAATAACTGTATCACGAATAACGGGGCTCTTTCCCAACTTTAGTGGAGAGGAAAGCAAAGTCGCTATATTTCGAACTAGCTTTTGCGTCCATAAAGTTTTGGACACGATTCCACGGGAATCACATGGAATTTCGGGACAAATTATAGCCTATGTGTTATTCTGAGCTATAAGCTACATTACTGCTAAGTTTCATCAGAATCCGTTCAGTAGTTTTTGCGTGAAAGAGTAACAAGCATCTAAACATCCATACATAATTTCGCATTTGAAGTATGAAATAAGCGATATTCTATTCTATTCTTATATTTATTTATAATATTACTAGGACAGTAGAACTTTTGACGAATCCTCGTTTAGTATCCCTTATAATACAATAGATCTCGATGTTTTTATGTCTATTGATTGACAAACAAGAAGTGGGCTGCTTTTTTTGTTACTCGGTGACAAATGAGCCGACAGCCCCCCAAGTGGGTCAACAAATAGAAATCTTTAAATAATACTTTATTTGCAGGGAAATGACTCTTCGTGAAGCTTGTATAGACCGAGGCTTTATCAATTCATCTTTGGGACTTATCCAGATGGAGAATACGGATATTACACATCCTTATATCAATCATCATCATGTCAGCCGAAAGACGCCCAATGATGGGCATAGGCCTCCCCCAGGGATCTTCACAAAGGCCGGTCCTGTGCTTTCTCAAACCAGCTGGTTCCTGCAACCTTTACCAGATCGTCGCTCCTCCTTACAGGAGGCCTACCCACACTGCGTCTTCCGTTACATAACCGCTACTCGAGAACTTTACTGCTTTTACGGCCATTTGATCTGCGAGCATCTTTACCTCTGCGTTGATATGTGGCTTGCGTAACACGTATGTGCTAAGCCAACACACCTACAGCCTAGTGTACTAGGTAGTAGGCTAGGCTGTAGCCTAGCTAGTCGCCTATAGCGAGTAGAGAGCAGCGAAGGCGCGAACGTTCTACAACATTCCTTTTACTTCGCTAGTCATCTAACCAGGCTCTAGGCGCCTAGCTATACAAGCCGCCTGTCTACACGGACACAACCTAACCTAAGCCTACAACCGACACCGCACCGCCTACCAACAACCCAACAACATTAGAATATCATTCGGCGGCAATCCTCCAACGTAACAATAACACGCAAACCTTCGAACGGGCATAAATCACACCCGGGGCCGTTGTACCCAGCTACCGGAAGAGTCGATGCACCCTGCACACATCCGCACCCTGTTTTACCCACACAGCCGCATTGACACAAATAAAAGGCGGAAGTTCCACGTTAACACAGATTCTTGGCACACAAGCGCGCGTTTTCCTGTAGCCACGATAAAACAGGGTAGCGGGAAAGCAGTGTGGGTAGAACAGACGCGCACACTGCTTTATCTGTTCCCCCGGTGATTTTGGTGGTGTGGGTGCCGACGTGTGGCTACAGGGGGTGTGTCGTGTAGATATAGGGCGGGAGGAGAGTGTGTGTGTGAGGGGGTGGTGTGCGTAACTAGGCGAGTAGCGGGGTATGGCGTGTGGCTGTTTCTCCCGGGAAATTCTGGGCGGAAGTATATTATGTTATGTTATGGTTGTATAATAGGATTTTTAGTACTGCGTTTAGCTCCTCTGCTCGTGGCTTTGACGTTTATATGCCTAATTTCCACCTTTATAAATGCAAGTACTAACACTTAATAATAAGAAAATAATTATAACACATCGGTTACGATTAACAATGTATAAAACTTCAATGGAAACAACTCAAAATTTTCAAAAAAAAAAAAACAATCACCGTCAAACCACCAAATCACATCAACACCTTCCATAACTGTCACTCCACAAAAACACCAATACGAGCTGACCTAATTAGTACTCATCTGCTACACCTCCGATGCAAAAAACTGGTGACAATTTACGAGCAAGCTGTATATGTCGGGGGTGCGTCGCTGACGTGTCTGCGGCGGGCGCGGCGGGGTAGTGCGGGGCACAGCGGGGCAGGGCGGGGCGGGGAGGCCCCGTTCACGGCCAGAGGTCACCGACCTCGGCCCGGGCGAGCTACGGCTGAGCTACGTCCGCGCTACGCTGCTACGCCGTAGCTTTGTTTTAATGCCGATATCGTAGCCACTGTTTGTTATTAGGTCAATAAATGTTTAATGTGTTTGTCTTTGGAGCCGCTATTTCTAGGGTTTGTGAGAGCTTAGGAAATTGTCGCCGAGAAAGGAGATTTTGTTCGCTTTGTTTAGTTTGGGTGTGCATTTGTTGTAGCGTAATTTAAATATTAATACTGACGTAACCTATATTCGTAAAGAGATCTTCATTCGAGAATTTAGGTGGAAATAGCGGGAATGTTCCCGGAAAATGTATTCTTTAGAGAATTTGTAACAAATTCTAAGAAAGTCATAAATAAAATAACAGTCCATTATCTTTTCTTTTCCCATTCTTTGAGGAATTTATTACAAAGATTTTAAGGAGATATGATTAAATAATTATTTTTTTCGTTTAAGACTGCCTTACACACAATACATTTTAAGCACACTTAGCACTTGAATAATTAACACAAATCCCATCGAAACCCTTCAAGCTTCCGGTGGGTAATTTTGACCCGTAACCGGTACGAACAGGTTTTTACGTAACCGGCTCAAGTGCGATTAATGTTGACACGGGAAGGTGAGGAAGGCTTAGTTGTGGCACTTGTGACAGTTGAAGACGGGGAACCGAATCGGCATAATTAATGGGGGGTTATAATTCAGAGCGGGGGGCGTAGGAGGGGGAAAGGGGGGAGGGGGGGGGGCAGTCGCCGCGCTGTCTACGTGCCGCGGCCGGGCCTCGCTTTGATTCATACGAGAGCCGCACGGACTTGGCTGGCCAGTTTTTGTGTTATACTTTACTTTTTATACTTTATTTTGTTCAGGACTTGGTCCTCGTAGAATTCAGATTTGCCGTATTTCCTCAACCAGATTGAATTTCTGGATTAATTTTGTAAATCATCTATTATTCCGGGTAAAAAACTACAACACTGCACATGATTATACGAATTACATACCCCATTCAGTAATTTTTCCGTGAAAAAGCAATTAGACACCTCCACACACGCCACAGAAAATGGCAATGCGGTCACCCAAAACTCCGAATGACTCACCCGAAAGCGAGTCATCAGAATCGTCACCACAGTCACAAACATCCTTTTATTTAAAACATCGCAACTTCCTTTCACGAAACCTGCGAACAATCTAAACTTTTTATATATATAAATAAATAATAAATAAATACCTAATATTATAATTAAAAATTGATCATTAACTTTAATGCCTACATAATAATGAAATATTTTGACATATTACCCATGAAATGCAATTTATAGGTCAAACGGCCCGAAATAATATTTTTTTAATCACCACGCCGTACTCTCCACAACCAAAACACCAACCACTAAAAAAGGGATCCCAACAACATAAACCTAGACCACTGCAAACTCTCCAACAGTTTAAAAACCCGGAAGGAATCACGGCGCGGTTACGTAAGGGCGGGGGGCGCGGTGGATCGATGCCGGGGCCGTTCACCCGCCTGCATTGCGCTGTTCTGTTATGCGACCCTGGTAGCTGCGGCCCGACCGGGCCTCGCGGACCCCCCGGGAAACACCCGGTTGCGTAACCGGCTTGTAATTGTAATTGTAATTGCAATTGCAATCGGATGATTATTATGGTATTATAAATTAAACCACTTTTTGTACACTAGTTCCACTTTATTATACCACTTTTAATTAAATTGCAACCGGTTTCGAATTACTCATCTTCAGGCAAACACACAAAGTGTTAAATATTTATTGTGGTATTGGTTACGGGTTGGGTGGCATTGGTTATGGATGAAATGGTAATTAGTTATGTGGTTTCCGGTAGTGGAGAAGGGGTGATGACTGCAATTGATTGATCTGTGAACAACATATGAAAATTTATTATAATAGGGTCAAACGTAGGACTTATAAGAAGCATCAGTGGCCTAAAGGGCAAGGTACCTGGGACCCGGCCTACCGGGGTCGAACCCCTGTGCGCCATGTACCAATAACTCTTTATAACCACTTTCCATCAGGTGGCCCGCTTGCCTGTTTGCCTAACGTATGACATAAAAAAAAAAAAAAAGGTGATAAGACGGTGGTAATCACCCGGGCGTACTCCTCAGGCTTGACAGACTCCTACCAGCTGATAGACTTCGACATCTTTTGCTATAAGGCTGATATAAGTAGTCATGCTGGGGTAGACGAGTCCTTCAGTGGAGACCGCGACTCGGCAAGCGTAGTGTAGGACGCCCTCCGGCCAGGTGGAGTAAAGACATGCAGGTGCAGGAGATTTTTTTTACCTAGAGAGGCACATGGGCGGGCGGTTCACCTTATAGAAAGTGGCTTCCGTCGTCGAGGACATCTGCAACGCTGGGGATGTAAGCATGTATTCAGTATATCCACAGAGCAAAAAAAAATTGCCAGTCTAGAAAGTCGCTAATTTCACAATCTGTTTAAGTAAATCCATTTTTAAACTCGCTGCAAGTTATTCTTGCCCAAACAAGATCAGCTTCCATCAAGATTCGCAAACTCGACACCACAATTAGAAAAAAAAAAAAATTTTTCACGTTAAACTATGTTTGAAAACGTTGCCTTGCCGCGCAATTTTGAGCCTTATAGCCCCAGTGCAGGGAGGCCTCGCCCGGCCGTTGGGGTCATCGTCCGCCCACCGCCCGCCGGCTCTGCCGCCCTGGTACCTCGTAGCACTCAAGGCTCTATTGTCTAAAAATGGGACAAGCGTAGGAACCGCTATTTCGTAATGCTGCGTTGCGTTCGCATTGTGTTTTGTGGTGGTCGTGTTGGGTAGGAGTGGTGGGAATTGGATGCTTGGCATGAGTCAAATAATTTAAAAAATGAGATCTAATAAAGCGGATTTTCGAATTTTTAGGACTGACTCTCAAGATTTTCTGGGCTCAAAATCTTTCCATATATTTTCAGACGTTTTTGGATGCTATGGCTTTACAAATATGCTACCTTCTCTTATCTATAATACAATTCGTTACTAGCAAGGACTTGTAATTGGCTTTTTGGTTCTAAAATAATGTTTATTATGTTTTATATAGCTGTTCTTACTCAAATAAATAAATAAACAATTAAACCTGCAATTTATCTGCTTTTTAAAATAAGTGAAGTGCATATTAGTTCTAAGTTCCCGGAAGTGCACTACGGCAAACGCTACAATTCCCACAACAATAACAAGAACAACAACAGAAACAATAAAAAGTAACAACAAAGATTCGCTAAAACAATTATTTCATACCGCGTTCAGTACCACACGTAGCGGCGCCTACGTGACTGGGAGCTACGGCGTAGACCCGCTACGAAGCTACGCGCGCCATAGATATAAGATAGTATAGACTGCTGCATAGATAAAGTTATGCATGTGTATAGCAAAGAGATTGATTTTCCCGGGTTTAGTATTCCGGGCTGATTCTGAGCCGGTTTTGGGGTACCGAATAATGGTGGGCGCGGTTTCGAAGTCACGATTGGAGGTTACAATTTGGTTCGGAAAAATGGATATGGAGTTGATATTTAGACTTTAATTTAATCATACCGTCAGGGATCCGGTTTCATTTATTTTTGATTCGATTTCCGGCCGGGCAGAAATTGAATGGTGAATTTTAATTTCTGTTACGGGTTTGGGTATTCTATGGATAATAAGTTTAATATTTACAGTTGCATATCAATTATCTAGCAGTTATCTCTCCATAATACAAAATTTGCATAGTTTGGGACTATAAGATGGGACAGTGTGAATTTGTCCACCATTATTTATTTATTTATATCGTGATGGTTTGTCATGGGTTATCTGTACATGATTAAAATATTTGAAACTGAATTGAATTTGTTGATGTTGAAACTGTTGATGCAAAATAAATAAAAGAGGAAAGTAAAGCCTTGGTAAAGGCTAGATTTTTGGAAATAAACCTAGTGTAGTAATAATATAATGTTTTGTCTTAACTCGTCACTGAAGTGTTTTGAATTTGATAGAAAGTGACAATTTATGATTTATACTTAATTAATAATATTATTACTTTTATTTATTTAAATAACATGAAACTTAAAGCTTATTATGATCTCTCTACTCTCTCTCTCGTCGTTAGTTATCATAAGTGTGAAAGAGATAGATAGATTTGGGGGACAACCGAAATGGTTCGAAATTTTGTGATGTGTATTTTTTATTGATATTTAAGGTTGTGACTTACGTGGGACTTTCAATAAGAATGTTATGAATATTATTAGAGCATATTAAATAAACATGATTTAACTTGAATTTGTTACCTAAATAGTGTAAATAAAATGAAAATAGAAATTACGTCGTTAGCACAATATTTTAGTTTGGGGCGACTCGTAGATGGCGCTGTGTGAGTTTGTCCTAGATTACTATTATTTCTCATCTTGCCTCCGCGTATGAGGACCCGGGGCCCGCCTTGACTACGATCCAGGATTTGGCACATCAGGTAATTACAGTGGAGCAACTGCCATCTGACCTCCGTGACCCTGCTACCGGATTGTAGAATATTTACACAGTCAGTCGCCTAAATATACAGGTTTAATCACGATGTTTTCCCTCACCGTAAGAGCATACAACTAATGTACGTAATTCAGAAAGAGTAATTGGTACATGGCCGCAGTAGGATTCGAACCCGGTACCTCTCGTTTGCTAATCGGATACCTTAACCACTCGGCTACCGACGCTTACTAACTGCACTATCTGTAAATACAGACTGATAGATAGTATAAATAAATAAATAATCGTGGACAAATTCACACAACGCCATCTAGCCCCAAAGTAAGCAAAGCTTGTGTTATGGGTGCTAGATAACTGATATTACATACTTTTTTTTTTTTATATACATACTTATTATATATAGAACACAGACCCGTAACAGAAATTAAAATTTATCATTTCAATTTCTGCCTGGCCGGGAATCGAACCCGGGACCTCTTGTGTGGCAGACCGGCATGGTGACCACTGAATCATTCAGGTCGTCAATAGTATAGAGGTGTTATCGATTTATATAATTATTCTTTTATCCTCCACCTGAGTTATAGGTACAAATCATTATGTGTTTCCCCGATGACCCCCCCAAATCAATAATATACGAGTATTGTTAAACAAACTTGACTATCTGATTATTTCAGTTGATTTACATGGCTGTCTGCCACGTAGACGCCCCGGGTTCGATTCCCGGCCGAGCAGAAGTTGAAATTGTTGGTTTTTTAATATCTGTAGAATGTTATCTATGATACACTCGTGTAATTGTCTTTGATAATGACTGAATAAATCGCTACTTCATGGTTGGACAGCGTTCACAGTAGTTTCATTTTACTTTAACAATAGGTTATGGGCAAATTTTGTGAAAAATTGAGTGATGAATTTTAATTTCTAATACGAGTCTGGGTGTAGTAAGCATAATTAATATGTTTTTAAAATATTATATAAGTCGTTTATCAGTTATCTAATACCCATAACACAATATTTGCTTACTTTAGGGCTAGATAGCGCTGTGTTCTTTTTTATACCACCAAGGTGGCAAACAAGCTTACGGCCTGCCTGGTAAGCAGTCACCGCAGCCTTTGGACGTGTAACTTGTCCAAGCACTTTTTATTTTAAGTAATATATTACAATACAATACAGTTGGCACTAGGATGACCTGTATTGCAGGGGACAGTAATTCTTCAATTTAGAATTTGGTTTTGATTCCAGCCATGAGCGGATATCCACAGAAAATTTATTTATTGATCGACTAATACATTTTTTTACAAAAGGTCCATTATAATGAAAATAAACTTAATATAATATTGCGACTGGTTTTGAATGAATCATCAGGCATTGCCATTTGAACTTTTGTAAAAATGTGTTTTAATTCTATCACACAATGGATTCCATCAAGATTGCACTACTCAAACTATAAACTCTTTATTTCTTTTTTATTTATAAACAGCGCGCAGCCCCGACCTACCCTCACCGCCGTCGCAGTGCGCTGCACTCTGGCACCGGTCATGTTATTGTGCTAATATTGGCATAAAGGGTGCACGGGATCGAGACAAGTTATAGTAACGCAAAAGTGGGGTGGTAGGTAAAGAAGATCTGTGTGGTTCAGTTGGTTAACATGCCGATCTACCACGCAAAGGTCCCGGGTTTGATTCCCGGCCGAGCAGAAATTAAAATGATAAATGTTAATTTACGGGTCTGGGTATTACACTTTTTTTTTTTTATGTCATACGGTAGGCAAACAGGCAAGCGGGCTACCTGATGGAAAGTGGTCACCACTGCCTATAGACATTAGCAACACCAAGAGTATCGCTAATGCGTTGCCCACCTCTATAACACGTTGCTCTGGCAGCAAAAAGCAAATGCCACTCCACTGCCAAAGCCACGGTTCCCCAAATCCCCACCCCATGGAGCACTGGAAACCTTACTCACCTATGTATTATAAGTATGTATTTAAATGTATACATGTAAGTAGTTTATCGGTTATCTAGCACTCAGAACACAAGCTTTGCTTACTTTGGGGCTAGATGGCGCTGTGTCAATTGTCAAAGCTTATATAAAAAAGTGGTAGGTTAAATGAAGTGTATAGGTATTCGAGTGTCTATCTCACATTGTAACTCTCGAATGGATAGACTGTTTCATAATAGTTGTATGTTGATTTACAGTTGTTGTTGATTACAAGTGTTATAAGTGTTAAATACTCATAGTATTTAATTTGTTTTTTAAGCTGTTGGTACTCCCAAAAATAAATAAGCAGATTCTTGATTTCAAAAATTAGTACTACTAAGTATCAGAGTAACACGTAGGTTTAATATCCCGTAATCCAAAGTACACCTGGCGGATATGTGTATACGTGGGTAGGCCTCCCACAAGGTGGACCGACGACCTGGTAAAGATCGCAGGTATAACCCGGATGCGGAAGGCACAGGACCGACATCTGTGGAGATCTCTGGGGGAGGCGTATGCCCAGCAGAGGGCGTTTTTCCTGATATAATCGTTTATCCGACATTTCCTCTCGGTTAGGTACTTATTCTTCTTCTTATCGAGTCGATGGAATAAATTCTGACTTACACTTTATTCGCCCAGTATTCGGCGACGCATACAGCGTTTGAACTGGCCTCGAACAAGTCCTCCATTGTACAAATGTACAACGAGGTGGTCCATGGTTTGCTAAAGAGATTCTCTTTACATCGGCCCACCTCGTTTCGCAGGTTAGGTACTTATAAAATTTGATTATTATTTTGACATGCTTGTTTTCTACGCAGCCGCGCCGTGTCAAGACTCCGCTATCCCGGACCTACCCTCACTGGCGCCGCAGTGCGTCGCACTATCGCCCGCGGTGACTCACCACCTAAGTCACTGTGCTAACAATCGATCGTATGCAGGGTGTATCGGAGTGAGACATTGTTTTGTTTTTTTGCGAAGACAATTTTTTGTTTTAATATTAGGATAATTTTTGGAATTTCGAACCTTAGAAGCTGGGGTTGACAACTTGAAAATTGATAAGCGAGCGGCGCGCTTACTTTTATTATTAATGAACCACAATGCAAATTTTTTCGGTATCGTCGATTTGTGGCTCATAATAAAAGTAACATAAATTAATAATCTTTTAATATTTAAATTAAGTATTTCCTCTTCAGTTTCATTAGTCACCTCATGAAATATGTTATGTAGTATGTCTTTGATTTTAAAAATTAAGTAACTCCTCTTCAATATAATTAGTCACCTCTTGAAATATGTAAGTCTTTGTCATCGAAATAGTGTTTAAATTTGTATTTCCTCTGTAAGCATGACTTCGTGGACCACTTCCGGTGGCTCTGTGGACCACTGGTTAAGAACCACTGCACTAAATGCAATGCCGGGCCCTCATGTGATCTCGCACACGAGATCCCGGGCTCCGCCTTGACCATGATCCAGGATTTGACAGATCAGAAAATAAAAGCGGAGCACCTGCTGTGACTCTGTAAACACGGTAACCTGACTAGATTGAATCATGGTTACACATTCAGTTGCCGAATGCGCAGGTTTCATCACAATATTATCCCTCACCGTAAGTTCATCGGTTAGTGTTCAACTCAGGAAAGAGTCATTGGTACATGGCCGCACTGGAGCTCGAACTCGGTACCTCTCGCTCCTTCGATACTCCGTCTGCGATTATTTTTACTTACCTCTATTCCAGTCAAACAGTCTCCTTCCCGACCTACCCTCACCGCCGTCGCAGTGCGGCCACACTATCGCTATGGCTAAGTTACTGAGCTAGAATTTCGTATACAGGCTGCATCGGATCGTGGCAAGAAAGTAAGAAAGAAATCAAGCGGTGTGGCGTTCTTTTTTAAATCGTTATTTAGGGAGCTTGATCACATTATAGCGACCATGCCGCTCGATATAGTTACACTTTTACAAAAATGGGTTTGAGTGAAGGTACCTAGCATCAAACATACTCTGACCAATTTATATCGTTCTAGGGCTTCCCTCGACATTCATCTCCCCTAATTAAATCAACAAACAAATAAAAAATAAAGTAGGTACAATCAGGTACATACATGAGCACTGTATAGTCTTCCCGTGTATATTATGTTGTAATAATTGTATTCTTTTTATGTCTTTTTGTTTTCTTGTGTCTTTTTCAATGTTGCGGTATTGTTGTTTGTGTCAATAAATATTATTTCTTTCTTAATAACGTATTCAGAAGCGTTACTACGAGGTCTCACAGTGTGCGCGAACGCACAGTGTTCCAACTGACAATACTTGAGCGGCGATCGGCACTATGCGTCCGTCAAAATGAACGAAATTCACCAATCAGAACCCGTGTCCAAATCAGTGGATTCACTTAACAGGTCATAAGTACGAATAGTAAAGTTACATTATGTAGACGATATTGTTTGACCGGTAGACGCAGTGTGGGTAGGCCTCCTACAAGGTGGACCGGCGACCTGGTAAGGATCGCAGGTACCAGCTGGATGCGGAAAGCACAGGACCGACCTTTGTGGAAATCTCTGGGGGAGGCCTATGCCCAGCAGTGGGCGTCTTCTGGCTGATATGATGACGATGATGATTGTTTGAGAATTTTCAGCGTTTCCTTTTTTTTTGTATTTAAAACACTGCGATCTCTGATTTGGACCATTTTCAATCTTGAGTGTTTAGTGAAGTGTCATTACCGGGGGATCTTTTTTCCATGCATACATAAAGCTTGTGTCCCACAGGTGGGGTAGGCCGAGACCATGGACCGCCTCTTTGTTCTATAATTATAGTTGTATCTACTTTACACTATAATACAAATACACTATTTTGTAAGCCGTTGCATACGCTGTACAGTACAGGTTCCGTCACTGCTTTATGTACAAGACGATGGGAGGAAGTGAGGTTAATGTATGGAAACTGTAGTATACCTTAGTGACATTCGACATAGGCTGCTCAGATATCTACCTAAAACATATAAAGAGTTACGTAATAGCCAATAATAATATCAAAGTATTGATAATTTGTGATATAACACGTCGCGATTTATATTACTCCGATATATTGCAAATATTCTGGGTTTCCATAAATCATAGTACGCGATCAAGAAACCCGGAAAATAACAGCATATCGACCATATCGACCAACCAAAAAACCAGTATAAGATAAGCTAGCGCGTACATAGACGCTCATAGCAAAGTTAGCTCCTTTTATACTAGTTATTTTGATTTCTGGCTTCGGTATAGGTACCGAAAGATAAAAATACCCATTAAAAATAACCGCGAGTTAAAGATAATCACTAGATAATAGTTAGAGACTGTAACTAAATATTTTATGTGTATTTAAAAAAAAAGCTTTAATTTTCTAGAAATTACTAGGTATTCCTTTTAGCCATGCAGGTCATTTTCTTGAAAGTCAATTTGGAGGAACGTCATGCTCGTTCTAAGTCATCTTCTGGGTTAGTCTATCTCCAGTATCTCCAGTAGGTCTCGAGGGATGTCATTTTCTAGTTTAGTTATCTTTTTATACTGTGACAGCTTTTTTATTTATATAACCTAACAGATATTAACATTTCCTCCCCATACAGCCAGAAGCACCCTATAGACTTGGAATAAATAACCAAACGCTCCCTTCAACCTTGATTCGGCGGTGCAGTCTAGACGGGGAGTGGTGGAGTGCATTTCTCTGTCTGCGCCCCCCGCGACCCTCCCGCCTGGTAGACCTTTATTAATTTATGTCCCATCGTGTGCGTGTGATGTACCTATAATTGTATAGAGTCTCTTATAGAGAGTTTATGGTAAAACCAGGTCTGCTTAGAAACTGAGGATAAGGCAGCTAGCGCAAATACAGGCGGTGTTTCATCTTAGTCTACACAGCGACAACGCACTTGCCGTTCTGTTTTTTTTTTTCATGTTACACAGCAGACAAACAGGCAAGCGGGCCACCTGATGGAAAGTAGTCACCGCCGCCCATGGACATCAGCAACACCAGGGGAGTCACCAATGCGTTGCCCGCCTCTAAATATACCTCTAATATACCTCTTGAACGATCCCATGTCATAGTAAAAAGGAAACTGTATTTTTATTGCCTGCAACCTAAACGAATCGTAGGTATTATGGACGACAGTTACCGCTTACCATCAAGTGGGCTGTCTGCTCGTCTGTCACTGCGTAGCATAAAAAACTAGCCTCTAACTTTGTCTTGATGACGTAAAAGCGTCCGGAGACTAGTGGCAGTGTTCTTGCGAGACCAATAACTAATAAGCCACTAAAAAGTTAAACAAAAATCTCATTGACATAAAAGTAGCCTCGGGCTACGGGACAATAACAAAACTTAAGCAACGCAGCTTATGCCGGTAACTGGATAGGTGACCGTTTTCTGCTGTGAGGCTAATCGAACTTCAGCACCGCAACGAGCTCGTCACTCGTTAGGTGTGGCTCCTGATAACGTTGCTGAAGCGAGGTTGACCGAGGTCTTCCGCTGGGAACCCTGAGACTGGTTGAAGGTTTTTAGTCATTTTTTTAAAGGTTTTTACGGGGTCGGCAACGCGTGGGTGATGCCCCTGGTATTGCAAACGTCCATAGGCTGCGGTGACTGCTTACCATTAGGGAGGCCGCAAGCTCGTTTGCCACCTTAGTGGTATAAAAAAGAAAAAAAGTCATTTTAGCGATTTTCCGTTAGAGTTGTTGCAACCTCAAAGTCGCGGGAAAATTACGTGTAAATAAATATACTTGGACACATTAACACAGCGCCATCTAGCCCCAAAGTAAGCAAAGCTTGTGTTATGGCTGTCAAATAACTGATAAACTACTACTTTTTTTTAATACATACTTACTATACATACCCAACCCAAACCCGTAACAGAAAAAAATCATCATTTCAATGTCCGCCCGGCCGGGAATCGAACCCGGGACCTCTACTTGGCAGACATCGCGGTATGATAATCAACTGAATTAACCACTCAGGTCGTGTAGCAAGCAAACATGTTTATTGAAATCCCTCACTCAATAATCCGGCCAGACAGACGGAAAGATCACTCATCCCCCATCGAGGGGATGAATTTAACATTAAAAATAGCTGTGTTGATCCGATTGACCTTGTCGAGGCGTTCAGTCTAGACCGAGGGCGTGAGCCGAGGGTTGTCTCAGACTGCCCCCCGTGGCGGAATAGAACCCTTGTACATAGGGACATTAAATACAACTACTTTTCAATCTTAATTAAGACTGGAAGGATATTATTTTGCGAACTGTCACGCTGTGACGATTGAGGTTGTGAGGTGCTTTTTAATATCGAAGAGAAATCAGTAAGGTTAATGGTTAACGATAGGTATGATAATTATGTAGGTACTTAAGGATTCGTAGACTTACACACTCAAGTTTGACATGCCTAGAGCAGGTTTTTTATGGCTAACAGACACCGGAACTTGACTTATAAATTTATTTTTTCAAAATATATACTATTGAATTGAAACAGACAAGTGAAACCTTGGAGAGGAGGCCTACGTTCAAAAACGGACACACTATGGGCTGATATGATGATGATGATGATACTTGCGTTGAACTCCATCTCGGTGGAAGATGTGAAGGATGAGAGGCGAAGATTTTAGAGGCGGAGAACTTTAAATTGAAATAAAAGAAAGGAAAAGCATTGAGTAGCACTGAAACGAGCTTTATCGAAATGATAAGTTTATGTCCATTATGTGTGAATATAATTTGGGCAATGTAGCTGCCGTGAATGGCGCGTAGACGGCCCAATTTGGTTATCCTATTTCATACTTACACAGTTTAACAATAAAGACAATTCTAATTCAAATTCTAAGTCATACATTTTTCGCAACAATTGCGGCCGTATTTCGCTGATAACTCACCGTATGTTGTTTTCGGTCGTCTCTGGTTTATCGGTGTAGAAAAGTGACTTGACATATCTCCAAAGACAATAATGTAACGGAGTTAGATCAAACAATCTCAGTAGCAAACGTGATATTATTAGTTGATGCTTATTTCTTTCCCCATACAAAATTTTGTTCGGAGATGAAGCTCAGTTTTGGTTGAATGATTAAGTTAATGAACACACGGCGGGTACCAGAGGGTAAAGTAGGGGTAGGACGCCACGCGAACAAAGTCGCGCTGCGCCCCCTAATAATATATAAGCAAAATGAATTTCAATAGAAAGAGACAAATTAATAGAGTGCTACAACGATGTATGGAGAATGCCCGAAGAATGTGGCGGAAAATAGAACTAACATACCGCCAATGGGAAACTACTGAAGAATAGATTCCTATTTTTATTGTTTTCTGTTTTTCTTTATAAAAACAATCTTATGACGCTAAAAGTAACATATCATTTTAACTAAACCAAAAGCACTTAGTTTTCCGAATAACTGATAACATTTCTTCCATCCCATTGCACTGTTTGGCTAGCCGCCAGTGGCTCTTTATTCGCGAACCCAGTTAATAACGATATTTTAATTTGGGCATCCCGGCTTCCCTAGTAGGTAGTACAGTCGGTCCTGTAACTCTTGTCCCGAGGCATTCTGGTGGTTTTGTGTTATTAATAGTCAAGTAGACAAGACGATTGCACCAGAAAAGGGCCATAGTTAGTAATAGTTATTTAGTGTGGTTCAGCGGTTCTTTTTCATAATCATAATCATAATCATTTATTTGCTTCGACTGATCCTATCGAAAAAAGGGGAACTAAAAGCTCGGCTTGCCTCAAACTTATTTATACACATAAGAACACACACACACATATACATTTAATAATTACGTTTAATCTCACTTTGTATGAAATATTGTGTTTGTAAATACGATTTCTTAAAAGACAACCTACAAAAACAACTTCCAACACTGCCAACTTTTTGTTTTTATAGGTATCCCAGAAATAAGGTGTTTCGATTAGTCAAACGAGAAGCCAATTTCCAATTTAAGTCTCACAATTTTGCCAGTAAAATAATTTCAACACAATCATTACATCGATTTTTGACTCAAAATGAAGACTATATATATAACCCCAGCTTTTCGCCGCACAAGTGCGGTAAAGTTTCGAATTTACTGTATTTTGCCGCACACGTGCGCATAATAAAGTTTCGCAATTACTGTACATCAGGAATCCAACTGTACCAGGCTTCCCCCAGGCTTCCCAATGGAAGTGGTACCTAGCCAGACTGAAAGCCGAGAGGTACCACCGCCCCTTGCGTCTGCAAAGGGTGTAATTAGCAAATAGTTGGTAACTGCATACAACCGGCGGCTACGCTTTGATGTCGAGTATCCAATTCCAATGTCACTGGTCATTCGCAGAGTGCGTAATTTGCAAAGCCAGTGATTGCGTCCGCGTTTGATGTGTCCCTTGCTTTATTTTTGTGTATTGGATATTGAGGTCGTGGATGATGAAAAGTATTTTTGTCATATTTCAATATTGGATTTCAAGGGATTGGTGCGAACGTAAAAAGACAAAACTAGGTCTATCAGCTATAGATAAATATTAACCATCTAAATGTCTTTTGTATGCAACTGGCGATATGTACGTTATTTCTACTAAAAACAAGGTTTTATTTATCTAAGCTAATATACAATGATGTAACATAATAAATAATATCTACAATAAAAAGAACCATCTAAATAAGTTTTGTCGTTTATTTAAATAAGTTCATTGATTTAGTTTTCTGTGTATAATGCAAACCTGATAAAAATAAGTTAATGAAATTAATTTAGTTGTCTGGATAGTCATTTATCGTTGTCGTGTCGTGCTTTTTCTATGGAAACGTACTTTAAGACGTATTTATGACGTCATTGACTATATCAGAGTCAGAACACTTCAGATTAGTGTGGTAATATGTCATCTTAGCATTAATATCCCGGTTGAGATCTCGCGCGCGAGGGCCTAGGGTCCGCCTTGACCATGATCCAGGATTTGGCAAATCAGGTAATTGCAGTGAAGCGACTGCCATCTAACCTAACCTAACCAGGGAACCTGACCAGAATGGATCATGGTTTCATCCTGATGTTTTGTTTATTACCGTAAAAGCATCAGGTAGTGTTCATCTAATGTACCTACATAACTCAGAAAAGATAGTCGTTGGTACATGGCGGCAGTGGGTTCGAACCCGATACCTCTCGCTTGAGAGTCGGATACCTTTACCACTACGCCATCGACGGTATGCTAGTTGACGATAAATAATGCACATCGGCTAGCTTCGGATTCATATTTACTCTCATGAGTACGACAGAGAACTAGCCTAGCTACTTAACTAAATAATTGAATTCAAAAATTTCATATTATAACCCAACATATCTGAACATTTTCCCGACGTAGCGGACTGCGAGACATTGTCAGAGGCACAAAGTTAGTTAATGCATCCGCTGTGAATTCTATTCCGATGCCCTAAAATCTAAATTAGAACTACCGCCTTTGTATCGTGTGCAACGTCTGGTATATTTCCGCGTTGCAGGTTTCCCGAGCTGTCAAATCTGCCGGGCGCTCGGTAGTTTCCGCGCCACTTCGGCCTTCATCGACAGCCCAGGGTGTTCAGAGCTGCGTCATTGCCACAGCACTATGCATTGTGATGCGCTCTCAAAGAGGAGTTCAAAGGGGCGGCAGGTCAATGTAGGCTGGTCGATGCCGTGTGTATGTAAGGTAGTCTAGACCGGTGTGTAGTGTGCCGGCTCGTATCGTACTAGTGAACTTTGATAATGAACCGCGGGGCGTCGGCCCGGGCGGGGTGCGGGGGGTGTGCATCGACCTGGCGCCGGGCGAGCTTCCGTCGCAGCCTCCGCCTGCCTCCCCGCCCGTTATGCAATCCTGGTACTCTCCGCTAATTAATTGCCAGATAATGTTGCACGGCGCTATTATTATTATCTGTTAGGCAAGGGGTCCCGTTGCGCTGATCGGTAGAAGTTCCCGTCGAATCGTATAGTCCATTGGTGGTAATGAAAAAATTCCTACTTCTATTAGTGTTAAACAAAGTCGCTTCCCGCTGTCTGTCCCTCTACAAGCATGTAAGTCTATCTTTTACCAAACGAATTTTTAATGCGGTTTTCCAAATAGAAATCGCTTCCTTCTATCCTTATGTTACATGTATGTACGCTTAGATCTTATAAACTACTACCACTTTCCATCAGGTGGCCCGCTTACCTGTTTGTCTGCCGCATAACATAAAAAAAAACGATTAGCAATATAGGACCTGACCAGATTGGAGCATGGTTACACATTATAAGTTATTAGTAAGATTATTATCGGTTAGCATTCAACTAAAGGTCATAACTCAGAAAAGAGTCATTGGCACATGGCCGCAGGGGGATTCGCACCAGGTACCTCTCGCTTACGAGTCGGATACGCTAACCTCTCGGCCACCGACACTACCAACATGTAATATGGAAGCAAAATTCTAAGTAGCAATTAATTAGCCGCGGAGTTGTGCAGAGGACAGAATTCTGGGCTAATTTGTTCACTCTTTGAATGAATGCTATGTTTGCGAGGGATGTTTGAAATGTATGCGCAGTAAAATTAGTTTGGAAGTACTTTATTCATCATCTTGGCGTTAATATTCGTTGTGCTTGCGCTTGCGAGTGCCCGGGGTCCACTTTGACCAAGATCCAGGATTTGGCAAGGTAATTACAGTAGAGCGACTGCCGTCTGATCTTCGTGGCCATGTTAACACGGGAACCTGACCAGATTGGATCATGGTTTCACATTCTTTCGCCTGAATGTATCATCACGATGTTTTCCTGTTCATCATTCATCAGCGTCTGTTCGCATTCAACTAATGTACATAACTCAGAAAAGTTATTGGTCTGCCAGAGAGGGATTCGAACCCGGTAACTCTCGCTCACGAATCAGTTACCTTAACCACTCGGCCACCGACGCTCCGAAAAAGTTATTAAATTGTAATGGAGAATACTTCGAAAAGCAGTGAATATGTTACTTTACAAAATTGTTGTATTAATGAGTTACGCAAAACTTTCAGGATACCCCACGTATGGGTATCAATCGCACGGAAATTATGGAAATATTGAGTGAACGTAACCTATACATCAATAAATAATTAATTTGGTCAACATTGAAGATAAATTTGAAAAACAAATTACTTAATTATCGAATTTCAAAGTAATAACTCAGAAAAAGTCAATGATACAAGGAGGCACTGGGGATCGAACTCGGTACCTTTTGCTTACGAGTCGGACCTGTTAGCTACAGCCCAGTGACATGCTCTAAGCTAAGCTTGGAAACACTTTAGTAATCGACAACCTGAGTGGTTCAGTTGGTTTACATGCCCCGGTCTCCCACGCAGAGGTCCCGGGTTCAATTCCCGACTGAGCAGAAATTGAAATGATGAATTTTAATTTTTGTTAGAGATCTGGGTGTATACTATGTATAATAAGTGTGTATTTAAAAATATATATATAAGTAGTATATATAAGTAGGCATAAGTAAGCAAAATGTGAATTTGTCAAAACATATTTATTTAATCCTCTACTTGAACAGACGTTACAGTTGATTAAGCAACGTTACGTCCGCATACATAATTTCCAATTCTAAAATGGCCACCGCCAGCCAATCCCTCAAACGATTTAATTAAAAGTGTGGTGCATTGCACAGCTTCCCGGATCCGATACGGCGGCTGTCATGGCGGCGGGCTGCAGGCGGTTGCCATGGCAACGGGCGAGACTGCGCCCCTGGTAGGCACGTAGCCGGAACACTGAGCTCTCAGTACCTGGTATGGGGGGGCATAGTGGGGGCCCGGTACCGCCGTTATTTGATATTTGGTTTCGGTATACAGTACTGATATTGAAAATGTAGCTACTAGACTGTGAGGTTGCCGGAGGCAATTCTACGGCATCGAGAACAAGAAAGGCGAAAGATTTATACGTTTTGAAGGGAAACCAGAGTTGGCCTTGTGGTGTCCGGCAGAGTAGAATAGCACCAACCCCTTACACTCATGGGTGTCGTACAAGGCGAGTAATGTTTTCGAGGCAAAATATCACGAGTCTCCGTAGTCTGGAAAAGGGGCAGCAACATTTTCCATTGTCATATTTAAACACTGCGATCTCCAACCCGCCTGCCAAGCGTGGAGATTATGGCAATAACCTTCCCTTACGTGGGAGAGGCCCTAAGTCCTGCAGTGGACTGTTACGGACTGTGATGAGAACAAGAAAAAAAGTTCACATTTTACAGCCATATTTAAGTTATTTTTCTCTTTTGTGACTAAAATGTGGCTGTAAAGCGAAACGTCCAAGGATCTGAGGCACCACGGTTTTTTTTATTTTTAAAACTCACTCAATACAATAGAAGTAGGTATTATCGCAACGAAAAGTCCAAGATTGGGCCATTAAAAAATAATTTTTGTGCCAGACTGCACAGGCAGATCAACGTTTTGTAGGTCTCCTAAACGTGGAAATCTGGAATTTATCTATAGAACAAAGTGGAATTTATCTTGTAGTCAATGACATAGGATAACCTACGGCGTCCTCACAGTCTAGACCTAACTAAATCATTTTGATATTTCTAGGATCCATCAATTTTTTTTTTCATTCATTTGATATTTATAGGATCATTTGTAGGTAAAAACAGTATCCTCATAGGAGAATTATCTGTCTGTCTGCACTCTCAAAGTGGTTGTGCAGCTGCCTCTATCAGCCGGGTAGATATCTTTAGGAACAGCTGTAGCTGTAGGTTCCCATGATCCCGAGGCAGATTCCAAGCCTGAGGAATCGGCCTGGGTGAGTACTACCGCCTTATCTATTTCTGACGCTAAGCAACAATCTCCTCTAGTCGACGAGTCTCCGTAGTCTGGAAAATGGGCAGCAGCATTTTCCATAGTTATATTTAAACACTGCTATCTCCAACCCGCCTGCCAAGCGTGGAGATTATGGCAATAACCTCGTGGGAGAGGCCCTAAGTTCTGCAGTGGACTGATACAGGCTGTGATGATGAAGCAACAATGCTTACGTTCCGGTTTGAAAGATAAGGTAGCCAACGCAATTACAGATGAGAGTTTTCATCTTAGTGCAGTGACAACACATCTGCGGTTCTACTTTTTTGTTGCCTGCAACCTAAATGCGTGAATTCTAGATATTATGGGCGACAAGGACAGGATGTCTACGTAGGTAGCATCCCACATCAGAAGCCACCTCTGTGACAAAGCAACGAGCGTCATGCTATAATTGTATTTCCGGCAAGAAGCTTGTTTCCCTTTGACGCTATTTCCATGAACAGTTTCCGGATCACGGTAACCAATTATTAAGTTATACAATTTCCGGGAATACTGAGAATTTCCCGTTGCGAAATACAGTGGTCCTATTTTGAACAGCGCCACCTTGAACTGAGTTTTTATTTTGGGCATGAAAATTCACGTTTTGATACATGACGCTGACGCTATTTTTATACCGTTCGTTTGTGGTGCAGCCAATGTGATTACAAAAAGATTGGATTTTTATTCCGAGAATCGACATTTAAAACTGTTCGACTTAAAACGAGCGGTTGATAAGTATAGCTCCAGCTGACTGTACAAAGTACAAACTAGGGGCAGTTAGAACGTGATTAAAATTCCTAAAATATAAACATAGATAACGATTTACTTGGTTAATTAGTAAAACCTTTTATTCACTTCAAGAATTTTATAATTATAATTTAAATTAGTAATTGTTACGAGTCATTGTTATTGTTCTTTTAATTAAATATATTAGTGTAAGTAATACACCTATTGTACATCTGTATGAGACAGATATTTACTGCTGAACGAATGTCAAATACATATTTTTCCACCTATGTAACGCACAGTAAGAACAATAAAGATTTTATGATTATGATTATTATGATTATTTATTCGATTCCACATTACATTTGTAACCAAAGGTGAGTTCAGTAAATTATAATTATTGAATATTACGTAAGACCAGCCAGTGATGTAACGGAAACGAAAATGGACCAGTCTCAGCATAATGTGAGGGCTCATGCCTGTCACAGCGCTGGTTTTCAGAAAATTGTAGTATACGAGTAAAAAATAGTAGTAGAATTACTTACTTATAGGAAAAACTGTGAGAACATACGCCACAAAATAACCGCCCGAAACAACCTACTCTCACGCCTCATTTTCTCAAAATGGGGTGCCACGCCACAGGTTTTACGCTCTACCGGTTTAGCACTATGCGTGTCCCGTATGGCACCGATCAGTTCATGCTAAGACAGTGGATACAGCTCTTAACGACACATGCCGGAAAATCACAGGATGTCTTAAACCGACTCCGGTGAGTAAGTTGTGTCCACCAGCTGGCATTGCTCCACCAGCCGTTCGCAGAGAGATAGCCAGTGCAGTTGAGAAACGCAAACAGGAAACGGACTCACGGCACCCAAAATATGGTCAGGAACCTACTATCAAGAGATTGAAAAGCCGATCCAGATTCTTGACGACCACCACTGCCTGCGAAAGTGACGCCCCCACAGCCAGAAGAAACCTGTGGATCAATAAATTTTCCAATCTCGCCTTTATCCCTCCTACTGAAAAGCTCCCACCCGGAAACAAACTTCCGTGGCCAACCTGGAAGGCGTTAAATAGGCTGCGAACCCAGGTGGGCCGATGTAAAGAGAATCTCTTTAGGTGGGGATATACAAATGATAGTTCTCAGTGCGACTGTGGCATAGGTATCTCCGCAAACTATGGACCACCTCGTTTCATGCTTGGCGTGCCCTAAAACTTGTACAATGGAGGACTTGTTCGAGGCTGGCAGTTCAAACGCTGCATGCGTCGCCGAATACTGGGCGAATAAAGTATAAGTCAGACTTTAGTCCATCGACTCGATGAGAAGAAGAAGAAGTAGTAGGAAATAGTTTAATAAAAGCGTTACTTTACTGCCGTGTGGCATCCGATGAAACCTGAAAAGCCCTTCCGGCTACAGGTGCTCCTAGGGGACGTTTAGCACGTATGCGCCTAGGTCCTTTTTTGGCGAGTCGTGCATAACCAGTCCGGACGGCCAGCTGGTACTCATGAGAGTTCACCTCCTCCCTCCCAACCGCTATACCGGAGGGTGCCCATTTAGATTGCGTAGGGAGCAAAAAAAAAAAGCAACTGCACAGAAAAATTCGTCTAGTTAGCTAGGCAGAGGGCTAGCCCTATGGGATGCAAGTGTAAGTACATATTTTGTTCAATGTACGTATGTATGTACCTACAGAAATAGCAACCAGACGAGAATGCCGATCCGCTAAGTAACTACAGTTTGCGCAAGATAATTGCTCGAGGCTGAATTGACAAGTCCCAACAAAAATATTTACATCATCATCATCGTTATAAAATTATTGGAAAGATACTGAAAGGGAAAATTGAGGGAAAGAAAAGTAGAAGACCTAGAAGAAGAGAACAATAGAGGGTAGGGGAGGTAGACGAAGGGAGAAAGAAGTTACGTGCAGTAAGTGAAAGTTCCCAAAATTTCATTGAATTAGTAACATTTTTGACAGACCCAGCGGTGGAGTGAAGGGTGGCCCAGCAAACCACAAAAATTCATCCCTTAGTACGCCCCCTTCAGATTTATTTTTGAATACAGAAAGGCCGTATGTATGAGCTTACCATCTATCAAATTCAATAAGAATTTTCGAAATAGGTTCTCTAGTTTGAGAGATTATCCCCAACATACAAACATACAAATTTTCCTGTTTATATCTTTAGTATCTATAGATAGCAGACAAAATAATAAACATCATAATAACTATAAATACCGTCTCGCTTACCAAACACAAGTATTAGCCAACGGGGCACAATGACCGCCGCATTGCGTGAGTAACTGAGTGCATTGTACACCGACCACCCTCAACATACAGGATGGGACACTTTGTCAGAAGAATTCATTGTTTGTTAAAAAAAAAAATTATTTTATTTTATTTTTGCCTACTCCAGTGACAGATGGAGGCACTCCACTTGAAGTTGTTGACGGCTATACACACCTAGGACAAATAGTCCAACTAGGTAGGTCCAATTTCGAGTAAGAGGTCAATCGACGGATCCAACTCGCTTGGGCAGCGTTTGGGAAGCTACGCCATATATTTTCGTCCCAATTACCGCAGTGTCTCAAGTGGAAGCCCTTTGACCAATGTGTGTTGCCAGTGATGACCTACGGAACTGAAACGTGGCCGCTCACTATATGCCTTAAAAGAAAGCTCACTGTTGCCCAAAGGGCAATAGAAAGGGCTATGTGATGCTATGGACTGATCGAATCAGAAATGAGGAGATCCGCAAGCGAACCAAGATCTCCGATATTGCCCTAAGGATTGCCAGGCTAAAGTGGCAGCGGGTAGGGCACATAGCTTGAAGAACAGATGGCTGATGGGGCAGTAAAGATCTCGAGTGGCGACCACGTATGACACAACGCAACGTGGGTAGGCCACTCTACCCACAAGATCCTACAAGGTAGACCGACGACCTGGTAAAGATCGCAAGTACCAGCTGGATGCGGAAGGCACAGGACCGGCCTTTGTGGAGATCTCTGGGGGAGGCCTATGCCCAACAGTGGGTGACTTTACGGCTGATATAATAATGATGATGATATTTTTTTAAGATAAAAATGGGTAGACACGTGGGCCTAATGGAAAGCGATCGCCGCCGCTTATAGACATTTCCAATACCAGGGGTACCAATGCATGGCTTATTTGTAAATTGCCAAGTAATATTGTGATAGGCCGTGTATATAACCATTCGACTGGGTGTGTCGTAAAAGGCGACTAATGTTTTAGACCAGTAAATGGGCAGCAGCGTTTTCTCACATAGCAATCTCCATACCCCTGCCAAGCATGAAGATTATGGCAAAGCCCTCCACGAATTTGAGGGAGGGTCATGAACAGCAGTGGACTGTAAATGTGAATATATAGGTGAAAACAAGCCCACTTAATGCTTCTTACACACACAGAAGCATTTAAGGTGCAGTTAGTTTCTAAGGCAAATATTTTGTTATAGTTGGTAGTATTCTTACCTCCAAGCGTTACAATACAACAGATGCAATGTTTTATACTCGATAAATACCTGCCTTTTCCAACACTCTGTACCATGGTTTGTTTTCTTCGCGAACTAAAATAATTTGGCTGGCCGCCCGACGGCACGTGACCACCGTCTCGCGTATCCGCGTCACCGGGCCGAGTTGTTCCAATTCCATTGCGGGTTGACTCGAGTCTCTCAGTCTTACGGTTAAGTTAGAGCAGCGATGTAGGCGGTCTACATCATTTCGTTCGATTGATTGTGGTGTAGTGGTGAGGGGTTGTCTCGCCATCGTCGCAGACCTACCCCAATGCAGGCAACGTTATCCCCCCGCGCCTCCCGCGTGCCCCACCCCCGCTCGGGTGCAACGGCAGACGGAAATGCCAAAGTTGCATTTGAAAGGTGAGGAAATACATAATTCAGTGGCCTCAGCACTTGTGGATGAACTTAGGCTGTCTGGGGCTTTGTGGTATGCAAACATATGCTCTTTTAAAAAAATATATAATAATCTTCTTGGCGTTAATATCCTGGTTGTGCTCTCGCGAACGGTAGCCCGGGGTCCGAATTGATCCAGGATTACAATGGAGCGACTATTGCTATATGCTCCATTAAAACGGCTGTCACTTAATTGTGGAAATGAGCGACAGTTGGAGCTATTAGCTATTAGCCGAAACTAGCCGATGTGCATTATTGATGGCTGATACATTCTGGGTTTTGACAGCGCGGTACGCACGAGGACAAAAACCATAACAAATTCAATTAAAAAGTGAAAGGGACGAGGAGGCCCTTTGAAGTTTCGTTCCCCATAATTCAATTACCTACGACTAAGTAAAACAATTTGGCACAACATTACATTCAACACACAGCGTGGATGGAGCCTCGGTGGTCTAATGGTTAAGGGGTCTGACTCGTAACCCGAGGTACCGGGTTCGAACCCTGCGGCCATGTACTAATGACGTTTTTCTGAGTTATGTGCATTAGAACACCAACCGATGCTCTTACGGTGAGGAAAAAACTCATGATGAAACCTGCACATTCAGGTGACTGAATAAGTAGCCATCCAATTTGCTCAGTTTGCAGTCATCATCATATCAGCCAGAAGAGGCCCACTGCTGGGCATAGGCCTCCCCAGAGATCTCCACAAAGGCCGGTCCTGTGCTTTCCGCATCCAGCTGGTACCTGCGATCCTTACAGGTCGTCGGTCCACCTTGTAGGAGGCCTACCCACGCTGCGACTTCCGTCTTTCAGTTGGCAGTCGCTTCACAGTATCTACCTGATATGCCAAATCCTAGATCATGGTCAAGGCGGACCCCGGGCCCTCGCCCACAACCGGTACATTCACGCCAACATGACCATAACAGTCAACACACACGTGCAACAATTACTCAACCTACAGCTCAGTGACGCGACTGCATACGAGTCATTTTGAATTTTTAACATGCAATCCCGCATGAGTACCTAGCTGCAACCTACCCCAACGCAGTTTGGCTAGCCGCCGTCGGATCGAACCGCGCCAGACACACACCCCTCCAATACACACCATACATACATACATACACACCATACATAAATAGCCCGCCTGTCTGGCCTGCAATTGCAACCTGCATAGAGGCGGATTTCGCGCGTGTTTGCGAATTTCTTCTAAGAATTAAGGTGTTAGGTTTGGTCAATATGTTTTCGTTCAGTGTAGAGATGTGTGAGTGTGTGTGAGTGTGTGTGACCTATTTGTACGTAATTAATCCAGACCACTGATACAGACAAGGTTGTTTTTACATTGTACCTGTGGTATTCTATCCTTCAATATTTTAACGATATATTTTGTTCAAAGTCAAACAAAGTCGCTTACCGCCGTCTGTCTTACGGCTATGTACGAGTATGTATGTATCAATCAAATACGCAACGCCTGTTAATTCGGTATTCAACAATATATAGAATGATTCACGAGGAAGGTTTACAAGTAAGAAAAAAATGAAAGTAGATGAATGCATAAGATGAAAGTAGGGGTAAAGTAGGGTACACTAGTAATGTATAAATTGAAGTGTAGAATATGTGTATTTGAAGAAACGTTTTCGACATTTGTTCGTTAGCATCCGGTTAGGTTAAAATTTTACACGAAAGCAGTAATTTTTATTATGCTGATTTTTATATATTGTCTTATAATATAAGTGCAATAAAGAGTTTTTACTAAATTACTTAATGTTTTTAATTACCAGAAACACGCCAAAGAGTTTCTGCTATTGGTTTTCCTGGCAGCCAGTGTTTGTCGTCGGGTTGTGGTAGGTCCGGTCGACACACTGTGGTCCGCTCACTTCCAACATACCTAGTCTATGTTGCAGGTTAGAGTTCGCTGACTATTGTATTAGATAAGTTTATTTATTCCTCCATGATCGGAAATTGCGAAGTGAAATAACCTTGGAATCTTTGAGTAACGGGTGAACGAGTGAAAGGGTGATATCAGTGAAGTATATTGATGATAATTATTATTTGACAATGCCTTATGCAGAATAAACGTCGTGATGGTTTCTTTTTTCCTCTTTTTTGACGTTAGTTGCAATGTCTTTCCTTATTTTGGACGAAGCAAATTCTCTTCTGTTAATAACTCAGAAAAGAGTCATTGGTTGACGGCGGTAGTGGGATTCGAACCCGGTAACTCTCGCATTAGGAGTCAGATACCGTTACCACTAGCCACCGAAACATCCGTAAGTTGTAATGTCTACCCTCATTATGTCTAATTCATTTGTGTTGAAGGATGTTACTAATTTACAAAGACTAATTCTCTTTTTTTTAAATTAAATAAATTGTTTATATTGTAATTTGAATAAAAAAATATCGAATAGAAACGGTTTCCTAGTATCCATGTTAGCCAACGCATAATTCAATAAAGGCAAAATTTGCCTATCTGCTCGACCCTAGGCAGAAATCTAAGCCGTCAAACTGTTGCTAAACTGCACTCACTGCCTACCTAGCAACCCCTCAGACCGAAGCAGATCGAAACCGCCAGACAGACAGACACATCCATAAATACAACACTATTGGTGCAGTATCCATGAGTGCGTAGTTATAACTCACCCTTTTTACATGGGGTTTATGATGGAGATGAATTTGAGTAATGTGGGATTGATTGACAACCATACACTTGTGTGAGGTTTTCTATATACCTCATAAAGTTAGTAGAAATGTTGACGATCTGAGTGGTTCAGTTGGTTAACATTTTGGTTGGCGGTCTGCCATGCAGAGGTCAAGGGTTCGTTTCCTGGCCGGGCAGAAATTTTAATGAATAATTTTAATTTCTTAACAGATGTGTTGTACGCTTAGATCTTTTAAACTACGCACTGGATTTTAATACGGTTTTCAACAATAGATATACTGATTTAAGGTTTATACGCAAGACAAAGAAGGGTAGCTAGGAAAAGGAC
The DNA here is from genome assembly GCA_905147135.1 of Blastobasis lacticolella. Classification (NCBI taxonomy): domain Eukaryota; kingdom Metazoa; phylum Arthropoda; class Insecta; order Lepidoptera; family Blastobasidae; genus Blastobasis; species Blastobasis lacticolella. The sequence continues at coordinate 16,012,071 of LR990053.1, read as the reverse complement.
GCCACGCGAACGATACCGCAATGTGTCTACTAGTAGGCTATAATTTATCCCGAAATTCCAATTCGTCAGTTACACATTTTAGCTTAAATCCTCTACTAGGTAGTTATATTTCCTCAAAGACCAGAAAATAGTAAATATAATGTTTATACCGAGCTGTCGTTTTCCAAGTAAGAGTATCTTTTGAATTATACCCCATTTAGAGGCATAGCACACGGAAAACACACCTTATAACAAGGTAGAAAGGTCCATAATCGGTTGCACGATTTACTGCCGGACAGACAGGGGAAACGAAGCTATTCTGATGAAAGGTTTAGGGGATTGATGATCTCATTTGTTTTATTAAAACGAAAGGGGGATGACGAGTATACCTGATTGAGATTTATTTAGTTATGTACTCTAAAAGCTTTACCTTTATTGGTTGTATATTTTATAGAGCTGTTCCCAGCTGTTTCCACACGCGCGCAGTTCGGATCACTGTAAAACTTTCAAAATTCAACTTTTCCGGGGATCGTAGCCTGTGTCACTGGGGAATAACGTAGCTTCGTATTAGTGAAAGAATTTAAAAAATTGGTTAGGTAGTTTTTGAGTTTATTTATTACGAATAAACAAACAATCACATATTTTGTACCTTTAGTGCATAAAGATTTAATAAATAAATAAATATATTCTTTTTACAATATTAATAGTAAACTCGGCGGGACTTCTTTCGCGTACACCTCCTTTAATCCTATCTAGACCTTTTGTCTTGCTTATAAACATCCCTTTTGAATCACGCTGTCTATTGTTGAAGACCGCATTAAAATCCATTGCGTAGTCTAAAAGCTCTAAGCATACATATACATAAGGGCAGACGGCGGGAAGAGACTTTGTTTTATACTAAGTATAGATCATAGTAGTGATGACAATGACGTAGTGTGCTTTGCGTTTTTAAACCCCATACTCTACGTAAAACGACATTAACAGCCCGTAACATTTTACTACCAGTAGTGCCCAGGCACGAACCATCTCTGAGAGAGTTTACGCGTTGTGTCGATCTGAATACGTAGTTACAAACAATATACCTACTAATATACAACCAATAAATAAATAAAATAATAATAAATAAATGTTCGTGGACAAATTCACACAGCGCCATCTAGCCCCAAACTAAGCAAAGCTTGTGCTATGGGTGCTAGATAACATATGATCTAAGTAGATAACTGAAAAACTACTTAAATACTTTTTAAATATATACTTGTTATACATAGAACACCCAGACCCGTAACAGAAATTAAAATTCATCATTTCAATTTCTGCCCGGCCGGGAATCGAACCCAGGACCTCTTGCGTGGCAGAAAGGCATGTTGACCACTGAACCACTCAGGTCGTCTATAAATAAATAAATAATCTTTTGACGTTAATGTGCCTGTTGTGCTCTCGAGCACGAGGGCCCGGGGTCCGCCTTGACAATGATCCACGATTTGGCGATCAGTAATTACAGTGGAGCGACTGCCATCTGACCTCTATGACCCTGCTACCAGGGGAATTTGACCAGATTGGATCATGGTTACAACATCATGATTTTCGACATAAAGTTTTGTAAGCGTCAGCACTTTGTAAATTTCCCGCCAAAGTGAAGTAAAATATGATGCACTATCTACGGTATAAATTGTATCACACTACACTATTTTAGAGTCATCATAATTCCATAGAGTGCTTACAGGATAGTCACCTCGCTCGCAGAAATTCTCAGTCACAAAAATGTAATATCAATAGTCTTTAACATACCTATACTCTTTTACACAAACCGGGTGATCATATGCACATACATATACTATTTATATGCAAAATATTAATGTGCTGAGGTTTCGCGGGAGAAACAAAAAAACGTACAATCGAGACATTTTGGAGGCCTTAGATCTCCCCCTGGGAACTTTTTGGGTGCAATCTGATTATGCACATCTAGAGCATGAATGGAGGAGGTCTAGTTTTTTACATAACTGAACCAAAAGGCCGTTTTACTCCACAGCGGGAAAGTTTGTGTTGGAATTTCGATTTCATACACCGGTTGTATGGAATCGAAATTTTTGTACGTGATAGGATCGAAAATTAATATAATATTATCAGTACTTAGTAGAACTAAGGTCTCAGACAAAGGTTTTACACCCGTATTCACAGAGAATAGTAGTAATAGCATTGCTATGCGTTTTCACAGAGATTTTCAGTGACTCGCACTGCGTTTAATACGGGTTTGATTGGTCAACCTTCCTCGCCGGTCAATTTGTCACTTGGAATTGGAACCCTCTGCGTTCACACGCACTGTGATACCTCATAACGTTTCTGAATGCGAGTGTTAGAATCGAAAAACTGACGAGGCAATGGGCGGCCACATAGCTCACTGAACCGCTAGCCGATGTTCTGGAGATAACAAAAAGTGTTCGCACTGCTACCTATTTTTTTGCTGAACTGAACTGCTGAACAAAGACAGAATAATATGACAAATCAATCTAAGTAATAATAATAATGTACGATAACGACACAAACATCAAAGAGCAAACATTTCACATTGATACGTTCATGTTTCCAAATAGAAATAAAGCTATTCCGTCTCACCAATCAAAGCTCCTCTATTTAATAGGACAGTTTCACAGCATAGAATTTCATACGACCATTCAATTAAACGAAGCCAGGAATCTGTGTAAATAGCGGACTACGCACACAAGTTGCATATATTTGCACGTTCCGTCTGTGTGCAGGGAGCCTGGCTATACCCGGGCAGCGCGAGCGTTCCGAACGTACGCTCCAGGCGCAACTTTTCACTCAATGGTCGTTTGTCCACTGTCATCGGGATGTCACTGAGAACAAGATGAGAGTTTAAAGTAGTGTTGCATACATTTACTATGATACTGTCCACTGCACGCCCGTACCCGAGTGTCGACATCCCGTTCGTCGAAGATATGAGTAGTCCCCTAGAACTCGGGTCGATACTGTGACATGACACAAATACTAATCTCGTTTGAATTTGTAGTCACACCGCGCCTTTCGCTAAAAAACTGCACCATCGAGATAATCGCTATGGAAACACGATCGCCGTCACGTCATCTTGAATTCGGGTCGTAATAATCTCGTTCTCGGAGACGGTGGCGGTGGACAAAATGTGTATGGTTGTTCGTGTCAAATGCAACCAAAGCGCAACTCGGCCGTTCCGAATCAGAAATGCTGACAACTTTTCATCTATCGACTTCGATCTTGGATTTGATACTTAGAAAAAGTTATTAACTGTCAGACGTCAAAATTTAATTTGGACAAGATAGTAAATCGCTGAGTTTTATGATAAATTCTTTTCTTTTTACGTATTATTTGTTGTTGTTATCTATCCTAGTTGTTTGGATAACAAGCGTTTATTTTCGTTAAGTACTTGCATTTCTTTTTTTGTTAAGTACCTATATCAGTATCTTGAGGTTGAAACAAAAGTATGGTTCCGTACCTTAAAGTGAGACAGAAATCAATCAAAACACTACGGCAACACCACACTATGAGATCGTGAACGCACCCCCGCCCCGGTCTGCCACCCGGGTACCCGGGTACCGGCGCGTCTGCTGTTTCGATCGCCCGCTTTTAGACGAGGGATTGCATCGTCTGTGTTTACAGGTGAGGGGTACTATGATACCTAGCACTTTGTTTCCCTTATTGAGTTTGGAAGGGGAAACGTTGAGTGATTTTAATATTATAGGTTGGTTAATGGAGTTTCTTTTATGTAAATTATGTGAGAAAGAAAACTCATCAGAGAAGTAGGAGTTGGCAAATAAAAAATAAAAATTTTGTTTATTTGAACTTTAAACTTATCTATTTATATAGAATAGTTTCGCCCAAGACCGGGCGAAATGGAGGAAAATGAGTCGGAAAGCGGACCCTGGCAGAAGCCGGGACTGACCGCTTGGATGATGATAATTATTTTACATAGAACAGTAGGTTACTCGGGTAGAGCGTCGGTCGCCGAGCGGTTAGAGTATCCGACCCCAGCCAGAGGACCCGGGTTCGAATCCCGCTCCGGCCATGTACCAATGACTGTTTTCTGAGTTATGTACATTAGTTGAATACTAACCGATGCTCTTACGGTGTGGGAAAACATCGTGATGAAACCTGCACATTCAGGCGACTGGATGTGCAACCATGATCCAATCTGGTCAGATTCCCCTGGTATCAGGGTCATGGAGGACAGATGGCAGTCGCTCCATTGTAATCACCTGACCTGCCAAATTCTGGATCATGGTCACGGCGGACTCCGGGTCCTCGTGCGCGAGAGTACAACTAGGACATTAACGCCAAGATGAGTAGGTTACTCGTGTACTACCCGCGCATATAATAATTTAATAGTTCCTTTCACCTACAATTTCACTACATGTGGGTAGATTACCAGTAAGTACTATTATCGACAATCCTACCCACACTTCGTAGCCCTGGCGCTACGCCGGCGTAGGCGCGACACGTGCATACCAAGCGGACTGTAGAATACCTACATTTCATAGACTTCGTTTCAGCTGTAGCTATTCAAATAGTTGCCTCAAATAGAAACTAAATTTAGCGCCCAGGTTATGAAAGCAAGCATAACGATGAGAGTAATACCATGTATGGTTCTCAAATGAGGTATATGATAGCTATAGCTACACTTCGTAGACTTTCAGCTGACATGATTCATATAGTTGCCTTAAATAGAAACGAAATTTAGCGCCCAGGCTATGAAAGCAAGCATAACGATGAGACTAATTGCATGTATGGTTCTCAAAGGTTTATTACCAAGCTATGTATGTACAAAATGCAAAAATATACGCTCACAAACCGTAGAGTCAATACAGTCCACTCACGTACTTGTTTGCTAACGGCACGTTTGACCACAGTGCACGTTATGAGAGTAGCCAAGGTTTGTCTTTCGTACAGATGCTTCTCTAAAGGTTGCATTAATCTCTACATCTACACTTTCACTTCACATATTATCGGGTTTGTTACCACGGTTAATATTGTTTTACCTACATATTTTAAAGCAGTTGTATGCGTCATGGTAACTGTGGTAACAAACCCGATAGTAACAGTTAAAGTGTTGTGAATAACAACGAAAATCTTAATTTTAAAACCTATATCTCTTTTTATTGTATGAGAGCCATCGACACAGTATCAAAGGGACGAACATTCGTCAATTTATCAACCCATTGGCGATGTAAATTAATGAAAGTCAAGTGTTAACTAATAAGGCCAATATCTAACAGACGAGCAATGTGCTGCCACCTGTTTTTATTTGGTACGGTAAAATTTACATGTTAGTCGTTTAATATCGCATAAGTTCTATTTTTATGATCTTCAGTGACAAATGAGCAGACAGCCCTCCTGATGGTAAATGGTAACTGTCGCCCTTAATATTTACAATTTATACGAGTACATATAGGTTGCAGGTAACAAAAATGCACAACCGCAGGTGCATTGTCACTGTGAGGACTAAGATGATGGGGTCATACCACACAGACGGCTACGCTACACGTTTGACAAACAACAAACTGGCCTCTCTTCATGGTCGTTCGCGTGGCGAAGGCGTCTGTAAGACGCGATTCGGCCCTTTGTGTGAAGATGTCCCACTGACTGTTCCTCCTCCTGTGGCTTAGCTAATAGTAAAAACAGCAGTGCGCCGCTGCATTCGCTAGATTAGCGAGTGCATCTGCGAGCCGCGCGCTTTTATGCGCTCCTGGTCATGTTGAATATTGCATGGAAGGATTCTCGATTTCAAATGAATGCTGTCGTATGTTGTTGTTGGTAGTGGGGTAGAGAATAGGTACAGTAAAAGCCATCAAAGTCGACGCTCACTGTTAGTGAGCTAGAGAAGAGTAAGGGTAACCGACATGCAAGCGAGGGGTACCGGGTTCGAATCCTACTACGGTTATGTACCAATGACCCTTTTCTGAGTTATGTACATTAATTGAATAATAACCGATGCTTTTACGGTGAGGGAAAACATCGTAATGAATCCTGCACGTTCATGATACCTGGTAACAGAGTTACGGGGGTCAGATGGCAGTCGCTCCACTGTAATTACCTGATCTGCCAAATCCTGGATCATGGTCAAGGCGGACACCGGGCCCTCGTGCGCGAGAGCACAACCGGGACATTACTACCAAGATTATATTTTTATTAAAATTCACCAGGTTAAAGTAATCTACCATCGTTCTAACTGGAAAACAGATGCCTACGGCCAGTACAAAACGAAAGACGAAACTTTTTTAATATTCACCAGCATTCAGTGCAGGGCCTACATTGACGGTTTTCAGTGCGCACTTAAATCACTGTTCTGATTTCCGTCACGAGTCCACGTTCCGCCAAGAATAACGATATCCGGCTGCCAGTTGATTTAAACAGGGCGTAAAGTTGGCGATTGGTAAGACCATTATCTACACTGACTATTGAATATCGGAAACGTGTGGCAAAGGAAAAGTTGCATAATCCAGCGGCAAAGTGCAGGCGCCGGGGGGCACTCTGGGGGGGAAGGGGGGCGCCAGAGTTGTTGTCACAGTCCTTTTGTGTCTGCCGGTCTGGCCAGTCTAATGAATACCGGCTTTTTTACCCCGCGGATGAAACTGCAGGTTTAATATCTGATTGCGAACTGACTGGCCTGCTGAATTTGTCTATTTGCTTTCGGGGCGCAGCGAGTTAGCGTTTGAATGCAATGAGGGTGTTGGTTTTTTGTTTTATACTGCTAGAGCGTTTACGCATTGTTGCCAAATTAGTATCAGGAAAGAGCTCATTAGTTTTTTTTCAATACTGCAATAGCGTTTACACACTGCATTCAATTTGGTAGCAGAAAAGAGGAAACGAGAGAAGCACAAGAAGCGATGGATTGACATCGCCGAGTCGGATGCTAGAGTCTACGGCTTACGACGCGAGGATGCCGAATATCGGGCTAAGTGGAGAATACTGGAAAGCGGACCGTGGCAGAAGCCGGCATTAATCGCTCTGATAATAATGATTCAATTCGAATCTGAGAAAGTTCTCCTGAAAGCTGTCCTAATTGGCAATGGTCTTGCGACCATGGTCGCACGACGGACTTTGCCGGCCTATAAGGAACCTCATAACCGCCCCTCCGCCCGTTGCCAATTAAAACAGCGCTTTACGTTCTAGATATCAGAGTTCTATCCGGTATTCTATAATCCCTTCAGTTTAAATCTTAGTGTGGCAAGAAACTGAACTCATTTTGATATCTATTAAATTGTATTTTATGTAAAAGAACCGACCCATGAAACTGAACAACTTTCCCCAAGAAACATACCCGCGGAATCTCATAGTTTAGGCAGAAAACGAGATACTTTAAAAAAGAAAAGTTGTATTTTTGTACTAAAAAATATCAAGTATCGATAACTACATCATACACAATTAATTCAGACACTCAAAGTTCAAATTTAAGTTGAAATAAATGGACTTTAAGTAAAAGCACGCAATGTAAAGCGTGCGGGCCGGCCGGCCGGGGTCAGTGGTCACGTGGGCGAGCGAGAGGCGTGCGCCGGAAGATGTACATTGCGCGTCATAATTAATTATTTATTTTAGGTAGCGAAATTATGAAGTCATTTCCGCGGGTATGTTTCTGGGATAATTTGTTCAGTTTCATGGGTAGAATATGGGGTTTCAATTAATGCTAGCGGTCTTTTTACATCCTGTATTTAGACAAACACCCGTACATACTACTCACAAACAATAGTTGAATAAGTATAGTAGCGTTACTATGCGTTCTTCCTCCTCCCAGAAACCCATCGAATCTGGAAATCGCAATTTGGAAAATCAAGGAAGAAATACGCACGAGTCGCCAAATACTGTTCAAAAAAAACAAATTATCTATCATCAGCTCTAATAATAAAAATACAATTTTACAAAGTTTAGAACAGACTAAACTTACAGAAGATTTTAATTTTTGTCACTATATTATACCAGGTGGCGGAGTACAGGAGCTACTACAAGGAATACATAATAAATTGGAAAATTATACATTTAATGATTTTTGTATTGCCGTGGCATCCACTCATACAGGTAGTGGGTACCTATAGAAAACTGTACACCCTGTAACCGCAAACAATGTTATTTGGTTCTTATTTTAATTTTATATGCAAAAACGAACATACTAGCCGGTAAGCTCTTGACATTTAGGTTGAGATAATCCAATTATTTTGCATACCTCGGGATTCTAGCTGGAGAGACAGTGGAATTTCAATTTTCAATGAGGATCAATCATATGGTAGAATTTTATAGGTTAGTAGATAAAATCCCGAGAAAGATTTTTTGAACATATTATTATATTAGACGGGACTTGGACGCGACGTACCTTTATGATTTGTTTTCCCGACGTTTGAAACAAAGATTTTTTTAAGTCCAATTTCAAATGTTTAAGTTTTATGGATTTGAAGGAAATGTCACACGAAATGAAATATGTCCTTTATTGCGTATTAGGTTAGGTTTACCCGGGTGTCGAATATCGTCATCAAACATGCCAAAATAATAGTGTTCTAGCGCATATATCTTCTCAAGTTTAAGAGTTATCGGTAATATTTCTTCACTGCCATTCATGTGTTATCATCTGAAAAGTCACTAAACAAATATCGAGACTTATCCTCATTTGGATCTATTACATGGTAGTAATACTGAGATGTGGGATGTGGGTTTAAAAATCAAACTAGTCATAAAACAAGACGGTCTAGATCAATATGACAAATAGACTATTCTAGACCATCTGAGTTTATCCCAGAGCTTTTGAGGAATAGCCTATATATATGTTTTTTAAAAGTAGCTACTGTTATAGTTAGCACATAACAAATGTGGAAAGTTAACTATGAATGAATGAACGGTGAAAAACATTTTATTCCACTTTTTAAAAACATCAGTAAAGTTAAGCGTTACCCAAGTTAGTGAAATCGGTCATGAGAATGCTCGTTTTTACTGCGCACTTAATATCACCGGGGCGTCGGTGGCCGAGTGGTTAAGTATTCCGACTCGTAAGCGAGAGGTGCCGGGTTCGAACCCACTGCGGCCATGTATCATTGACTCTTTCCTGAGTTATGTACATTAGTCGAATAGTAAGCGGTGATGCTATTATGATGAGGGGAAAGAACGTAATGAAACCTGTACATTCAGGCGACTTATCCAATCTGGTCAGGCTCCCCTGTCAGATGGCAGTCGCTCCACAGTAATTACCTGATCTGCCAAATCCTGGATCATGGTCAAGGCGGACCCCGGGCCTTCGTGTGCGAGAGCATAACTGGTATATTAACACTAAAATGTTTATAATTTTTTTTACACTGAGATATGTCTAAAAATTAAACAAGTCATTAAAAAGACGGTCTAAATCAATATGACTTAAGTTTATCTCAAAGTTTTTTAGTCCAAGCTATTATATATATATTTTTTAAATAGCTCAAACAGAAATGGAAAGTTCAGTATGAATGAATGGATGAAAAACACTTCATTTCACTTACACAAAATAGTGAAATCGGGCTGGAGAAGGTTGGTTTTACTTAAGTATTTATTAAAACTTTGTGCACAAAAAAGTACAGTGGTACAGTGGTTATCAGTGCGCACTTACTATCACAAGTTCCGGATACACTGATTTCGTCGCTTATTCCAATCAGAGTCCGCACCCAGCCAAGGTAGCTTTCATCCAATTTTTATATGTTTTTTAAAAGCAGCTACCCCTGTAGTTACATATATCAAACAAAAAATTATGTATCAGTTTTCATTTATGATGTGTACCTGTGAAGCTGTCGTTCAAACTCCCGACATACCTCCATTTTACGTCTTGCACAATCATACATCTTCCCATACATTTACACCTGTAAGTAGTTAATCTCGGTGAACCTAATCAACCCAGTATTTACCAAAAACTAATTCTCCATATATTCTACATATATATAAACATCACCGACTCCCACGCAATTCTTCCCCGAATCAATGCTAAAGTGTTGAGGTTGTATTTTCGATTGGTGCAAATTAGCGCCCGGCAGGGGGCGCCGCGGGGCGCCAAGCCGGGCCCGGGGTCGCTAAAGCCGAAAGCCTCGGGACTTTAGGTTGGTAAATAGAGCATAATAATTGACGCGCCCTCAATGGTTAAAGAAAATAAATTAAATATCTTCCCCAATTTCCAAGTATTATCTAATGGAGTTAAATTTAAACGTTTCGTTCAGAAATCATATTCTGAATAAATTGCCTAGAGAAATTCATGCTAACTCGGATCGGTTAGGTCTATTTTCTAGTATCGTAATTTATGATCTAGCATTTACTGCTCCTTTATATGCTCTCTGAAGCATCACAAAATTAACTGGAGCGAGGGTTGTCTGTGAACAATGCCGCCTACTTAAATTATTCTGGTAGAAGCAACAAACGGTGCGCGTGCAAGAGATCGCGCCCCGGAAAAACAACGTAACCGGGGGCCGGCGCGGATACCGTTCGACTTCGGCGTTACGAAATTTCCCTCCAATAACCAGCCGTCATTACATCAAACAAAAATCCAATAAAGCCGAGTGGGTAGGTAGCAAAGTTTCTAAATAGCCGGCGAAGGCGGGGTGCAGAAGGTGGGCGGTCGCCATGGCAACGGCCGGTTGCAGGAAACTGCACAATCGATGTTGCCAGACGCTGCTGCTGTGGATCAATGTGTCTCTAGTACTACGGCCCGGGAGCGCGCGTGTGCGGGGGCGCGGCGGGCTGGCGACCCCTGGGCTACAGTGGCGGCCCCCGTTGCGACGTACCCTCACCCGGCATCTGCAGGGCAGGGGAGGTTAACTTAGACTGGTCGGTGATGTCGTGTGGGTGAGTTTCCCCGGGCTTTTGAGCGTGTGTGCGTGCTGTGTGTCAGTGGTACGCCGCCCCACTTCGCTCGCCTGAATTGGCTGGCTGTGTGCGTCCTGCGTCCGGGTACGGCCTTTGTTTGTTTTGTTGTTATCAACGCTGAAACTCGCGCCGCCAGTTATGCGAGCAATGATACGAGTTTTTCATCAGGGCCCTTTGCTGCGGTCTCAGTGTAAACAGGTGAAATGTAATAGCGCAGTGCAGTACCTACCATACTTTGCATACGCGGGCTTTTTTCGCGCTGAGTAGCAGGAAAGCTCGTAGGTGTTAAGCTTTTGTTTGTTCCTCAATTTCCTTATTTTTATATTATTATATTATTTTCTCTGCGATGTTATTAAAAGGTGTAGCTAGAGGCTCTTTTAATTTAATTTGACATGGATCTCGTCTGATAAGGAGGCAATAGGCAGGGCACATAGCTCGAAGAACAGATGGCCGATGGGGCAGTAAAGTTCTCGAATGGCGACCACGTATCTGAAGACGAAGCGTGGGTAGGTTTAAACTATTAACTGATTTTAATGAGACAAAGCTATGAACCATCTCTATGACTGCCTTTCAAATAAAGAAAACAACTGCCATCTAACCTCCGTGACCCTACCAGGAGGACTTGACCAGATTGGATTATGGTTACACATTCAATCGCCTGAATGTGCAGGTTTCATCACGATGTTTACCCTCACCGTCCATTGGGAGGCAGTGATATATGGCCGCAGTGGGATTCTCGCTTACGAGTCGGATGCTTTAACCAATCGGCCACCAACGCTCCTCATTAGGTAAATTCAAGCAAGACAACATTGTTCCACATTCGCCGTGATTATGTACAGAAACGTTGTTTATTTATTATAATAACAACGTTATACCTGATTCCAAGAATATCAAGCCTTCGAGGAAGAGGATATGGCCCATTATCTACGTACGCGATCGCATAATGCACCTTACGTCCTTTCGATAGAGTCGATAATTTCATTGGATTGTCAGTGGATAAAAATACTTTATTACTCATCTAGGGAATAACCTGAAGACTTTTACAGGCGTTGGTCAGTTTACAGTGTAATGCGAAATAAGGTTTTTCCATAGGTATTTGTTGTTGAATCGTGAAATACGATATGTTTACTTATTGTGTTCTATCAAAATTAGTTCCTGTTGTGGCCACTGTTTGCTGTTGCCGCATTAGTGTCAAATGGATTTGCAATAGCGTGCTTTGACGTTTTGATCAACTACTGGCATTAATGCATGTTCCAGGTTTCCTACCGCGTACTTTTGTTTACGAATAGCCTGATATTTCGACGCAGTTGCATGTATCATGGTCACGGGTCGACAATACAACGGAAGACGGGTCGTCTCGTGACCATAATGCATGCAACTGCGTCGAAATATCGGCTACTCGGCTCTATAACAAAGGTATGCGGTAGTAAACCCGGAACTACTTTTAAAATGTGTGATAATTACCGCGATAGTTTAAATTAAAACATTATGTTACTGGCGAGAACTAGAGTATATAAGAAAAGAGTTTCTTTATTTCGCATTCCATGTGTTACATATAGATGTTACAATATGATAAGAATCAACATGGACCCGGATTGGGCACAGCAAATTGGTAGAGAGGAGGCACTGCCTTGGCTTAATCTATTTAGTTCTGTCCGCTATTGCTATGTTTCGGCTGTGTATTTACTTACACGTGTGCGACAAACATTCAGAGACATTTCTCTACAAAGCAGAACTAGCCATGTGCACTATTTACGTCGATATCTGTAGCTATTAATTCTGCCAGACAACACAAGGCTAACAATAAAGTTGCTAAGGGAGTTAAAATATAAATAGGTTTCAAGATTGCCCCATACCGGATGAGTCATGCCATTTATTTACTAGTAGGTGGGGTTTTCACAAGTGGAACGATGATTATTAGAGACTCTGTGTTGTCCATTTACGCGGCTTTACTCGCGGGAAATCGAGGCTTCGGGTAGGTATTTAAAATTTTAGTGTGTCGAACTTTGCTAATTAGGCTTAGTTAGTTCATAGTTTCATAAGATAATTCATAGTTTATAGTTTCATATTCATAGTTAGTTAAATCATAATATTATCAGAGGTTATAGATCGGATTACTCCGGATACCTGAGAATCCAGAGGTTTAAAAGGTATAGAATTTAAAAATAATGTTTTGTGTCGGTATTAAAAATGCCTGGATACCGTAGGAAATTAGATAATAACTGAGTGGTGTTTTGTGGAGCTAGAAGCTCCAATCGCTTCCAATACGAGGTCGTACATCAGACCCAGAGTGCCACAAACTTACCTGACCCGGTGGCCAAAACTGGAACTAAGTGTCACCATTTGGAAATATCACTATGTCAACAACAGCGACGCCGTCGCCTGTTTATATTAGTTTGTGGCACGCTAAACACCTAGCCAATAAAACAGCACAATTTTTGCTTTTATTTTGTAAAAATTACGCATTTAAATAAATAAATATGTTGCTCAGCGATCTTCAACTTGCGTGGAGTTTGGACAAACCCGTCGCAATTTCGGAAGAAGATCAAGCCCAACGGTGGCCTATAAGAACCCGTAGAACACAGAGAATCAAGGATTTTGCAGATCAGGTAATTACAGTGGAGATACTGGAATCTGACCTCCGTGGCCCTGCTACCAGGCGAATTCAGTCTCGTGAATGTGTCATTCTATGTTATTCGGTTCGTGATCGACTAATGTACAAAACTCACCACCACTATCAGTAGGCCTCCGACGTTCTCCTACTGTTGGCTGGCGTCATTAGCGTATCTAGGGATATTTTCCAGGGGGGGGGGCTGGCCTCTGAGGTGGCCGATGAAACCGAGTCAATCAAGTCTGGGGTGGGCACCAGACCATTCTGGGATGGGCACGGCCCACCCGTCTCCCCTCCTTCCTACGCCTATGGCTGGCGTTGTGTACACTAGCAGTTGCAGTTGGCGTAGCATGCTACGAAAGTTATGCGCTTCATGTTTGACGCTGTGCCTTGCGCTATGATTGGATTTTGCAAACATAAATGTTAAAATTCTACTGAACGTGAACTTGTGAAGGTTGTGAAGCCAATGGATGCAAGAGGCACAAAGGCAATCAGTGTGGAGGGCGTGGCCGATGTTCAGCCTTGTACAGGCAAACATCAACTTACCCGAACCAGTGTGAAAGGAACTAATATTGCTTTGTAAGTCCATAGAGATACCAGCTCATGTTATAATGGTTTTGGGTAGGTTGATGTGGAAGGCATGGGGTGGAAGGGGGTCCTATGTCCAGCCTACCAGGTAATATATCAACCTAGAAAAACCCATAGGTATAAATGAGCTAATATTGCTATGCGCGTCCATGGAGTTGGGTAGGTTGATGCGGCCGGCGTGGGGGGAGGCCCATGCCCAGCCTAGTACCTGTAGAAGGTAATATATCAACCTCCAAAATGCTCGTATTAAGAAGCTAATATTGCCATGTGCGTCCATAGTCATGCTAGCGCATACTGAATTCGTATAAGTTAATGCTGCCTTCTGAGCACACGTTTCAACAACGTAGCAAACAGGACGTGAAAAAAAATACCAATTGGGTAATTAATCAGAAAGACGAATCGTCTCGTAATACTTAAGTACTAATGGCCACTAGGCTGCACCATAATCTCCACGCTTAGCAGGAGGTTTTGAAAATACACGGTAAAAAACGCCCCTCTCCATTGACCCGACTAAGACCTCCGTACACCTAAATTTGTTTATGTTATTCGGCTGACAAACGGGTAAGCGGACCACCTGATGGCAAGTGGTCACCGCCGCCTATGGACATCAGCAACAGCAGGGGAGTTACCAATGCTTTGCCCGCCTCTAAAGAGACCTCTGATATGCCTCTTGAACGATCCCATGTCAAAGTCCAAAGTAAACACTGGGGCTGGAGCTCATTTCACATCCGAATCGTACGAGCGAGAAACGTTCTTTCGAACCTTTGCGTGGTGACCAACAGAGGGTCTACGTACATGGCGTTTTTATTGCGTTTTCCACACTGCGATCTATAACTCGCAACGCGCGGAGATTATGATATAAACCCTCCATCAATGTGCAGGAGGCTTAGTGCAGCAGTGGGCCGTTACGGGCATATGACGTGATATGATAAGTACCCTATGACACCGGGCCATCGAGAACCGGGCAGCTTGCAGTAGTGTAAAATTTAAGTAAATTAATAAATAAATATGCTTGGAGTGTTGGTTCATAAGTTTATTATTTCATTGATTCACTAGTTTATAGTATAAAGTAGCTTCTAAAACCCTGATACCTACCTACCAAAAATCCAAATCCGTACATTCTTTTGGATACTCATAGATTTCGCATTTACAATATTAGTGGAATTATTCAAAGATATTATGTCCCTGCTTATAAATATTTTTTTTCTACTTACCTACCTTATTAATCTTTACGACCTATAATATAAAACCAAACTAAAATTAATTGTTAATTAGTCTTAAGTGTATTTAACAATGAATAAAATTACATGCACTTAAAAATGTATGTTTCGATGTTCTAATAAAGCTTTTAAAAATATAATAGCTTCCTAAAAGATCATGTTTAAAAAAGTGTATTTTAAATATATTGTTGTTGTAATATAGATACTCTTACGTATGACTGGTTCAATAAAACAATTATTGAACTAATAAGACTAAAAAGTCGCAAAAGTACAATCAATATAAGTGTTAATTGAACTACTAAGAATAGATACGTATCAGTGGTTCAATTACATAAATTGAATGAACTTAAAGGTCCCAAAAGTACAATCAATTGAATTATTAATAACTACCGAGAATAGATGACCTATTCCCAACTCTGCATAAAATATTGGCGAAGTAGGTTTCCGAAGCACCGCACTGGAGAAGAACCCAACAATAGCGACCGCTTACAATACCTAACCTACTCTGGCGGGGTTGAAGACCTCCATCGCGGTTGCACTGCCGCGGACGGTACGGCGTCTGATGTAGAGAAAAGAGTGTGAATACTGGCGAAATAGCTGGTCTAGTCAGTAACATTCAAATCCAACAATAGATATTCGGGAAAATATATATATAGACAACAGGTTTTCGGGAAAAAAAATACAATACATGTGAATAAAAATTTCAATTGCAAAATGCCCGTCCTCGATTGTGCCTAGGTTTCCCCGAGGCGTCGTTCCAAGAATTCCTCCAGACTCAACCTTTAGGCGAAATAAAGGTAAAGGTAAAGGTTTTCTAGTTTTAATAACTGCCCTTCGTCGCATAGATCATACGCTACTCGAGAACCTTTCCGCATCGGCTATCGGTTCTGCTAGCACATAGCTAGCTTCTAACGCAACCTCAGTTTTTCGACTTTGAACTCGGTGAACTTAGTCCTGCTACAGTAATTATTATTTCTGATCGTATCAAGTTGAGAAACTCTGAGCATATACTTTCCATCGCAAGCTGACTTTGAGCTTTCTAATAAAGCGATGGAAATCATCATATCTCTGAACCATTTGTCATCATTGGAAACAGGTAAAAAGAGTTCATCCTTACACATTGGAAACAAATTGGTCGCGGTGGCGCGGTTCTAAAGGAACTTTCACTCATGTAAATTAAGGTTGTGGAATGAGCTCCATGGAGAGGTTTGCCCTCGAGAGAACAACATGGAGTTCTTCAATATAGGGTTGAAAATACCCCTGGTATTGCAAACGTCCATACGCTGCGATCACTGCTTACCATCAGGGAGGCCGTAAGCTTGTTTTCTACCTTACCACTAGTCAAAGACGAGAAGAGATCTTCTCATGTTCCCGTAATTTCTTGAACACTGCCCAACCAGGAATACGTCTACGAATACTCAATAAGATAACGTATGACGTTATCACTCCTTTTTTGAAAATAAAGTTGGACCCATTTGGTATAACTAATTACCTATGATGGTCAAGCCGTCCTAATGAAGAACTTTATCGAGCTCAGCACGCTAAGATGTGTAGGTAACCTTCGCTTATTAAGTACATACAATACATGAAATTTATTTATTTATTTATTTGAAATGATGAATTTTAATTTCTGTTACGGGTCTGGGTGTTCTATGTATAATAAGTATGTATTTAAAAGTATTTAAGTAGTATATCAGTTATCTAGCACCCATAGCACAAGCTTTGCTTAGTTTGGGGCTAGATGGCGCTGTGTGAATTTGTCCACGAATATTTATTTATTATTTATTCAAAGGTGTCAGACTAAGATCGAGAAGGTACTGTTGATGTTGTAGTCATAAACAAAGAATTTAGACATTCAAATGTATTAATAAATGTAATCATACTGTATATAGGTTTGAAGTATCAGTAGAGCACTCACGTGGTTTGCGTAGGACCATTTGAGCTTACAAAATAGCGTTTTTGAAATTACACAAACTTTATGGAAATACGCGGCCAAACAATCTTATTTTGTGTACCGCTACCCTCTTTATCTACTGTCTAAAAAAATATCCATGCAATATTCGGATGGGATATTGGACACATACCGCGCTGACGTCATAGTGACGATTCCGGACTGCCCCCAGACTTACAAGGGCAGTCACTCGTCTACACTATGCGCCCTAGATACGAACAGTGCTAGTCGTGAACCATTGCGGTGTTTGGATAACTAGTACAAAGAATGTCCTGTATTTGACCGGCAATGTAAAGTAAAATGAAGAAAGGGACAATGTTAGGGGTTCTACGTTGCGGCTTGCAGTAATTAGAGCCTTAAACTCTAAGTCGCTGTCTTAACTGGCAACGGCCATGTGACCATGCTCGTGCGACGGGCGGTTGTAAATCATCTTGGCGTTAATGCCCCGGTTGTGCTCTCGCGCACGAGGGCCCGGGGTCCGCCTTGACCATGATCCAGGATTTGGCAGGTCAGGTAATTACAGTGGAGCGACTGCCATCTGACCTCCATGACCCTGCTACCCGGGGAACCTGAAAAGATTGGATTGTGGTTACACATCCAGTCGCCTGAATGTGCAGGTTTCATCACGATGTTTTCCCTCACCTTAAGAGCATCAGTTAGTATTGGTACATGGCCGGAGCGGGATTTGAACCCGGGACCTCTGGCTTACGAGTCGTATCCTCTAACCGCTCGGCCACCGACGTTCCTGTGCGACAGGCGGTTGTGAGGTCTCCTATTGGTCGGGCGATGTCCGTCGTACGACCATGGTTTCACGACCGTTGCCAATTAATACAGCGCTTAACATCGTTTGTAGCGAAAACAGATCCTTTATTAATGTTTTGGTGTCACAAAAAAACCCTAACAAAGTGAGTCACCATATTCCATGGTGAGTAAATGAGTTTGGTTTGTCACAACACCACCCTAACCTCACGGAATATTAAACCTAATTGATTGGTGAGCATGGCGACACCTTCCCAAATTGTCGGTGGTTGTTCTTAAAAAGTCGTTTGAGTTAGTACCCGATTTATGTTATACTGTTGTTGCTGTCATTAGACTTATCTTGGCGTTAATGTCCCGGTTGTGCTTTCGCGCACGAGGACCCGGGTTCCGCCTTGACCATGATCCAGGATTTGGCAGACCAGGTAATTTCCGAAGAGCGACTGCCATTTGTCCCTGAACCTGACCAGATTGTATAATGGTTACACTTCAGTCGCCTAAATGTGTCGGTTTCGTCACGATGTTTTCCTTCGCCGTAAGAGCATCGGTTAGTGTTCAACTTAGCTCAGAAAAAGTAATTGGTACATGGCGCCCGAAACTCCGGCGACGGCACTATACCTCTCTCGCCTGCAGTACGCCGTGACGGTGAAAGACGTGGTGGAGTACATCAGGTGTGCAGTACACGGTGAGGGTCCAGCCCTTAGAATCGAACCACGAACGGACATTTAATTCGTTTGTTGTGTTGGTTCCGACGAAGGACTTGGATACCTTTACCAAGGAACAGTTTTGGCCTAAAGGCGTAGTTTATCGGCGATTCCGGGGACGACCTCGGGTCGCCGGGGCTATTGATGTTATGCCCAGCCTGCGGGTGTCCTAACTGTATAGACGTGTAAAAGTGTTAGTTAGTAAATTTAAGTTTAAAAAATTATTATATTATCTATTAGTTTATTGTTAATTTTATGAGTGATATTGTTAAATTGGTTATATTATTTTGTTTGGACATAGTGTATCGTTTATTGTTATTATAATTTTGTATGTTATATGTATTATATCTACGGGCTTATGTAGCCCGATACAAATAAATAAATAAATAAAAATTAGAGGTATCTTGGCGTTAATTTCCCGGTTAGGCTCTCGAGCACGAGGGCCCGGGGTCCTCCTTGACCATGATCCAGGATTAGGCAGATTGGGTAATTACAGTGGAGCGACTACCATTTGGCCTCTGTGACCCTTCTAACAGGAGAACCTGACCAGATGGGATCATGGTGACACATTCAGAACCCGGTACCTCTCCGTACCGTTACCACTAGCCCACCGACGCTCATTGCTGTCATTAGACTATTTAGTAGAAATCTAGAAATTATAATTCCGTAATCAATTTGTAAGTACCACTTTCCATCAGGTGGCCCGCTTGCCTGTTTGCCTACCTACCTACTAAAAAAAAAAAAGTAGCTCATGATCCAGGACCATAGGTACCCAAATGGAAAACAAGACGTTCTATTTGATTCCGACACTAACTCACTCAACCCTTTCCCGCCAGAAATATTATCTAATCCTTTTAATAATGTACCTAGATACTTAAAAACCTTTTACTACCTACCCACTCGCGTAAAAAACCTTATTGAAGCGGATATTTTTAGAAGCAGGCCTTTCACAGCTCAGACCAAATAAAAAATTCGCTGTAAATCTTTCGAAATCATCCTACGTAATAGCTAGGGTGAACGCCTGATGTGAGATCCGCAATCGCCTTCGCAGGTAACTACTCCGTAAACTAGGCTATCACGCGATATGAAAATTATCCACTGCTAAGGCATATGCCCTGATTCTGTCCTAGTTGGGGTTGATTGCTGGCACATTCGCCCTACCAACTCACCTGGGTTAGCCATTGGTAAGTTGTTGACCTTTGACCTTTATACACTACCTTGTGGCTAATTCATGAATTATTTAGTTTGAAACAAATAATTATTCATGAAACTTACTCATAGTATTTACTTATATTAGACTATTAAAACAATTGCATTGTTAAAGATAAATAATTTTAATATAAATTATAATTATCTTGGCGTTAATGTCCCGGTTGTGCTCACATAAATAGTCCAACATCTCTTTATGCACACTGCATGACATGTCAATAAGATCGGCTTTGACTTTAATCGTGAATCGTTATCGTGAATTTGGTTTTGATCGTACGATTGGATATCTCTGCAGACAATATTACTCAGGAGGAGGAAATGATAATACTGTTTATTAGGAAAGCGGCTTCCCATAGGCCCCTACAAACTAGCTAACTTTAATAATAATTACACAAAATAGTTAATCTCTCCACAACGGTCAAGATACAAGAGTTTTTAATCAGCTAATGAAGACTATACCAAAAGTAAAAATCGGTATGAAATCTGAGCCAACTTGATGAAAGTACATTTTTGTATCTCATATAACTCCTACAGTTTTCTCTACTAGTCTGCGTACGACGATCTTGGCCTTGATCATGATTTGGCAAATCAGGTAATTACAGGGGAACCTGACCAGCGGGGCTATTGGCTAACTCAGTTGACAACTGTATTTGACACTAGATAATTCTACACCACGTCATCTACGTTGAAAACTGGCAATAGCGTCTACCAAATTAGAGTAGTGTCAGATTTTTTTATGTCAAATTCAGTTGTCCACTGAGATAGCCGATAGGCCCTCAGATTGGTTATACATTAGTCGCCTGAATGTGCAGGATTCATCACAATTTTTTCCCTTACCGTAAGAGCATCGGTTAGTATTAAAATTAATGTAGAAATAACTCAGAAAAGAGTCATTGGTACATGGCGGTAGTGTTTTTGACGCCAAAACCACTGAACGTATTTAGGTAATGTTTTGCGATATTGTATTCATATTTTTATTTGTAGTATAATTAGTAGGTAAATATTTTACATCGTCATACAAATATACATTAAGTAATAATGATAAATGTTAATAATTATTTGATGAATTCTTCAAAATAAAAAGTCAACTAATTGAAAAATAAACAATGTCAACAAATTGTAGGTTACCAATGTCGCAAAATAACGCTTTAGCTTATCCCGAAATTCAATATGATACTTGTGGGACATACGAGTAGATCATCCCCAATGTGATTTATTTATGCTGCGGGAATACATCATAACCGAATCATACACGGATGTTCACGCTGGCAAAAGCTAGTTTTCTCATACATACATTTGCGCAAACAAAAACAGTTCAACTGAACTGCTGGCTAGCCATCTTTGACAGCTCCGCTTGTGTGATGCGTGTATGGTAGAAAATTGACAGCTCGAAGTTCGACTATTTCTACCAACATCTACATTGACTCTGATTGTGTAGGATCATCCGCCAATCCGCCTCCTTTGTACACCGAAAGTACGTGAATTGTCTATGGACCAAGAATTTCTACCACAAACAGCTTATGTCAGATAACGTTAGCTTATGTCAAATCCCATCCATTTTTCTACCACAAACGATTGTAGATTAACGCAACCTCTTGGCTAAGGCCGCTGATCAACTAGGAACTAAATTAAGTAGGTACGATTGAAAAATCTTCTGTTTATTAAACAAAATAATAATACCATAAATCTTAATTGGGTCATACCCTTATCAGCCATCAAAAGCCTGCAATAAGCAAATTTAACCTCTTGAAAGGTTAGTAAACAAGGATAGGCTTTGGCCTACTAAAGGGGCGCACAGGGAAAACCGGTGACTAACAGGACTTTCCGGCCCACCTATGTAGGAAGATCGATAAACTTAGTTATAACGGTTTTACCCAACCCAGCTTTAGTTTTAACTGCGTAGCGAGTTATTTGCTTAGTTATGTTGGGTACTAGTTTCAGTGTGTGCCTTAGTTAGTGATGTCGTGGGAATAACCTACTTACTTTCAGTTTTTTTTTAGATAGATAATTTTCTTGTTTTTTGACAAATTCACACAGCGCCATCTAGCCCCAAAGTAAGCAAAGCTTGTGTTATGGGTGATAGATAACTAATTCTCTACTTATATATTTTTTTTATATACATATTTATTATACATACTACACTCAGACTCATAACAGAAATTAAAATAAATTATTTCAATTTTTGCTCGGCCGGGAATCGATCCCGGGACTTCTGCCTGATGACCAGCATGTTACCCAACTTAACTATACTACAGGTGGTCAAAAAAATTCCTTCGAGGCAACGATTGGTGGTCTAAGCGTTTAATTGAATGCCGGCATGTTATTAACTGCCTAGAGACTTAACTAAACGGCTAATAATAATACCCCACCCACCCCATAGGTGTAACCCAATAAAATATTGAGTATCGGGAATACTCAATACTAAATAGGTATCACAGTAATTACAGAGCATAAAATAAAATTTCCAGTCTAATGAAGGTCGCCAACAATCTTTTTGACAGTAATAATAGATATTCAGACTGATATTATAGAGTCGTTGACTTTGACGCAGTTACAACACCAAAGGATCGCAAGGTGATTAGAAAGCTTGGGATTCTATATTTCGAACGTCGTGTAACAATCCGATATGGTCTAGTGGCTAGGATACCTGGCTCTCACCCAGGAGGCTCGGGTTCGATTCCCGGTATCGGAAGTCGTATTTTTTTTTCAAATAATTTATATTGTTGTTATTTTCCATACGTCATTAAAATGTGATCGAATAAAAATGTTTACTATTATATTCAACAGATTCTGTTTCGGGAAAAGAAACTTTTATTGTCCTTTTCTTTAAAAGTGAATATGAAATCTAGTTAGTCAATCTGTCATTATATGTATATTAAAAAAAGGTCCATACGTCCAAAACTAACATCCATATGTTAGTTTTCATAATTGAGGTTATCTCCGAAACCGGTCAAGCCGATTTAAAAAATAATGTCATTCATCA
This sequence comes from Blastobasis lacticolella, assembly GCA_905147135.1. Taxonomy (NCBI): domain Eukaryota; kingdom Metazoa; phylum Arthropoda; class Insecta; order Lepidoptera; family Blastobasidae; genus Blastobasis; species Blastobasis lacticolella. The sequence continues at coordinate 15,989,222 of LR990053.1, read as the reverse complement.
AAATTAGCCAACTCTAATTCTTCAAACAAATTCAAATTCTCATTTTTTCAAATACCGTGGGAACCGCAAGACAAAACAGTCTCTATCAATTCAACAACACGAGTTTTTATAAGCAACATTGATTTAGTTTAATAAACCAATATGGCTTATAAAAAACCACATCCGATCGCTTTTTCATAAGTGCGTTTGTTAAAATTAAACAGATCGCATCGAAATTACGCTTGTTCGATTTATAAAAACCCGTTCAACCTTATGGGAACGAGTGGGAAAAAAAGAGTTTATAAAAAAAGAGGTTGTAAGGCGAGAGCGGAAGCGGCAGGCCGGACGTGAGACCGCAGCCTCCGCACATTTGAGTCTCCTTTCTATAACCTCATTGAATTGTTATCGAACTTTGTTCTTATTTTTTGTGCAACCTGCCAGAGTTTTTAAACGATTATTTTTATGAATATTGTTTGTGCGTGAGAGGAAGCTTCAGCTTTTGTTTTGATTAATATGACAGTAATAATTATACCAAAGAGAATATAAACACGTCATTGCTGAATGGTTTTAGATGCAACTTCGTCAGCGAATAGGGTCTATGAACCTTGGGACTACGGTTTCGATTTTAACATATTTAGTCAGAAAGGAAGCAAACAAAATGGTGTACTTTCTAACTGAGTTGTTTTAACACACATTGTGTTGAAAATTAGTATCACGTATGTAAATTGTACCCGAGTTAAACTTAGGGTTGTTTATTACAAGTAATTTGGTATTCACAACCTAATAGGTAGGGTCACGCGGTTTGCAAACGATTTATCTTCTTAGCAACTTTACGTACCGACATAAATAAACAATGTTTGTTTGGTATACTAACTAAGTACTACTAAATTATACATTAAACTAGCATTCATTCTTATTAATATATGTATTTTATGACGTTCTTAAGTGTTTGTAAATACCTACATTGAATAAACATATTTGATTTGATATTATTCGTTTTGTACCTATTGGGCTGCCAGCACACACTAAATATTATCGTACGATACTCTACTCATACTTATATTTGCAATAATGTAATAGTTTATAGTAAATAGTTTTTCACGCAATGACTGCTGTACGGATTTTCATGAAATTTTGCTATGCCTACTTAATTTTTAATAAAAAATTACTCAAAAGGATAAATTTATCCTGAAATTATATATGTGAGAACTCAATATGACCAAATCACGGGCAAAGCTACTTGATAACAATTTACTTATTGACGAAAATATCGCGAGTTTGACAACGAGTGTTCAGGCATTTTGGCCCAGCTGGTTTTGGCCCGCGGGCCGAAACGACTGATACATTCAACATGCAACTGCGTCGAAATATCGAGGTAAAAACAATACTAACCGTGTAAATCCCGATAACATGTGTAGTGAAAGTGATACATTACAATTAATATTTTTCCTCAGGTGTTTGCGCCCGCAGTTAAAGTCTTAAGAAACGGGTTTAGGACCGTCGGGAAAAAACAATTTTTAAATATGATTTGTAAACGCAGAAAAATAACAATTTTAATTAATCAGGCGTTTCGACCCGCGGGCCAAAACCAGACCTAGCCGAAATGCCTGATCACTCTTGAGAACGACATTGTAATTTTTTAAATGTAGGTTCCAACTTATTGTCACATATTCCACAGCCAATTATTGCCAATACACTTCGTGTGAGCCAACAGTCGTACACCTTGGTTGTCAAGGTGTTACCCTGCAAACACCGTGGGAACTACCTGACTTAACCCTTTAACTGTCGCCGCTTAGGGAACGGACCCTCCCGTGGACATAAAAGCTCGCTAACCCGCTCCCAGTCTAGCTATTTTACTTACCAAATTAATACTATTAATATCTGTTCACGACGTCTGGCCAGGGTGAGAACTGGAACTTTCAATGTACATATTGGGAACTTGCTTGTTTGAGTTGGTAGTCACAAAGGTAAGGTTGAATCAATGACAACAACGAAAATAAGTTCGTTACCTACTTAAAAAACTTCGTGTATCTAAAGGACCGGTGTTAAGATACTAAAGAAAATACTTGTTTCTTCTACTGATGTTTATTATAGACTCAAATAATGAATACATTGGTTACATATAGATTTAGAATAATAATATGTGTATGTAGCCACACTATATTTCCACCGGTTTTTTTAAGAAAATAATTTATTTTAGTTAATTTCCTTTAGGGTTATAGATATAGGCTACATACTGGCGGCCTTAGGGGGTGGCGAGTTTTGAATCGCTCGCCTCAATTCGAGCCGCTTTTTAATATATATTTTCGACATAAAAATGTTCAATAATTTTTAAATCACATACCGAAACAGGGACAAAAATCACCATTATGCATCAAAATATCGAATTTTTCATGCTAAATAAAAATCTTAATCGAAAACCGTTCGAATAGATGCGAGCGATTTAAAAATAGGGCTCTAGTAGAAAAAAGTTGTATTTTAAAACTTGAAATCACCCCATTTTTGAAATAATAGTCAACGGGTTCTGTCGTCCCGTGAAAAATTAACGGAAAAATAAGAAGACTGTCCTGGGGATGCAATCTCAACATACATAGCGATCGCAAACTTATCGATTTCGGTCGTTATGTCATAACGATTTCATAGATAGATAATATACTCTTTATTGCACACAAAATTACAAAAAAGACAATTTAACAGGTCTCAAATATTGTGGGCAAAGGCGGCCTTATCGCTACAAGCGATCTCTTCCAGAAAACCCTAGTCTAGAAAGAGAAAAAGATAAACATGAGTCAGACAAGCAACAAAAATAGCATTAATCATCTAGGTAAACTACTGTATTATAAGCTAACAATTTTACACCTACATACATTAGTATATACACACTATAGGCTACAATATATATATATATATATATATATATGTCGTCGCGTGAAGGAAAGGGTGTATCAGGATCATTGTCATCAGGGTGGTGATATCAGTATTAGATCGTCCAGATAAATTAAAGAAAAGGTTCACATTTACTCCACTGTATTTATTCCAATTCATTTTTGCACATCACTTATAATTTCACTTGAAATCAGAGCAGTATCACAATGTAGGCAGTCGAGGTGATTAACTTTCTTATTTCAAAAGTGATTTTAAAATTACTTTATTTTCAAACGTAAATAACACTTTCTATAAACGAAATGTGGAGACAGTTTCAAGACGCGTCACTCCTCGGCGGCGGTCGCGCCAAGAATGGCCGCCACTCGGACCGAGTCGTGCCGTCGAGACTCTGTCAGCACGCCCCACCAGAGGGCGCACTCCCACTTCCGTTTTCTTCGTCATGAGTCCGTACTATTGACCACATGAGTCCGTACTATTGACCGCATCCGTCACGGCCGTCCTGCTATACACACGTCCTCGTGTGTTATCTGAAACATGAAAACCATAGCACAGTACCATATTCGCTCGGTCACTTCTGACCACAACACATCACTCAAGTAAGTCTTATGAATCATGTGATTGGATCTATCACAACTGCTTCAACCCACCAATACTTAAGTAACTGCTATTTGTGTACACATAAAACATACGTACATTATCATTTATCATACTAAACTTCCGTAGATTGAGAGAGACTTGAGAGAACAACATCATCTCGTACACAAGTTATTCTTTCTAAGTTGCCGACATAAATTCAGCTACGGCTTCAGTTTATGAGAGAGGCGTGACAGGACACCAGACTATGAACCGTATCACAATTACCACAAATGAAGGTTTCATCATCATCACCAGTGTTTTCCCCTTGATGATCTTGTTGAGTGGGAAACATCACAAATCCAATCACAAAGCTCGTGTACTGTCCCCGACCTCCATTACTGTAGGTACTTAGATTTACTACAAATATGTGACATACCTACCTACATAAAATTTTCAGTACTCGGCAAAAGACCCAATGTTACTTCGAGTGTGATAGAAACACTCCTTCATTAAATGCCATATGATTTTGGTCATCCGTCAGCGCCATCCTAATTTTAAAAATAAGAGTAATATTACCATACAGAAGAAATGACACACAGGCGAACCACCACACTGACGAACACTATCAGACGGGCAGCCACGCAATCGGGCCGCCTCGCAACCGGGCCGGCACGCAACTGGACCTGCACAATAGCGAAATACCACACAGACTAGGTGCCACACAGACTGGGTGTCACTCTGGTCAGTACCACTCTAATCGTCAAACTACGAGTATATTCTATATCCTGTATCACGTCTGCTATAGCACGATACAGGTAAGATGTCACACAAGGGTAAATGGCACAGAGGCGAAATGCCACACAGAAAAATACCACACCGGCGAAATGCCATACAGGCGGAATGCCTCACAGGCTAAATGCCACACAGGCGAAATGCCAAACAGGCGGGATGCCACACAGGCAAGATGCCACACAGGCGAGATGCCACACAGGCGGGATGCCACACAGGCGGAATGCCACACAGGTGGGTGCCACAGAGGCGGAAGCCACACAGGCGGGAGCCACACAGGCGGGAGCCACCCAGGCGGGAGCCACACAGGCGGGATCTACACAGGCGGGATCTACACAGGCGGGAGCCACACAGGCGGGAGCCACCCAGGCGTTAATAAACATTGCCAACATATAAGCTCAGTGTTGTTCATTCGTCACATTTTTTAAACCAGTAGGTACTTATAGACTCTAGTAATACCTCTTTCTATAATATAGGGGCACCACTGTAGTAGCCGTACTTATATAGCCACTGCTAGACTATACAGTATACTTTTTAATATGAAATTGCTGAAATCATGAAGTAGTAACTTTAACACGCTTTACTTCACTAATAGCTGTTTATAGACTCTCAGCTCGTGGTAAATTCTTCGACCAAATCTGCACTAAGTCAGTGATAGGTAACACAGTCATATCTGCTATCATAACACGTAATAACGGTCTACGAGTTACATAACAAGTAATCGTCACAGACCCGAACAAATGTTCACGGTGATATCTCTACAAAAACAACATTATCTCTACTGCTCAATATCAGAACTAAATCAGGAGTTTAATAATATGAAGCTCTCACGTTTTTCTGTTACGCCAGTCATAGGTAAGTTGTTACCATCCAGTTCATAAGTTACCACACCAAAACTAAACAAGTAATAATCATCGTCATCAATTTTAACTGTTCGAACAAGTACACTCTATTTAGAGTTTACGTTATGTTTTAGTCTCCCATTTTGAAACGATTTAACAATGATTGTAATAATGAAGGTGTCCCATACACAGACGCCTTCTTAAAAAAAATTACAACATTAAATTTGCCATCTACAGCCACAACATCGAGACTTTCGGGGCTATCACACACATGATTTCCAGGCCACTCCAAGTCAGCCAAATAAATCAGGATATTTGACCTCAACAACAGTTCAGGTACTACTAAACTTGTACTGACAGAAGGATATAAAATCTCACCATTGCTTACACTGCCTCATCTTACTGGTACAACAACAGAACTCGAAAAAGTTACTTTATATCGGTAATCATGGAAATTTCAGTACTCGAAGCTAAAGTTAATTTAATAAACCGACTATTGAACAATCACCAAAATATCTGGACTTTCTTATCATTATCGTTCAACATTTTCTCACAAAGATTGAAACAACTACCTTCTATTAGCCACGCTCCCATAGCCTCCATCAGGCTGGTAAGCAACCATAAAACTCTCCCATAGGCTCCATCAGCCCACCATCAGTGATAAAACACGATCACCTCCATCCGATGATGCGAATTACGAAATTTTAAGAAAACAAAACTATCACATAAATCTTATAAAAACCTCGGCTTGATAGACGTCACATATTGAGTTAGCTTCTTAGATAGATCCGTCTAACAAAGTCTTTAACCAGGTCAAACTAAGTCATATTAACATAGAACAAATGGTTTTCGGTCGAACTAAGTCACAGGTTTATCTTTAGTTACTCAAAACATAAATCGAAATTATCTACCGTCAATCAGTTCACTTACTCGTATTTACTTTTTCTTTCGATTAATAACTTGATACCAACATAAAATTAAATTACTAAAGAACTACCTCTTTTTTCCGTTTTGTAGTATTAAAAGAAACGTATATGAGTGATCCCATTGTTACCGCGGATATCTTCTATAACATTGGGAAACTACGACCACAATAACAAACATACTGAAATATGGAAAAGTTCGTTCGAATGTCTCCTGTTAAATGTAAACAAACCGGCTAACAATTTTTCTCTTTTTTTTTCCGATACATGTTGGCACCCTCCCGCTCGCATAGAAATCGCAGAGATCTTTACTGGGTCATTCTTAAAATTTTGCACATTCGAAGCCTATCCTATCTCTAAGATACAACATCCTAAAGTACACCAGCTAATTGTTCCACAAACTCACTGCTACGGCATCCCTGCCACACTGTTATTATCAAATATTTACTTAATCAGCAATCTGGAACGATTTATGGTGACGGGAAAAGTCGAAGGCAAGAGACCCAGAGGCCGAAGTCCAAAGAGATGGGCGGACCAAATATCCGAACGATACATCCATCAACGTCGCATTACATTAGGCGACCGATGGAGACAAACTCCGAAGATGTCACGATCCTCAGCAGTGAGGTAACGATCAAGAAGAAGAAGTCAATCAGCAGCAGTACTAGCATAACGATGCTTACGTACTCAATTTATAAAAATAATAGGACTATGCTTTCAAGTATTTCTTATTCTTGTTTTCCGATAACTGACGATGTTGGTAGTACGTTAAATCATAGCGTGTTTCAAGATGGTAAAATAATCTTAGATTAAATGTCACTTTTTTAATTTTAACACAGTGTACTGTAACATTTAGAGGGATTTAACATAATTCTTTATTTGACATAGGTACCCAAATAGGCAAAAGCTAATATTTATTAAACTTGGCAGTAGTTTTTGACATCTTTGCCAACAATTTGTAACACTGACCATAAATGACGTTCTTTTTGTTTTGTTTACATTCTTTCTATTTGTAGTTTCACTAAAGATACAAATTAACCTGCCCTTCTCTCTACTAAGGGCATCAATAGTGTTTCTGTCAGAATACTTTTCTGAATTATCAAAGTAAATAACTCTTAAAATCTGCTAGGGAGCCTCTTTTCAGCACAGGTTTTTACCAAATAATAATTATGTATAGGACTCACCAGATAAAGAGGAACTGTCAATATCACATCATTTCTCAGTCATGTACGCAACACTCGCGGATTGTCTACCATCGTCCCATGTTGAAACAATCACGTTGAGGCTACCAGTCCAGCGTTGCATTGCAATATTGTTCTCGTAGGTGAAGCGAACCGTTGTACACCATTGTTATGCAATAGAAGAAAATAATTGTATAAGTAAAACTTAAAAAATAAAAAAATAATAATCGTTTTATTTATCTGCAGAAATTTAAGCAATTAATTTAATTGTGGCGTCAAACCACACTGCTAAATGAATTTAAATCTAAGCAATTACTTTACCCCCTTAGCACACCTCCGCGGCGGAACCGTTACAGCGGAACCGCAGTAATTTCGTCTTGTCTTGTCCCGTGTAGGAGAAGCGGAACACTAGCGAAACTGCCTGTTCTAACGCATAGATTTGACTATATCCCAACTCTTTCTCCGCGCGGTTTCGTCGATCTGCTCCGGCGCCAGCCACACTTCCGCGCTCCGTCCGCCATGTTGTTGCGGTACCGCGTTGTTTCCGCACGTGTTTGTGGAAATTGACAAAAATAAAAAGCGGAACTTCATTGTTTTTCATAAAATGGACGTCGATTTTACAGAAAAAAATTTCAGGCGGTCAGAAATAGACCCATTTTTTATTTATTAAGTCATCCAGACTATAAAAACAACATGAAAAAATTGCAGGCATGGAGAGAAATCCAGAGGGAATTAAATGAGGCGTGACTGACTCGCGCGAGGTTCAGATGCCCATTCCGCCCATGCAACTACACCTACGCGCAGCGGAATTCATTTAGCGGTTCCGCTGTAACAGTTTCGCCGCGGAGGTGTGCTACGGGCGTTAACTTCATTGAATAAACTTTAGCTGGCTAATTTAGAACTACGCAAATTATTCAACTAACACTATTTCTTTTTGTTAAAAGAGGGGAATATTTTACATGAGTAATCTAAATTAAGTTTCGCAAAAACAAAGAATACATACCAAAGTGCCGTCCATAGTAAGTTTTACTCGATTTTTAATAATGGTGTCAATATCCCAATGGTGCTCTCGAAGGCCCGAGGTCTGCCTTGACCATAACCAATTGGTACAGATGATTTGTTGTTTTATAAATCCCCCAATCTGTCTGACGAAGTCTTTGTCTTATATCTCGGGGTGTTTGGACTCTTGGCTGCGCTTTGAACGTGTTTAATCATTTTATATTTTAATGTAGGCAATTCAACTGGATCGAGTAATCACTTTCCTTTTATTATTACGCTTCCACAAAGCGTTATATGCATTTTCTTTGTCGCTTCTCATTATACCATCTCTTGGGCGTTGCGTTCGTCATCACCGCTTCTGATGTCGTCGCGTGAAGGAAAGGGTGTATCAGGATCATTGTCATCAGGGTGGTGATATCAGTATTAGATCGTCCAGATAAATTAAAGAAAAGGTTCACATTTACTCCACTGTATTTATTCCAATTCATTTTTGCACATCACTTATAATTTCACTTGAAATCAGAGCAGTATCACAATGTAGGCAGTCGAGGTGATTAACTTTCTTATTTCAAAAGTGATTTTAAAATTACTTTATTTTCAAACGTAAATAACACTTTCTATAAACGAAATGTGGAGACAGTTTCAAGACGCGTCACTCCTCGGCGGCGGTCGCGCCAAGAATGGCCGCCACTCGGACCGAGTCGTGCCGTCGAGACTCTGTCAGCACGCCCCACCAGAGGGCGCACTCCCACTTCCGTTTTCTTCGTCATGAGTCCGTACTATTGACCGCATCCGTCATATATATATATATATATATATATATATATATATATATATATATATATATCCTAATCCTGTATATAGTATAGACTTGCATTAAAAATATTACACTTACCCATAATAAGATCCCGCTAAGTCCGAATCGCTTATTAAAAAAATATCTGGCAACTTATGCCAAGTTTTTTTAACGTCATAGAACGTCGTTCATAAAAGTCATAACAAACAATTTGATTTCTGTGGGATTGTTTATTTTCGTGAGTAATGAAAAATATGATTAAATAATGGGCAAAACAATTAAAAAGGAAGTGCGGGAGATAATTTTCAGCATGATTAATAATTTAGACAACAAAAGTACAAGTTCAATCTAATAGTAACCAAATAGCTGAATGTTGTAAACAGAAGGACTGACAAGGACAGATTATTGCCATATCCTCACTTTATAATTTGTACTACTGTCAGTCAATACGGACTTATCGTGGTCCTATTATACTTAGTATAACCCGTGTCACGAAAGAAGAGACTTGTCAAATGGCAGTGGAGGGGATTTCGCGCAGGTAATCGTATGCAGCGCAAGTCGAACCACGTGACCCGCCAAGTCTTCTTATTTGACACTAGCTGTAACAGACGTTCCGCTTTGACTGGGCTTCGATTCTGGTACGGAAATCGTCTCAGTTGCAGTAACATTACAATTGCATCGCATGTCAAACGTGTGATTGTCATTCAAATGACAGATGTTGAGCTGCAACTTTCATGAGTTCGAACTTTTCCACAATTCGTTTCCTGGTACTTTAGTTGCATTATGGTTTTATATGGCTATTGGTACTTCAATAATAAACAAATTACTAAGTTGCATCTTTCTTAGTTGTCAAACTGCCTTCAATTCTGTCAACGAAAACGTGTCAAAAGTCGAACAATGATTTAACTGCAATTTAACTGGGATGATGCTGGGACTGACTCCGATACCTCGACGTAGTTATAGTAACATCACAGTTACATTGCAACATAATAACAACTGCATTGCACACCAGAATCGGTACCCTGGAGCCGACCAACCGTCAGTTGCAGTTCATACTGCAACGCGGTGTGGCGCGGGTGACATGATCGTGATTAATTACAATGCGACTTTATTTTGAACACCGTAAGAATTAGTATCGACTGCAACTGGCGGTTGGTCGGCTCCAGCCAAATCGGACTCTGTTACTAGTCTAGAATTCATGCTAAAATTTGGCCAATGTCTGTCCATCGGACTAAACACGCGTAAATGTAAACTACTATTTTCGACGGTAGGTATAAGATTTATTCTTTGCTCATAGGGAAGGAATGACGCAGGACAGGGATTAATAGCGAATCCTTTTCGGAGGCCAAGATTCTACTTCGTGTCGCCGAGCCAGCATAATTTATAAGTACTAAGTAGGTACCTATAATAAGCTTGCTACTTAGAACTAGTCCACTTTTCTCGAATTATGATAAACAAAATTGTAGCTAATATATTCCATTCCATCATAATCCTCTAAAGCTTTCCGCGAAATATTGTTAGGTGGAATATAAGCACTATTGTATGTAAATATTCTATGTAATCAACCTAAACGACAGATTTCGGAAAATTCCGACAGTCCTGATGATACAAAGCTAAGAATTCCGATTAAACTGGTTTATGAATCTCCATACATCTCGAAATCAGTTCATCCGTTAGTTTGAGAGATACGATGAAACAGACACACAATATTTGAGCCGGGTATTAAGATAACCTCATCGTATCAGCCGAAAGACAGCACTGCTGCGCATAGACTCTCTCAGAGATCTCCTCAAAGGCCGGTACTGTGCCTTCCGCATCCAGCTGGCACCTGCGATCTTATCCAGGTCGTCGGTCCACCTAGTGGGAGGCCTACCCTGCGTCTTCCGGTACGTGGTCGCCACTCGAGATTTACTGCCTCATCGGCCATCTGTTCTCCGAGCTATGTCGACACTTTAGCCTGGCAATCCTCTGATAACCTAACCGACAGAAAAAGTCGGATAAACGACCAAATTTAGTAATTCAGTAATTCAGTTTTATTGCATAATCAAGTACATTGATGGTAGTAGTACAAGATACCCCGTAAGGGCACAGCAATATAGAGATGAGCTATATAAACATAATTTCTACTTAAGTAGGTATTTGACATTGCACTTATAATTTAAGTATATATATGTATATTTATATTATATCTAAGGCACATATTATTAAAATTATACACTTTGAGATCTTTTTATGTACTAATTATACGTAGGTATTCAAAGTACCCATATTATAATTTTTTGTGGCGTATAAAGATACTAATATATTATACAGGTATATATGTATATTAGTAATAATATAATTGTTAATATATGGGTACTCAAATATTTCCTAAACTACTAAACTGATTTTAATTAAAACTAACCGATATACCATCTCGATTTTATCGGCTTTCAAATAAAGAAAAATGAAATCGGTCCATTCGTTCGGGAGCTACGACGCCAAAGCAGACACAGAACCACAGATACACACGTCAAACTTAAAACACACCTCTTTTTTTCGACAGGGGTTAAGAAAAGATTCCTGACTGAATAGTGGGGGATCTAAAGTTAGGTTTCTCTACCAGAAAATAAGTTGTTAAATAAAAACATTTTTTCATTATAAGCTTTTTATCGAGCGGTATAGTCGCTACCATTTCAAAGAGCCCAAATATGATGGGGTTATTTTATTGCGTTCATTAGTCCCTATGACCACCTTCCGACTCCATCATCAGGCCAGCTCCATGGTAACATATTAATGCATTATCATCCAAATTACATGGGTACCTATACCAAATTTCAGCTCGTACGATCCATAGCGATGCTAGCTAATTTTATACTTTTTTTATGTACCGCTTAAGTGGCAAACAAGCGTAAGCTGCCGTAAGGCTTGTCTGATGGAAAACAGTCACCGCAGAATATGGACGTTTGCAATACCAGGGGCATCACCCAAGCATTGCCGACCCCGTAAAAGCTTTTCACGCCTTTCTTGAAGAACTCCATGTTGTTCTCTCCAGGAAAAACCTCTCCAGGTAGATCATTCCACAACCATAGTGCGTAGGAGAAAGTTCCTTTGGAACCGCACCGTTCGCGACTAATTTGGCTCCAAGGTGTGAGGATGAACGCCCTGTCGGTGGCGAGCGACGCGATGGTAGAATGTGCCTATAGGCATCATGTCAAACAGTTCTTCAGAACAAACACCGTTGTACAAGCGGTAGATCACACAAAGGGAGGCGAAATCCCTCCGCTGACTCAGCGGCTCAATACCATTTGTGAGTATGGTATCATCGACAATTCTCACAGCGCGCTTTTGGATCGAGTCACAAGGACCAAGCTGTTATGCTGGTGCTCCCGCCCATGGGAGCAACACTCCTAATGGTGTCTGACTTAAGCCTTATATAGGAGAAGTCTTTATATAGGAGAATAGCTTCGATCTTATACTGGTGGTGGGTAGGTCTATGTGCTGCCTTCTGTACATACAATAATGTTCTTAATTAATAAAGTTAACAAAGCGGCCCTTTTGAAAGTACGGCGCCATATTTTGATACGATAGTAGATAATGCGCTTATTAGATTTGGCTAAATGCTGAAGCAAACAGCATGAGAGCAATCAATGTGGAATATATTGCTCATAAGTGGTCCATTTTTGTATCACACCTTTTAAAAAGATTAGCGACGCGTAACATAAGTATTACAAAAATAGACCGTATTCTTTGAGGACTAGGTATATTCCACTGTGATTTGCCCTCACACTTTTTGCTTCTAAATTTAGGAAAAAGTAAGAAGCGCGTTAGCTGTATTTCGTATTCATAATAGCTGTATTAGTATATAGTATTAGCTTGGAATTTTAGCTGTAAGAACCTGCTATCTATTTCTGCCGCAACGCAATGCTACAATGATTGCATTGTTGTGTTCCGGTTTGAGGGATAAGGTAGCCAGCAAATTTACAGGCATGAGGCATTTCATCTTAGCCATTACCGTGACAACTTTTTGTTACCTGCAACCTAAATGTACGAATAGTAGATGTTATGGGGGTCAGTTACCACTTCCCATCAGGTGGGCTGTCTGCTCGTTTGTCACTGGGCATATAAAACAATATTAGAAAACATGGTGTATGCTAATGCAATAGTTTACCGTCTACGAAATTCAGTGCATTCGTAGAGCCTGCTACGGGCGTAGCAACGCCGTAGAGGTTATAAAACTTACAAAGTAGCCTAGCTACTACTGTTTATAACCTCTTTGCTTTGTGCACCCACCGTTTACCATTTATTCTGTGTGGGATGTGGGATATGAAATACATTGTATCTGATTCTGTGGACATATTCACCGGCGCGTGTTGAGGTAAAATGGCTGGGAGTAATCGAAATAACGATCTACTTATACTTTTATTTTCTTTGCTAGGGAAAGTTTTTAATGAGAATAAGGTATTTTTAAACATAACCTAAGATAATTTGATATATATAGATATATACTAGCCACTCGCAATGGCTTTGCACGGGTTTTCTCGGGGGTATAAACTTTCCGGAAGGAATTATCTAAATATTAATATTCTTCTTATAAACGAACCTAAATATATATATGCCTTTTTAGAGATATATATAGATAATAGGTAATATTGTGCACGTCCTATCGGCGTCTCATGATCACATCACGCTTCCGAAGGCCTGCTGGAAGAGATTTCTTTTAGAAATAAGTAGCGCCTGTTGTGCCATTTATTACTTTGCCTGTTATTCATTATGTATTTCCTGTGCACAATAAACTGTAAAATAAATAAATAAATAAAAAACTAAAGCACCTACTTGGTTGTATCCCGAAGGTGCAGTTTCATAACAGCTAAAGCTGTGAATGTGTAAAACATAGATGAATATACAAATGATAATAAATAAAATATTCATATAAGCCAACTTAAATTACGCGTAGCGAAAACCGCTTCAAAATCCGTTGAGTGGTTTAGGAGTTGGCTGAAATACAGTCAGACAGATACAGGGTCAACATCATCATCCAATTGGCAGATTTCTTTATTACTATATGCAAGGGTAAGCAAACAAATTAAAAAACTATAATAACATTACACTTGACACATAGTTTAGCGCAACGTCTGTTCATCACTTAATAAAGCAGCTCTCCACGGATTCACTCGTATATAACTTGAAACGTGATGGACAGACACTCGCCGGCATTCGTATATTTTACTCGTAGATGGGGGTGTGGCTTTGGAATCCTTTAGCTCGCAAGTTAAATAGTTTTGGTAGTCAGAGACAAGAATAAATAAATAAAAAATTTGGTTTTTAATTTCCTTAATCGTTACTTACAATTTTCAACACTGACAATACACGACATTAGGGTGTTCACGCACTGCTGATTTAAATCCGAGTAACAGTTCATGTCCATTGGGTACGACCGCTTAAATCATTCGAGTAGCAATTATTAAAGGCTCGAATCATCACCATCTCCCTCGGATGAGGTTTGAGTTGACGGTCTGTAGGCCTAGCACAAATTGCTCTCGCGCGCGATAAGCGAGAAAAAGCGCGACACAGGTATTGCTATCTCTTTTGTCTTAGTATTGAGAGAAAGAGACAAACGCTCTCTCGCGGCGCGAGCTTTGTCGCGGACACACTTGTGCTGGGCCACTCGGTCGGTTAATGTCCCGGTTGTGCTCTCGCGCACGAGGCTCCGGGGTCCGCCTTGCCCTTGATCCAGGACTTGGCACATCAGAAAATTACAGTGGAGTAACTACCATCTGATCTCCGTAACCCTGCTGCCAGGGGAACCTGACCAGATTGGATCAGGGTTACACATTCAATTGCCTTAAGGTTTCATCACGAAGTTTTCCCTAGTGTTGTATGTATTCAACTTGTTATATACTCAGGGAAACACCATAATTGATTAACAGAAGTTTATTAAGATATTTGACTTATATCGAACAAAAGGCGTTAGGAATAATGCAGAGATAGCTGAGGTTGCGATTTGCGAGCGACTCAAACAGCCACGCTCCAAATTGTCGCCTGAACGTCTGGCATTGTCGAGCACGGTCTGGTCGTGGTTGGCGTGTGGTGGGTTTGCTGCAGCCATAGGGCGGTCAGCGTGTCATTGTGTGTTTACTTCTTGCTTTCCTACCCTACTTTCCTTTTTGACGATTGAAAGAGATATTTAAAGTCCTAATCAATAAATAAATTTTGAGATTTGAATTTTGAATTGGCTGCATTTGTATACCACACAACTAATGTATATTCACTCGGCCATCGAAGCTTTAACCAACAACATGTAGCGATATGATATATATTGGTGAGAAATCAGCGTTGTAAGTCATAAGAGCGTCGGTGGCCGAGCGGTTAGAGTATCCGACTCGTAAGCCAGAGGTCCCGGGTTGGAATCCCGCTCCGGCCATGTACCGATGACTGTTTTCTGAGTTATGTACATTAGTGAATACTAACCGATGCTCTTACGGCGAGGGAAAACATCGTGATGAAATCTGCACATTCAGGCGACTGGATGTGCAACCATGATCCAATCTGGTCAGGTTCCCCTGGTAGCAGGGTCATGGACGTCAGATGGCAGTCGCTCCACTGTAATTACCTGACCTGCCAAATCCTGGATCATGGTCACATCGGACCCCGGGCCCTCGTGCGCGAGAGCATAACCGGGACATTAACGCCAAGATGATAATTTTATTGGTAAGATATCAGCACAATGGTCTAAGTCTTGGCTACACAATTGTACTACCTATATAGTTTTGCCGCTGCTGTGTGCTCTACAGATTAATTAATGTTGTATACACTGGAGACTTTTTGGACTTGTTCTCTAGGCTATAATTAGCGACTCGGCTATTAATGCCATACGAATAAATAATAATACATGTAATAATATTACCGGTGGCAGGATTCTGTTACACGTGTATGATTCAAAGGTGAGTAAAACAAAGCTGCAGAATAACTGTAATTTTTTATTAATTCATTAGACCGAATATAATTCAAATACTCATTTGTCAAGACTAATAAAGGACGGTTTTTAGGTCTCCAATTGGTCGTGCGCCGTCCGACGTAACACCAAGGTCGAATGACCGTTGCCAAATAGGACTGCGCCTAACATCGTTTGTAGCTAAAGTAGATCCCTTATTAATGTTTTGGTGTCACAAAAAATCACTAACAAACTGAGTCACCAGATTCCATGGTGAGTAAATTCATTTGGTTTGTCACAACAATAACCTAACCTCACCGAATATGATACACACTTAATTGATTGGTGAGCAAGTCGACACTTTCCAGAGTTGTTGGTGGTTGTTCTTATAAAGTGGTTTGAGTTAGTACTTGATTTATGTTCATAATTGTTGCTTCATTAGACTCATCTTGGCGTTAATGTCCCGGTTGTGCTCTCGCGCACGAGGACCCGGGTTCCGCCTTGACCATGATCCAGGATTTGGCAGACTAGGTAATTTCAGGAGAGCGACTGCCATCTGTCCCTGAACCTGACCAGATTGTATAATGGTTACACTTCAGTCGCCTAAACGTGTCGGTTTCGTCACGATGTTTTCCCTCGCCGTAAGAGCATCGGTTAGTGTTTAACTTAGCTCAGAAAAAGTAATTTGTACATGGCGGCACTAGGAATGAAACTTGGTACTTTCTACTTACGAATCGGGCCCATTACCTATAGGCTACCGACGCTAATAATAAAGCATTGCATACAAATAATGCTCTTAGATTTCATGAGTGTATCCAGTCTTACTTTGGATTGAATCCATCAATCCATATTTGATTGGTGTACATGAAATATGCATTCATCGGCCTTCAGGGATACTTGACCCACACCGTGTGTTCCCTGAATGTAACTTTTACACGACTTTGAGGGTAAAGGGGCTAAATAACTGATAAGGGGACTGGAAAAGTGGAAGGTCAGGTGCGAAAGGTATACAGTTTCGCGGAATAAACTATTTTAATGAATTTCTGGTATCGGACATAGAAATAGAAAGTTGGAGTACCACTGACAGTTGTAGGAAATCCTCCGGCAGACTACATGTACTTTATGAAATTACTGAATGAAACAAAGCTTATAATAATGTCGATTAAACTGGTTATCTAATGCAGAAAACCGCATCGAAATCGATCCATCCATTCGGGAGCTACGATGTCATAAACATACACAGATATTCACGTCAAAATTATGTCATCGTTAATTTTATGTACAAGATATATTTGTTATGGTCTCTGTCTTGTGTATCTCTCTTATAGAGAACTAATAATAACTTGGCTTGTTGTGTCTGAAATACTCTGTCATATAGTTTTGTAACAATCTTGTGTACTTGATTAGTTTACTACTGTACTAATTTTCGTTTGATATATCTAATTAAGTATGTATACAATAAAGAATATGACAAATCTATTAGCACTTACTATTTTCTTGTGTTTGTCATACAATCATTCATCAATGGGTCATTATGGACAACATGGAGTTCTTCAAGAAAGGGTTTAGAGGTTTTTACGGGGTCGGCAACGCGTGGGTGATGCCCCTGGTATTGCAAACGTCCATAGGCTGCGGTGACTGCTTATCATCAGGCAGGCCGCAAGCTTGTTTGCCACCTTAGTGGTATAAAAAAAACATTTGGTTATTCTTTGCTATTTTTATTGTGAAATAAAAAATGACACTCACAACAAAGAACCTTAATAAATAAGTACCCAATACAAGTACTCATTGGATTGAATGAATTCGATGACATCGCCGAGTCGAATGCGAGAGCCAACGGCTTACGACGAGAGGATGCCGAAGACCGGGCGAAGTGGAGAAGATTGAGTAGGAAAGACCCTGGCAGAGGCCAAGATAAGCGCTAGGACTATGATGATGATGATTTAGTAACTCCTAGATCTTTTTACAAAAATTTAAAAATCCAAAAAAGTCACTCCCAACAAAGAACCTTAATAAATAAGTACCTTTTACTTATTAGACTATCAAGTTTTATTAAAAATTACCACCTAAATAAATAAATAAATAAATAATCGTGGACAAATTCACACAACGCCATCTAGCACCAAAGTAAGCAAAGCTTGTGTTATGGGTGCTAGATTACTGATAAACTACTTATATACTTTTTAAATACATACTTATTATACATAGAACACCCAGACCCGTAACAGAAATTAAAATTCATCATTTTAATTTCTGCCCGGCCGGGAATCGACCTCTTGCGTGGCAGACTAAAAATGTTGACCACTGAACCACTCAGGTCGTCTAACTAAAATCCGCAGCTCCAACCACAATCGCAAGCTGTTGCCAAGGCGACCAGACCACCTTGTATCGTATGTAACTACTTACTACTAGTAAGTCGTTGTGTCTTTTTTTAGTACGTAGGAGCCGTGATTCTTTTTATTTAGTCCACGGAAGCCAACACTCATAGTTCACATGAAACCCGACACGAGCATTGCTCACGGCGTGATCACGACAATAGCACCTGCGCTTAAAATAGATCACATCCTGTGTACAGAGTGTTCGAAAAACGTGTGATCGTGCCGGAGAGGACGAGTGACAGCTGGCGTTATACAGGGGGTAAAAAAATAGCGAAAAGGGGTGGCGTGTGGGGCTGTCTGTTTTGTGTGTTTTTTGTATTGTTTGGGGGTATGTCTAAGTGGAGCATATTTTATGTGAAAATTTAATCCCTGTTTTAAATAAATGATATATAAGAAACTCTGTTCAACCACCACCATCGTAAATAGCCACGTTTAACACACGTTTCCGCAAAATTACGTAATTCGAAAATTCAATAACTGCCAAAACGAACATCGTCATAACATGCAATTTATTAAAAACTCCCTCAACTCAAACTCAAACATCACCCCATTAAAATAGCTACTCACCGTTACAACTTTAACTTTACCGTCCTGGAACTTGATTCCCATAATTAGTACCCTGTTCCTTTGTAATAAGATACATTATAGATGATAAAGTGAGTTACGATGGTAAGTATACCTTGGCGCCAAAATGGTGTCAGGTTCCATAGCACATCCTGAACACAGAGCAAGGAACAATGCTCCATTAATCGATGCTGATTAAGTTAATCACAGCCAAAGTATCGATTTAAGAGATAGTTCGTATTAAATTAATGAAGATGCCGCTATTAATCAAAGCTGTGATGGAGTTACTGGTAATTTTAGTGTTTCACTTACGTTCGCACACGTAGTGAATTGAAGTATATTGTTTATGTAGAGCTCGTCTAGTCTAAAATGACGCTCCCCACTACTTAGTTAGTTGATTTCGATGTGTGAGTGCAAATATTGATAACGACAATTCATCTGTGTGGGAGCCAATGAACGACGCGTGCTCCTACGTTGGTGTCTCACCGGCAACTGAATGACCAATTACAACGGCATTTGTATATGTATTGCGTCCATATTTTAAACTTGCTTGTGTGCGTTAATGCGATAGTGGGGCGCGTCATTTTAGATTAGACGAGCTCTACCACTAAACTGGCATAAACAAGGCAATCACCTAAAAAATGATTGGCATCCAACTGGAAAATAAAATCCTTGTAGACAACTAGTTTTACTTGAAGAAAAAACATCTCACCAGATATATATTAACCAGATAATTATTTAATTTAACATTTGACTTAATTATTATTTGATATTATAATACTAATTTAATTCTTGACAATTTCGAATCATGATAATTTGATACTCTTGAATTAATTGTTTTTTAACATTGACATTGATGTCTATTAGTACTTAATTCTATTCATGAAACTATTTTAAATGACGATGTATGCTTATTACTACGAATAAATGAATATGAATATGAATATGAATATGAATATATATTTTTAACTATACATACTTATATATCTACTATGTATAAAAATTGACGTTTATCCCTTCTGCAATGGATTGTCACATCTCAATGTATAGTGAATTTATCACAGCATCACCAATACTGCCTTACTGCGAAGACACGGACCTCCCAGCTTCTAGACAGTATAACTAGTTGTGTGGCCATTATTACTTTTTTTTTACCACCAAGATGGCAAACAAGCTTACGGCCTGCCTGATGGTAAGTAGTAACCGCAGCCTATGGACGTTTGCAATACCAGGGGCGTCACCCACGCGTTGCCGACCCCGTAAAAATCTTTTAACCCCTTTCTTGAAGAACTCCATGTTGTACTCTCCAGGAAAAACCTCCAGGAAGTTCATTCCACAACCTTAGTGTGCGTGGGAGAAAGTTCCTTTGGAACCGCACAGTTCGCGACCAATTTGGCTCCAAGGTGTGAGGATGAACTCCCTGTCGGTGGCGAGCGGTGCGATGATAGAACGTAGCTGTAGGCATCATGTCAAGCAGTTCTTCAGAACAAACACCGTTGTACAAGCGGTAGAACACACAAAGGGAGGCGAAATCCCTCCGCTTGCTCAGCGGCTCAATACCACTTGTGAGCATGGTATCATCGACAATTCTCACAGCGCGCTTTTAGATCGAGTCACAAGGACCAAGCTGATATGCCGGTGCTCCCGCCCATAGATGAGAGCAATACTCCAAATAGGGTCTGACTTGAACAAGGAACAAGGGTTACCGCGTACCTGCATGATGTGGAATTAGCTCCCGAAGTCTTTCCTCTGCACTACAACATGGGGTTCTTCACAAGGCATGTCTACAGGTACCTCAAAGGCCGGCACCGCTTCCACTCTCCTTAGGTTGCAGATGTCCTGGACGACGGTGGCCGCTTTCCATCAGGTGGATCGTCCGTCCGTGTGCCTTCTTAGCCAATAAAGAAACACTAAGTTAGGTAATAAGGTTAATTTATCGTAGCTGTGATACAGAGAGCATTCGAAAATGTTTTGGCCTGCCTTAATCAGTATAAGATGAGCTTGCATATCTATGAATTGGCATAGCAATGTTAGCTCTTTTTATACTGTTTTGTTGTCGGCAAGCTGTTCTTTACAAGGCAAGGAGTGTCTGAAAGTAACCAGTTTGGACCACCGTAGAGCTCCGTTCGTCGAAAATAAAATAAGGATGAAAAAGGAACCCTATTACTAACCCCGCTGTCTGTCCACCTGTCTGTCACTGTACCTATATATTTGGTAAATCTCGTTCGTCTAAGGTTTTAGTGAGTGTGCGAAGGAATTGCACGACCTAATTCCAATGGTTCTTCACCGCCAACAAAGCCCAAAGCTGCGGTCATTCCACCCTTAGTTGTAGATAATATGCTTGGACAATTCACAGCGCCGTCTAGCCCTAAGGTAAGTAAAGTTGTGTTAAAATCACAACCCGTAACAGTCCACTGCAGGATTTAGGGCATCTCCCACGAAAGGGGAGGTTATTGCCATAATCTCCACGCTTGGCAGGCGGGTTGGAGATCGCAGTGTTTAAATATAACAATGGGAAATGCTGCTGCCCATTCTCCAGACTACGGAGACTCTTGATCTTTTGCCTCGAAAACATTAGTCGCCTTGTATGACACCCATGAGCGTAAGGGATTGGTACTATTCTACTCTGCTGGTCACCACACGGCCAACTTAACTACTTATACACTTTTAAAAACATACTTATTATACATATAGATGTAACAAATAAAATAAATTGCATCCAGACCCTGAACAGATTTCAATTTCTGCCTGGCCGGGAATCGAACCCGGGACCTCTGCGTGGCAGACCGGCTGAACCAACTGAACCACTGGTCGTAATCTAGATATACCACCTATTTGTACTAAACGCCTTGGCTATACTTTCTAATGCGTATGGAATGAGTTCTTTGAGTGTAAGGCCTATGTCAAAGCTAGAGTAAAAGCGTTTCTATCTAGACAGATATGCTCAGATGCCAGATATGGAGTATGTACAGCATACAGTGCATCGTCACTTCAGATGAGATAGTGGTTAAAATATGTTTGCCTTGTATAACGTTAAGAATACTCTTAGGTAAAAGGTACTTTAAACACAAGCTCATGCAATAAAAATTACAACGATAAAAAAGCTAACCCTTCCCAAATCGGTGTATCAAACCCCAGTGCATGGTAACGATATGTAAATTGATGGAGCTTGTTCCGATGCTACTAGCCCCATTATTTAATCACTAAGTAGTTATAATTGCCTATCATATGCAAGTAGGTCAGCGAGGGCGAAGTTACGAGCAAGTGATGTACTAAATTAGATGGAATGGAAGTGTAATGTTAACCGCTGACGAAATATTAGGGGTGTTATAATTTTGACGAGTATCTGTGTATCCTTATCCACTTAGGTGTTTGTTGTCATTTGGTTGGAATGTTTCGTAATTACCTAAGTACTAAGAGTATTCCCCAGATTAAGCGCCGTCAGTTCTCTTCTTTTACCTCCTTGAAGGCATACATATGTGGAATTACATTTTCAACAGACGAGGTGCAGTAATAGGTTCTGAAATAGCCTTTACATGTTTCGGAACTGGAGGAAAAGTTCTCCGTTGGACATTACTTTCAAAGTTGATGAGTTTAGAGTTTCGTTAATTAATTAATAGATAGAAGCTAACCGGCTAATTTGACCGTCCAGCGGCGGCATATATGTTGTATATGTTACATTAAAATATAATAGAATAGAATAGAAAACATTTATTTACACACAATAACACCACAAACACATAACAAATGGCTCAAAGGGGTTGAATCACTGACCTCCAAATTGGTATTTTTTGAGGTCAGTGGCTCGACTCCAGAGCCGTAAAACAAATAATAATAAAAAAAAAATATTAAGAATAAGTGACATAAAAATGCGCACATTAAACTTTTTTTAAATAATATAATCATCTTGGCGTTAACGCCGCGGTTGTGGTCTCGCGCACGAGGGCCTGGGGTCCGCCATGACCATGATCCAGGATTTGGCAGATCAGGTAACTAAAGTGGAGCGACTGCCACCTGACATCCGTGACCCTGCTACCAGGGGAACCTGACCAGATTGAATCACGGTTACACATTGAGTCACCTGAATTCCCTCACAGTAATCATTTTTTAAAAATAATTAAAAGTATATGGTAGGGCGTTTGGTATGTATGATTGTATGCGTGACTAGATACATAAATACGTTTATATGTAGTTTAAGTAAGTATAACGAGTATACTGTTTGCCTCTATACAATTATAAAGAGGTGACAATTATACATCGCAGACACCTACCTGCTTGCCACCTGGTCTCCCGATTTCGCGCTCTCTCTCGTCCAAGCGTCGGCTGTAAGACATTTCTTTAGATATTCTTTCCAGGTATTCTATTGTTCACAATGAACTGTAAAATTAAAATAAATAAAATAAATAAGTCCCCCATAAAACAAACACGCCCACATTTCAAATTGGTCAGTTGATCACGAAACGCAAAGCCAATTTACGGCTCCCATTCAGAAACAGGTTGTTTTATTGAAAAAATTTGCATTACAACGAACATTCAATTAAGAATATTAAAACCAATTATTGACGGTCATGTTCCTAGGTACTGCCCGGCCAGATTAACTCTGCACGTGGCATGTTGTCGATGTGCTACCTTATTCAAATACAATTGAGGTTTAATTTAGCGTGGACGAGAGAGGTATTTCATAACAGCAATGTGCAGATATAATATGGCGGGGTAGTATTCCGTCGTTCTCGCTGTTTCGGTATTCATAAGTCTGTGAAACAAACTTTCTATAAGAATGAGCCTTAATGGCGTTTGCTACGGCCCATATCGAATTTTCTGCTATTGTTCTAAATAAATTGGAGATTGGAGTACCTATTACGCCTACATCCTATTTATATAATACTAAGTCAATCAAAGTAAATATGTAAAAATGGATGTTTGTATAGGTATATGTATAGATATATTATGACGTCGTTTCACTTAAAAACTACTAAACGGATTTTCATGCGGATTTAAGGAAAAGATTTATGCGCTATAAAAGCGGACGAAGTCGCGGGCTAAAGCCAGTATCACTATCACTACATAGTATAAAACAAAGTCGCTTTCTCTGTCCCTATGTCCCTTTGTATGCTTAAATCTTTGAAACTACGCAACGGATTTTGATGCGGGTTTCAACAGCAGATAGAGTGATTCAAGAGGAAGGTTTATAAGCAAGTAGAAAGAGGGTAGGTAGGAGTAAAGTAGGTGTACGCGAACGAAGTCGCGCCGGGTCCACCAGTATATTATAAATTAGGAAGCTTGTAAGGAAGTTTCAATGTTTGTTACTCCTTCACGCGAAAACTATTGAACGGATTTTAATGAAATTAGGTAGCAATATAGCTTATAGCCTAGATTAAAATTCAAGAAATTCAATGTAGTTCCCGCAGGAACGGGCCTTGGACGTTATAACCGAAGTCGTGGGCCAAAGCTAGTACCTAATAATTAAGTAATAAAAATTATCTATCTGATATATGAAACCTGCAGTCGACATACGGAGAGACGGTTCAGCTGATGGAAATTAGCTACCGTGTATAGTTCATCTGCAACCTATTGAGAACGGATGGCCGGATCTTGGAGGGAAAACATTTTCATTCATTCATTTCATCCTTATTGTTAACCCTTTGAAAGACACGGTACAGAAGCAACAATAACAGAAA
The DNA here is from genome assembly GCA_905147135.1 of Blastobasis lacticolella. Lineage (NCBI taxonomy): Eukaryota > Metazoa > Arthropoda > Insecta > Lepidoptera > Blastobasidae > Blastobasis > Blastobasis lacticolella. The sequence goes on along the minus strand of LR990053.1, from coordinate 15,964,718 downwards.
TCTATCTAAATGCTACATAAATACCTTTTTTAATATAGCGATGTTAAGAGACTGAAAGTTGTCATGGACGTCTAGAGTCTAGACTCTAGAGATTCGATTTCTAAATGACGTCTAGTCAACGGCGTACAAAGGGTAAGCAATTTTTAGTAAAAAAGTTTTATCCATTATAAGTAATTGTAACATGACGCAGGTACGACAAGAGCTCAGGGGATGCAGTCTCGACACACATAGCGATCGCAAACTTATCGATTTCGGTCGTTATGTCATGTCAGGGGCTGTTTTTATCAATATAAATAAATAACTCCCAGTTAAAATTTGTAAGAAATTACCAGAAACTGTCCTGTCTATTGTTTTGTAACATTACCAATTGTATAAATATAAATAAATATAAATATTCGTGGACAAATTCACACAGCGCCATCTAGCCCCAAACTAAGCAAAGCTTGTGCTATGGGTGCTAGATAACTGATATACTACTTAAATACTTTGATATACATACTTATTATACATAGAACACCCAGATCCGTAACAGAAATTAAAATTCATCATTTCAATTTCTGCCCGGCCGGGAATCGAACCCGGGACCTCTTGCGTGGCAGACCGGCATGTTGACCACTCAGGTCGCCAAGGTTGTATGAAAATTTCTGTAATATTACTAATCTAAGGAAATTGAAAATTATATGTTTACAATACTTTGTTTGTTTACTTGTCAATTGACATTTTGGCAACGTCAAAGTCGTACACCGTGACGTGTTTGCTAACGATTTATCGTTAACTTTGCGGGCTGTCAAATTTGTTCGCTATATCTAACGTAGAATCGTTATATTGACAGCTGAATTCGCTAAGTTACCTATCTTTATCGATAGCTTCGAATCTACAGACTCTCACTAGCAACTTTTAAAACCAAGTTGCATGCCCTCTTCTCTCCGTTTGCAATTACTTGACATTGTCCTCTGCCGACCAATTTATCATATTAATATGTACGTATATAATATATATATATATATATATATATATATATATATATATATATATAGGATTGTTTATACTAAATCTATAATATATCTTACTAATGTTGTAAAGAGAAAATATTCGATTGATTGTAATGGAAAAACTGTTGACCTACTTAACTATTTAAAAAGTTATTTAATCGATAGAAAGCTACATTATCACAAATCGTTCGCACTATGGAACAGTCTTCCCCGAGATATTAGGTGTGCAGAATCGCTGTATAGTTTTAAAAAAAAACAACATTACTTGCCTTTAGTGCGGTGATTGTGGGTGCTATGGTACTAGCTTTCCAATTGTTCTTGTGTTTTCTTTGTAAATTTTTGTATCGATTTTGTGTGCACTACCTATCAATGACTAAAATACTTTTCTTTTACTTTCCATACCAAGGTTGTCTGGAAGAGATCACGCGGGTGATAAGACCGCCCTTTGTACTGCTTTTTATTATGTATTTTATTGTGTGTATCTAGTGTGCAAATAAAGAATTTTTCAACCAGTAACAGAGACTATAACTTTCCTAAAATTTTATTTGGTTCCCCCGGCAACGTACGAGAAACATTAAGTACGCATTTCAAATAAATATTTTTTTATCTACTTCGACGAAGTTAGTCAATTAGTACTTGGGTATACTTCTCTGAGGAATAAATGGCGACTTATTGTAGGTTTTGCGAGATTTTTCCAAGTAAAATTGTAGGTAGGCTGTAGATGTAGGTACGTATGATCTGTTTATTCTGACTGGTCCTATTTGGTTCAGCAAATTATGTATTTAAATGGATAACGTGCAGAAGTATTCGTTGAAATTCACATTCTATGTATAAATTCACATTATAAGTATTTCTTGTATAATTCATGACATTTATACACAATATACGTAGCGTGATTACGGCAGAGATACGGCAAGTCGTGATTTTGGGCATTGTTTGTTCACCAAATAAGACAAGTCAGAGTAAACAGATCATAGGTAAACATTTCGAACAAATATATTATTATCCACTTCAACGAAGTTAGTCAATTAGTAGGTACTTGGGTATACTTGAAGAAGGTATTTATGAAGAATTAATGACGACTTAATGTAGCTTCAGCGATATTTTTCCACGAATACTTTGTAGGTACGATCGAGAGCGTCGGTAGCCGGGCGGTTGAGTATCCAACTCGTAAACGAGAGGTACCGGGTTCGAATCCCGCTGTGGCCATGTACCAATGACTCTTTTTTGAGTTATGTACATTAGTTGTATTCTAACCGATGCTCTTACGGTGAGGGAAAACATCGCGATGAAACCTGCAAATTCAGGCAACTGAATTTGTAACCATGATCCAATCTGGTCAGGTTCCCCTGGTAGCAAGGTCACGGAGGTGAAATGGTAGTCGCTCCACTGTAATCGCCATCGCCAAATCCTAGATCATGGTCAGCGCGGACCGCAGGCCTTCGTACACCGTCACACGGACATTACCGTTAAGATGATACTTTGTAGGTACTGTGTAGTTGTAGGTAGAGCTCGTCTAGTCTAAAATGACGCGCCCCACTACTTAGTTAGTTGATTTCGATGTGTGAGTGCAAATATTGATAACGACACTTCATCTATGTGGGAGCCAATGAACGACGCGTGCTCCTACGTTTGAATCTCACCAGCAACTGAATGACCAATTACAACGGCATTTGTATATGTATTGCGTCCATATTTTAAACTTGCTTGTGTGCGTTAATGCGATAGTGGGGCGCGTCATTTTAGATTAGACGAGCTCTACTTAGATATACTTACACAAAGCGGTCGAGCTCTGGCATACCACGTCCTCATTTTCACTAGGTCTTCGTGGGTAATGGGAACAGTACATACGCTCATATCAAGCTGGAATGTACGCCATTAAATTGCGATGCCTCATGGCATCTTACTTCTGTATGTATGTGTTCAGATGCGGGCGGGAAACGGGAAATGAAAGATTTCATCTCGAAAGTTATAGTTTATATTAGATTTATAATAAGATATGTAGTCTACAAAATTTCACAAATTTTCACAACGTTATTTGAACCTAAAGCGCCTACCCATTTTATTATGAAAATAAAATTATCGAAATCACTGGATCTACACACCACGTCGGGGGCTGATTTTACGCAACATTATTTTTTAAAATATAGTCTAATAGGCAGTTACATCTCGCGTATCCTTACATGAGTGAATGGAACTAATAACGGTAAAAAAATAAAAAAATATCCATCCATAAAACCGGCCCCCGGAACTCAACCAACAACGTCGCCGGTACATGTACAATATTATTTATTATCGTTATATTTAACTAGAGTTATACAGAATAATGATTCCTATGAAATATAATTATGCATTCTTTAAATTTATTCAATAATATAATAATAATAATAATACTTAATAAGTATCAATAGGTAATGGTTTACAATGTCGTGCTACGGACTACTATAGTTTATAATAATGAATGTCGTATTAATCTTTATCATTTAATCATTTATTAGTTTAAATTTATTACTCGATACCATAACACTAAGCAGCCTCGCCCGCGACGGCGCGGGCACCTCTAATCACAAACAAAACTTCGTCAACACATAAAATAATAATCAATAATAATAATCATACAAGATAAAAATCATTCATAAAAACATTACAATAAAAATCTAAACATTAAAACACACTTAAAACAAACATTATATTAATATTATCGTAATCATAGTGTGTACGTATGTATGTATAATATCATTTAAGCGATTAATCGTATAGTCAAAAATAATGTGAGCATGTAGGCGGGCGGCGCGCGGCGGCGGGCCGGGGGCGGGCCGGGTCCGGGCCGGGTCCGGGCGGGCCGCTATTCACTACTCATTCGCTACGGCCGCGGCGCGGCGGCGCGCGCCTGCCCTCGCCTGTCATATCATTATAGTAATATCTTAATACTTTACGCTATTACTTTAAGGTAAGCTTTATAAATTTTCGATTTCTCATTACGCTATCAATAATAATAATTATACAACTTTTTTTAAATTTTATGTTTTTTTTCGAAATTCTATCGTAACGTAGTCGACTCTCTCTGCGGCGAGCGAGCTCGGCCGCCCAATAAAAAACGTCCATAATAAGAAAATATATCGTGAATAACTCTGCCGGCTTACGATAGGTCCGGCGCGGCGGACGGGCCGTGCCGGCGGGCGCCGACTTTTGGCACCAGGATTTCGATTACGCGATTTTTATTTTTTTATTAATTTTTTTATAACGATTTAAGTAAAAAAGATCGATCCTAGAAAAACGCGACCTCCCCCCCGGACGCTTACGACAGGATGCGGATGGCCTGGAGCGCGGGCTGGCTGCAGGCGGGGCAGGCGCCCGCGCCGCCGGCCGCCAGCCGCGTCGCGCAGTCCAGGCAGAACAGGTTGTGGCCGCACGGCACCAGCGCGGCCGCCACGCCGCGCTCGCCGCACACCAGGCACGCGCGCGCCGGCGACGCGGCGGGCGACGGCCGCGCGCCCCACGCCCACACGCCGCCGCCCGCCGGCGACTCGAACGACGGCGACTCGCCCAGCCCCTCGTCGCGCTCCGTCGACGACCAGATGCCCAGCAGGTCGCCCAGCCGCGCGCTCGACCCGCCCGACGAGCACGAGCCCGCCGACGAGAACGCCGCCTCGCGCTCGGGCCGCAGCAGCGACGCCAGCCCGGCGCGGTACAGCGTCGCCAGCGGCTCGTTCTCGCCGCCCACCGGCGCGCCGGCGCCCGCGCCCGCGCCCGGGCCCGCGCCCGCCGCGCCCGTGCGCAGCGCGATGTGCGCCTCGATCTCCTTGCGCGCCGCGTCCACGCTCTCCGGGAGCCCGGTCACCTCGAACACGGGCTCGCGCTCGCGCGACGGCGTCACGATGTAGGTGTGCGTGGTGTGCTGGATGCGCTTGATGGTGGCGCCCTTGGGGCCGACGACGAGGCCGACCACTCGGTACGGCACGCGCACCTGCGCCGTGACGTGTCCGGGCGCGCCCGCGGGCGGCGGGGGCGCGGCGCCGCACTTGCGCGACGCGCGGATTTGAGAGAAGTGCTCCGCCGCGGACAGGATCTCGCGCTTGGCGCGACCCACGTCCTCCTTCCGGCCCGTCACCACGAACACGGGCTCCTCGCCGCGGACGGGCGTCTTTATGTACGTGTTTGTCTTCGCTCGCAGCGCCTTGATCTTGCAGCCTGCAACAAGCGGAAAATATCATGATTAGAAACGTAAATAAGGGGGATACTTTGCGTGTTTATGGGGGAACTTGCTATAGAACTATTCGATCGGTCCCAAATTTCTTTCACAAACACAGCAAACAAAATAAGGGCGAAATACGCCATCGTTAAATACAATAAGGAGGATAGTTTGCATGTTTAAGGAGGAAACTAAGTCTCCAACTATTCGGTTCACAAACAAAATGTGGACGTCAAAGTTGTCACTCGAATTTCACGGTTGCCAAACTGCAACTTTGTACGAGAGGCTTTCGTCGGCGACGTCGCGTCGGCAAAGTTTGTTACATTCAGGGTTCACGGTTTCGGCGGCCGACAGATGGCTGGACTGTCGCGGTAGGACGAGTCAGTGTGTCAGCGTTCGAGACGACGGCACTCGTCGGCGCGCCGCCACGCCTCCCACACGCGTACTCGTGAGACCGCAGTTCGTAGCACTCGAACAGCAGGTACGAGGATGCGGAAAATGTTTGGTCAATATGATAAGCAAGGCGTAGCGCCGTAGCAACACGCGGTGATCTCCGCAGAGCGTGTGTACGGGTATCGCCGTCCCTTTCGCCCGCATTGCGGCAAACGGCGGCGGGACCCGTAGCGGCTGCCCGCGCCAAGCGGTACTCTCCGTAATGTATCGTATTTAAACTGATTAGAGAGGAAATTAGGACGTATAATTATTCGTCGGTTTATGTACGACAAAAATTTTTTACGGCTGATATGTCCTCTGAAACTAATAAATTCTCTCACTGACTATAGGAAAAGGAACGGTGTCGTATCTATCTACGATCGACAGTTTTGTTTGAAACTTTAAACCAAATAGGTATGATAAATAGAAAACGCTGGAAAATTCGAAAAAGTGTGATGACAGAACGAGAAATATTTAAGCTGAAAGTTAGTCGAACTGACTCAATACAGCCTCTTCTCTATATCTATATAGATATATTTAAGTGTCCGCCACATCAAAAGGCCGGCCACGCAAAGGTGTTTCTTATCATTTCACCTGCTCCGAAATGGGACGAAACCTTTAGCTAGATTAAAAAGCTTAAATCTGGACAGGCGTGTCGCGGTGTCAATTCCGCCCTAATGAGTTCCAGGTTCGTGTGAAAAAAACGCGCCCATAGTCCCCGTTACTAATGGGAGAGGCCGTGCGGTTCGGGTAGTTTGGTGAATCACGGGTCGTCGACCCAAGCGGTCACCCGCACCCGACTATGCACCCTACCCCTCTGCCCTAGAGTTCAAAGTTGAGCACACCCCACCACCTTCAACTCTTACCCCACATTGCCGTTCTATTTTAAGGCCTACCGTGCAAGTGTTACGGTACAAATTGGAGCGTGAAAGCCTTTAAAATAACCGGCACAGGGAAATGAATTTCCAAGCGGGTAAATAATGGTTTTTCGATATGATGTGCTTAGGGCACGGCCGATTCGGCCGGTTGTGGCTTCGAATCCGTGGTATGGTTAATTATTAATTTCTTTAATACTAGGGGTGGGGGTAAACAGCCCCTAAGTAGGTTAGGCGATTGATAAGGACCTGCCTGTCGAGATACCCTGTTTTAATAAATTGGTAGCTAGGCAGCTTGGCGCCACAGTTTGTGTAAGAACGTAGGCCGATTTCCAGGAAGGAAATTTCGGTAAACAGGTATTTGGAAATGTCTTTTACGTAAATTACTTGTTTAAGCAACGCATCAGGTTCCGAGTTACTGAAATATATCTAAATGGAGCAATGTGGGTGTTTAATGTACATATTAGATTGAGATCAAGTATTTCAGATGTAAAGTATGCTACGGGCGTAGGTGTATATGTATGCAATAATTACTTATGTATGTAATAATAACATTACATTGTAATGTATCAATTGTTGTTAGCAACCGATTTTGCTAAACATTGTTATTAAATACAATTCTTACTTTGCCTTATTTTTTGCAGGTTCCAAAATTGTATTGTATAAATTGTATTTTGTATTGAAATGATGAATTTTAATTTCTGTTACGGGTCTGGGTGTTCTATGTATAATAAGTATGTATTTAAAAAAGTATATAAGTAGTATATCAGTTATCTAGCACCTATAGCACAAGCTTTGCTTAGTTTGGGGCTAGATGGCGCTGTGTGAATTTGTCCACGAATATTTATTATTATTATTTATATTTATTATTTATTTATTGTATTCGTTTTTCCTGCATACGTCATACCTGTCATTGCTGGAACTCCGATACCTATTATACAGTGTCCTACAGAGAATAGTAGTAGTATAGGGTAGTAGTATGGACGAATGATACCCAACAATATTATGACAAAGAATCACTCTGGACGTATGAAAAGGATCGAACAACTCCTTAAGTTAATACGGGCATGCAAGATCACAACCTCGATTTAAAAAAACTAGTAAAGAAAGAATGACCCATAGTCCCGTTGCTTAAACAGCAGCGTACAAAAGAGCTATCCAGATCAGCTGTTTAGCATAGATAGCTGGCTGCGTTTCGCTGCGGGCGAGGCTTGGCGCCAAGCCAAAAAGGAGGGCTTGGGGAGTTAGCGTGGATACATACATACATATACCCATACATACAGAACGTCACGGCTTGCGTGTATAATACGGGGATATTGTAGTTCAGTATTAGGACGGTTCAGTGTGTCGTTGGCTAATGTAGATGGAAAGTTTGTTTGTCGTTATAGCGTGTAAAGTTGTTATGTTGATATTGTGTTATGCAATATAATGTGGGATTAATATCGAGTTGGTGTGTTAAGGAAACAAGTTGGCTACTGTTTATGCCGAGAGTAATAAATGCTTTACTTGGAGTAATTATCAGAGCTAATAACTCATAAGTGACCGTTTTTTTATGGTAATAACTCGAATTATAAATCAGAGTTTTAACATTTTTAGTCAAAGGAGACGGAGGTAAACGATAATGTTAACGCTATCTTACATTTATTCCTAACTAAATATAGATTTAGGTTTAGGGGTAATTTTATACATATGTTGCTTGTGGTTGTGCCAATAAATTGTTACTTTGTAAGACACATTAAATAACACTTCAAACATCCTCCTAACTCGTATATTATTGATATTTCTTCATTTATCTGCGCACACTAACAACCACCATTCCTTCTAACCTAACATACTCCAAAACAAAACAAAATATTTTTTTCCACCCTACTTTTTACAGACCGGCGTAGCACTTGATCAGTCAACCACGCGGCGTCTACGCGCGCGGACACTGCACCCTAGAACCGGGTCACCCCCCTCCCCCCACCCGTAGCCGTAGCTACGCCTCGTAGCTGCTACGAGTATTTACGACTTTCATATTGCGAGTTGCGAGCTCGGATTATTGTGGGCGTTAAGGTTTTAGGACCAAGGGCGTGTCTCGTTGGTGTTAATGGTAGGTTAGTATAAGTGGAGGATGTAAGTGATAAGTGATTAAGTAAATAAATGACACCTATTATTATTTAAATTTTACATCTCTGATATAATTGAACTCTTCATTGTTCAACAATCTTCACGCACTGTTACAAAGTGAATTACAGTTTGTCATATTGGCCGATTATCCGTCTTATAATAATCTCTTATAATGTGTAAGGTAGCCGAGTGGCCGATTGGATAAAGTATCCGAATCGTAAGCGAGAGGTACCGGGTTCGAATCCCACTGCGGTCATGTACCAATAACTTTTTTCTGAGTTATGTACATTAGTTGAATTCTAACCGATGCTCTTACTAGCACACGTTTTCTATCGATATTTTTCCAATCATTATCCTATCGGTTAATCTGCTTCTTAAGTTGTGTTTCAAGTCAAAGTCTAGATTAATCTAAATACGGCTACGAAGTGCTACGCGCTACGTCACTGGCGTGCCAGAGCGACCTCGCCCAGTGCCGTAGTTCTTTGACTCTTGCACTTTCCGTTGTCTTACTAAAGTAATTCTACAACAAAGAGTTTACTAACATTGTGTAAAGGTTTTTAGGTGGTTTGGTATAGAAGCCCGTACTATTGGAACTGTTGTTTTTTATGTCATACGGTAGCCAAACAGGCAAGCGGGCCACCTGATGGAAAGTAGTCACCACTGCCTATACACATGTGGTAGGTCTGGGCAGGAGATGGCGCAGGAGAGGAAGAGGTAAGTCTGGTATATCTGGTGTCGGAGGCCAAGATCCACTTTGGGTCGCTGAACCAGCGCAGTAAGTAAGTAAGATCTGGGTGTCATTTCTTTTCTCTCATCCTCTTTATATTTACTTCTAACTCTTCTAAAACTAGGCGGCTCTAAAAACTAGCCCCTAAACTAACACCAAACGCACGACATTTAGCACCTACGCAGTTGAGTTTACTTTGCAAACTCAAGGCCTCATAAAACAAGTGTTTGCATACAAATATTTGCGAGTAGATTCGCTAACTAAATTCACAACTGTTATGTTGTTAGAGAGGGAAAGTTTGTGACAGATGTGGCCGTCGTGCTTTGGTGAGATGTCAGTCGTAGGATCAGCAAACTGATATGCATGTCCCGGTTGCCCAGTGCGCGAGGGCCCGGGGTCCGCCTTGCCCATGATCCAGGATTTGGTTAGAAGTAATTGCAGTGGAGCGACTGCCACCTGACCTCCGAAACTCCGTAACATTAATTCACCTGAATGTGCAGGTTTTACCGCCCCTAACCGTAACAGCATTGGTTAGTGCTCAACTAATGTATTTGTACGCGACAAGTCGACACGGCAATTTTTTAGTAATGTGACACCGATCGATATCCGATGTAGATATTTATTTTTACAATGTCTCATTTACGGAGGTATTTATTATTATTATTTATTTTTTTATACCACCAAGGTGGCAAACAAGCTTACGGCCTGCCTGATGGTAAGTAGTCACCGCAGCCTTTGGCCGTTTGCAATACCAGGGGCATCACCCACGCGTTGCCGACCCCGTAAAAAACTTTTAACCCCTTTCTTGAAGAACTCCATGTTGTACTCTCCAGGGAAAACCTCTCCAGGTAGTTCATTCCACAACCTTAGTGGAATTATTATATTTATGAGTAACAGATATAGTTGTGGCTGTGTGTTGAAGCTCGTCAGTTAAATGCAGCTAGAGCAAAACAACTTTACCCTTGCATTCAAGCTTTCTGTCAACTATTGAGGTCACAAAGACAGAGGCCAGAGTCGTTGGGAACAAAGCATATTTGTGGTATCTCAAGGTACGGTCTTAAACGGAAGGGTAGGTAGGTAAATACAAACTATATTCCCGTAAAACTGGTTTCTATGTTGGGGTAAATATACCAGCATCTATACAGGTTCGTTACACAATTATGGCGTTAATGTAAACATGTATAAGGTGTAATTTTAATTACACGGGGCTTCAAGGTAAGCAAGGGAAAGTACACTCGGGAAGCGTAATTACTGCCATATCTTAAACGTGTTATTATGAGATAGTCCATGGTGTTTTGCGGAAAATAAACTTCAATAGCAGAGTTAGCTATGTCTTTGTTGTCTAACTTTTTTTTTTAAGTATTTAAGTATTGATTTCACCAAAATTGTACAATAAACTGGATAGGCACAAAAACCGGGGAACTTGGAGCCTGCTCTAGGTTTATCCTGTATTGCAGGTCTCCAGGAACCCTCCATGTATTTTAAATAAAAAGGTAATTAAAACTAAAAGTGTGTGTGGTGTGTGTGTTTGTGATGTGTGTGTATGTATGTTTGCGTGTGAGTTTATGTATGTATGTTTGTATATATTTGGTGTGTTTGAGGGAAGTAAATACTAAAGTCTTAAAACAATGCCAAAGAATTAAATAATTTAGGTTAGTGTAATCCTTAGTCACTCAAGCTAATCTTTTAGCATTACGAAAGCAAAATTATGCGAATTCATCCTTCTATCTGACAGAAACGGTTCGGATTTTTTAAAGTATCTACCTATACGAGTATAATAGGTATATCAAATTCGCCGAGACAAAATCATGGTGTTATGTCAATCATGGCATTCCATCGATCGACGAACAGAGGATTGTTTTCAAAGGTTTTTCGTGGACCGTATGATTCTTACGCCACCCTAAGATATCGAACGGAAGATGCAAGGAAAACAGGGAATCGCGGAGTCATCCTGAATAATGAACAAGACAAAGCATCGCCTCGTCCCGCTCACCCGCACCTTTCTCGCTCTAACACTGTGATTAATAGGTTTTGATACTTTTGATTAATCCCCTTTCAGAGCTGTTGCATTATTGATTTGATAAATTAATTATGGTTTCGTTACGCAACGTTATGCGTAAATATTTTAATTCGTTATCTATTTAGCATTAAACCCCTCAATTTACCAAAATATCCAAACATACAGAGCATGTTCTCTGATGACTGTCTGAAGGACGAACTTCTCCCAGCTACAACGCGCTTCGAATACAACATTGTGTTTGTAACAAGGAAAACTGTGCAATATGTGTGGGTGTAATTGTGTGGAAACAACAACATATCCATCTAACCCCCATCCATTTGGAAGGCATGATGGATTACAGATCTGACTGCTGTGCTTTGGGCCAGGTGCCGCTTTCAAATTTCCCAACACCGCCACACCGCCCTGGGAAGTGGGATAGCACCGTCTAAAAATAAAGTATACACGCATACATCCTCAAAATATTGACAAGTTAAATCCTTAGCAACGTTTTCCTCGTAAGTTAAAAGGATTCCACTCAAATTGAGTCATGGAGTGCGACATTATTCCCGAGTCGACGATCCATATTGCCGAACGATGTGTGAAATAAATGTGAGGGCGAGATATTCCATAACAAGTAAATATTGAGTATTATATCATGAGGGTTTTGTTGCTAAGTTGGTGAGTACAAAATACATATTCTTGAATAATAATTATTATGAGTGAGGGTTGAAATATATGGGAAATCCAGGCAAAGCTCGTGACATTTTTAACGCCAATGAACCTGGTGAACAAATTCGAGTACCATATTCTGAAATGGACGAGACAGCCGCCACACATTTCGAACAAATGGCGAATCTAAACGTCAAACGTTGGAGGAATAAAATATTATTTATCCTGTGCGAGGTACCAGGGCAGCAGAGCGGGCGAGGAGATCGCGGATCGATAACTGAGACTGGGAGAGTTCGCTCTTCGCCCAAAGCAGCCACTTCTTAGCGTAATTGGCGTCTTGTTTTCCATGCAAACAGCGCGCTAATCGAAAATGGAAATTACGTTACGTTTCTATCATGTACGACGCGAGGACGAGAACACTTTTTGCGATAATATCACTCCTCATCTCGTCACATGTGTCGCAATAATTATTATGCGGACGCCGTGCGAAGCGAATAAATTAGGTTATCGTTCAAATGGACAAAGTTGGACGCGTGAATAATCAAGTGAATTTATGTACGGTGGCTCGTAAAACAATTCAAAGTTATTCGTTTATAGCGTAGCACCTACTAATTTCACGAGCATGTCCTTTCATAGCCATAGCCTTAACAGGACGACTAGGTACGTAATATTTTCCGCGATACGAACATCGCACGTGCAATAAACGCCACTCGTGGTTATAATACAGTGTACTTATTCAGTTTACGGTAGGGTAGTGATAACCTACTTTACGAGACCCATAGATATCACAGCGCGATCTCAAAGTGCTGAGATAAAACTTTATAGAGGTTCGTACTCTAATACTGTAACGCCAAGTGCGGAATATTACGGATAATGGATGAAATAGACAAGGAAGATTGGTCATAATAATATGAGGGATAGCCCCGACTGCGGCAGTCGCCGGGCAAACATAAATCAAAGGACGTCACGTGACGGCGCAGGGGTGGCCAACCTCGTGGCCGGCGCTCCCCTTCCAGCGCGCCGTTTTCCCGCGCCCTACAATACAGCTGTTTCCCTATACAGCGCTATAGACGCGTTTCCTGCCCGTAATGGAAAGAAGGCAACGATTTTCCATTTATTCCGTTTTCTCGATACATTTCCTTTTAGACGTTGAACAACCTTGTTTTCGGTGTTTATTTAAAATTCTAGTCTAAATGGGAACTTTTGATAGATACGAATGTTTCTAATAGACCCTAGTGTTATCTATGAAATATTTCGTGTATCCAGCAATGGCAAAACAGTGCGTCTACCGATGAAGGAAACGCTTTCGTCATAACGGTTTGGCGAAGTGCCAGCGCTGACGCATCCCGCTCGGATCTCGGCCCGCTGTTTGTGGATTTTTCACCCGCAGTCAACTGCTTACGTCAGAAAGAAGTGTCAACATACGCGGGAATCGCGAGAACGATCTCCGACGAGATGACAAACAATGTGCTCTCGAGGCATTCGGCTAATTGAAACGCTTCTTCTGTGTATGTTTGGACTGGATCGCGTTTATTTTGTTTACTACTTCCTTTTACGCGCGCAGGTGAGGAGACAGTCGCGTTACGTGGTCGACTTTACAATCTGTTTACAGTACATTCGAAGATAAAAATTAAAAGAAACTTTCGTCTTCTTTACTCTAAACTAAACAGTCGCAAACAAAACAAAAGCATCAAGAACAACCAGTCTAACTATATAGGAGTTGACCAAAATGTCGCATGCGGAAAGAGTTTTCTGAGACGCATCGCGTGTGTGGGGGTGCGGGGGTGGCGCGGCGCGGGTAGCGGGGGGTTACTCGCACCCTGCGATCGATAGCGGCCAACGACCCCGCGTCGGGCGCTGCACCGGCGGCCGCGTGGCCTCGTATAACCCACATTCAGCGTACGGCCGGCCGCCGCCGCGCCGCCCGCCCAACTAATTACCGCATGCAGATCGGCCCTCGATACCCTCCCTTACGCCGTATCTGGGTCACGACTAGGGCCTCTAAATACCTGGCCTGGGTGTCGGGTTTTGGTGTGGCCATATTTGAAATTTTAGGAGAGCGGGACCTCAGAAACTTGCCATTTCGAAGTATCACTATACTCGTATGACAATATTTTACGAATACAAACACAAACGTTAAAAGTATAATAAGATGTTGGGGTGAATAAATAGCTTTTCTTTAGGTATGATGATGATGTTAATCAATATTTTTTGGGACCCTGTTTGAAAGAAATGGCTTTTAAAATACTGGAATTTCATCCGAGTCTTTATCTCGGTCGCCTCAATCTGCATAAAATTAAATAAGTATTGGCCACGGAACGCAGAAAAATAGCTTCGACATTAACCGCAGCTAATCCCAACCCTCGGCTCATAACAATCTTTATCAGAAAATTATGCCAACCAACGCTTCCTTGGAGGCGAAACGCGAATCATCATCATAATTTACAGAAAGTGCCTGGAATTAAGGTTGCCGGTGCCGGTTGCCCCAAGGAAATTTGGCGCAGAAGGAAAACAGCTTTCGTGATGTTTTCCCGCGGCCATTGCACTCGCCTTACATAACACCAGGGGAGCAGAGGTAACGAGAGGTAGGCCGCGAGCGGGCGCCGCGCCGCGCGGAGTGCCGTAAGCGCCGGCCGCGCGGGGGCGGGAAACGACCCTAAGCCGAGGGCCATAAAACCCACAATAGAATGACCCAGACAAGAACTTGTGTGTCAAGTGGTGATTAATGTGCGTCTTAGAGGCGCGAAGGGCTGGCGAGGGGCGCGCGGCGGCCGGGGTTGATCGAACTGAAATTGGCAGCGTTCAACGTCCGCCCGACATTTGTTTTAACCAGCAATTTGTCATAGCGCTGCGGTATACGCGCCCATCGGAGAAATTAAATCGTTTTCCGATGCGGCTGAGACCCAAAGTTGGTAAACAAAATCATTAGGAAATGTGATTCAATGAATATTAATTAATTAATGAATATTAAATCAAGTATCAAGTCTAATCGAGCGGGGTGTTTGCAGCAAAATTAGGAGTTCGTATTTAGAACATTTGAGGTTCAGAACAAAAGTTGAACGTCGTCATCGAGGAATCAATCTTGTTTGTGAAATAATTCAAGAGGAATTCTAATGAAGAGAACACTCAGTTACGACCTTATCGATTTGAGTTAGTGCCGCAGCGTAGGGTACTTACAAGCAATTAGATGCCTTATCCCGTAGGCGGTAGACGTAAATTTTATTTACGATCAGGTAACGACTTGATACTTTATGTGGCTGGGGATTGACACGTGGCGTCTAGGGACAGTCGCGTAGGCGGGAAAGAGAGAATTGTAGGCTATTCCGCTCTGATTGCCCGAGATAGACATCTTTCCGACGAAAGGGAAACGGTAAGAGGAGTCCGTTTATTTTAGTGGGGCTTGTATTATTTTTTACTTGTTACGATTATTGCGCCGACACTACACTACGCTTTTTGTCAGCCGTGTGTAGTGGAAAGCTTTAGTAACTCCGCTATTACTTAGAAATACAGATTGAGCGTGAAAGAAATTGCAATATCAAAGCCCCAACATCCTTTAAGCGAGACGCGTCGCAGAAAATCATAATATGAAACAAAGCTAGGATAAATTGAGATATTTCGAACGAACTCGGCGTTGGTACGGGTAGTCAATTCCTATTCTGGTATGCGGGCTCTATTAAATGATTGATTATTTACCCGACAGCGCGACGCAAAGGAGGGTAATGTGCTAATTTGCGTATGAGATTGATTTAGCAGGTTTATTTGCCAATCTGAACAAAGTAAAGGATATATCAAAAGTAAGCTATAATAAGCTAAATAGCTTTATATATAAATATACAGAATGACTTTAATTTAATGATACCGAGGTGTATGCATGTGCTCGTGGTAAGATACAACTTATTACACTATGTTTTATACATTTTGGTAGACTTTGTTTTCAATTTTGTATGAAACAAACAGCTGACTTCTTTATAGCGTATTCAGAGTTGATACCATGCTAAAAGTTGTTTGTTGTCTTATCACGAGATTTTAAAGTCATCCTGTACACCTCGTAAAATATAGCTTGATCTCTGTGACAGCTGCTGCGGCCCACAGTAGTCCACTGCTGGACTTGAAGCACCTCCACATCAGTGTAGAGGACTTTGCTATGCTTTCCTCAATCTTGAGATCGCGTTTGGAACATAGTTTATACTTTGGCATTACCATAACAGAGCCCCTGCCAATTTCTAGTCATAGCTGTCCTCCCTACGTTAATCACCGTGCGACGGTGAAAAGAGTCATTGCTACACAGCCGCAGTGGGATTCGAACTCGGTATCTCTCTCTTGGCCGTGTGGTGTCCGGCAGAGTAGAATAGCACGAACCCCTTACACTCATGGGTGTCGTACAAGGCGACTAATGTTTTCGAGGCAAAAGATCAAGAGTCTCCGTAGTCGGGAAAATGGGCAGCAGCATTTCCATTGTTATATTTAAACACTGCGATCTCCAACCCGCCTGCCAAGCGTGGAGATTATGGCAATAACCTCCCCTTTCGTGGGAGAGAGCAGTGGACTGTTATGGGCTGTGATGATGATGATCTCTCGCTTACGAGTCTAACACCGCAACCACTCAGCCACCGACACCAACAGCTAATACATATGCTTATACGGAACCGAGCTGGACTGCTCAGGAATGAGTCACGCGTTTCTTGACATGGATGCCGGTCAGGCCGAGTCCCAGTTCCAAATGTCGCAATCTCTAGAGACAGTGTTAATTTTGACAGCGCGCTATGCGCATACCGTGCCACTATAGCGACATGTCCGCCCGCTTCTGCTATCCTGGTAGCCGCTTGGCGTACATCTAACCTACAAAACGAATAGAGAAAACAGTGGATGGAATTCTACTGTTCCGGGATCAACAATAACTGCTTGGGAATTGGGATAAGTTTCACAATTCTGTAATCGCTTCAAGGGAGATTACCTACATATAGGCTACGATTTTCTATTATAATTTGCATAAGTTTCATATAAGTGTAAATTTGCGATAGATATGCCATTCATTATGCGTGAAATTTGTCTGTATTTGCTTAATCCGTTGATCAAAGTTCCTATTAAATATAGAAATGTTTTCTAAAGTGTTTAATCGTGTCCGATATACATATATTGTTTTGGGGAACGGCTATGGGACTTATTCGAAACGTTAAACTTCTTTCTTACGAATTTTTACCACATCGCGACTATGTTCTATTAAAGTATCAAGCACGCATTACCTACACTGTACAATTAGGTATCACAGTTCCTGAAGAAATCCTACTCAAAAATCGTTTACAGCGCAGGTTAAAGTTAACTTTGAACCGCACTACACTTTGTGCTTCTACCAAGCGCTGAAGGTTCGTCCGTGCATCGGTGGCGTCGTGGTCGCTAGTCCACGTCCAATGAACTATGCAGAATGCACCCGCGCGCACTCCTGCCCGCCTGGTGCACTGCTACTCGTTGCACTAGGTTAGTGCGATGCAAACACGAGGTAAAAACTCCGGAACCTACTACTAATACCAGCCAGACTAGCGCAGCGTAGCGGCTGCGGGGCATTTTTGAATTACCTCAATGAAATGTGTACCGTATCATGTCGTACATAAAGTTATATTTTGTAATGAACTGACCCCAACTTTTTACACTATCCAAAATATAGCACGTGTAGTAGCGGCTGCGGGGCATTTTAGAATTACCTCAATGAAATGTGTACCTTATTATGTCGTACATAAAGTTATATTTTGTAATGAACTGACCCTTACTTTTTACACTATCCAAAACATCGCACGTGTTACATAAATTCTTCTCTAATACGTCCTACAATAAATTGAAATTAGTAAATTCGGTTAGTACCCACGGTTGTGTTCAGTCGCGAGCGTCGAAAGCCAATCGGACATAAAAAAACGGTGTGTATATAGTATCTAGATATATATAAAGTTAAATCATAGTCTAGGTATACTTAATACTTCAAGCTGCACTCCAAAGTGATGCGATCAGACGTGATTATTTACCTGTAAACGAAAAAAAAAATACGTTAATCCCAATTATTCAATCACACATTAACTTAGGCATCGGCAAATTGAAAACGTAAATAGGTCTTTGAATTATGCGAAGGCAAATCGCGACAGCCGCTCAGACTTCGAAGAGGATTTATAGATAACCAGCATAAATGGAGCTAACTTTGCTATTTTGGCTATAGAGACGCTAGCTCATCTTATACTGGCTTTGGGGAGTATAGTTTGAGTCTGTAAACCTATAGACTCATACTATTGACAGTCCAGACATTCCTCAAGGACATAGGGTCACTTTGAATGACTTAGCCACACAATTTTACAGAATCCCTTCGGTCAAGGCTAGATAGGCAGATACTGAGCAGTTTTTGTCAAGCATGAACTAGATAATTGTTGTCAAGTTATAGCCAAAACAGTGTAACGTCTAAATATAGTTTCTTGAATGTATTCGCGAATATTTTTACTTGAATGAACAAGCTTGCCTTCGTTCAGTCTACAGATAACAGTAAGCGCTGAACAGATTTCGATATAATTTTAACGGATATAGATGGCAACCTGGGGAAGTTTTTATCTCCAAAGTTTCTCGTTTGAAGATGTCGAAATGCGCACGGGTGAAAATTTCTAACCCAATTTACTCCACTTCATCAGAGATTCTCAATAAAACCGAACACCAGAACATCCATTCTACTCATCCAACTTCGTAATCCAACGGCCACGTAGTTCACAGGAAGCTCTCGTCTCACAACTCGCAAGCTTCGATGTAGGTAAGTAAAAGTCATTCCAAGGTCGGCGGTAGTGCAAAAAACGCGGTGTTGTGTTACCATCGACGCAGGCGCAGCTGTCGCGCCGTATTAGTTATTATCATGTTAAGTAAGGTTTGAGAGGTATGATACTAGAATGGGCTGAGGAAAAAATGGCGACAATAGCCTGTTATGGCGTGTTATGACGTCCTGAGTGGTTCAGTGGGTTAATATGGAGGTTTGCCACGCAGAGGTTCTGGGTTCGATTCCCGGCCGGGCAGAAATTGAAATGATGGATTTTCATTTACGTTACGGGTCTGGGTGTTGCATGTATAAAAAGTATATATTTCAAAAATATATAAGTTGTTGTCTAGCACCCATATCACAAGCTTTGCTTACTTCGGGGCTAGATGGCGCTATGTGAATTTGTCCAAGCATATTTATTCATTATTTACAAAAGCCATAATTTCATTGTTAATCTACCAAATCTTCATTTTCTATTGACTCGGGAATATTAAAATCACCATCCAGCTCCTATTGGTTCGTCCGAACCGCGTATCAATAATTCATAACCGCTCAAAATTTGTTTGGCGTAATCCTACGCGAGCTGAATCCCGAAAGTCGAAAGTCGACGTACTCGTAAAAATAGTAGTAGTAAACATTCATTCATAAAACCCATTGGGCAAAGGCATAGTTTATACTGTTTTACAGGCCGCTACGATACTATTCGGAACTAATGATACATTCCTAGACGCCTACTAAGCCAATAAAGAAAACGACGTTTCGTCGACGAAATTTAATGTGCACGGAATTTTACGTCACAAGAGTGAAGAACTGATGCCTACTGAAGCTATACGATATCTTCGATCGACCTTTTTGTGCTACAGCAGCATACACATGCGGCTTATATGGGAAATATTGATTGTTGTTGCAGTTGGAGAAACAATGATCAGAATGCTCTTGATACTTTGTTGTTTTTCTTATTAGAAGCATTTAATAAGTTTATTATTAAGCTGTATGTGTATGTATGGAGTGGCAAATAAACATATATTCCATTCTTTTGTATTCTATATCTGTTCTTAATAAAAAAGAGGAAAGGTGTGTATGTTTGTGCCTCCCGAAACTACTGAAAGGATATCGAACATTCTTTCCCGATTTGTAAACTAAATTCTTTCCAAGTGTCATACGTACGTCCTTTCATAATCATCTCACTATTTTCAAAGTTAAGTATTTAAATATAGTTTTCCATTCTCCAATTTATGCAATAAAATAAACATGTCAACAAACCTATTTCGATTTCCTCGTTCGCTCATGAAATCATAGTAAATCCGCAGTTTAATGACGTCAATCAGATCAGGGGTGTCCCTTGGAATGTGTGGGTTCGATACAAGCCGAAATAAAGTACTACCACCAACATATCTATTCACTAGAGGGCGGCGCTAGTGTGGCTTAAGAAACCATGTTAAGTAAACGGCGTCAATAGTTCCAACTTTGTCTACTGAGCAGATAAGGTGGCACTGTCAGGTGGGCAGCGGGTGAACGCTCCCGCGACACCGTTGGCACCAGGCCAAGTCTCACGGTTAGCTTCTAATCACCCTAGGGGCGTCTTGCGCCGATATTTAAGCCGGGATTAGGTAAACGGCTGTTAGATATGGCAACTAGGTTTTTAACCCCCAATGCTAAATGGGCGTTACAAGTTTCTGTGTGTCGAAGTATGTGTGTATCTGTTTCCCTAACGGTTGGACCGATTTCAATGCGATTTCTTTCTTTGGAAGCTAGTTTACTCGGGATGGTTCGTAGCTTTGTTTCTTTAAAATCGGTTTAGTAATTCAGGATATATTTGAATAGGTACTTACATATAATGTTTTCGATTAGACATTGTTGTGTTAGTTATGGTGGTATTGTGTAGATGTGATTTATTTAGTTGCTATGCTTGTTTTAGGTGTGTGTAATATGATAATATTCTTTTTTGCACGACAGAAATAAGTTTTATTACAGCCATTCAAAATTCAACATTTGACTTCAATTACCAGTTTACTTATCAGATGTTACGATTAAAATCCGTCTCGGCTTTATTAGGATGACCTTGGCACGATCGAGGTGAGGTATCCTCGTAATATTTGGGATGAATCATTTCCTTGACCGCAATCTAGGGTCATTGGTCTCAAAACGATCCAGGAATTGAAACGAGTTAGTTGTTTTGTGTTACTGCGCCTCGTCAGAGGTGGCTTGTACCGAATTGTATTACTTTGCCGTCGAATGGTGCTATTATAAACGTGTTGCATAATTAAACTGGGGTTACGAGTCGCGACCACGGCTAGCGCAAGTGGGCGCCGACGCTAGTTTGGCTCTTAGTAGTTTCTGCGCGCCTGGTGGCCCCGGCAGCCTATATGCCTAGCGCCCGACCCCGCTACTCCTCACTACGCTGTTTTCCTTGTTCATTTGCTTAGAAGGTATATAGCAACACCGCATATAGACTTCTATACGCGATGAAAAGTGTATGGCCGTTTGTATCTCCTATAGCGAGCTAGAAATGACTAGCTTCGATAGAGAATTCAACTAACAAGGTTTAGGTATATGATTAAAGCTCGTGCGAAGCCGGGGCTGGCCGTCAGTGGGGCGCAAAGTTCATTATACTGAGTCACCCGCATTCAGTAAATTAGTTCATACGACGCCAATGACAGCCGTGGGACCGGAGCTACCATAATAAATAATAGCTAATTCCATTGGCGAGGCGATTCCGGCCTACCCTGTAGGCCCGTGATTCGTAAAACTGTCATGTCAATTTAACCCTAGATTAAGAATTCGTCCGTTATTCGACCCATCTCACCGTGAAAGTGCCTACCTAGGTAGGTAGGCGTGACCAAGTAAGTACTTGTTCTATATTGATCAAGCCATCGGTTCTTACCTTCCTAATTCCAGTCATCCAAAGTTCCGTAACTTCGAATATCGGCTTAGAAAGTAACCCCAACCGCCGCCGAAATGACGCAACGAACTTTTTCAACAAGATAACTCGTTATCGGGTAACAACCTTGATAATCGCCAGTGACAGAGACCTTACACTTTCAGTCTGGAGCGTTCCACTTTTCCTTCGCATTGTACCTTGGAAAATATGAACCTTTTCCAACACAAAGTAATGCTTTTGTATTTCTTGCCCGCCTTCTTCGAATGAATATAATGGTAACGTAAAATAAAATAAACATTAGACTTTTATTTCGTATACTTACGAAACCTGTGAGTAGGTTTTTACCATTAACTAAATACCTACATACTTTCATTCACACACCTACGTTGGATTACATTAAGAAACAAATTCCAAAGTTTTTATTTGAACATTCATCTGGGATTCCATACAATTTCGGTTGAAGATTGTTTCTAGGCTAAAATATATGAAACAAAGAACAACCTAAAACTAGTTTCGTCGAGTTCTAGCCGGAACATAGTCGGAAAGATTTTCGTATCTCCATCCTATTACATAATAGTTTAAAAATGCGGCTTAGCCATAACCTCAACTTGGTTTATGAGTCGGCATATCAAAGCTAGCCTCGCTTAGATTCTGATAACTCACACTGCGGCTTACCAGGTAGGTTGGTACTTGGTAGGTAGGTAGGAACCCATTTGAAATAAGAGCATAGCAATTGCTACCCAGAACGGTGGAATAAGATGCTGGGAGTCAGTCGTTGAGGAGAAAAATCACTACAATAATATGATTCTGAAATAGCTTCTGATAATGAACTTCCCGTTTCAATTACGCCTTAATGTTGAAGCTGAGTCCAACATTTCTGTCTAACAATTAAACAGAGTCCCCTTGACCTTGGGCCTGGTTTAAGCTACAAAAGCTTGAAAATACATTATATGACATAACTTAAAACTCTTTATTTTTAATCCGCTCGTGCCTCATCAATATTAATTAATTAAAGAGAGGTAGGGCATAGCGGGGTATCTCGTTCGAATTGGAGCCGCCCGACTGGGGAAGTACCTCCACCTTACAGAATATCGCAGCTAAATAATACTCTTTTAAATAGTATTGTGTTTCTGCCGGTGAGTAAGGTTTCCAGTGCTCCATGGGGTGGGGATTTGGGGAACCGTGGCTTTGGCAGTGGTGACCACTTTCCATCGGGTGGCCCGTTTGCCTGTTTGCCTACCGTATGCCATAAAAAAAAAAAAAAAAAAAACAACCAGGATTCCGCGTGTTGGGGATTAAATAATGGTGAAACGAGGTCTTCTTAGCGTGTCGACTAACATTTGTGTTGGGTTAACATTTGGGGTGTCTTGAGTTGTTTGCAAAATATCGTCAAAAGAGTGTAAAAGAAAAATGTCATATATACTTAAATAGAGTATCAATATGGGAACGGTTAAGCTCACAAAGATATATAATATGTCAACCATTCAAAACAGAGCAACGAATTTATCGAATATCAATTCTGCGACGTTATTCACTACATCTTGCTCAGTAAGCTATCATTCTTACATCTGTTTTAAACCTATTTACATGCGGCAACCGAGCCAGATTAGGTAAGTTTTGGATTTGAGCAATTTTCGCAGTTTTTAGAGGCAATAGTAACGTCAACGTACCCAAAATGGGTATTCAAGATCACGACGAACCGCCGTTTATACAATTTAACGCAATGTTTTTTCTAGTTGGCCAACGAACTTGAGAGGATTTTCCGACGTTTTTTTGTTCGGACAATCAATACCGGCTCATTTATTTTGAGCTCCTATTTCGACGTCAGACAGCTAACGATCTCATTCAAATTATATCAGAAAGTTGTTGAACAGGGAGGCCCACCAACAATCCCTGTAATCTATGGAGTGTCTCAGGGCAGTGTACTTGGGCCCACGTTTTTCCTCATCTACAGCAGATTACTTATACCCAAAAAAGCAAATATATTCGCTTAGGTGGCTCTGTTGATACTGCAGTGGGTAATAGGTAGCCCTACATTAAACATATTCCGTATCTTCAACAACACGACGCCCAAGTCTGGTACATAAGGCTGGTATTACCATACATTAGACCGTTCAACTGCATAGCATTAAGTAACTTGATAGGTGCTGTGTGTAGGTACTACGTGACGTAAGCCCCGAAATTCGCAAGGTGCTAGCCCGCACCAGGCTCCCATAACCGGCTAGCAACCTCTCCGTCTAGCTCGCAGATCGTTCTAGCTGGATCGTGCGAATAGCTCAGCGATACTATCTAAGCCGGCCTTGGTGCCGACAATGACCCTGCGCTAGCGCAACTGGTATCGTAACCGACGAACTGCGGTGTTTACGTTGTAGAGGCGGCTGTGGGTACGAATGTTTTGGTTCGCAACGTGGTCTCTAACTATTTTGTAATGATGGGTTGGTTATTCGACGATGCGGTACTTCCTACTCTTCGAGCGGTGTGAGATGATGGTGTAGGGTGTTCAAGTAACAGTACTGTTGGAGAGGAACAGGGCTACTGTTGTTGATCATGATGATATTAAGATGTAATTAGGATCTGAATAAAGTACTGTCTATAAAGTACTGACTATGTATATGTCTAGTGATCTTGAAATGTCGGATGCGAAAGAAATGCACACAGGCATATCACAAGTACGACACAGAAAACTATAACATTCCTCTTTTCGCATCGGTGATCAATAAATAGACAACAGAACCCCTGTTCGATCTACGTACAGATTTAAAACTAGTATCGACCATCTGTCTAGAAGAAATACAAAGAAAATTTGGCACAAACATCGCTCAAGCAAATCGTCTTAGCTATATACATATTCCGAGAAACCATAAGCGAGACATTGAACGGGGTCGGATGTTCCGCGGGTGACGCTCCGAAACATTTGGCGGTAAAGAAGTTGCAACACCGGGACACTCCCCCGTTATTTGTGAGACAACGGGACGGATTACGTATTCAGGTAAGGTGTTGTTCACTGTAGAAGATACAGGGTTTCGCGTTTGGGTCGCCGAGGGCGGGAATTATATGCTTCCTGTCAGGATTTAGAGTTGGACTCGTTTGAATTGATGTGGATGACCTGGTTGGATGTAAAGACTTATGGGATTCTATTTAATCATTGTATGGGGCATTCGATGGAGTTGAACATAATGTACAAAAAAAATCAGGATTCAAAATTCTTATTCGGAAAGAGATGAAAATGTTTTAATAAAGGAGACAACACGCGAGTTGTCCGCTACTTGCTTAGTATGTGTTATGAATATAAAAAACACCATTGTATTCAATTTATTACGTAAAGACGGACTTTAAAAAAAGCGAGGCCAACTAAAGATGCGCGAACGCAATGTGGACAACACTTAAAAGATTACGGCAAGCCGCTTGGGGCCGCTTGGCTAATTTGCGAGCATTTATTAAAAGGAAACAAAAGACGGTGCGCCTCACTTCGCCCCCGCAGAGAAACGCCATACACGCACTGTGGCGAACAACACTGGGCTACCCTGGGCTACCCTGCCCCCCTCCGGACTATGCAACAAGGGACTCCGAGGGGGACGCCCTAGAAAGCCATGGTGGCTCGCCACACCCAAAGTCCACACGTGTGTAGCACTCGGCCGATGCGTAAACATGTAAGTTCTCGTATAGTTATGTTATCCTGGTCCTAATTCCGTTACACCTCCCATCGGCTTTGAAATTTTAACAGTCTCTCGTTTCGCTCGCTGTGTATGTTTTCTTTCTGGGACCTAAATGGTAACGAAAATGTGAACGTATTCGAGTTAAGTAATCTTGTTGACTTTAATTACCGTAATTCCCCCATTCTCGATCATAAATAGACATGAATAGGTCTCGCCAGAGTCACGACCTCACGCCAAAACATCTCAATCCAATAACAGAATGATTGATTTAACAATAAGAATATCGAGCGACTTAATTGGGAGCTTTGTTGTTTTTGCACACTCCACTACACAAAGGAATAAAGGTAAAGGTCACGCCAATATATTATAAGTTTCACAGCAGCTCTGGCGCGAACGAGATGCTAAATGAAATTGAAATAAAAATACTGCTTTGACCCAAAACCTTACTTTCCGGAATACAAACATGTCTCGTGTAGGACTCGTGTGCCGACAATGGATCTTCGGTAGAATGACTAATCTCACCCACCATCGTACTAAAGAAGACCTTTTGTTTACAAGCGACAAGATTTAAAATTGCAGACAGCATTGCGGCATATTTTTGCAAGTTAAACATGATCTGAATGGAACTTGAAGATGGGATTTGAGGCTTGATGTAGGTAGATAAGCCTTAATTCCAAACGACGACAGGCATAAATGATTTCGATCTCAAATGTCTAGATAAGACTACGCGGATAAGGGGATCCGTAATTTAAAAAGCGCTCCTTGAAGTAAACACTGGACAAAGAAAATGAAAGCCATTTAGAGAACACATTTTTCAATGAAGAGGATTCATTTTACGCAGACACTTTAGCGAAAGATTAAAGCGGTGTGCAGGCGGTCGCCCCATGCTGCGCGTACGACGAGCTTGTAACACGAGCTTGAGATCTTCATTATCCGACCATCGGCCATACGTCTCGCTTCACACGGCAATAAACTACACTGAACACAACAAAAACCAACAAACTACCTGTCATATCGACCAGAAAGTAATATTATCGCGATCTGAGGAGTATCCGCATTGGGAATCGAAAGTGTTTTACAAATCGGTCACGAGAAGTGTCAATGAAATATTCTTCTGCCACTTTGCTCTCGCTGTCGGTGGCAGGACAGGGGCGAAGCGTATATGGTGAAATAGTTCTTTGTTGTGAAACGTTGCACTTCATTATCATCATCATTATTACATATTAAGAGATCTCTCTATCGGCTGCAGCCTTTGGTTGTTTTGCTGGTACGATACGGCTCCCACTTTCTCACTCACTTGCCGCATGAACTTCTTTTAGGTCATCCTCACCTCTTGTTCATTAAATTTATCTTTCTAGGTGAAACAGACAAGCCGGCTGGAATGTACAGTAAATTAAAGAGGAATTGCCTACCATGTAAATACACTGTACTACACCAACCAACAAAATTGGTTATTCCAGTTACATCCAATTCCATCCAATTTAAAAAAAAACTTGTTTTCTTATTTTAACAACAAATTGGAGTTCGAATTCTAGCGAAACGAATTGGTGTCACATCGCAAAGCGAAATATAACGAACTAATTCGAAATCCTCGTCGAGTCAAAGTGTGCGATGTCAAAGCGACGGTACCTAGTAATCTCGTCAGTTGGCCACCCTCCCTCCCGTCCCTATAGAGCTGAATGGCTGAAAAAGTTATTAACTCTCCGCAAATAACGGTCGTGAATGCAGATGAGTGGCTACGTCCCGGCGTGAGTCGCAGCTCGAAATAACAGACGACCAAATGTCGGTGCGATAGTACAACCGCTGGTAAAAGATGTTTTGGTCGCGGACCCCTCGGATTCATGCTTGCCTAGTAGCATGAGGAAGTGGCGGCGTTGAATAGGTCAAATGAGCCACAGACCGCAGCAATCGGATTGGATGCAGCACTAGTGTCTAAAAATAAAACGTAATTCTTTCTAAAACTAAAGTGAAATAATAAAGGGGAAGATAAAAACTTTGGAGCGCTAGATCGGGCAGCCATAAAAAAGGAGTTTTGGCGTAAACAGCTGTTCGGGAGTTGTCGAAAACTTGTAAATCGTCGAGTTTTGTTTACAAACACTCGGCTGGAGTTCGGCGAGTCCATCGCTAATGGGACCTTTGCCTTTCGGCCTATTGTGCTGCGAGTCCCGAGCTTGGATGTTTGCATAACTTAACCATACACTGCGCCAAACCATACCTACATAAAACACAGATCAGCTATGTTCCTGTCGAGCTTTAAATTAAAATGAAAATATTATAAGTGGCTGATTGAAATTGAGGACCCTATACAGCCTCCTTAGTTATTTCTATAATTTCGCAATTTTCGATGACTCTTTCAAGCAGTTTCAGGACAACTACATTTATGGAGTGGTTCTTATTTTGTAACCGTCTCGAAGTATAGCAACCAACAATACAGTGGTTTTGTGATTAAATAAACCGAATGATTTTTTGCGGGGCAGGTGTCAAAACTTTTTGCTGCACAGTCATAATGACGGATCGGAATTGCAGCCGGCTCTCGATTCAAACGAACACTCAATTAATTTCAGATATGAATTGACAGCGCCAAATTACATATTCGTAATCGGATTTGATTGGACTTAATTCTATATTAGACGTATTAAAGTGATTGTTTGGGAGCGGAATGCTGCGTTTAAAAAAAACAACGCGTATGAGACTGTCGTCTTTGGTGAGTTCTCGCTTGCGTCGTCGTCCATTGCCAATTTAGTTTGGTGGGTGAGGTGTGTTATGTTGTCGGGGGCGTCGATGTAGCCGGCCAGCTGTGGTTGTCTCGCGCGGATGACGGATGTGCGGGGTTGACGAACGCGGTCTATTTCTGAGCGCCTAAATGCGCGCACGCAGTGACATTTAGGCGGCCGGCGGTGCATCAGCCGGAGCACGCAACTAGGAATAGTAATGGGAAAGGTGCTGCCACATTGTTGGGGCGTTACATCATTTGTTTTGATAATTCGTTTGTTACGTACAGATGTAGGGCGAGCGTAAACAATGACTGACGAGTTGACGACCTTGAGGAGTGGGGAGTCTATGGGGGCGGGCAGGTGTGGGAAAAAATTTACTACTCAGCTGAGTCGATGATGACGAAATTAGCTTACTACGCTACAATCAAAGCGATTACTCCGAGTTTCAGCATTTGAGCAAACATCGGACCGCCAAAAAGAGAAAAGGTAAACAATGCGTATGCGGACCAACGCTTACAAACAAACTTAGAATGCGATAAACAGTACAATACTGTAAATGCACAGCAAATTAGAATGGTCACCGCAGGATGTTTAATTCAATTGGACGAGTTGTCAACATTCCATTGGCTCTTGACGCTCCAAGATCCGGAGCCTCGCCGCGAGACAAATCACATTAAACTGTGAACAAATTCGTCCGATTAACAACCTAACAACACACGCACGATTCCGATTTTACGAGGTGTTTTTAGGCAACGATTAGGTAATTTAGAGGCCGGTAGACACATCTACGCAGAGCATTGCTGGGTGAAAGATTCTTCGATTTGGTTGGAGCCAACCAGCGTTACAGGCGATACTAATCCTTGCGTGCTACAAATAAAGTCGATTTTGGATTAATTCGGATGCGCATGCGAGCCGACCTTGGTCGGACGTCCGACCTCGTCTCCAGCACCCAAAAGCGACTTATTTTATACAGCGTAAGGATTAGTATCAACTGCAACTGAGTCTGTTACTAGCTATACATTCAGACAGGTCAGACTGGCTGCGAGCGCTCGCTGCATCCTCGCATAATTAGCGATCGCCAGCCGCGGGCGCATGCGAAATAACCCATTAAACAAAAATGATACAGATCGTAAACATTCGAGCAGACGAGATCCGATTGCTAACATTTTAATTAGGGTGCGTCGCATGGCCGCAGACAGGCCACACACCACTGAACTTCCCAGAATCCGCATGGTGATTAATACTTTTTTTTATTATTCATAAATGTGACATTGTCTTTACAGTTCGTCGCGTCAAACAATTAGCTCAACATTCTTGTAGGTATTGTTATTGCGGCTTCGTGACCGATTTCTCGTACAACCTGTCTGCTAGTACAAAATAGGTTAGACACCTACCTACATAGGACATTTAGCTATCGCTCAAATCAGCCGCGGTACCAGTATTGTCGGGTTCGACGACCGCGGCGGTGACCTAACCACTACCAGGATAATCTAAAGCATTCAACGAGATCTTTTCGCACGCGACCGCCAATGCGAGTCACTCTGACTAATCGATCGATTTAAATACGAAATCTAGATAGGTACATACTAGCTCTAGGTCTATCCTTTACGTTTTTGGGTCAATTTTTGTTGATGTAGGTCACTAACACACTATTCCTTCGGGCTCCGAAGATAAACATTGGTGCTTTCATTTTTATACGTCCTCGCATTCTATTCAGGTTTGGGCTGTCACTTTTTCTTTCGTTCCGGTGGCGGGGCGCGGGGGGCGGCGGCTAGCGAGCGGCGGCGTAGGATCGCGAACGCTCGGCGGGCAGCCTTGACCTTCGGCTGCGATCGGTCGCCGGCCGAGCGTCGACCCCGCCCCGCGCGCCCGCCCGCCGCAGTGCGATGCACTTGCACTGTTTGTCTTCCGCAAATTACGTGGGCCACGTAGACTGCGCCGCGAGACCTTATCGCTGCATCATGTACTACCTACTTCTTTGACATGACACCGCAGGGTCTAAGGCTCGGGTGTCGGACAGGAAATGGGGAGAAATGAGATGGAACCGTATTTGCTAGGAGGATCGGTGTCGGTGTTTGTGTCTTGCGAGGGCGCCTCGCGAGCCGTGACGCGCCGCCGTTTCCGCTCGCAAGGGACTCAGTGCTGCCAAGTGTACACAACAGTTGGGATATTTTGATGTTTTCTTACCAACGTGGTGGTGATAAGGGGTCCGTCTATCTAATCTGAATGTTCACGATCATGACCCAAATTCTGGCGACATCTAAACTGTGGTATTTGAACAGGGAAACGTTGCTGTTTGCTGTAAAGCCGTTGTATCCTGTTTGCGGGTGTAGGTGAATGAACATCATTCGTAATCATCGTCTAAAATGTTCTACCTAATCTTGAAATTATAGCCTAATTCCAGTCCAAGTCCATTGTTGGGTGGATGGATTGGACTTAACCCTCATTTGACGCCGAAATCCAATTTTAACTTGCACTACACACCACACGGCTGCTGAAATATGTTGATTTTGAAAATTTGCTTTTCGTAGGAGGTCCAATTCGCGATTGCTTCAATTCACGATTGGTCCAATCCGCGATTTTTCCAATTCGCTGTTCCAACTCGGTGTTGGTCTGTTTCGCAGTTCCAAGTCGTTGTTCCGTAAAGGCCGTGTGTCAGTGCGCTAACGACGTCGGCTGCGCGCGCGCACACATGAATGGTACATGAGCATACGTGAGCGTACGCGATTCATTCAATTTGTTTACGCCGAGCCGCGCCGCGCCGAGACGCCGACCACGGTCAAGGGCACCGTCCATCGCTCCACTCGAACTCTACGCAGCCAACAATGGTTACTAACTCGGCAATGGAACGCGACTCCGACAATGGTACCACAATCTAACTTCTAGACGCTCGACGATCATGCGTATCCCCTATATTTTGGTACAGTTGACGGCATAGCGACTTATATAAAACCAGCATAAAAGGAGCTAACATTGATATGTGTGTCGATAGAAATGCTAGCTCATGTTATATTGGTTTAGTGTAGGTCGATGTGCTGTTGACTGTACACAACACTTACGACCGTTGATATTATTGTGGTCTTGCAACGCTTGATTTCAATGTGGTATTTAATATGATTTACGGTAATCTGAGTGATATTGTTCTTCACTCAGGAGTGAAAGGGGAGGTGGTGAATATGAAGTTGACGAATACTTTAGTATACCTAAGACCTAAGGAAATAAGGTGGACTGTGTGAATGACGACATGCAGGTGAAAGGAATACCGATATGACAAGCGATTGTGTTGAATGGAAGAAAGAGACATATTGTGCCGACCCCATACTAGTGGAATAAGGACAGGTCGATAATGCATGACAAACTATCGATAAACACGATACTGTCACCTCAACAATGAATATGAAATAGAGTAAGTACCTATCCAGGATATCATCAATCTATCTATCGTACGTGCGTGATGTGATGATCAACAGACAGACAGCGAAGGCGCTGGGCCGGCGCCCAAACAGCCATGCCGGCCCCACGTGGGGCTCCAAGGCCTCCGAGCCTCCAACTCCTAGGTCGTTTACTCCAATTACGCAACACCCGTGTAACAGCCGCGAATATAATCGGCGGAATTTTTATTGACTAATTATTCGCAGATTTTTTATAAGCGGTGAAGTCAGCGGATATGGCTAAATATTCAGGCAGTGTATCACTCGGAGGTTAACAATAACGGCCAAAAAAATCTCTATCGGAATTATCTCACGTCGGTATCGGACGGTGTGAGCGCTGGATGCAGCGGCATTCCTTGGCGGTGACGCGCTGCAGCGCTGCAGGAGGCGAGTCAACGCCCAGACGGATTACAGGGCCGATTAACGACCGGGCCTTCATTTACAACCGGAATAATAAAGGGCCGAAGGACCGCCCGCGACCCGCGACCGACTCCTCGCTCGAGACTTATAAAATGGAGTGTCAACAAATCGTTTATCGCGCCCTCTTTATTTCCTGCTAAGCTCGGATCCCTCTCAAAAGCTAGAGTACACGTTTCCGCGGCTCCAGAACCACTAGAGCCGCCTCAACTTTCGGTTTCGCACGCTAACATTGATTTAGAGCGGGCTCGGCGCAAAGGAGTCGGCGCCGAAACCGGTCCGGCCCGAAATCTTTGTACCTAATTATGTTAACGAGCCCGCCGCCGGCCGGACCACGTGCCTGCCCGTTTATTGGTTCATCGTAAAATAAACGATAGTGAAAGATACTTCATAACATCGTAACTTTTGACTTAGCTTTATGGGATTCAATGGCGCACGTGCTCTAATCGGGCCGATATATGATGTTATCGTGACCGGAAAAGATTGTTGGTAGTTATAGTTACCTATGATTCGGCGGTGAGCGGGCTGGGGTGCGGGGCGGTGCCGGGGACGTGTGACTGATAAGGGGGTTACGCAACGGGCTGCAGGCACCAAGGCCGACAGATGTGGGAAGCACAGGCGCACGGTTCACGGCTTATCTTGTTTGCCGAGCATAAATAAGCAGCCCGTAGCGCGCCGCAGCACGGCGTTCCGAGCGTCGTGAGAACGGTGCGCGGCCAGGGCCCGGTGTCGACACGTTGCGCAACCGAAAACAACGCTTATCGCCAGCAAACGGTCCCTGATGACCGAATCCTTTCGCGCGCCCGACTAGCGGCTAGCCGATCCTCGCAGCAAGGGCCAGATAAAGAGTTCACGCGAGCGCAGCGGGGTGCGCGGTGACTCCGACCGACTAACATTCCGAAACGGATATTATTTTATTTTCAATAATGCCAATGAACGGCCAACACGTTCGCCTTCGATTTGCATGCTCCTTGCGGCGGGCGCTTCCTGCTCGCGGCGAGCGTTTATTTGTGATATCCATTCAGGTGGAGCGGACGCTGACGAGGCGAAAAGCGGCGGGATCCGGCCAGGCAGTGGGTCAGTGGACCCGGCCCGCGCCCGGCATCCCTCCGCCAAGGCCACACATAATTAAAATGACATCAACCGCGTGGGAACACATAAATGCCAAGCGAATCGACCAGTCCGACCGGCAGATTTAATTATGTCCGCCGATTTATAGGTACCGCCGCATTCGTCGAAACTGTCCTCGTAAATGTTCAACACAACGAAACTGAAAGCACGTAGCGTCTACAAAAAAATACAAGAAAGTGCAGACGATCGTGATGCGTCAGCGCAATGCACTCGGCCGCTGGCGTCTGCTAGGAGCTCGTCGCCGTACGGCCGTCCCGCTCGCTCTCGGGGCTGGGCCGCCTCGGCGGGCGCGTCTCGCTCCACGCATTGTTTGAGGAAGTGTAGCCCGCACTCGCAGGATAGCTGCTAGGCCGGGCTGCTTTGCATCGCATACCGATCGGATTAGGTTCCGAAAGGTTCCCGGCGAGCGAGGAAAATGCGCGGCCGGCGCGCGTGTGGCCGCGACATTTCCCCCATAACAATGAGTGATAGTGCATCCGTCCCTTTCGCCGAGCGCGCGCAGGTTCAATATCCCAGACCTTGAGCGCGCCGCTCGGAACTAGTTACCCACTCCGCACGACCAACCTGCGCTCAACTTATAATTCAGACACTATTTTTATCGCCTTATTGACGGGCGAAACGACCACATAATTATTTGAATTGTACGGTCCTGCGCGATTCGGATTATTACGAATACAGGAAATGGATTTTTCCATGGTCTTTGTCGGCGCGGCGGAGCGTCGCGGGTCACGTCTTGACATATACGACTGGGCGTAAAAGATGAGTAGTTTATACTTTATGATATTCTACCAAGAAAACTAATGAAGCGACGGCGGCCGGCGCCGCGGCGGAACCTCCATCAAAATGTGCGGCGGCCAATTAGATGTCGGCCGCATCGGCAAAATATAAATATTAGTAGAACCGACAAAGGTTTTAATCACCGATCCCGATCCGTTTTGCTCCTTTTGCGGTCCGAAATTACAGGTTGCGAGTTCGCTCACCCCGGCGCGCTCGCTTAGGGCAACTATGCACTCGGATCGTGTGAAAAATTACCGGTGATTTTGCTCTTGTTTCGCATTATAAGTGGCATTCGGTCGATACGTGTAATTTTTGCATCCGCCCGAATATATTTAGAGGCGCACGCACGCTGGCGCGCTTAGGCCCCTAAGTGCATCGCCTTACGATTTTAAAATTCAATTTTTTAAACAAGAATGCATTATATTATACTTTTACTATTCTAAAGTGGTAGCAATCACCTAATATTAAAATCACACCCAATAAGCATCAATTTTTATTTTAGGACTACGATAAGACGCTTCGCAAGCTCAAGAAGGATGTTCAAAATCCAAACGGTAAAAATCCCAAATCAGGTCAGCCCATTTTATAGACCAACTCGAAGGACCAGTGCAAGCAAGCTTGCTTGGTAGGGGCAGCGTGCGATGACGTCACAGGCGCCCGAAACGACGCGCGGCTCAGCGCCATAGTACGGTTTACATTTTGAATTTAGAAGAAAGTGGCGGGCAGCCGCCGTCGCTTGGGCTAGGTCAGTGCGATGCACCATTGTACTATTGTCGGGTCGCTGCAGTCGTGCCGTAATCGTGCTATGCTCGGAACAGGTTTATTGTAATACAGC
This sequence comes from Blastobasis lacticolella, assembly GCA_905147135.1. NCBI lineage: Eukaryota > Metazoa > Arthropoda > Insecta > Lepidoptera > Blastobasidae > Blastobasis > Blastobasis lacticolella. The sequence continues at coordinate 15,930,103 of LR990053.1, read as the reverse complement.
CGTGGCTATGATTTCCTAGTACGCATTCGCGGTGAACGCACAAAACTTGCCATTAAAATGATATCGAATCAACTTTTTCGTGTCCCTCGCAGTCTCGGAGTACATTATTATTAAAAGAAGCCTAATTTAATCCGAATCAATCTCAACAGAACGCAACAAAAACCGTCCTCAGCGATTTTTTGTCAATTTTATAATTCGGTCGCGCGTTGACATTTTATTCGACGCGTAAGCACAGGTAATCGATATTGATTCGACATAAAAACGATTCACTTTAACGATTATGCGTATTGGGAACATTGTTGGACATGATACTCGGCGTGTTGTGTGCGTTTTAATGAAAAGGCTGGCGGCAGGCAGATGTACCGAGGAAGGCCAACTGAGGGCGAGCCGGCGACAATAAATATAGTTATTGCGTGCTACGCAGAGAGAATGCGACGAATCGGACTTTATTTATAAGCTTACTATAGTAGGCAGGGGTCATGGCTTACGCGTAATCTCCCAAGAAACTTAATATACGAAATCGTGGGCTTCAGAGGAGAAGAGTAAATGAACAACCTACTCAAGTTGACTTAGCAAATGTAGGCCAGCTTTTGTAAAAGTAAATTTTTGGTTTTGGTATTGCAATAATATGTATTTTAATAATATTATTAAGGTTATTATCAAAGCTTTTTATAAGAAGGTACATACCGTCTTTGAATGTAAAGATTTTGAGTAGAATCATTTGTATTTACCTGAAACAGAAAGGAAAGTTCACATTAATAAATGTTACAATACAAATAAATCAATACAAATGGACGAATGATTTAAAATAGATTAGAATTAGGTACCTAAAACCGACATTAAAACACAACATCGAATACAACTTCAACTTTATATTGTAAACAGTTATTAAAAGTATTTCAAAAGCTCTATAAGAAGGCTCGGTCGCAGTTTCGGGTATTTCAATAGAGCCAGACGATTCACCTTGAATGTCAAGGCTACAACGAATCCAAGGCTTAGCGTTCAAACATTTAGGGAGACTTAGCCTAAAATAGGTTTTGTTCATTTCGGGGGGCCGCTTTCCATCAGGTGGACTATCCGTCTGTGTGTCACCCTAGGCGATAAAAAACAATACCTTTTCGGTAACTAAAGAAGTTTAATAGTCTTACGAAAAAGTAGCTAGTGATGCTGGCCATTAAGAAAAGAAAGAAATCAAGGTTGGCTGGATTGGTGATTATAATCTGTGTTCTCGAATTTGATTTCTTCCTTTTTCGCTACCATCGTACTTTGTATGTGGCCAGTCTTAATCGAAGAACAAAGGCTCTATTCTGACTTTCTGTTTGAATTCTTTTAGTGCAAAGAGGTATGCAGTGGTAGTAATGGCTCATGTAGCAGTGGTGTGGATGTATTTAAATAGCGGCCGGCCGTTAGCGTTTCCGATAGGCGAGTGACGCAGCGCGACTGACGGCGAATATAAAGTGACTCACACGAAGGGTCAAGTTCTTGGAGCTTGTACAACGTACTGTATTTAAATCTAAGCCTTAGTGTATTCGAATAGACATGTCACATTATGGAAGACAATTTTGAATTTCGAATCTCCTTAAATTCGAAACAAAAGATGTTTTGGGAGCGGTGGCTGTCTCCCGCGCCCTTGAGCCCGATTTTAAAACAATAAATCATTTAATATGCAATATTTTGATTAAGTGCTCACTCGCAGTGAACAAATTACACCGTCATGCTTATTCTTCAACGGTGGCGACAGCTCAAAAGGGCGCAATGAGTATTGATTAATTGAAAAAATATCTGATAAAATTGCAACGAATTAAGCCCTATTTACGTCAATTATCGAGTTTTAATGGTGTCGATAAATCTACCGGGGTCGATTGTGGACAAACCGCTCCTCGGCTAAATGTAGGAAAGCGGCCTTGAGAACGGGTCTACGGGCTGAATGGAAATAAATAAGACTGAGACTGCGAATCGGCAGCCTTATTTGCGTAGCTTCGGCGGACCCTTATTAAAACGTGACAGATGTTATCCTTGCGGTAGCATGAAGCGGTAATCCTTTATTAAAATTGTCGGAAAAAGAAAGAATGGAGCGAAACCAGCCGGCAGCTGCGGCTGCGGCGCCGCACCGCCCCCGCGCCCGCGCCGCTTGCATTATCTTCACGCGAACAGTTTAAACTTTTAATGTGTGATAAAAAGTAATGAACAAATTCCCGTCGGTTGTCATTATCGTTCGCAGGAACATAACTCAGCGTCTCGGGGTAGTAAAATTAAAAACGCGTAAAGCCTGCGTGCGGCGGTCGCGCTCGGCCCTGCCGACTTCAATTAGATTTCGCGAAAGGCGAACAATAAGAAATAAAATCTGATCTTTTACGATCGCCCTGTCAGGCTCTGGCCGGCCGAGATGGTCGTAAAAGCGGGAATGCAACGGGTCGATGTTGCTAAAAAACCAAAAGTTGGCCGACGTCTCGACAACTTTTAACCCGAGACGAAATTTGATGGGGGGCTTTATGGCGAGGAAAGTAGGTCACACGAAGGCGCACCTTGGCGGCGAAGCCTAACCTACCACCCAATCGTTCATCCGCAGATTAGTAGTACCGCAGGATATAACCATTCGGTCGTCCCCGTCCTCGCGTATTCAATCTCCGTATTTGCGCAAGAAAATTCAATTAACGAACTAAGTTTTTGAGGAGTTTGGTTGCGCGCATTCCCGCGGGCCGGCAGCGTCGCACACGAGCCCGCGGAATGCAAAACGGAATCTCGCCGGTCTTTGTTTCGGATTCTCAGACGACGGCTGCCGAGACCGCCGAGTAAAAAGCGGTCGCAAAGCCGACGCTCGGTCGCTTATAAATTATGCGCTCCTGGAGGTTATTAGTTGTCGAAATGACAGCGGGGACGCGACGCGGCCGGCGCGAAAACCCGCGGTACCGTTACCCTAGGCCCTGCCAACAAAAAACCTCCAAGGGCGATGGGGTCGAATATCCTGTTCCGAACTCGTCTTGTTTTCGATCTCGATTTAAATTCGAGGTTGCTAAAACAATGCTTTAGTTAGCCGACGCAACAAGAACACGCCGAATTTCGTGCGCCCGAACTGAACATCACTCCGACAAAAACAGAGGGATACGTCAATATAAGTCTAATTAAATTGATCTCGAAAGTGGTGCACACGCACAGGATATTGAATACAATAACATGGTTATCGATTGACATATTGAACCGGCCGAGAAAGTAATAAGTCAACGACTGGGAATCGCGAACGGCTATGAAAGAAATCGGTTGATTGATATTATTTATTAACCGCGGCTGGCACGCGGACGTCGGCCAACAATAACTCTTCAAACGAGATAATTACTTTGCATTACCAAATCATTACGTAATTGTAGTACCAATTGAGATACGCGAAGTAAACTTCTTTATGCGAACATAAGAATATGATGAGAGGTAATGACCTGTTTCGATTAAAGTTGACACTGAAATAAAGACGTGAATTTATGTTAAGAGCCGATATGCATCATGAATGCTATTAATAAATGCAATAATAAGCCAGAAGGCCGCACCCACGCATTTAAACGTCGAGGTAGGTCGGGGATAAAAACAAATAATAAAATTGAAACGGCAACTAATCAACCGCAGCCTCTTAATTTTATGTCTAGCTTTATTAAAACACCAATGTAAATGATTGATGCGGTGTTCCTAAACGGTTAGGACGTCCTGACATTGTTAATTTGATCATTATATCATTGTTTTCGGCTATTCTGCCGCTAATAGGGTAAACGCCTAGTAATGGAGACCCTATTGATCTGTTTTAGCCCGTCATTTACGCCGACCTACTCTCTAAGTCCGAGATTTATAACTTTGTAAATTGAAGACTGTCGTCGTATTTTGTAAAATTCGAATTGCGAACGACCACACATCGTGTAAAACTTAAGTTACTATACCTAGCTGAATACAAAAATCTCTATGGTGTAGATATAAACCATACTGCAGTATTTCCATCAATCATCACTATCCTCAATATCTTTGAGGATGACGTTTTGCATTGCGAGCTCGCTACCAGGGGCGCATGAAAGCGAGGAGCGCTCACGGCGCCCGCGGCAGACGCTGTGAAATTGCGCGAGACGACCGCAAGACATCCGGCGGACAATGGCAGCGGGAAGCTCCGGACGTAAGTTGTGTGCGGCACACGCACTCGTACGTGTGTCGAGCACGACATATGTCCAACAGCGGTAGATTGAAGCGCTACACGACTCATTGTTGTACACAAGGAGCGAAACTGGATTGCGTTTTCACACATCCCATGTATTGATATGCCATTGGGGCTGTAACTGGCTGGACTTGAGTCTCCTTCATTTTGGTTATATAGATGGTCTGGCCTCTAATAAGACACATTATTCTAAAGTCGCTGTTAAGTATGACACCCGTCAGTGAATGGGGTTGGTGCTAATGAATCAATTTGGAACAATTGATGATGAGTAAAGTTGGGGACAGAGATAATCTTTAAAACAGTTGCCGAATTATGTTGCAATGTATCATTGTGTCAAGACCATGTTAAGTAAGAACAATTTAAACTATAAGAAGCAAGGGCACCACATGCTTTTGTGCGTTTCGTAACCGCGAGGTGAAACCGCAAGGAAGTGGGTCCTACTTTCGGCTGTGTAACGTGTAATGAGTGATAAAGCGTAATGAGTTTATTTTTAGGCCAGGGTTTCCTTTGGGCAATAAAAAATGTACATTAAATAATAAGCTTTTCTACACTTAAAAGGATTTTTCTTCGCCTGCGTAGACTGCGAAAGTAGGTTACTTTACTTTCCATCCCGCGCCCCGTAGCCTAGAGGCAAATATACAAAGGCCTCAATTCGATCTAATAATTTGAATTGCTTTAGAAGTTTACTTTACGCTCTTGTGGTATTCGAACGGGGCCCGGGACAAAGCAGCAAGGATATCGGATGAAGCGATCTATCAGGCTGCTCGTTACTGCAGGACTATGGGGAAGCCTATCATGTGTGGGAGCTAGGCACGACTGGTTTGCCCATGTCGCTCGGGCACCTCTTGCTTTTGTTGCGTCCCTGGTACTCGCATGCTGAATAACCAGCGGGGGAAAACATAAAGCGGAGATAAAGTGGACAAAATGAAATAAAAACATTCAATTTAAAGAAAGATATTGCGCATGAAGCGCTTATTTAAACATAAAAGCTTACAAGATCCTCCGAGTGTCCCGACCGTGACGGTAATATGGCCATAAAATTACGTGTTTCGCCCAAATTGCAGCGAGAAAGCATCGAAAGATGGCAAAACACGCCGCCGCGAAGGGCCTTTTTGTTCGGTGGCAACACTGGTAATTTGAAAAATCAGCGCATTCAATATTGAATCCCTTTATTTGAAATCTGAGCGGGCAGCGGATTGGGCGATTGTGTTTTGACTGGCTCGATTTCCGAGTCATGCGATACCGGGCGTGCGCGCGAGCATGGCCCGTTAATGATCTCAATGTAGCAGGAATTGTATCAACACCTAGTTATTACTAACGACCTTCAACACTAAATAACGCCTGATAGGTTAATTGCTGAGAACAGATTAGCTCTTGGCAGTTTTTTCGGCGCAGCGAGACCCGAAGAGCTTTGTTTATGATTCATAATTATAATACTATGCAGAGGCAATCACCGAACCTGTCATTATGCTGTACAAATAACTACTTATTTATACATTGGCGGCGAAGCCTTAATACGATACCTATAACAGAGTTGATAGCCCAATCGGAGCCTTATTTAGGTATTTATTTATCGCCAACCGATTTGGTGGCGGTAAAAAATGTGCGGGTTAATTTTATCGCTATATTTCATCGGGTGGTTTCCCATAGTCCGTTGGGAAAATAAAAGGTGCATCGGTATTATTTGTGGTAACGGAGAATTGAGATTAATATGCATTTTTTGCTGGGGTCTTGGCAGTGGAGCATTATGATTTGTGGTCATTAAGACCTACATCAAACGGATCGCGTGTGACCCGCCCGCCCGCGAGTTGACGCAATCGCAAAAACGCCACAATAACAACGGTCAAAGCACTGCATCTAACTGAAGTATTCGATCATTATAATGATTCGATCCATTATAAGTAGGTAGTAGGTACTAGTTAAAGGACGTGGCGTGAAAAATCTTTAAGCGGCGTCGATTTGTTTCTACGTTATAATTGGTTATTATAGTTTTTTGTCGTCAGAACTTTTGTAAACTCACTTGTTGGAAATATTTTTATTCTTTACTAGCGCACGGGTACTAAGCCAACAAATTATACACCTAAACCTTCCTTATGAATCACTCTGTCTATTGGTGAAAACCACATGGAAATCCGTTCAGTAGTTTTTGAGATTACCGCGAACACACATACAGACGCGGCGAGGGCTTTTGATAAAATGTGAGTGATAGTGATAATCAGAAAATACCCAGGATTCTGTGTAGTGTAGCTGGAACAATGTCGCATTTCACCACTTTGTATCAATCCGTTCATTTGGAATTAATAGGGTATGCAGATAAGGCCCTAAAGAGGCTAGTTTAAGCTCAACGTTGTTATGATAAGGGCCAATAAAAACTGCGACTAAACGCTATTATATTATTATAATAAGATAATCATACGTCTGGGTGGATCGCTCAAAGCGATGAGGCGAATGGCGACGGCGTTTTTTTTCCGCGCGCCGGTGTTGCCATGTCTGGTCTCGCGATTTGTTCCCGCCCCATTTAACTAGTCCAAGGTCGCGCGTAGTGTCCTGCCCGTGAATGGCAGCTTTATCTCCGTTCGAGATAGGTCGTCTTTAGGTCACCGGAGTCACCCGAGCCGGGTGCTTCGGTCGCGCGCTAGAACACCAACAAAAGACCCGTGTTGAGCCGCGACGCCGACAAACTAATAAAGAATATTCATAAAACGCCCATAATCTAATTCGCATTATGTCAAGACACGACTATTTTAATATCGTCCGCGATGTTTACGACCATTTAAATCACTACCTACCTCTCTTCCTCTTATCTCGCGTTGCCAAAAGAAAAAAGGTAAAATCAATATCCAACTGGCGATTAATTATCTGTTTATGTTAATCGGTCGGGGACGCGCTCGGAAACTGCGTTTAATTGTGGCAAAACACAGCAAAAAGTCACGAATGACGAAGACGTTAACTTATTTTGTAACCGGGTGCAATGCTCTGGGAATTGACCGCTTAGGTGGCAACACTGACCCGGGCGCGACACCGGACCGGACCGTAAACAATTATTCGGATTTCGAACGCACCACGTGACTCGCGTCACGCCTTCCAGTATTTAAATTTGGAACCACCCGATTAGTTCTTTAATGACTTTAGCGGTTTTGGGTTCATAAAAAAAGATACTAAAACGAGCGTAACGAAGCTACCAAATATGATTAAAACGTCGACACACGGCGTAAATAGCTGAATTTATTGGGGCAGTTTATGAGTGCTACACGCTTGACATTTCACTTTCCGGGTTCGTTCGCCGGGTGGCGGAGGCAGACCACCGGCCGCCACGACCGGGCAAAGTACCTTGTAGGTAACATTGTCAAAAACAGGCCACCGGCACACAGTAAGTCATTCATGAATACATTATGATAATCCGCATGCGAACTATCAAAATATCTGTCAACCGTCGGCTCCCCCACTTTGATCTACGACTAACTCGGCCTTTGACGACGGCTAACGTACCTACACACGAAAATCCCGCAAAAAACAGCACGGTCACGATTTTCCCGATAGCTAGACTTAATGAATGAGCTAATTTGCCCAATTTGACTTGTTATGTTTGAACTAATGGGACTCTAATTAGACATTAATGTTATCACTAAGAAATCGGCGGCAATATTTTGTGATTTATTGGTGGGCCTGCATTGAGTTATTCGATTCCGGGGCGGCGAGTCTTAGGCGTCGGTGACGTTAGTTTTTCGTCTTAAAAGCGATAAGATCGAATTGAATTGTGATTCGTCGCGTCCAGCCGACGTTTGTGTGGAATAAATCGGCGCGCGGCACTTCAAAGGCTGGCGTTTTCTGCCGGACGAACCGACTCGCGACCTTTGAAACCAAACTATATTGATCACCCATTTTTGGTCCAAATACCGAGAACGCGGGGTCACGGGCTCCGACAGCACACACAAAGGCCCGACGGCGCAGTTTTCATTAAAAATGTCGTCGGCATTTTAACGACCGTACCACTACGCCGGTACCCAAAATATCGAACGTGTTATTTACTGCCTTTGTGTTTTGTAAAAATGACATCGGTTGCAATTTACTTCTAAATGTAGTGAATACGCTAAGTGATTTATCGTTCGGTTTATCGCGGGTGCTCTTTAATTGGTTCGCTTAATATTTTAATTGAATATCTTCTGATGTCTGCCTTGACAAAAAAGACGCGTCTTTTTATGGTTGCCTACCTATGTTGTCATCGTTATTAGTAATGTGTTCCGAATCCGATGTTGTAAGGGCACTGTGTAATACCAAAGCTTACGAGTTACTAAGTAACGTTGAACGGTAATCTTACCCACCAGGGGGATACGTTGGTATTGGCAGGGACTAGTGGAACAAGGGATTCGTTCGCCTCCAAATCATAATTCAACTCGTACACTCGTAAGAACAAGTGCGCATCGATTGCACTGCACTGAATTGAGTGACTAGTGCCGCGGGAATGCATGTTTTCTGTGCGATCGAGACCCTTTCCCGCGGGGTCATGGCCGGCCGCCCCGCGGGTCGCAGCTGCCGACCCCCGCTCCACGCACCTTGCCGCGCCGCACCCCTTATCACCCTCACTGTCTCGCTGTCAACAACCCTAATTAGAAAAAAGAAATTGACACCCAACAATGCTGAGTTCCGAAACGCTAATGGATTTCCATCGTCAACGGAATTGTCTTTTTATTGTTGGCCACACTGACGAGGATCTACGCCAATCTACCGGCGAGCAACGACAATTATTGATACGTCAACACAATAGATCAAGCAGTCAAGAACTTTCTCCCGCTTTCCACGTTTCCTACGCTGGATTCGAAACAATATGGCGGCGAACAAAAGTGCATTCGAACCGTTCCGCCGCAAAAACCAGATCGGCTAAATGTGGCCAGCAAAGAGAGAAACAAAACATTTCCAAGAAGCCTTAACCGTTTCGCCAATTATAATAAAGTTGTTGTTCAATACTGCCAGCGGAAAGATTAGCAATTTAGGGATTCATTCCGTTGGCTCGGGGCTGAAGAGATCGCGAGATTATTATCATATTTAGAACAACAAGTGAACCAGTATAAGATTTCAAAAATCCCACCATAACCGGAATGTAACTACTGAATAATTTTCCAATACAATAGCCTTTTGGTAGCGCGATTATTCCATAAGATTGGGGTAATTTTCTCGGCCGGATGAGGCACAATTGATGCTGCCGGCATCTTGGGAACTCGACAGTTTTTTCCTTTTTTTTCGGCCAGTATCATACCCGTAAGAAAAATCGCTTGTCGCCGAAGGAGCTCTCGATGTGTCTCGATTCAGTTCTAAGGATTGTTACTGTGGAATGCCGCCTCGCAGCTCTCGATTTCCGAAGCGAGCGTAGCGATGTTTTATTGTACTATCCACCAACTCATTATAGCTGACACATCGACGCAAAATTCTACAAAAAGACGTGATTACAGTGTGCTGTGATTGCTTGTATAAATTGGATTGGACATTGTCTCTGAACCTAAATCTAGGCCACTATACCATACTTGCATGCCCATCAACTTCGCTTCGCAAAAGTGATTGTCGCCATCCGTGTTGGAATGCCTGCTACAGCAATCTACTGGGACAATTTCCAATTATCTTCAGAAGTCCAAATTACTGGTTGCCGCAGCACAAGCTTTGGAACTCCTTTTTTCAATTGAGCAGGATAAAGGCTCGAGTTCGTGCATGGCTCCGATGTCAATAGCTATGTAAATGCCCTTAAGCAGCTCGTGATCGGTGTGAGGGCTTAAATTATGTTATTCAGGCGGGCTGGACGCATTCCTGGAGGTAATGAAGCGGTTTGCAGTGTGCCTGGACGGAGTACGCGGTACGCCCAACCGGTATTTCTGATTCAGCCTCGTTTAAGAACTCATTACTCGCTATTTACCACCAGGACAGATGTACCCACCAGTATCCCATAGGGATAAACAAAGACTATCAAGCGCCGCAAGCTACGATCATGGCACGCCTACTTTCGTTTTCCACATTTATAGATATTGGCTACAGGTAAGTAGATGTGTGACAAAAAAGGGTTTCATATACTGAAGCCCTTCGCATTTATCAGTTCCATATTACCTATAACGTAGTCTATTCTAAATTAAAGCTTATCCTAGTGTATTTTACACTCAAACCTTTCTAGTTCTACATAGGCACCTACCTACAGACAAAGGCATCTACGTAACTTTCAACTTATAAAACCTTGAAGTTCCAACTAAAATACGGCCGACGTTGCTTTATATTCCAACTTCGAAAAATACCTGCACACAGGGCTCGGAAGGCGGGCTCCGTTATGCCTGTGTGTGATGTTTAAGTTTTTCAAGTTCGCAGCGGCAGGTGCACGCAGGCAGATGCCAGTGACGTAGACGGCCGAATTCCGATTGTACTAATGAACCCCTGCTATTTATGTTGCTCTAGTCACATAAATATACATCGGTTAAGAATCGAGTCGCTTCATACTGGTATTGAGATATTTAATTAAAGCTGAGACGGCTTAATTTCACTGCAAACCAATAATTGCAGCATCTGACCTTTTCAGTTGGATTAAAATTAAACATCAAAATGTAAGAACAATAAATACATACACAATTACTAACTTTGGATTAATGTTTTACGATATGAAGGGGAACCGGTATCTCTGGCGGCTTCATAAAAAGAAGTAAGCGGCTGCTTGAATGAAATTTTTACTTTTATTAAATAGCCCACGGTTGAGCCCATCAAAACCGAATTTGACGGTCGAGTTCCTACCGGTCTGACCAACTGGCACGCAGGAAGGTATAGGAAGTGATAATTAATAACGTCTAAACAAATAGGTTTTGAGGACCTTCGTAACAAGTTAGTGGTCACATAATGACTGAGGGTGCAATTTATATTAATTACGAGAGCGTAACGGGCACGTGATGCGACCACAGGCGGCGGCCGTGGTACGTAGGGCGCGGGTACCTCAGTACCGGGAATCGATCCTCGATTCGAAACTCGAAAACAAAACAAATTGCGTTTCCGGGGCGCCGTTCGGCAGATGGCGCCTTTCCGTCAGCTGCCTGCCGCTAGCGGAACGACTCCAACTTAAGGCCGCCGACTCCGAGTTAAAGCCGCCTCCCGACGGGCGCGCCGCCCCAACAGACATCTTTAACTGCAAACTAATCGACATTGTGAGTGAACTGCGAAACACGTCTTGCGAAGGTGAACGAGGACTTCTTTCCTAGAGCGGTTCTCTCGTAATTAAAGCCAGGTGGCGTACGAGAGCAAGTCCAAGACACAAAAAAAAGGAGACGATAATTAATGACGCGAAATAATGTACCAGCATGCGAGGAGAAAATCTAGAGGCTCAGCCAGCACGCAGGGGAACACGACACCGCCCATTGAACACATTTCCACCGGGGGAAATATCGGTTTACGCGCGTCGACAGTCGCCACCCACGCGGCCGGGACTGCGCGTACGCAGCTACAGCCTCCGCGACGGCAATCGCGGGTTGAAAGGTAACTCGAACCAAGCGGCACTCGGGGATTGAGTTACAGCCGCCTCCCAGGTTCACTAACCCCCGCCACCGGGCAGGATATAGGTACAGTTGGAAAGCATAAGTGCATTATCACTTTTAATACACACAGGGTAGTACTTCCCTGTATGCCCCTGTACCCTGATGCATCGCTAGCCGAATTGAATTGACTGAAAGAATGGGCCATCGTGAGGTCCTTAGACTTTTTCTATTAAGACAAATGAAAATATATTTCATGAAATTCTATAAGCTTCAACAACTGCACACGAATATGATCCTTAAGGTGATAACGCACTAATGCTGTTGAACTGTACCTCTACGGGTATTCATGCGCAAACGCAGCAATCGAGAGACTCCGAGATCACCATAAATCGCGGCGGGCGTTTGAACACGCATTTTAATTCGGCAATAGAAGGCGTGGTGCACGCAGGTAGACGGCAGGTAGACCTTTCACGGGAATTCGAGTTAATGGTCGAGGGCCGAGTTTTTGCACCGGTCATTTCGGAGTACAGTTATGGTCGACAATCCCTTTGTTGCAAGTGTTAAGGGTGCCAGCAATTATGGCTTTTGTGTCTTGCGATCTGTCCCGAGGGCGGAGAGTCTCGGTCACAATGACGGGGAGACAGTGGTGTCCGTCGCTTCATTGAGGAGTGTACCCTGTAATTCGGTGTTCCATTGTTGACGACTCCTTTTGTGGGTCGAACGTATAGTCACGGAGGTACACGCGTGACGTCGGCGTCACTCACACGCTGGCGCGTGTAACAATGACCATGATTGTCCTGTGTGTACCACTTAGATAGCGAGCGAGCTACTAATGCAATCTTGTTTGAATTTGAACACCTGGTTTGAGACTCGGAGCTGCGTGGTAAACTCGAATCTACTACAATGTTGATAACCCCTTGTCCGCCCGTAAACTTCAAAGTTCACACAATAAGATACTAATAAAATGATTCATGGTCGCAGGATATTATCTGACCTATCCTCTTCTATGTATTGTATAGTTACGCGTGTATTATCGATTAAGATGTAGTCAATATATCAGCGTTATTATGGAAGGGTGTACCTACGTGTTTACGTTTCGCCCGGGAGTAGATAATATGAGTATCGATTGCACGGAAATTGTGAAAAGATAAAGTAAACGTAACGTACGCATCAATAAATGAGTGATGAACACAATATTGAAGATTAATTTGAAAAATAGACCGAGAGCTAGTTAGTTAATTTGCATGGTGTGATAAATTACTTAATTACCGACTTTGCGATCAATCAATTGGGGTTTTTACCGCATATTGACGGTAGGTACGTTACTTTCGGAATACATAAAAACTGACATAATGATTACGTTCTAGTTACTAAGGGTTATTACGTTCTAGTTATTAACCTTATTAATCCACTCTGATTTCGTGTCTGTATCTACTATGCCCACGGCTAGACATAGATTTTGCTTTAGGTTCCTTATCAATACAAACGAGTACGAATTAATCCAAAACCGATTTTTTTTTGTACTTAAGGATTAGTATCGACTGCAACTGTCTGTTGGTCGGCTCCAGACAAATCGGAGCTGTTACTAGTGTTAGTGTCCTAGCTATTGATACTGATATTGATCAGTACCTGTGACCAATAACCATCAGCATGGCCGCCAACGAATTAGTTGAAAAGTTCAAATTTCGAAGGTGCAAACGCTCGACCGTTGCGCGCAGCATGCCCGCTCCGTGTCACGCATGTTCGCCGCCAAACGGAAAGCGCAGCTGGTGCGAACGCTGCCCTTTTTAATAGAATTTCATTGAATAACGACGCGCGAAGTGGCGGGAACGGAACGCGGGCGCCGGACGGTTAGCTTTCGCGCCAACTCCTCAGCTCCATTCGGCTTTTGTAATCTTGTCAGAGTCAAGTGTGGAACTGTTTTGTTTTCAAACCTTGTACCTTAAATATTTTTAATTACCTAAGTACTTTTATTTTATAAATATAACAAGAAATACTAAGTTTTACATTGAACGAACTTAGCCTAATTTGCTGTCAATTTTGTTGTGTGATTTCGTCGAATTCTGTCTCGTATCATCGTCTGTAGGTTAGTAATGGACGATGGGTAAAATATTATGTTACATTTCGACGCTACAAAAACTTTCCAGGAGCCTAACAATAAATATATAGAATAGATATTGGTTTACACAAACAATAACGTGGTAAGTACGGAAAATACAGTTATATAAAACACGACTTATCTTACCCAGTGGAAATATCATTGACTTAATTAGGCGTAGGTAGGCACGAGTATTGTGGTATTCTTATTGCTAAAGTATTATGTTACAGAAATAAAATATCTTATTGGAAGCTATTATTAACGCGAATAACATGTCGACCAATAATAACAATAGGAAGTAATTTGCTGGTTATTTCACAATGGAACGGTTTAAAGGGTAACCGGCCCAATAGTGGTCGCTAATTAGTAAATTAATAATACATTATTAAATGCTGAAACTAGATTGAAAGGCAATTTACTCGCGCCTCACGTGAATTGTGGCTTTTGCCGACAACAGGGTACATGTAGCTATTTGCGTGAGCGTTTAGTGGTAGCTTTTATTGACAGTAATGAAAATGATCATCGTATTCTGTTGCGATTACACTACAATTTGGTGTAAAACGAAGCCAACTTCTCGACGCATTACAGGCTGACGGTTGTCAAGTCAATTGTTAATTGAGGTAAGTACATAGAATGCCCAATAAAGCTATTCAAGCACACCCCATGGTGATTGTGAAACGAGGTGACTGAGGTACCCAAGACGGCAGGTGGCGGCGACGGTTACAGCGGTTGGCAGATGGACGGGTTAACGATAAGAAATATTACTACAATATATAGAATTAACGCGTCAGTCGATCGACTTGATTATTATTACGCCTGTAAAATGCACCTTTCATTGCGCAATCGACCGATTGTGTGAAAGGTGGACGGGTTTAAAGTTAAATCCTTAAATATTTGTATAACGAACGGAAAAGTGATCGTCCTTCGGATGTATCTTATCTGGAGTAAACCGGGCACTCGGTAGGCACGTTTCAGTTCCGCGATAATTTAGTATTGGCGCCTCAAAATGTGACGCGGCCGTAGGCATGTTTACAAGCCCAGCGCACGCACATGTGCTGTTGCTAGCTAGAACGGAACAGTTTTTCAAGCGACAAAGTTTCGCACATCTGCGTCGTACGCGCTACGACTCCGAGATATTAACATCATATCCTGTCATTAAGCCTACAAGAAAACGAGCGCGTTTTTTCCGACAATAATGTGGTGCGCGACAAATAAATTAATCTCGGACAGAATTGCTCTCGCATAGTTCTCGGAGCAGGTAGCCCGGTGTAATCGTGGTGGGGTTATTACCAGCCCTGCGAGAGTAAATCGAAATGGGAGTGAGTCTAATTCGCGACGCCGGGTGACAGCGCGAGATGGATTGTTGTCAACATTACTGCGGGAGCGCATCGACTTGCCGCGCAGCAAGTGCGGCGGCGCGCGCATCCCCTCGCCGAACTGATCTCGACCCTATAACGAGTTGAATAAGAACCATTCTCGTACAGTGATAGGGTGAGGCATACGACCATCTGCTCGAATAGCAGCAGCGCGTCCAGAGTCCTAAGTCGCGAGACGTCTGACATTCGATTTCAAACTCAGACACGAAAGGGCTCAAGGTCCACAATTAAACGGCGGCGGCGACTTCGCGCCGGATTACGTTTATTCGTGCTGGCCCGGCAATTAGGAAGTCATTCATTAGGGTCCCTAAGTTTCGCAGACGTGGGGGTGCCGTGCACCGTGACGTCACAGCGCCGCTTCTTTCGCAACGCGCTATGATTTCTAGTTCGTTGCACCGCAGACTGGGTCGTTCGATATTCAAGTTCAAAAACAAAAAGCGGCAGTGTGTTTAAGAATGTTGCTGCGACTACAGTTTACAATACAAACAGGAGCGCGCCGGAGCAGCGCTCCCGAGCGTGGCGCCAAGGTGGGACAGGGACGGGGAAGCACACCTCGAAATAACCCTCGAATCCGTCGCGGTCGCGGCGGATACAACCGTAGGCTTAATTTCCAAACGCGTGATAAGGACGCAAGATGCGGTTAGCGGCGTTCCAAAATGCATCTGTCAAGTCACAAAAAAGGGGTCTCGGAATTTCGGGACGTCTCCGCAGCGCCGGGACATATGCTCGTTTATTTTTTATCGCCTAGTAGATTCATTCAAAAATTGTCAACGGATAGGGAGATTTGTGTAATCTTGTTACAGCAGTTTAGCCGTTTAACAACCAATTTAGCGATCGCTCAACGACAGCTTTTCAATTCGAGCTGACTTTTATGGCTCTCTAATTCACTGCTCGCCTTTTGTGTTTTGTTGGAGGAGTATGGACCACACATGGCTGTAACAAGCTAGCGCTAATCGAATGCAATTCTCGTAGAGGCCTGGAGCGCGTTAGTATTCGCAGGCACGAGACGTGGGAAAGGCGCAAGGCGAAGGCATACGAGCGAGCGCGTATCAGTTTCGCTTTTAGCGTCCCATTTCCGCTCGGTGGCGAGAGAAAGACGGCGGCTCGACCGCGGCGTGGGCACCAGGCGCGCAGCACCGGGCTGGAGCCGAAGCCTTGACCCTGAGCGCGGTGGCGTCGACCGGAACGCCTCGCCGCCGCCACCGCCGCCGCGGATCTCGCAGATTCTCGCTCACTACCTCGCCGCACGCCGCACCGCCTGCCCGCTGTTGCGCTCTTAGTACATACCGCTCGCACGTGTGCTTTACTAGACTGTTTTCTCTTTCGTTGGAACACACCTCTGCATGTAGGCGTGACGCGGTTTATTCAACGCCGGTAACACACAATGCGACAACACGATCCAAAAGTTCGACCACGGTCCACGACACGCCTAAATGAGTCCAAAAATAGCGCTGCAAGAAAAAACGTTTGGTTCCATCCATACTTCTATCAAAACAAGACGAACGAGATTCCGAAACTGGTCGTCGACAATTGAAGCATTGCGCGACGAAACGGCCGGGTAGCGTCAAAATCGAGAGTTACGGAGCAAAAAACACAGCTAGCTATCGAGAGAAGAGGAGTAAACTCGGCGAGGGTTGGCTGCAGTCATTGATGTGGAACCGGTCCGGCGGCTCTCCGTGACGGACGGACGGACGGGGATGAATTACTCACCGAATACTCGCCGCCGGCCCGCGTTATGGGTTGCTTGACTCTAGCTAAACATAGTTCGGATGCCGCGCTTGCACTCGTTGTCTTCGGTTATAAACTGGCGCTCAGCTATCGAAATAGTTCGTTATTAACCTCTTTTTATAAGCAGACTTTTTGTAAGCTAGACAATATTACATTTCAAATAAGTATAAACAGTATAAGTACCTATCTATCAGACAGCCATTGTCACGTTTTGCTTAATCTTCAAATATGTTTGTCAGACGGATACACCAACCGCAGAGATCGCTGACCTACCTTAAATAAAGCTCAACGTAAACTTCTAGACGAGCGATATCGAGAATCGTGATGCAAAACAACCCGTGAATCGTTGCCCGCGAATGGGTGCATTTACCCCGCGCAATTTGACAGATGCAAGCGAGTGCGGTGCAAAGCGGGTTCGCTTTGGCAAAGCGTCGGTCGATCAAACGTCGGCAGTCCGACATCGGCGCGACTCGCGACGCCTCGGCCGGACATGACGTCACACTGTCCGCGCGTAAACGCGAGAATTTTAAACAACCTTTTTGTACAGCGCGACGTCTCGAACACATGTCGCAGACACAAACAAAGACATCGATTTCCATACGCACATTCCGCCAAATGATAAGGTCCAAATTGCTGCGAGCGATGTCGAGACCGGCCCATTCGGTTGCTTGACATTCATGTCATATTGAAAGTGTTGTTAAAAGGCCGTAAATGCGTTTTGACAGGAATATTAAACGATCGACAATAGCTTCAAGGATGTCTCTATCCGTCAGCTTCCTATCGAATATAGTTAGTTCTGCGAATGTGTAAAAATAACAAACCTAGTGAGGTTCTTTTTAATGTGAATATTTCATGTTTTTTTTTGTAAGATAGGACGAAATAATGGTTTATGGAATCACATCACAATAGGATAAGTGCCCGGGCAGTGCGGCGGACGAAAATAAGATCGCAATACAAAGCTTCAGGTAGTGAAATAACGTGTTGAAGCTGCTTACAGAAAAGATTTCGAAACGGCCGTCTCGAGACATATTGAATTTCTGCCTTTCGGCCTTTTGTGCATTTCGCTCTGCCAACGTAAAAAAAGATAAATTCAAAAGATGTTCTCAGAATTTACTCCAACTTTTTCAAGTAGTTCAATTGATTTCACGCGAGCACTTTTTTTGTAAATAATTATTATGTTCTTTTGCGTGCGTGTTTTTAAATGGAATATGTAAACTGCGAGTTTTTATTTGTTTTATAACGGACAGTTTTTCATACAAATTTCATAAGTTTATAACTAGGTATGTAAAGTAATTATATATCTCTCTATCCATACTTACGTCTATGTAAATATTAAGCTCTTACGGTACAACAATAAGCTTTTACACGCAAGCTTCAAAGCGAATGAAACCATCGAACACAGCAACGTAATAAAACTAGAGCAACCGAAGCAAAAGCTCACAGAAGCTCAACAGCGTTCAATAGAAGAAACGAAGAGAAATGTAACTACAAACATCAACAAAACTAAAATATCCAAACAGAGCGATCGCACTAAATATACCGACATAACCTACATATCACTAGTCGCCGCGAGTTGGGACCTTGTCGAATTGGAGGGCTGTGGGCCCGGCGCCGGGGTTTGTTCACCGGCCGCCGCGTTCGCTACTTCGACAAGGTTGCAAGTGTTGCAGCTGCGTTTTCTTTTTTTTTTACGCGCTCTCGTCTGGAAATGCAAGGGACCGCAGCTACCTACAGCCGGCTTATTATTGTAGTCCGATGGGAAAGGATCTCGAAGGGCCAAGCTTGGGTTACGTTACGGAGGCCCATTACTGGCACGTTTACCCTAAGTATTCTATTTTGCGCGGGAAACGAGCGCAGTATGCCCCCGGTGCAGTAATGAGACTTTATAAAAGTAACCGATAGTCTGAGAATTTTTCGCTGAGTTTAAAAGGTATTTTATAGGGTCATAATTTTACACTGCAAATGTAGGACCCTTAAAGTACCTAATTTGTGATCTACATAGACAAATTATACACCTAAACCTCATGGAGCGCTCTGTCTATAGGTGGAAACCGCATGAAAATCCGTTCAGTAGTTTCTGAGTTTATCGCGAACAGACAGTTAGACTAACGCGGCGTGGGTCTTTGTATTTATACTCCTTAGTGAAGTGCTACATTGGTAATTACAGCTCGATCGCAGATTATCAGTGATATCATAACAGCTGATAAAATAAATAATCCATTGCAAAAAAGTATCTAATAAAGCAATATTCTAAATTAGGCATAAGTTTTCCAGAACGAGCCAATAAGATATCCATCTCAAAACAGCAAAAAGAACCTATAATTTTTCCAATCGAGCGCACAATGTCCCAGACAAGTTCGAAGTCTAAACAATGTCGCGGCCTAGGTCAATCAGAATCTAAAGACGTGAAGGATAAAGGGCGAATCCTTTTATTACTCCGTCGTCTAGGTAAAAGTTACTCGATTCCCAGAAATCTGTCAAACTGAAGGGCAAAGCCTTGTACAGAAGGCAGTGCGTGAACCTACCCGCTGCCAGTGTAAACTAAGCTGTATCACTATTGACCATTCGAACCGAGAGACGGTTCAAAGTCAAAGTCAAAGGGGTGGTAAAGGAGCTGCCTTCTGTACTGGTAACGGCGGTAAATTGCGACTAGTTTCGGTTAGTAGCAGCTATTAAGTCGGCAAAATTCAGAAGCAAAAAGCGTGAGAGTAAATAAAAGTAGGTATGTATTGCTTACAGAATAAGGTCTATTTTTGTATCGTCATCATATATTTGAGAGTATGACTCTTGTCGGTGGTCATTTTTGTAGCATGCCTTTTGAAAAGCGGAGCGACGCGTAACGTAAGAGATACAAAAATGGACCTTATTCTATGAGCTATACATTCCACTTTGATTTGCTCTCATGCTTTTTGCTTTTGAGTTTGGACTACTGAATTTAGGCAAATGTAATAAGCACAAAATGTCTAAACAGGGCAGGTAGAGGAGCTGCCTTCTGTACTGGTAACGGCGGCTTGTTTCGGCTTCGTATTTAATTATCATTCATTCATTATTACCGCTGACACCTGTACACTTGCCTGTAGGTACTGGTACGTACCTACAGGCGATTTGTGGTGAGACCTATTTCAGTGTCAAAGGCTTAGCTTTCCTAGTCTAGACTCAGTAGGATCCCTAGGTGTACTAGATGTAATGTTAGTGTAATAAAAATAAGACAAACTTTAACAAATAACTACACTGATATTTGACGATGAACTGTAATACTTTAATAGCTGATCTGATTGTTTAACTGCTGTATTTGAATTGGTGAAATCTTGAATCTAATCGATTGTTAATAAATAAACAATAAACTGTCAAACTTGACATTTGTGATCGGTGTTGCCATTTATAAAGCGCCTTCCATTCTGTACAAAATAAATGGATTGATCTTTTCGGATGTGCTCAAAATGGCAAACTCTAAGGATGCGCTTTAGAAGCACGTGCAACGTTGTATTGGTTGCTTATTATTCTGGTGTTCAAAATATAAACAACAGCTGTTCTATAAGTTAATTATGTTTTTATTTAATATACAAGGTATAACACCATATTTCTGAGTTTGATTCCTTCTAGGAATAGGTGTTAGAATACAATTTTAGTAGTGGAACTTTTGCGCAGGCTCTTTAGTATGAAGAGTTGCTATTGCGCAGTCACGTGACTTGTTTCTAAGTATACGTGTACTAGGTAAAGTAAGCATGGTGTGGTAATATGAGACGTAGTGACAGCGTGCTTGCAAAAGTTAAGCAACGCATGTTTTTGGATGGGTGACCGTTTCGAACTGAGGCTAGTCGAATTTCCTCGTCGGTGTGTATTTTACATACTCTTATTACCGTTGGCGGAGCGAGGTGGACCAAGGACTTCGGCTGTGGACCCTGAGACTGGATGAACAGTCTCAGGAGGCTATTGGCACCCCGTGATGGTATATTTTTACCATGTGAACGGGACCGTCGGTGGCTGGGTTAGGGTATCCGACTCGTAAGCGGTACCCAGTTCGGGTCCCGCTGCGGAAATACCACAGGCTTTTCTCGAAAATCTAAATTATAGCGTAACCGCATCAAAATCCGTTGTGTGGCCTAGGAGTTAGTGGATATACAGATAGACGCAAAAACCGGCTTTATTTTATTTTTTGAAGCTTTAATTTACCTTCTATTGTTTGTAACTATGTATGTATTTATGTTCCGGGCAAATTTTACAAGCTTATTTGACCCACTTCCCGGCGTTCAATTGAGCTGAAATTTGGTATGTAACTTGGATGACAATGCATTAATATGGTGCCATGGAGCCGGTCTGATGATGGAGCCGGAAATGGTCATAGGAACTAATGACAACAAGATAATCCCATCGTGTTTGGGCTCTGCTCTTGATGAGTATGATATTCAATCAAAAGCTGCGCGATAAAAGCTTGGTATGAAAAAGTGGTTTTCATTTGAGTTTAAATACGCTTTCATCGCACGTGTTATTTTTCAGGTTTATTACCACGGTTTGTATTATTTTAACTTATATACGGTCTACTTTACTTTACTTTTTTAGTCATTTATTTATTGCTTCACATGGTAATATAATAACATTAGATCTTAAAAGTAGGTAAGTATCTCATGTGACCTAAGTGTGTGTGTGTTTCTAAGGAAAGAATTACAGACTAAGTGACATGGGTAGACATCCCTCGAACCATGTTGGTACTTAATTAAAGACGATATAGAGATCAGTATTGGTATAATTAAAATCCGCCTGTCAATGGTGGAGATTATGCAAAGCCCTGCAATAATGTGGAGGAGGCTTAAGTCCAATAGTGGACTGCCTAACTGTGTATCATGATTATGACGTATTAAGTAGCTTTCACACGACACAATCTGTTTGTTCTTGGCTACATTGTCCGTCCATTCTTTTATTTTTTTAACACTCCGATTTCCAACCCGCCTGCCAAGCGTGGAGATTATGGCAATAACCGCCTCTTTCGTGGGAGAGGCCAAGTCTGTTATGGGCTGTGATTATTATACTACAAACTGTAAACATTACTCTCTAGTGCTGTTGGTTATCTAAATACCTAAATAAATAAATACAAATCTAGGTAGGTACCTATGTTACCTATATGTAAGATAGAATGTTAACAGATTAATTACCACACAATGGATATTACAATACAAATTACAACGACCACGTTATTAGGAGTAGGTACCTGTCTAAAAGGACGTAGGTAAGGACCTTTTTTTCGGTTTAAAAAATTAATTTCATGCCAGTTAGATAACATTGTACGAAGTTTTTGTGGTAGGTGCCAAGTCGTTAGGACCCGAGGTAGGTAGGTACATGCGAAATGGTTAGCCAGGCAAGATATCGTGGACAATCGATTCTCAACGCAGCCCTCTGCACATTTTGAATAACGTCCCTAAGATAAGGGATGCCCAGGGGCGCTTTGTCGGTATTTTTTACACAAACCCTCGACGGCAAAAAGGCCACAAACAACCCCTGGGATACGATTTTTTGCTTAAGTTACCATTTTTAATTAAATCGCCCACGTGAAATCTGGCGTTTTGGGACCGCTTGGCCCGAAAAACCCCAAAAACCCGAAAATAAAGATCGGAGTCTTCGATAACTAATAGTTTTGTAGACGATCTATTTCTACATCTCTATCATTATGGCCGATTTCGAAGTTGCATTTAAATAGGTTACTCAAAATACGGGGTAGAAAAATGGTGAGGCAGACCGAGAAACTAGACCTTATTTCGTAATAATATGGGCTAAAATTGACAGCCACTATTTACTACGATAATATACGCAAAATATCACCCACATCAGTTAATTCTGTCTGTTAGTTGCCTAGTACGACAAGTAAATTACAGCATGCAAGCTACATTGAACGACTAATATTTGGCCCCAACTTAGAGATTTAAACATTGTTTACATGGCCCTGCCTTCTATATTTACGTCCTAAAGCTACAGCGCTTATTTAAGCGCACTAATGTTTACATAAACATTTATTAGCGACACCGTAATCTACGTACTAAGCACTAAGCTACGAGAACGCTACGAGCGTGCGCAATCTAACGCAACTTGACGCGAAGCACTTCTTGCAGACGCCGGTTGCGGGTAAACAAACAAAACGCAGCGGCAGCGAGCGGCACACGAAAAACGCAATTTTCGCGTACCTACGAAACCACGAAAAATCCACAGGACTAGGTGAAACTGCGGCGTCGGGTCGAACATAACCTCGCGGGCACGTGCCGCCCTTACATAAGGGTGGCGCACGGCAACCCTCTCAGCTGACCGGCGGACCTACCTTGTCTCCCGACGATTTCGGCGACATGCTCCGACGACGGCACGGGGACACACTCGGTCATGTTCTGGGATTTCTTGGCGCGGTCGTCGGGCGGCGGCGCGAATCCCAGCGGGCTCGAGAGCCCTCCAGGCGGCAGGGGCTCGCCCAGACTCAGCATGCTAAGTTCCAGGGCCAGTTGTAGCGCCCGCTGCTCCTCCACTAATCCTCCGCCGAGCTCGCCGAACAGGCTCGACGGCATCTCCACTTGCGAAGCAATCTTGGTTGTCGAACGAGAGGTTTCCCCCTCGTGGCACGTTTGCGGTACGATTGTCAGCGGCGCGGGTTCATGCGACGTGCGTTCGGTGCGCGCGCTGGCGGTGGACTGACTCGCCGGCCGGCGGGCGCACGCGCCTTGGCCGTCGGCCGCGGAGGGCGGGGGGCGCGGGGGGCGCGGGGAGGGTGCCACTGCATAGAGGGCGGGATGCGCCGCAGCTTCCGCCCGCCCTGCCGATGCCTGCCGCCTGCCGCCTGCCGCCTGCCGCCGAGCCACGGCACCGCACTGCCAATTACCGAGCCTCCGGCCGGGGTTCAATATTCAAGGGCTTAGGTCAGTTACCTCAGCACATTATGTAACGACGATAGGTACGGTGCAATCGGTCGGTCTAGCCTAGCACTAATGGGTTGCGTAAATCGTTATTGCGTTTTTCAGATAGCTCCGATACCTATACCTATATATGTAAATGCATAGGCGATAACAATGAAAAGGCGCCCAGGTAATAATTCGTTTTATGTCTAAGGTTAGAATGGGATGGTGACATTGATGTGTTACCTAATCAAATCTACATACTTAACTTATTTAGGTTGTCTGGATGAGATCGCTAAAAGCGATGAGACCGGCGCCTTTGCGCGCAATTTTTTTTTTTGTGTACCTATCTCTGTTTTTTTAGCAATAAAGAGCTTTTACTTACTTTCTTAAATATACGTAAGGTTTTTGACAATAGTAGGTATCTATCTACCTAGGTACATACATTAATTCAAATTTCAACAATGTCTTCGATACATTAAGTACTTATAGATAATTGGATTAAGTATCTACTAATTAGGTGAGAAAGCTAAATAAGTAATTACTACCACTGACAAATCACATAAACCCATCCTACCTATATTCAACCTATAGAATAGCGAATAGCGCGAATAACTAATCTTGACCCTTTCCTATCGCAAGAGGACTCGGCAGCGCAATGACGTCACATCGTGACCGGAAGTGGGGTCATAGGGCATCGAACACTGCGCGGAACGGAACGGAATAAGGTTATCTAGACAGGACTAGGTCTAGACCACTGGAGTTAGTAATACTTCATCTTGAAGCTTTTCGTACGTACGGGGGTACCTTAATGTATGGGAACAGGAACAATAGATAATACACTCAAAATAAATCAATAACCTAGTTTTGATTGTTAGTAAAAGTGTTCCTTATGGTTCTAATAAGTTTCCACCCCTGAAGTAATTTTTTTTTATTCATAAAATCTATTAGAGAAAGTGTTAGTGTTATGGGCACCGTTGCATCGGGAGTGACCAGGAGTGGAACAATTGAAGTTTAGACGAAGTGTTTTTTGTTACGGATGTTCAGTATTAAAATGGAGTTAGAAACTTAATAAAAAATATTATTAATAATTATCAAGTTTAAGGGCCTGGCCTGTAGAAAAGCTGCCTATTTTTTGCGTAGAATTAGAGAAAACAGTAATATAGTGAAAAATCTTGATAACATATCTATTACACTATATAATCGCCATCGCCAACTCACTATCAAAATATAAGTACCATTCTAGACAAGCGGTGAGTAAGTTGTCGACAAGCTGCGGACAACCCTGGGCGCACAACACTGATTTGTTTCCTCGTAAGGAATATTTTTATGCAGGCCATTTCTGTCCTACGGCATGGCAAAGGCCTTCCTATCTTCCACGGCTTTTCGGTGGGATGCTTTCCTCGGCCAATCCTTTGAAAAGGCGTCCAACTCGTCCCGCCGTCTCCGTCTGAGTCTACCGCGCTTCCTTCTTACGTTTTGTGGGGTCCAGTCGGTGGATATTTTACCCCACAATTCGTTTGACATGCGGCTTGTCCAGCCCAGGCCCACTTCAGGTTGGCAGCTTTATGACCCACATCGGCGATTTGAGTTTCGGAGCGCAGTGTTTCATATACGGTCCGACAATTTGACTCCCAAGATTCTGCGCTCCATGGGTCGCTGGCAAACCCCGAGTGCGGACTTCTGATGATCCGTCAAAGAACAAGTTTGAGTACCGTAGGTTAGGATGGGGAGAATACACATGTCCATCAATTTCCTGCATTTTACACGCCCTGAGTGGTTCAGTCGGTTAACATGCCGGTCGCCACGAAGAGGTCCCTGGTTCGATTTCCGGCTGAGCAGGAATTGAAATGACGAATTTAAAATTATAGGTACTGTGTAGTATGTATAATAAGTAAGTATTTAAAAAAAAGTGTATGAGTAGCTTATTAAGAAAAGTAAATAAGTAGTTTTTCAGTTATCTAACACCAACAACACAAGCTTTGCTTACTTTGGGGCTAAATGGCGCTGTGTAAATTTTATTTTTATATACTTATTTAGATATTGGCGAAGAGATTGAATACGTCCACGAGTACCTTTATCTGGGCCAATTATTTTCTTTCCAGGCGAGGGACAATTTAGAAGTTGCACGACGAATCGAAAACGCCTAGAAAGGTTATTGGTCCATGAAATATCTCATGAAAGGTAATCTTCCTCTGCCTATCGTTAAAAAGAAAATTGATGGACATGTTTCTCGTAAGGAATAAGTAAGGATAATTTATTACAAATATCTACATTGTAAATACGTAGGAAGTTAATTGTACCTACGACATCGTTAACAAGAAGATCGGAAACGGAATTTGATAAGGCGTAAGTAGGTAATATTTTTTTGATAATTAGTTCGAAGAAATGTTAACAGGAATAAAGCCGCAGGTCAAGGGTCAGACTGATTTATCAATGGTAAATATATTATAAATAATATAATACTATACCTACTTAAATTCTAACAGTAGTTGTCGCTGGCTAAGTACTTGATAATGACTTTTATGCCCGTTTTAACTAAACATAGGAATCCCCTAAATCAGATGGCCAAATACTTAGGATGTGCGTAACACGAAAATTCGCTTCACCAAATAACAATAATATAATAATAATAATTAATAATAATTTCTAGGAAATAACTGTCGCCGTTAGGTATCGCTTTAAGCTAGGAAGTGGATTGGGTGGTGCTTTAGGGAGTCAGTAAGGCATTTTTGCGAAAAGGTCAAAATCGAATGCCCGATTACACTTGTAGTTGCACACACAGCAGTTGTTTATTATGTAGACTTTAATATGCGGAAACATGTAAATGGTCGATAGACTCTTTGTACTGATTCTATTTAGCTATTAAGTACTGTTTGTTTTCCGAAGAAGATAAAATAAAATAAAATTAAAATAATGGAATATTAAATTTGCTGTCACTCCTAACTTTATGATACTGATTTTGTGACGGCTTAGCGGCTAGCTACACAGAAAAGACGTAAGACGATGACAGGGCACAGACGGGACGCGGAAGCGACTTTAGAAATATCAAGCGCCACCTTGAGTTGCCTAAGTTTAGTGCCATCGGGCATAAGTGAGTTCTAGTCAGATGTTACAAAATAAATAAATATGCTTGCAGTGCCATCTAGCCCCAAAGTAAGCAAAGCTTGTGTTATAGGTGCTAGATAACTGATAAACTACATAAATACTTTTAAAAACATACTAATTATACATAGAACACCCAGACCCGTAACAGAAATTAAATTTCATCATTTCAATTTCTGCCCGACCGGGAATCGAAACCGGGACCTCTGCGTGGCAGACCGGCACATTAACCAACTGACCCATTTAGGTCCTCAGTGGAATCTCTCTGATCAGCCCAATGGAAATCTCTAAAAAAGGCTGCTCTGAGATTGTAGGCGGGCGTGAGGGATTTCAAAGTCACAATACACGACATCATAAATTATTTCAAACGTTAAGCATTGCCACAAACTTTTGCCTACAGTGTCGGCGTCGTTTTTGACAACAAAACGACATTTGAAAATGGCGACAATTATTTCTAGTTTTGACCGCAAGTCAGGTAAGTTTAGGCACTGAAAGTGGGTGTAGCACTTTAGCCATAGAACGCACTCATAGTTCTTGCCTCTATTTCGTGTAATCTTCTTAACCCACTTGTTACTGAATAAACTATTTTTGGGACAGGCTTGAAATTTTGAACACGTCTATACTATCACGTCTAACCTAACCTACCCTAATCTACAAGAAACCGTTGGAAAACCCCCGACCAAGTTTACATAATATACTTACATACTCAATTAATTTTGTAAACTATTGAACCGAACTACTGAAGCTAAGCTAAGAACCGTCTCGTTGAATTGCCTTTGTCGAAAACCCGTATCGCAAACGTTCGGGAGCTACAATACACAGCAGACACACAACTCTACACATACACAGCGAGCTACAGATACACATGTCAAGCTTATAACACCCCTGTTTTGTTGATGATGTTATCCGACATTCGACAGTCGATGGGGTAAACGAGTTGTCGACTAGAGATGGCGGCGACTCGGCAAATGTAGTGTGGGACGCCCTACTGTCAGATGGAGTGATGACTTGCATGCGCCTTCAGGTGGGTGCTGGATGTGCAAAGGCGATGGCAGGCTGCATTGGGGGAGGTCTAGTCCAGCAGTGGACTAGGGTAAGCGGCTTATGTGAAATATTACTTTAGATCCACAACACATCACACCACATTGAAAGCCGCAAGCGGGACTGGACACGGTAAAACTGGTCCACGGCTAATGATGCGACGTCGCGGGCAAACACTAGTTCTTAATATTCCTCAGAGTCATACATACAAGTTCATCATCATCTTGGTGTTAATGTCCCGGTTGCGCTCTCGCGCACGTGGTGTCCAGGGTCCATCTTGACCATCATCCGGGATTTGGCAGATCAGGTAATTACAGACATTATCTGACCTACATGATCCTGCCACCAGGGAGGCTGACCGGATTGGATCATGGTTATACATTCATCGCCTGAATGTGCAGGTTTCATCGCGATATTTTCCCTTACCGTAAGACCAAAGAGTCATTAGTACATGGCAGCAGTGTGTTTCGAGCCCGGTACCTCTCTCTTGGGATATCTTAACCACATCTTCATCTTATCGTTACGCATAGTACCTACATACGTATATTGGGAAATAGGTACCTATCAAATTTAATTTGTAGAAGTATTTGTTCGATTCCTATGAATCACTGGCCTAATGAGCGCAGAACAGAAACGATAGCCGAAAGCATCCGAGTCAAAGCCCAAAGGTCACAGCTCTCGGAAATAGCGTAGATATAGAAGTCGGTCTGGTTTGGTCACGTCCTGTGTAAGCCCTAAGGATACGTGGGAATGGATAAACCTGCCTGTATCAGGAAAGAGGTCTCGAGAGAGGCCTATGACGCGAGGTAGTCGAGGAGTGGGCAAAGTAAACGCTGACTTGGTGAGTTGGGAATGGAACACGTTGCCTGCGAGTGTGTTCCCTGATTACTTTAATCTGGACGCCTTCAAGGCTAGAGTGAATAGGCTGTTCCTAGACAGGCATGCTCCATCTTCGGCCGCATCGTCACTTACCACCAGATGAGATGGCTGTCAAATGACTGGCTAGTCTAATAATAAAAAAGAAGCTGCTGATATCAGGAAAGAAGTCCCTAGGGAGGCCTATGATGCGATAGATTGATGCGATCGGATGCAAGAGTCAACGGTTTATGACGCCAGGATGTTGAGGACTGGACGAAGTGGATCATGGCAGAAACCGGGGTCTGGAGACCATTGCTAGCGTTGAAAAGGCAAGACTGATGCGTACGTACCACGATCAAGTTGATGGTATACTTGAAAGCTCTGGTCTAGAGTGCCAAGTCGACGATTATTATGTTTTCTGTGGACGATGCAATGCGTTAGAAGGTTGATGTGGAAGGAGTGAAAAGGTTTCAGGACCGTAGCGTATCAATGCAACAATGTGGTCTCTGTCCCGGAGAGTCCGTGGCCGAGTGGTTAAGGTATCCAATACGTAAGCGAGAGGTACCGGGTTAGAATCCCAGTGCTGCCATGTAGCAATGACTCTTTTCTAAGTAATGTACATTAGTTGAATGCTAACCGATGCTCTTACGGTGAGGGATAACGTCGTGATTGAATCTGCACAGTCAGGTGACTAAATGTGTATCCATAATCCAATCTTGTCAGTTTCGCCTGGTAGCAGGGTAAGGGAGGTCAGATGGCTGTCGCTCCACTGTAAATATCTGATTTGCCACATCCTGGCTCATGCTCACGGCGGATCCCGGACCCTCGTGCGCGTGAGCAGAACCGGGAAGTTACCGCCAAGATGATGACGTTATCCGCGTTAGAACGAATTGAATAAAGACGGTTAACGAAAGGCGAAATTGGAAAGTCGGGATATCAGTATTTTATTTCCAGTAGTGGTATCCGAAGTGGCATATAAATGGCATAGAGAGAGAACACCCCTCATTTTCGTCGGGGGTCAAAATGCAAGCACAAACAACCATTGTTGTTGTGGCTTGTCGGCCGAAATAGATAAGGCGCTATACGTACCAGGCAGAAAAGCCGAACTTACAGCTAATACACATAAAGACAGAGCGACATACAAACGTCGCGCCTTAAATGCAAATACCCAAACTTGCACAAAGCGAACGGAAATCGCTGGCGAGCGGAAACTATCCGAGACGGTCCCCGAAATCGATTCTTT
Source organism: Blastobasis lacticolella (assembly GCA_905147135.1). Classification (NCBI taxonomy): domain Eukaryota; kingdom Metazoa; phylum Arthropoda; class Insecta; order Lepidoptera; family Blastobasidae; genus Blastobasis; species Blastobasis lacticolella. The sequence continues at coordinate 15,900,112 of LR990053.1, read as the reverse complement.
GCCCCAGAGCCAGAGACAAACACATCCGTCTTACGAACAACGGAATGATGATCAAAAGGTCTGGAGTAAATGGCGAAAAAAACACGCACTCACAGTCTCTGAACGGGATAATAGCGCATCTGTCGACCGGCAGATGTTCCCGGTATAAGCCGGGAAAAAAATCTCGGGTCGGTCTACCTGCGTACTTATTGTAGTCGCGCCGTGTACTTATTCTTAAACTTGAGACGGCGAGGTGTAGGGCGGCCATGCGGCGCGGGGAAGTGCGGAAAGGTTACGTCGGTCAAATGGGTGTAGATAGATATTATTATATAATATTAAATATCTATACTATTATTAATTGTGAAAAAGCTGCGTCTGTACATTAAAGATATTTCAGAAAAAAATGTCGGGATAGGATTTTGAGACGTATCTAATTATCATATATAAATACTATACGTATTATAGTTCCAACCAAATTTTTTTTTATGTCTGTTCGTGCATCACGCAAAAACTGCTGAACGGATTTTGAATAGGTATTGACAGTTTGGTAGTACAATCTAAGCCATGTTTCATCTAGTTCAGGTAAGTCGAACCGGAGATCCAGCTTGACCTCGAACTAGTACTAGCGGTCATACAATACGGAGGTCATTTAAAACCGATCTCGGTCAAAAGCTAAACTGTTATTAAAATGTAAATTAAAGTGTAAATTAACTAAGTAATTCCAAGCAGACGAAGTCGCGGGCAAAAGCTAGCTACTAAATAATAATACTGGGCGTTCTCTGCGGCTTTCAACCGGGAACTTATTTTCCCGGGATTTAAAGTAGAATACATTACTCAGTGATAACGTAGCATTCTATTAATTAGTGAAATAATTTTAAAAATTAGTCCAATAGTTTTTGAGTGTATTCATTACAAACAATCACATCTTATAATAGTAGTAGAGAAACAAAGAATAATATTTTATGTAAGTTAAGTATAGTTACAGATAAAAGATAACTTGTTTGTGTATTTATTTGCAATGAATAAACTCAAAGTAAGTCACCGATTTTTAAACGCTACATTAGCAGCGGCTAACGAAGACGAAAGTGTTATTAGTTTAAAGTTAAATTTTCAGAAAAATTAGAGATTCTTAAATTAGAAATGAAAAAAAATTTGCATTTACAACTCTAAATTGCACCTTTGAGAAGCTAAAGGAGCCCGATCACGTTGTAAATAAAGCTTTTAAAGGTATCGTATAAAACCCATTCTTTTATATGTGTGGGTTTGTTTACAATGTAAGCAAGTCTGGACTACCATTCGCTCGCGACTTCTATAAGAAATAAGTTTCTTTTACTCAAAAATATAACAACATCTAATTGACACTACTTTTTATTATTTTTTACATTTCTTTAAAAAAAAGCACATCGTTTCGTCTATCGCACTACGCAGTTCCCGAGCGAATGGACCCGTCCATTGCTCGTACCACTTCCGTGATATGTGAACCCCGACAGAGTAAGAAATGGAGATATTATCTTGTACATTTATTTTATACCACTAAGGTGGCAAACAAGCTTATGGCCTGCCTGATGGTAAGCAGTCACCGCAGCATATGGATGTTTGCAATGCCAGGGGCATTCGCGGACGTGCTTCGTCAGCCACGGCCAGGTTTCACAGCCACAGAGTATCACAGACCTAATTATGCTCTTGTATATAAGCCTCTTGAGCTTAATCGGGATTTTAGGGTCGCAGATGACTGCCGTCATTCGGGGCCTTGCATTTGCTTGAAACTGCAGGTAGACATACTTTGTACTACAAATAATGAAAAATGTGACCTAACACTTCAAAAATTCATACCTGAGGGGGTGAAATTGGGTGTAGAAAACGATTATTTTAAGGTTGTGAAGTAAAAAAATAAAGGTTGTAAGATAGCATTTTTCGTTTATAGCTGGTCTGGCTTGTGTATGCGCTAATAAAGGATTTTTAAAATTCACACGTGACCGTCGTCATTCCGGGGTATTTTGTATGGGATACACAGTTTACTCAACCTGATATGATCGCAGACGAAGTCTCGAGCTAAAAAGCGTATTTGATAATATTTACATTATCAACAAGCTTTCGCTCACAATATCTCATAATATTATTTTTTCTTTAGTATTAATTTTATTACGAATCCTGAAATTAAAATTACAGTAACGCATTGTCACCCCAATAGTGCCGACATTGGTCTCAATATGCGCGTACATTCAGAAAGGAGAAATCGACAAAATGCATTCATGTCCCTTTATACAATTCCGCCCAAGTTTTTTATTTCATACAGCGATCCGAGAATAATGCAGATAATATCGGCAGATGATATATATTTTTATTTAAACAGGGCCTAGAGCTGCATGGTTTTATTTAAAGATTAAATAAAAGCTTTGATTCAAATCACAACTAGTGAGTTAGCGACCCTCCCCGGCTTCGCACGTGTGGTAACTTTAACAAATCGTACACCTAAACCTTTAACATGAATCACTCTATCCATTGGTGAAAACTGCATGAAAATCCGTTCAGTAGTTTTGAGTTTATCGCGGACAGGCAGACCGACGCGGCGTGGGACTTTTTTTAATAATATGTATTGAATCAGAAAATGAGCAGCAGCATTTTTTGTTGAGCATGGTGATTACGGCAATACTCTTCAACAGTGTGGAGGAGGCTCTAAGCCTAGCAGTGGTCTATGACTGTAATGGGTGGTTGTTTGATTTGATGTGGGGTGTTTAATAAAAACAAACAGTGCTTTACACAGGGGCATCGACTTTTGCTGAACAAAGTTCGTCCCCATATGGAGTATCTAAATACAGCTCCCACCTCATCCAAGGTTGGTGCTCCCCATTGTCCCCAATATCAACTTCTTTCACTTAATTCCATTGAACGTCGGGCTATTCGTCTTCTCGCGGATGGTCTAGCTAGATCCCCTAGCCTCCAGAGAGGTTAACTCTATATGTGTTCTCTACCGTCTGTACAGCGGGTAATGCTCCAAATAAATAATAAATAAATAAATAATGTTCTTTATTCAATAAGGTTTGCTCTATACCATGAGGCCCTAAACCTTAAACTACGCAATACAATTGTGACTTAAGGGCTAGTGTCCTAACGCGAACAGTGGTCGAGTAACCTTGATTTATACTAAGTTAAAAATAATACAAAACAAAAAACAGTAAAAAAGAAAATAATATTTAACTGAATGTATGCATGTGTACGTGTGTGTGTATGTATGTGTCTGTGTGATAGTGTAGGTGGGTGTGTGTGCGTGATATGTATCTTTTAGTGCAGATGTTTGATTGTGCTTTATAAAAATGTGCAGGTTTTGAGCGTCGCGTTATTGGGAACTGAAAGAACTGTTTAACATGGTGCCACCGTCACTTTTCCGCCACCGCACCCTCCGACGATGGGATAGATTTCATCCACACCATCTTGATGCCTGGCAACCAATTAACGTAAGGGCATTACGAGCCTTTTAGCACGCATATGTAAGATGTGGAATGAGCTCCTTCCCTCCCGAAGTCTTTCCTCTGCACTACAACATGGGGTTCTTCAAAAGGCATGTCTACAGGTACCTCAAAGACCGATACCGCATCCGCTCTCCTTAGGTTCCAGATGTCCTGGGTACCGATTCTGGTGTGCAATGCAGTTGTTATTACGTTGCAATGTAACTGTGATGTTACTATAACTACGTCGAGGTATCGAGTCAGTCCCAGCATCATCACAGTTAAATTGCAGTTAAATCATTGTTCGACCTTTGACACGTTTTCGTTGACAGAATTGAAGGCAGTTTGACAACTAAGAAAGATGCAACTTAGTAATTTATAAAACCATAATGCAACTAAAGTACCAGAAAACGAAAAGTTCGAACACATGAAAGTTGCAACTCAACATCGGTCATATGAATAACAATCGCACGTTTGACATGCGATGCAATTGTAATGTTACTGCAACTGAGACGATTTCCGTACCAGAATCGAAGCCTATGGAATAGAACATGTTGCCTGCGAGTGTAAGTCAATTTTTCCTTTTCCTAATCTTAGTTCTAGAACTTTTTTGGCACAGACCAGTGCCTAGTTCCATGGAATTGTTACATTGCCTAGTTAATTGTGAGCCTTTGCGAACCTACGAGGCATTCGGTGCTAGAATTTCGAAGTCCTTTATCGCACTGGAAAATAAAGTGTCGCTACACCAAAAGTCCATATTTATTGAGCATTCTATAGCGAGAATTTCTGTAGTGAAAAGGGGATAAAGTAGAAAACTTTTTAAAACAGAACGAAGACCACAATAGCTTTAGTTATTTTTTATTGCAACGCAACGTGGCAATGCAAAGTTATCTTGCCAGTTTTCTTTTTTAAAGTGATTATTTTGAAAAAAAATTAAAAAAGTTGACGTTGCTTGCTTGAATTGTAGTTCAATTTAATGGAACTGTAGGTAGACCCAAGTCGTCCGCTGGGGACCCTGACACTGGTGGTATAGTCTCGGGTGCCAATTGGGACATTTACGTTTATTTATTACTGCAATAATATAATTGTCGAAACTGGAAAAGTTTGTAAGTTTGTTTGAATGTTGCGGATAGGTAATTTACGAAACCACAGAACTGATATCGATAATTCTTTTACTAACACTGCGCTACACTATTTTTGAGTGTCATAGTTAAATGTTTACAGAAGTCCTGATCGCGCGTTTGAGAAAAACGCGGGGAAGAGCTACTGGGTACCTAATAAAAGCCTCTAAATACCTATCAAAAGATAGTAGGTACTTTCTTAAACAAAAGAGTGTTATTTTGAAAAAGAAATCAACAGTATCTTGGTACCTATTGTATCTAATCAACAGTATCTAATGTAAGTACAGCAAAGGGTCAAATATTTTCTTTATGTTTGACTATCCTTACTAGGAAAAAGCGTTTAGGTATTTATGTAGCTATACCTACCTACCACGGGCGTGATGAAAACCGCCAAATTTGCAAGAAAGGAAACGAAAACTTGCGAATTCTAAATTCGAATTCTCAAAGCTGTTCCAACTTGGTGGGAAAGAGACAGTGTTAGCGAATTCCGGCCGGGAAGGGACCTCGGGACGCCCGGGCCCTTACAGGGTGGATCTCAACAGCTGTAGAGTTCGACGACCTTTGCGCTAATTCTGCCCGGCTAAGTACCAAGTAGGTACTCACCTACTTTGCATGCTTACGCGCGCTGTTGTCAAACAGCTGTTGTGCTGAGTTCGGGGCACAATAGCTTAACTTGGGAGCCTGTGGGAATTATGCCGTTGCTGTAGCTAATAATGACGTTGCTAAGGCAATGGCGGCAGGCGCCACATTATATTGTGTAATTAAATGTTTATTACATACTGCCATTCCAATACACAATTCTTTTATCATTATATATATTGTTATTATTTATATCTGTGTTTCTGTTATGATTTCACGGCTAAACCGCTTTCCTAAGACTGTAAGACCAAGAGGTTTAGAGCTTTAAGGAAAGACAACAAGATAAACTTCTTATCGGCAGACGAAGTCGCGGGCATAAACTAGTTAATAATAAGCAAGTGATGTATTTATTTTAAATAAGTAGGACGACGTAGGTAATAAAATGAATAACGCCAAACTGTAATTCTAAAGACCAATTCATGTGTAGGTACTTATGTAAGTGGTAAAGTAAACAATGGAAAAGGGCCTATAAGTAAATATAACGTCTAGGACTCTAGGCAGTGTCCTTGAAATTATTAAGGTCTAGTACTTACCTATGCCCACTCAGCCAGCAAACGGCGGGGGCTCAGTGGACAAGTTTTTTTTTATTACTTAAGTAGGTATCATTGTAACCTTTTAATGAACTTTGAGTAAATTGCTTACCTACAACGTAGCTCTCAATGAAGTACATAAACAGTTACTTAAAGGAAAGTAAAGTAAAACACATCGATTCCACTCAGACTCACGGCAGACTACTTAACACAAGTACCTACCTACCTAAGTGTAACTACGTCATCTCATCCATAGGTAGTGCAGTTTGTAGACAGTACCTAGTTTGCAAGAAGACACTACTTTACCTATAACACTTAGGTAATTAGTGCTCTTACTCCTTGTACCTTGTACCTACTTTAGTGATAGTTACAACAACCGTTCAAAAAGGTGCTCAAAACAACACTCGATCGACCATCGACCGACTAATTTTAATAAAAACACTCCCATCAAAACACCGTTTGAGAACAATCGAATCAGTTTTCCCACGAATTTTTGGTCCCCCAATTTCTTCCTTTTTGCAATGCGAATTTCGAGTCTCAGGCATCGGGCGTATGGTGCCTTGGCCTCGCTATTATGTTGGGTTCTCACCAAGCTTTCTATACAGTGCGAAGCAGCTGTTCCGTTGCACCGGTCTGCAATGCAGTGAATGCAGTCGCAACTCCTTGGAGACGGTTATATTTTTTTTCAATATGGCGTCGGATATTTTATGGGGGAATTAAAGTAGGGCGTTTCGATAAATTATAATATTTTGTGAGAAGTTTTTGGAGACGTTGAATGCGTTCGATTTGCCCAGGCGGACCTACTAATACTTTTGTTTCTCGTTAGTAGCCCGCAATTTTTGATAGAACTACTGAAACTCCTTTATACTCTCTACTTTCATTTATTTCTCAGTATATGGATTACAAGAGAGCACCAACAGGTTAGACTTATAATACCTACTTAGGTATAAAGTCCTCCGGTCCTGCAGTTCCGCATTTTTATTACATACAGACCAGCAGCTATCAGCGTCCAGCAACCATCAGGGGCTTGTCTGCTCGCTTGACACTGCGTACAATAAAAAATATATATTATCGACCTATCATATACCTAAATAATACGTGTGTACCACGTATATTGAGATATTTCTTAATTCATTAATCCTCATTTGCAAAACTTACAAGAGGACAAAGACATTCATTTGGAAACTGATTCGTATATCCCTTCATTGTCGACATTTCTGACGATATTCAATAGGAGACAACAAGCAAACAACAACAATATTATGTAACGTGATAGTAGGTACAAAAAGATACAAATGAAGAAGGAATTACGAGTATCTATGTAAACAGATACAGATAGGTACTTTATTGATAACATTGTTGCAGCCCATTTATGGATTACAGAAAATAGTTCGAATTGTTCTTATTACTTATGTATTAGAAAATAATAATTATTTCTACATTAAAAAGTATAAAACATGAAAAGTACATTCTAAATGTTTTAAGATAAAAACAATTTTATATGTAGTTACTTTGTATATAGAAATGTCTTAAACCTAGCTATAGGTTTGTAGAGCCACAAAGCAGTAAATTTATTTTGCGAAAATTAGAAACAATGGTAGGAAGCTAAACACAGTAATAAGTATCTATGTCGATTTAAAATTTTGTCTAATTAAAACAGGTCGGGGTAGTGTATACCTAAATAAGTTTATTCATGTTGGTCAAGAATGGTCATGATGGTCAGGTATGATGTCGAAATGGAGGAGTTCCCCATGAAGTTCATGAAGCACCTACCTAGTTTCAACAGCATGTAGATTCAGTTTCATAATGATCTTGATTGAGTAATCCGATGATATTTTTGCTACAATCGTATTTCAACTTGGTGTAGGTACTTATGGTTTGATAGCTTTGTGTACGTACTTACCTATAATCATCTTGGCGTTAATGTCCCGGTTGTGCTCTCGCGCACGAGGGCTCCGGGTCCGCCTTGACCATGATCCAGGTTTTGACAGATAAGGTAATTACAATTCAGCGACTGCCACCTCACCTCCGTGACTCTGCTACCAAGGGAACCTGACCAGATTGATACCTAGGTCCCTACTTCATTGAAATATACCGGTACCGGTTATGTATTGTATATCGTTATTATTGTTATCAAGGATTTATCTTTTTCAATAGAAATAAATATTTGAAACACGTTCTACAAACAAATTTTAACACGTCTTTAATTTAGCTTCAACCAGGTGCTAACGTGTACCTGGGTCCGAAATTCCGTGTACCTATTTTGAACACAAAAGCATCGTCCCCAAGACCCGACACTCAGTCGAATTGTTTGGGGTTCGAGACTGTTGTACGTACTTTCATTTAATCAAAGACTTATCTATGTTGTAGGTTGCTATTGTTGCACTGTGAAAAGGTTTTTATTTGCTTGTATTTTTAAGTTTAAGCACTTATTTTTCCACGTGGCGTGTGTTGTTAAGGTAATAAAAAAAACATAAGCGTCGGTGGCCTAATTGTTAGCGGGTACGACTAGTAAGTGAGAGGTGCCGAGTTTGATCCCTAGTGCCGCCATGTACCAACGACTTGACTTAATTGTAAAGACTGAGTTATATACTTACATCAGCTGAACAATAACATATTCTCTTACGGCGAGGAAAATATCGTATTCATTCACGCGACTGAATGTGTAACAATGATTCAATCTGGTTAGGCTCCTGTTAATAGGGTCACAAAAGTCAGACGATAGTCGCACTACTGTAATTATTATAACTGATTTTTAAATCCTGGATAATAGTGAACGCGGACCCCGGACGCCAGAACACAACCGGGCTTTTAACCTCCAGTGGCCTACCATCGCCACTGAAACGACACGTGGAAGGTAGTGTAGAATGGAATGCGGAAAAAGGGGTGCATTGGTAGGTTGAAGACGAGGAATCGCCACTATTGGAACAAGACTGTCGCGGTAGGTCACGTGGAAGGAGGCACAAGAAGGAATACTTACCTTTACGAGGAAAAAAAGCCATTTAACTTCAAGCAGGTAAGAAGCAAACTTGAATGAAGATCTTCCAGAGACCAATTGCGAATGGACCACATCTATCTCTATCTAGGCCTCGACTAGGTACTTACAACTAAAGAAAAAATACGCATAAATTGAAAAGGATAATATAGGCGTGCAGAAACAGGATTGTCATATTAGCACTGTACTGATACAAACGTAGGTGTAGAAATTGTATCCTCTCAATTGTATAATTGGTACTACCTACGTAATCGTGTAGAACTTAAATGCAAAAGTCTTGACGGACAACAAAGTGATCCTGTAAGGCGCTGGCCTAATTGGCAACGGTCGTGCGACCAATAGGAGACCGCAAAACCGCCCGGCGCACGAGCATGGTCGCACGACCGTTCCCTAATAGGACCGCACGTAAGGGTTTCGTTTTTTCTTTTGTGGTAAGGCACCCTAAAAATTTGCGAGGGTAGCAAGTTCGAATTTAGCTCAAGTTTGAAATGTTCCAGATTTTAATGTAAGTTTTGTTTTTAGTGTAAGTAATGACTAATTGAGCTCAGTGCGCTCGGAATTTTTGGTTTTTTGACATTTCAAATCTAGATTGATCACTTGAGGCAATTTTTATCTCAAAATAGTATATTATTTAGCCCTTCGGTTTGTACACTTTGCAAGGGGGGGCAGCGTACCCCCTGTGATCACTACGCACATACCCACATCCACTTTCACTCCAGCTCGTTCCGTTATTACGCTATTCCGTATTTTATCTTTCATTGATTTCCTTTCGTATGTACTTTTTTCTACTGCATTTATCATTGTTACACAACTTTCGCTTCCTTGCGAACACACCTCTATGGACAGTCAGATAGGTCTCTTTGTTATGGACACCTTCTAGCTGTTTAGTACAGCAGGGGTGAATAGAAGGCCAAGTTCTAATATTCGTTCATTCAGACGTTACTGAAAAAGAGAGTTTTCACAAAATAAATAATAGATAATAATAGATAGCCTACTGGAAGATATTTCTTTTAGAGATAAGTAGTGCCTGTTGTGTCATAACTAATCTGTACTTTCTGTATTTGTTATATTGTGTACAATAAACTGTTAAATAAATAAATAAATAATAGGTTAAGCCATGGCTGTATAGTTGTATGTACTAGTTCAGCCTCATTGCACATTGGAATATTAAAAAAATAAAAATGACGTGTCAAAACAAACGTCAATGTCATCTAATTGTCAAAATGGCACGTCAGCAACAAGATGTTGATGAACTTTTCGATGTAAGAAATGCATATTATGTTGGAAATTTCCAACAAGCAATTAACGAAGCACAAAGTATAAAAGTGAGTATATCATAGTCGATATAAATTTTAAATTTTTCTGCCCGAAAACCTTATAATAACGCTTTGTTGTGATGATGTCGCCGCCGCTTCTTCATCTCATGTTTTAGTGCAATTCCTTCCTAAAGTTGGGCAATAATGTTATGTAGAAAGCTTTTAACTCTTTATTCACTAACTATAATCAGTTAAATTCTTTCTTCAGTTCTTTATTGCATGTCATCTCATCAACACAGTACAAGCACTATTTGTTCATCAAAGCACTTAGCACGCCTGAGATTAGGGTTGCCACCCCACGATATCATGTAGTATCCTACTGTTTTAGGTATCCGCCTACTATTATTTAAAAGTTTTAACATAGTAGGCGAAACTACTATATTTTATCAGCAAAGTCACTAATCAGTATCACTGAGCCGAACTCCAGTGAATCAAGATTTTCTAATAATCTTAAAGTTTTTACAAGTTTAACAGTTAGCCCATGCTTTTTGTGATGTACAGAAAAATGAAAAAATGAGCATAACAGAGCCAGCATGTCTCATAAAAGTTGAGTTAATGGTGCTTTCTAATTTAGAATTAGTTTTTAATTATTATTATAAAGTGTTCCTCAAAATTACTCATCACCTAAGAAATAAGTTATATTTTAATAATGATACTATATTATATTTTTAAGTAATTCCGTATCTACTATATTTTTGTTGCCTACTAAATCTGAAAATATTGTATTTGGTCTTAAAAAAGTTGGCAACTCTACCTGAGATTGACAATAGTTTATGTTTTTTAATTCTTAGTCCAAATAATTCTTGTAATAAACTTACAGCCATCTACACCCTTGGTGGCTCTCCAGCGAGATGCTTTCCTGTACCGTTCATACATCGCTCAGGGTAACTACAGGATTGTACAGCAAGAGTTGAAAAATGCGGACCCAATGTTGCAGCCTCTCCAAAGCTTGGTGGACTATTTGTCCCCGGGTGCCAACAAACCGGCTATAGTAGCAGATATTGATGCTAGAGTGAGTTAAGAATTCATTCAACGTTTTTTGTTACACAGTATAACTGGATGGTCCTCAAATCAGATTGCTATCCTAGTGGTATAAAAGGAATGTTCTCAAATATAGGTTTTAAGACTTTCGTGGTTATTCACTACACTTTCACTACACATATTATCGGGTTTGTTACCACGGTTAGTATTGTTTTTACCTCGATATTTCTCGATGTTCTCAAATACTTTTTAGGTACAAAAATCATCAATTGTGGTAGAATATTCCTGCTCATAAATTAACCATAACTTATTGTATGTATTGTTTTAAACCGGCCTAAAAAAAAGGAGGATTCTTAATTCCAAACCAAAAAAGGAGTTTCTCAATTTAGCTGAATTTTTTAAATGTTTGTTACCTCAATACTCTGTCATTTATATACCAATTTTGAAAATTATTTTTTTATTAAAATCTTACTATTATAAATGTTATACCTCAGTTGGGAGTGGTAGTGGATTGTAAAAAGGACTCATCATACTAAAGCTATTTCAGGTCAGATGCACTGTCAGACATATTTACGGCTTATTGTTCCTGCGCGGCTAGCACAAGTGTGCCCGTGACATAGCTTGCGCTGCGAGAGAGCATTTGTTTCCTTCTCTCAATACTAAAATGAAAGAGATAGCAGTATCTATGGTGCATCTTTTCTCGCATGTCGCGCGCGAGTGCACATTTGTGCTAGCCTTACTGAACAGATTGCCATGTAAAAACTCACAAACATGTAGCGATACTCTTGGTGTTGCTAATGTCTATAGGCAGTGGTGACCACTTTCCATCAGGTGGCCCGCTTGCCTGTTTGCCTACCGTATGACATAAAAAAAGAAAAAGAAAAAAAAAGAGAATGAAAATAATTCAAAAGTTTGGATGGATGGATGTTTTATTTTATTTTATTTAGCTATTTTTGCACACTATAAAGAAATACTGATCGAAAACTTAGATATAACTGACACAACAGGCACTATTTATTCTAAGGCCTACAGAAAGGCAGATACAACAATGTTTGTTACTCGTTCATACCATAACTACAGATTTTGAGAATTTTAGCAGTGTAAAGTAATATACATAATAACATAATTATGGTAATACAGGCAGTAATTGATCCCGAATTTCAGTAGTTACCATGGGAGTATGGCATTATAAAATTTTACGCTTATGAAGTCATGGCCAAAACCTAGTAGCAGATAAATTGTCCTATTTCATTATGTAATAAAAAATTATGTGGTTTTTACAGGTGGCCAAAGGCACGGAGCTGGCGAACGAGATATTCATAATTGTAGCTGCGATGATCTATTATCATGAGGACAACTATGAAGCAGCACTGAAGTGAGTTGCTTAATTATCAAGTCTTTGTCCAAATGCTGTATGGTCATGCTTTGTATGTGAACGCAATTTGTAACATTACCGGAAATACAGACAGACAGAGCTACTTTATTTTATATTAGCTTTTGCTCATGAATAATTTTTATGATATTTTAGCTATTGCCTGCATTACCATTTTAAATGACTTCCTACGTATTGTATGAATACTAGTACTATAGGGAGGTCAAGCTGGTTCTACCTTCCGGAATTAGAAGAAAAATGGCTTAGATGGATACCCTGGACTTCAAGCTATCAAACTATCAAAATCGAATCAAAACCCGTTTAGTAGTTTTGGCGTGAAGCGCAAATAGACAGACAGATAAAAAACTGAAAATAATTTTTTTGAGCCTAGTTACATTTACATCCCAGAATAGCAACTATATTTTCTAAAATATCTTCAATGAATAGACACGGTTTGTTACAGTTTTTAATAGTACAGATATATAGACTATATAATTTAACTAGGAGAAGGCTCAAACATCCACCAACAATTCCAGGATCCTCCACGGCGTCAGTGGCCTGGAAGCGCGCGCGTTGAGTCTGCAATGCCTGCTGGCGATGGCGCGGCCCGACCTCGCGAGGAAGCAGCTGCTTCTCATGCAAGAGCTGGAAGATGATGCCACTCTCACGCAACTCGCACAGGCTTGGCTCAATTTGTCGCAGGTACGGCGAAATGAAGCTAATGAGATATTTCTATTGTTTAATACAATCATGATATACCGTCACGGGTGTTAATGGCTCCTGAGCCCGTCAACCAGTCTCAGGGTCCTCCACTTAAGACCTCGGTCAACCTCGCTTCGCCCACGGTATTAGGAGGCACAACTAACGAGTGGCGATCTCGTTGAGGTGCTGAAATTCGACTATCCTCAACGTACGAAACGGTCTAAACTCGGTGATGGAATTAAAGATCAAAAGTGTAAACAAATTGCCACTATAAAAAATAAACCCCCCCAACGAACGCAGAACGCGAACGTGAAACGCCTTTGATCATTAGCGTATCTAGGGCTATTTTCCAGGGGGTGCCTGGCCTGAGGTGGCCGATGAAGCCGAGTCAATCGCCAATGTACAAGTGAGCACCCCATCCTGGGGTGGGCACCAGACCATTCTGGGGTGGGCACCCCCCCCCCCCCCCCTTCCTACGCCTATGCCTTTGATATCAGCAGGGAAATAATCCAGTGTTGTGTGGGCATTGCAGGGCGGTCCGGGCGTGCAGGACGCTCACTACAGCATGATGGAGCTGGCGGAGCGGCTCGGCGCGCTGGGCGCCGGGCCCGCCGCCGTGGGCGCCGCCGCCGCAGCCTCCAGGGGTAACACCACATATTAACAACGTCAATTTAGTGTTTAGACACCACCTCAACTTAGTGTTTAGACTGTTGACTTTGGACCGGCTCCGGTTTGGCAGCGTAGCTCCAGGGGTACGCCCGCATATTTCCTTTATTATTCACCTGTGGCCCTAGGACAAGTGTGTCCGCGACAAAGCTCGCGCCGCGAGTGAGCGTTTGTCACTTTCTCTCAATACTAAGACGAAAGAGATAGCAATACATATGTCGCGATTATTCTCGCTTATCGCGCGCGCGAGCAACTACTGCTAGGCCTACTGGAAGACACCACCTCAACTTAGTGTTTCAGACTTTGAACTGTCCGGTTTGTAAGAGTTTGAGCACCTCAACTTACTGTTGAGACTGCCTGTTTGTCTGCCGTGTTGCATAATAATCAAGACTTTAGACAGTCTCCTGTTTATAAGCGTACGAGCACCTCAACTAACTGCTTAGACTTTAGACTTTTTTTGTAAGTGTAGCGACATCTATCGCTCCAATAGGGAAACTCAACGATACTCACATTACGAGTATACGAACACGAAAGTTGGCAAACATCCGCACATAGATGGCGCTGACCGTTCCTACATCGCGCTAGAGAAGCGTGCCAACTTCCGCGGCGTAAATACAACTTCCGACGATCAACTGTCGCACCCTTGGTCACAACACCCGGGTGGGTAATTTTTTCAACCTGTTCCATTTCCGCTTGCCAACATTGGCGACTACCTTATCCGTTCCACCACCAAACCTTTATTATTCACCTAGGCCCTGGACTGGCCTTATCTGTCGACGAACCGTCAACCGCTGGGGTGAATGAGTTCTTGAGTGTAGACTGGAGCCCGCGACTCGGTAGGCGTAGTTTGAGACACCCTCCGACCAGGTGGAGTGACGATTTGCGGGCGCCTGCGGATGGATCCTGGATACAGCCGAGGACAGGGTGCATTGGCGCTCATTAGGGGTGGCCTATGTCCAGCAGTGGACTAGTATAGGCTGATGATGATCACCTTGAAGACAGCACCTCAACCTACCCTGTTTGGACCTTGGACCGTCCGGTTTGTAAGCGTACGCGCATCCATAGTGATGCTAGCTCATTTTACACCGGTTAGTGGTGTGCTGCCCTGTGTACCAACAGCTACAAACCTCTTTATAATAGTATAGAGTAAGTACATAAGTTTTTAAACGGTCGCGGTCATTAGAATTGATAGTTGTCCCACGGTAGGGCTAAGGCCTCCCTACTATTATTCCATTGCTCAAAAAGAGTGCAAAGGTCATTATTAGACATTTTGAAAGTATTCTCCAAGTTTCATATCGCGTACCTTTGTGTACGAGTATATAGTCCTGTATTTCGAGTACTCTTAAGCACTGCTGACACTTTTTTAACATACGTAGAAAACTTTATAATAGTAATTATGTAGTATATCACTTATCTAGCACCCATAGCACAGGCTTTGCTTAGTTTGGGGCTAGATGGCGCTGTGGGAGTTTGTCCACGATTATTGGTGATGCTAATGTCAATAAGCAGTTGTGACCACTTTCCATCAGGTAGCCCGCTTGCGTACCGTATGAAAAACATATATAATTAACCTAGTCTTACACCCTTAGGCATGTGGGAGGAAGCCGAGCAATTGCTATCGGAGGCGCAGTCGCGGGCGCCCGCGCAGCCGGACTTACTGCTTGGACTGGCAGCCACCGCCGCGCATAGTGGGAAGCCGCCAGAGGTAAGTACCTTCCCTTTTTTTTTTGTTTTACGTAGTGACAAACAAGTAGACAACCTATCTTTATCCTTATCCTAACATGATTTTTTCATTTCATTTTGTGATAGTTTTTGAATTTTTGTTTCCTGCAACCTAAATGTATGAATTGTAGATGTTATGTCAGTTACCACTTACCATCACAGGCTGTCTGTTCTTTTGTCACTAAATAGCATAAAAAAATTATCATCTCAGCCGCAGGATGTCCACTGCTGAACATAGGCATAGTACGTCACCAGTACTTGCAAACATCGGCTTCCCACGGTCTTGACGATGTCGTCCGTCCATGTCGTGGAGGCCGCCCTATACTCGAAAAGACCAGTGCAAAGCCGGGGCGGGTCCCTGGTATTTAATTAAAGACCTAATATCAATGAATTATGTATGTATTATGAATTATTAAGGTGAATAAACCTTTTATTCTGGCCATATGAACCGAGGAACCGGCTACGCTGGGGTAAACGAGTTCTTGAGTGGAGACTGCAACTCGGCAAGCATAGTGCTGGACGGACATCTTACAGATGGCGTGAAGAATTACAAAAATCCTAAGAATAAACGTATTTTGATTTGATGCTGGATGCGGCCGAGGACGGGGTATTTAGCGCGAGTTAGGAGGCTTATGTTCCGACTCCAATTTTATTTTTAACTTTTGCAGCTCGGGTAGTGACGTTTTTTGCGTTACTGATTCGATAAGTATTGTGTGTAAGGTCTCTTATGGGGGTTTAGGGAACTATGGCTTTGGTAATGCGACATTTCCCTTTTTGCTGCCTGAGCAACGTGTCCTTTGATTCAGAGGTAGACAACGCGTTAGCGATACCCCTGGTGTTGGCAGTGACCACTTTCCATCAGGCTTTAATATTGATAAAGTTTCCTGTCTTTTATTGTTTTGGATCTAATTTGATTTAAGACGACTGCAGTTGCATATTTATAAAACAAAGTCCTATGCCGCGTCTGTTCTGTCTGTTCGCGATAAACTCAAAAATTACTTAACGGATTTTCATGTGGTTTTCAATAGACACGAGTGATTCATAAGGATAGTTTAGGTGTATAATTGGTTACGGTTACCCGTGCGAAGACGGGTCGGGTCACTAGTTTGTACTACTGTGCCTGTGGCCACCAAACTGGCCAAAAACTCTGCCACATTTGTGGTATAAATAAGTATAAATATTGTGGCAACATTGCAGGTGGCATCGCGCTACATCGCCCAGCTGTTGGACAGCCATCCAGACCATCCATTCTCCAAGGAGTACCACGCTAAAAGCAACGAGTTGCGACGACTGGCTGGACAGTACCAGGCGTCTGTGCAGACGTCCACCGTGTAGTATTGCAGAGAGTTTATTGAATGTTTTATTGATAATATAATAAGTTGTATTCCAAATTAAAAGGCTGAGTTTGATTTGTTGGGGCGTGGGTACGAGTGTTCAGGCGTTTTGGGGCGGCTAGGTTTTGGCCTGCGGGCCGAAACGACTGATGCATTAACATTTAAATTTTTACTCAGGGGTTTGGGCCCGCAGTTACAAATGTTCTTAGATATAATTTTAGGACAGTCGGTGAAAATATATTTATTTAATAGAATTTTTAACTGCGAGTCCAAACGTCTAAGGAAAAATTATAATTTTAATTAATCAGACGTTTCGGCTCGCGGTCCAAAACCAGACCAGGCCGAAACTTTGGAACACTCGTATGTGAAATGACCGTGAGTGGGGCGTTAGCTGTCTTCTGTATTGTTTTGTATTTATGGGAGCATGTTAGTTCCTTTTTACGCCACATTCAGTATTGTCGTCGCGCTAGATTGTTTATTTATTTTGAAACGTCTTACGAAAAAAATACTAAACTGCTAACCATAAAAAACTAATGAACAGTTTTACATTAGGTACTGTCAATAGTGGCAACAGCAATTAAGAGATGGCGGTTTCAGCAACTTTTGATTAGACTTTAAATTATAAAAGTCCTTATTTCAATTTCAATTATAGCTACTTTCTGAAACATCTTTAAATAAACAGCGTAAAATGGAGTATTTGTAGTATGAATTTCTTATATGTATTTATTTTTGTAATACAAAAATTTTATTTTTATTTTTTTGTTCCCCAATGTGGCAAACCAGCTTACGGCCTGCCTGATGGTAAGTAGTCACCGCAGCCTATGGACGTTTGCAATACCAAGGGCATCACCCACGCGTTGCCGTTGTGTATACGCAAATACAGTATAACTGGGTTTGTAACCTGGCCTTTAAAACTTATTAATAATAATCATGTTCTTCATAAGTTTGTAATCCCGTTTTTCGCATTCAATTATTAGCAAAACTGTCGATTGCGCCATCTAGTAAGTGTTTATGTATGCTATGAATACCTCACGAAAAACTGCTACTTGCACACTAAAAATGTAGATGAGTTGTTAGTATTTTTTATTGATAACTATTACTACAAATAAAAAACATTTCTTGTATCAATACGTGTTGTATTCGTCGTCTTTGTCTGGCTCGTCGTCGTCGAAATCTTTAGTCGCGTTGGCTAAGAAGCGGAATTCCTTGAGTTTCTCCTCGATTTCGGCCGTCAGCGAAGGCGCGTCGGTCTCCCCTTTGATCGCCGACCAGTCTGTGGTGGACTCCCCCTCGTGTTCTATGTTACCGGTCACTCCTGGGAAAGAAATAGCATTGTAGCAAGCCACAAACTAAACCAACACGGTGGCAAAAGCTGTAACTAAGTGTCGGTAAAATGTCATGTCAATTCTGACAATAGCGACGCTGTCACCGGGTAAGAACTCTAACTCAAAATTTATTAATGGAGTAGGACATATATCTCTTCCAATCGTCAAAAAGGAGTGGGTAAGATAGTAGGAAGACTAGAAAGGAGACACACAGTGCCATAATACTTAAATGTATGAATTGTATGACATGGGCGACAGTTACCGCTTACCATGTCGCCGGATCATGTCCGACAATGCCAGACAGCCGGACAGCGCCCGACAATGCCGGGCAGCGCCCGACAATAAATAAATATAAAATAAATATTCGTGGACAAATTCACACAGCGCCATCTAGCCCCAAACTAAGCAAAGCTTGTGCTATGGGTGCTAGATAACTGATATACTACTTAAATACTTTTGAATACATACTTATTATACATAGAACACCCAGACCCGTAACAGAAATTAAAATTCATCATTTCAATTTCTGCCCGGCCGAGAATTGAACCCGAGACCTCTTGCGTGACAGACATGTTGACCATTGAACCACACAGGTCGTCCCAATGCCGGGCAGAGCCGGGTAGCCGCGAATGTGGACAAGTTCCGAATATGATAAATTGCAACGTGTGATAGAATAGGACCACGATGAGTCCTTATTGACTGACAGTAGTAAAAATTATAAAGTGTGGATATGGCAATTATCTGGGGATAATCTGTCCTTGTCAGTTCTTTGTCAGTCCTTCTTATAAACATTCAGTTATTTGGTCACTGATAGCTTGAACTTGTACTTTTAGTTTTTACTAAATTAATCATGCTGAAAATTATCTCCCGCTCTTCCTTTTTAATTGTGTTGCCCATTATTTAATAATATTTTTCATTAAACACGAACATAAACAATCCTACAGAAATCAAATTATTTTTTATGACTTTTATGAATGACGTTCTATGACTTTTAAAAAACTTGACATAAGTTGCCATACAGAGATTTTTATTTTAAGTTTTAATAATCGATTCGGACTTATCATGGTCTTATTATAGTACCAAACATGATAAGTTGGATCAAACCCCCTTCTCCCGGGGTTCTTGTATCCTCCGACTGCTAGTTAGGGGTAGCTAATGTAAGGACTGTGATTTTGACCGCATTGCAAATCAGCCAGTTCGAACCTGCCGGTCTAGCCATCTTTGACAGCTCCGCTTGCGTGATGCGTGTATGGTAGAAAATTGACAGGTCGAAGTTCGACTATTTCTACCAACGTCTACGTTGACTCTGATTGTGTAGGATCATCCGCTAATCCGCCTCCTTTGTACACCGAAAGTACGTGAATTGTCTATGGACCAAGAATTTCTACCACAAACAGCTTATGTCAGATAACGTTAGCCTATGTCAAATCCCATACATTTTTCTACCACAAACGATTGTAGATTAACGAAACCTCTTGGCTAAGGCCGCTGGTGTAGACCCTGCCATAGAGAGTAGTCGACTGAGCCTGTTCGCTGAACTAGCCGCTTAGTGGGTAGTGTCACACACAAAAAAACTTGGTCATCTGAACTATGGCATGAGCAATGGGGTTAGTTGACCCCTAAAGGGTAAGTACAGTTAGCAGCATATTGCCATACCCGAAACCAGTATAAAATGAGCCATCCTCTCTATAGACGTGCATAGCGATGTTAGCTTCTTTTATACTGGTTTTTAGGTCGATGTGCTGTTTTGTACCAGCTTACCGTGAGGCGTCACCTCGACGTTGCTCTCCAGGTTGTTGTCAGGCTCTGTATACGCCATCAGCTGCTTCTCGATGCGGCTTTCCACTCCTAACTTCTCCAGCTTGTGTTGGCGACGCCACGCTTTCTCCAGGTTGAACCTTTCTGGCCTAAAACGAGTCGAAATGAGAGGTTTTAAGTTTGACAGCAAAAAGAAAAGAAGCTTTAATATGGTGTTTATAGATGGCGCTGTACTGTACTCCTACGTAGAGATAAGAAAGAAATTAATTGGCACATGGCAGCACTGGGATTCAAACCCGTGTACCTTGGGGATCCGTTAGGCCACCGACGCTCCTTTTTTCAATTCGGATTGTATCTACTGAACAAGTAAGTTGGTGGCGCTGTAGCATAATACAATAGAAGTTTGTGCATATTACTTGAACTGCGCCATCTATTGGGGTTATGAAAATCTCTTACTTTTCATAAAAGCAAAATTAACATATGAGGTAGGTATCTTTCTATGTTCCAGAACGGAGACACCAAATGCATTGATAATTTTTTTGCATGTGACGATAGTTTTGATCACGGCATTATTACAGATATTTTATGATATGAGTTACCTCGTCTAGTCTGAGTTACTTGTAAAATACTCACAGCTCTCCTTTTTTAAAGACGCGTTGTTCCAAATTCTTGATGTCGTGTCGGACATCAGCCAACAGCAACAGCATGAGGTCCAGAGACCCTTTTGGCCCTCTAGAACCGCGGGGGCCCGTGTCTCCCGTGTCGCCCTTGGGTCCTTCCATGCCCGGTGGGCCAGCGGGGCCCTAAACGACAAAATGTACCTTATTAGTCAATCAAACTTATTAATCGTCATTATCGATACACGTTCAATACTGCAGTGAATTCCCTTCTCCACCCAGGGTCCTATCGATGTTTCGGCCATACGGACCGCGACAGACCTAATCACGGGTGATGCACACGCTTTCTTGCCGATTGCTCTTTGGGCATGTGCACTACTTGACCCACAAACACTGTTTGTGGTATGTCAAACTGGATATTGATTTAAAATTTTTATTGGCTAGGAAGGCCAGTCGGCCTGAGGTCATTGTCATCCAGGACATTCGCAATCTAAGGGGACCGGAAGCGGTTCCCCGCTTTTGCGATAGACATTCCTTTTGAAGAACCCCAACTTGTTTCTTTACCCGACTGCCAAGGAAGTGTTATATTTTTTGCGCGTGACTTGTTTCAATGTTAATAATTTATGTTATACGGCAGACAAAGAGGAAAGCGGGCTATCCTATGGACATCAGCAACACCAGGAGCTATAAATGCGTTGCTTGCATCTACAGATAAGTCTAAAATACCTCTTGTCATGGTCCAAAGGAAACACTGTGCTCGGAGCTCATTCCACATCCGAATCGTACGAGCGAGAAATGTTCGTTCGAACCTTCGCGTGGACACCAACAGACCCTTCGTAGTGAGGATGAGTACCCAGCCTGCAGGGTGTCGCAGGGCAGGGCTATCGCAGGGTGGTGCGATGGCGGAATTGTGCAGCCGGTAAAACACACACAGGGAGCCAAAGTCCCTTCGTTCAGCCAGTGGTTCTAATTTTTGCATGAGATTAAATTAGTTTTAACCTTACCTTGTTCCTAAAATAATAGTAGGTAAGTATTTATTATTATAACCTCTTTTTTTTCGCCTCAAAGTTTACAAAGACATTTAAAATATCAAATTGATTGGGAGACAGGAGTCCAAACTAGGTTAGCCTGTGTTATGGATAAGGTATTTGAAGGTAACTTACCCTCGGCCCTCTTTCGCAGCGACAGTAGCCGCCTTGCAGCGGCACTGTGGCGTCCAGCAGCCTCTGTGGTTGATGACCTGTAATAAATACATTAGTTTTCTTTACTAACGCATTCAAGAGCATGATGAAGCCTGTCTGCTAAACCTGGCCCGCCCTGACGAAACACGTCCGCGAACTCCACGCTACTGAAATAAAAATGCTGCAGTAGATGTGTGGCGTTACGCGACTCGACCGAGTGTCTAATAAGTACGTTCGTGACAGCCTTGGCGTAAAGGATATCGCGGATAAGATTGAGGAGGCTCGCCTGCGCCGGTTTGGTCACGTGTTGCGTAAGCCCCATGGATACGTGGGATATATGAGTGCCTAAACCTGCCGGTATCAGGAAAGACGGCCCAAGGCGGGCTTAAGAATTGATTGACATTGTTCAGTCGGTTGTGAGAGCCAAAGACCGTTGATGCGAGAACGCCGAAGATCGGGCGAAGTTGAGAAGAAAGAGTAGGAATGCTGGCTCTGGCAGAAGCCGGGATTAACTTATCCAAGATTGATTCAAGAATATCACATCTCTCACCATCCTTAAGCGCTGGATGTTCCAGGAGTTTCTTGAGCGCCATCTGCGTGGTCCTAAGCTGGTCTCCCAGCTGTTTCACCTTCTTCGATAGCCAGGTGACGGTTTCGCAGTTCGCGTAGCATCTGGAGGACGCCCGTACTAGCGGCAGCGGCTCTTGCTGCATATTCTAAAGTTACATTATCGTCAGCCATTATATTTTTATTTTATTTTATTTACTTAAGGAAAACCATCAGCAATGATTACAATATGAAATAATACTGGCAGCATAGAGCCAATTACAGGTTTCCACCGATAGAAACTGGTTAAACTAATACATACTTAACTAATCGTTAAGCATACCGAACAGTCTATAAGACTTTACAATTTCAAATTTAAACTAAAATATATCTACAATACTCGAAAGTAATGCAACAATAGTCAATTACATAATAATCTGGTTTGAAAAAATGTTACAACGAGTCGAAGTAATACTTGAGTATGCGGTTTCTCGCTGACTCACAACTTGTGTTCAATAAATCAAGATCAATTCTCCTGGATAAAACATTAAAGTTATTCATTGCTTGCAATAGAAAGGTGTTCCTTCTGTAGTTGGTAATAATCATTATAATAATCATCTTCGCGTCTATATCCCGGTTTTGCTATCGCGCGCGACGGTCCAGGGTCTGCTAAGAACATGATCTAGGATTTAGCAGATCAAATAATTATGCTTCCTCACAATGATTTCCCTCACAGTAATAAACATCGATTAGTGTGCAACTAATGTATATAACTCGGAAAAAGTCATTGGTACATACCCAAATATACATATAGTAATTAATTGCCTGCGAACCTGGTACATCTCGCTTACGACTGTCTGACCCGCTAGCCAAGGACTCTCTAAGAAACATAAGATACTAAAATGATGCTAAGAGAAAGAGGCATATACATAAGCACACAATAGAAGTACGTCTGATTCAGCTTTTGGGTATCCATAGGCTGGAAAATGGGCAGCAGCTTTTTCCGCTGTTATATTTACAATACCGTGATCTCCAACCCACCTTTCAAGTATGGAGATTATGACAATGGGAGACCCCTTCGTGGGACTCTCTTTCGTGGGAGAGGTCCTAAATCTTGTGAACTGTTATGGTCTGTGATGATGATGTATGTAAAGCAGCACTTACCACGAACGCCGGCTCGCCCATGGTGATGCAGGTCCGTCCGTCGTCAGCCAATGCGAGCGGCGGCGAGCATCCACAGTGGTACCCGCCAGGGTCGTTGATGCACGTCTGCTCGCACTCACCATTGTCCGCCTGGCACTCGTCCACGTCTGAAAGTGGAAGGGGACTATGTGTAGCGATTGAGCGACTTCATTTTTTCGGAGAGGCTCGGTAGTACTGTTTGTTTCTGTTTGTTTCTATCTGTTTCTGTTTTTTTTAGTATTGATTTGGTTACGTGCTGCGTAAGCCCCAGGGATACGTGAGAAATACCGCCTTGGAACCAACTGGGTGAATCAACTTTTTCTTGTCCAGTACTTGACCTGACCTGTAATGTATGTGTACCATATTTAACGTAAATAAAGAATTGAATTGAATTGAGTTACTTAATCCAAAACTAATAAATTTTAATTACAGTTTTGAAAAGAAATGCAGAACCGCAAGTGCCTCATTTGGCGGTGCAGGATAATGGTAGCCGCCAATGTTGGCAAGCGAAGATGGGGAGAAGGTAGAAAAGGGTAATTACCCACCTGGCCGGGTGTTGTGACCAGGGGACCAAGGGCCCGACAGTTGATCGTCGGAAGTTGTATATATGCCGTGGAAGTTGGCACATTTCTCTAGCGCGATGTAGGATTGTTAGCGCCATCTATGTGCGGATGCTTGCCAACCTTGTGTTCGTGTACTCGTAATGTGAGTATCGTTGAGTTTCCCTAGTGGAGCGATAGATGTCGCTACACCTCACCACTGCGATTGCCTGCGTTGGCCCATCCTTCAAACCAGAACATAGCACGTTTCAAGGACGTTATCTAGGTGGGCGTAGGTCTCTCCCCGAGGTGTCTCAACTGCATCCATTGACTCCCTACATCTCTAATAAGGTCGTCTGTTCATCTCGTGGGGATCGTCTTACGCTGCGGTAGCCACACCCTTGTACAAACTGTTATGTATAGTCAGGAGTTTAGGTACCTACCTAAGTCTCATCATCTCATCATCTTAGCGTTAAGGGCCCGGGGTCCGCATTGACTATGATCGAGGATAGGCAGATCAGGTAATTACAGTGGAGCATGGATAATGGTTTTAGTCAGTCACCTACATGTGCAGGTTTCATCTCGATGTTTTGCCTCACCGTAAGAGTATTCAACTAATGTACATAACTCGCAAAAGAGAAACTGTTACATGGCAGTGGGATTCGAACCCGGTACCTCTAGCATTGCGAGTCAGATATCGCTACCACGACAGATTTAGGTAGGTACCGTGTAGGTACCTACCTAAATCTGTGATGTCCACCTTTTGGTGAAATTTTTGGTGAAATTCATAACAGTATTTGTACCTACAGCAAACAATGAACAATGAAAAATGTGTGAGCCGCTCTTATAATCAAACTACATCGTTTTCGCCTTGAATTTCACCAAAGTTGCAATACTCATTTATGTGACTTGTGTAATGATGTGTGGTCTAGGCTGTAGATAATTAATAGAATTTTAGTTAGTCCGGCCTGGTGGCAGTAAGGACGACAAGCCGAGGGTAGATTGGCAGTCAGTGGAGGACACCCATAGCCCAGCATATATTTAATGTATGCCTTTCACTTTGCATGTGGCTGTACTAATAGGCTGATGATGATGATGCTATCGCTTGACAGGTGATATTGCTATAGTGCAATTATACAGAGTCCCACAGTAATCACCATACACAATCAATGGAAACTTGGATTGGTTCCATGCACAGCATTATACAACAATTGCATTGCCATTGTGACGTCATATGACGATAACTGACCACATGGTGTTACCACTACAGAACATTCAAGGGCAGAACGAATACTCTTTCTAGATGTGAATGGGTTGGTTCCAGAGAGTGGTCCATCTGCTTCCGCTATATTACGTAATATTAAATATATCCGGCCCATAAGGCCGTGTGGTGTCCGGCAGAGTCGAATAGCACCAACCCCTTACACACGTAGGTGTCGTACAAGGCGACTAATGTTTTCGAGACAAAAGATCTAGTCTCCGTAAATTAGAAAATGGGCATCAGCTTTTTCCATTGTTTATTCATTTTTTATCGGTGGAAACCTGTAATTGGCTCTGTGCTGCTAGTGTTATTTTATATTGTAATCATTGCTGTTGGTTTTCCTTAAGTAGATAAAATAAAATATTTATAATACCGATCTTCCAACCCATATCCCAAACGTGGAGATTATGGCAATAACCTCCTCTTTCGTGGGAGTGACTCTCACATGTGTGTGGGAGTCTGTGTCTGTTCGTGGGAGTGACCTCTAAGTCCTGCAGTGGACTGCCATGGGTTGTGATGATGAAATATTTCCGATAGGTATTAACTTTAGCTTCTAACTTTAAGCGCCTCCGCATCGTCAAATTCCTGTCCGGTTTATCCTAGGTATCCTACACAATCTACAGTAAAGTTTATAAAGGTGTTGCATATGTGTTAGTCAATCAATCGTGAACAAAGAACGGATTTGTTTAACGTGATGGATAATTTAATTGAATTGTAATAATAATAATAATATGTTTGTGACACCTGAATTTGTAATTAACTCCCTTGGACAAAATACGTTATTCTGTGTAACTATCCTCATGACATTAAGATTGTGATTTGTTTTCTGTTGTTGAATTATTTTAAGAATAATGACTACTCAAGAATTTAATAATATTTGACGTGTAAAATGTTTATCAAATTTTTTTTTCTTTTTATGTCATACGGTAGGCAAACAGGCAAGCGGGCCACCTGATTGATAGTGGTCACCACTGCCTATAGACATTAGTAACACCGAGAGTATCGCCTATCGTATAACACGTTACTCTGGCAGCAAAAAGGCAAATGTCCCTCCACTGCCAAAGCCACGAATAAATGAAATAAATGAAATGAAATGAAAAATGTGGTCAAGTGGCGAAAGAGTCCGCGAATTAGGTTCGAATCCCTCTTGAGATACTGCATCAACGGGTTTATAGGCAATATCAACTATAAATGACGGATAAAATAGTCAAATTGTAGATGCACATCTCTAGCTACACCGTTTATTGCTATAAGCTTTGAGGTAATAATTCAATTAAAAATTTGCCAATTTCAAGAAATTTTAAAGTAATGTTAAAAGAGCGGTATTTCACCAAGTTTACTGAGCTCCTCCACACATTGTCACATCGCTTACCAAACCACAATAACTGTAAAACAATAAGAATAGTTTGTATCTTTTAGGTTTACATTCAGTTAGGTTATGTTAGACAATGCATGGAGGAGCTTCGTAAACTCAAACCAATATCTTTCGTTAGACGTTACTTTCAATCTTTTTTAATTGATTAATTGCTTAAAAAGAGGCAATTAACCGGCTAATGTATCTGTCGCAGCCATCTGCTTAAATCAGCCATTTAATGAGAATGCTAGTCAGTTAGTCAAACGCCGGCATTCAATTGAGTGGCTAAAGGACAACTATAATAATATAATAATAATAAATATTTTATTTCATTTTAACAATTTCTGTATCACTAGTGGCAGATGTCTCCTTTTAGGCTAGGCCTGTGTTAGAAGACACCGCTCTTCTATGGTAACAATGTAGTTGCTCTATCTCTACTTATATTAGATATTAATAGGAAAAGAACAATAACAAAACATGAACATATGAAAGTTTGAATGTGTGTATGTGTGTGTGTGTGTGCGTGTGTGTGTGTGTGTGAGAGAGAGAGAGAGAGAGTATGTGTGTGTGTGTGTGTGTGTGTGTGTGTGTGTGTGTGTATGTGTGTGTGTGTATGTGTGTGTATGTGTGTGTATGTGTGTGTGTATGTGTGTGTGTGTGTGTGTGTGTGTGTGTGTGTGTGTGAGTGTGTGTATGTGTGTGGTGTGTGTATGTAAGTTAGTTCTCAAGTAGAAGCTCAATTTCGTCATATGTTTTTAATGTAAGCCAGTTTTGTACGGCTTTTTTACATTCGTGGTAAGTTATAGAATTAACGTCTAAAAGTTTATTTAGTGCGTTATATAGTTTGGCAGAGCGTCTAGGATGTTGTCTACAAGCAAAAGTGGTGTTCACTTCCGGCAGAGGCACCACAGTGTCTTTTCTTCGTCTTTTTATAAGATTAGGGTCATATGGAACAGACCTATGCATTCTTAAGACAATGTTTAGAATATAGAGTTTTCGGACTGTGGACAGTTGACAAAGGCCATATAAAGCATTTGTGGAAAATCTCCTGTTCTTAAAATACATAACTTTAAGCAAGCTACGCTGGGCTCGTTCCACTTCGATAAATTTCATTTTCGCTGCACCACCCCATATAGAAATGCAATAGCCAATGACAGACTGAACCAGAGCCATATAGATTTCTTTTAGGATGTCTCTGTTTTTAATACCCTTTCCAGCAGCAGAACTTGGTACCACATGTCTCAATGTTTTAAAAATATGTGTTAATTTTCTGATTCTTGAACTGACGTGTTCAAGATGATAGTACCAAGATAATCGCTGGTCCACGAACACACCCAAATATTTTGTTTGGTTGACTTTCTGCAGAGATGGACAACTGCAGGTATCAGTATTAGGTGTACAGTTGCACTTGTGTAATTTTATATTAAAATTTGTGTCAGGCTGGGAATTATTATACAAGCTGTAACAGATATAATTAGTTTTCGTTGCATTTAATGTTAGGATGTTATTATATAGCCATTCTGATATCATCTTAAGCCCTCTCTCTGTGCTAGCTTTTAAAAACTAGCCATGTAGTTGAATGTAACGTTCAGTTACTTGGCTAAACGTTATTTAGCCCTTTTTTTAAAGGGTATTTTTAATTAGAGTGACGTTACTTATGTAATAAAGAAATGATTAGTGTCAACTAATTCACTCAGTAAGTATTCAATTAATTGTATTGCGAGTACCTATGCATTAACAACAATAAAAGCTTTAAATATGCAATGGCACGAAACTTTGACAGTCATTTATGTTTCTATGTATAAGTATAAATAGAAACTGAACAAATTAAGTTATCTTAATTCTTACTTAAAAACATATAGGTATCACAGTTAAAACGAAAAAATTCAAAAACATTGCTTGCTGTGCGACCTGTCTAAAGCCATCTTTGTTTTGGCACTACCAGCGCCGAAGTTAATATTATTTGAACTACATTTAAATCACCCGCCTGATTTAGCGTCAGCCGTTTTTAAAGGGCTAGCTAACTATAAGCCAACTAGTTAAACGTTGAGTGTTGCTAGTTCAATCAACGATCGGCCAAGGCCTTCAACTGAATGCCGGCTTTTAGTTAACAGACTAGCTTTCTCATTAAATGGCTGATTTAACCAGATGGCTGCGACATATCCATCCGGCTGCGACATATGTACTATGCACCATACCAGGCGTCAATCCTGGTTAAGGTACCGCGGTGCTCGAGGGCCGGGGTCCGCTTTCCTGCTTCTCATAGTCCACTTCGCTCGGTCTTCGGCATCCTTGGTGGTGACTTTGTCGACACGCATTCCATCCTCCAATAAGCGATAGTTCCTTGGGGCGGTCTCTCTTTATCCCTGTATACTTAAAAAACAGATTGGTTCTCACCAACACAATAAGGCTGCCTCTTCTCAGCGTAGCTGTAGGCGTCGAAGCGGAAACCCTGGTGGCAGGTGCAGTGCAACTGTGGTCCGCGGACTTCACAGGCTTGCTCGCAGAACTGCAAGCTGCACGGGTCCACGGAGTCTGGTATGCAGCTGGAAGACAGGGCTGTTTTAGCTGTTGGCTTTGGATAGATTAAATGTAATAATAATAAATATGCTTGGACAAATTCACACAGCGCCATCTAGCCCCAAAGTAAGCAAAGCTTGTGTTATGCCAGAAAACGAATACTTTTTTTATGTTATCCGGCAGACAAACAGGCATGCGGGCAGTAGTCACCGCCGCCTATGGACATCAGCAACACCAGGGGAGTCACCAATGCGTTGCCCGCCTCTGAAGAGACCTCTAATATACCTCTTGAAAAGTAGTCACCGCCGCCTATGGACATCAGCAACACCAGGGGAGTCACCAATGCGTTGCCCGCCTCTGAAGAGACCTCTAATATACCTCTTGAACGATCCCATGTCATAGTCCAAAGGAAACACTGTGACTGGGAGCTCATTCCACATCCGAATCGTACGAGCGAGAAACGTTCTTTCAAACCTTCGCGTGGTGACCAACAGAGGGTCTACGTAGTGGGGATGAGCACCCAGCCCACGGCGGGTGGTGCGATGGCGGAATTGTGCTGTGGGCACCAGATCAAAAAGTTCCTCGGAACACTCCTCATTGTACAGCCGAAAGAACACACACAGGGAGCCAAAGTCCCTTCGGTTAGCCAGTAGTTCTAACTTGCTTGTTTGTATGGGATCGTCGACAATTCCAGAGTCCAGAGTCCAGAGGAGGAGGGAGGAGGAGGCAGGTCGGCAGTTTCGCCGGCCCAAATATGTGAACAATACTCCATATGAGGCCGCACCTGTGCCTTATACAGCAGCAGGTGCTGCCCCGAGGTGAAGTATCGCTTGGACCGGTTAAGCACTCCAAGCTTTTTAGAAGACAGTTTGGCCTAACCTTCTAGGTGACTCCGGAATCGCACGCTATCCGATATGTCGACACCAAGGATCCCGGTTCTTTTTGAGATGGAAAGGGGTGTTCCTTGGAACTGTGGAAACATGACAAACGGATTCTATTTGGCGGAAAATGCGCAGACCTGTGTCTTTGAGGGATTGAATTCTACTAGGTTTAGTCTGCCCCAGTGAGCAACTTGCTCCAAGGAGTGTTCAATCTCTGACACAAGTCTTATTCGGCTTTCCGACACCACGGAACGAGGGATATTCGCACGGCCAGTATAACGAGCATCTCCAGTACTGTCATCTGCATAGCAATGAATACTGGGAATATTCAGCATATCATTGATATGCAGAAAAAACAGCGTGGGAATACATACTTATTATACATACTACACCCAGACCCGTAACAGAAATTATAATTCATTATTTCAATTTCTGCTCGGCCGGGAATCGAACCCAGGGCCTCTGCGTGGCGACCGGCATTTTAACCAACTGAACCATTCGGGTCGTCAGGATGTGTATTTGTGTCATCATCATGCTGTTGTCAATCCTGGTTGTACTGATCTTGCCTACTTCGCTTGGACTTTAGCATTTTTGGTGGTAAGTTCGTTGGCACGACTGACGTCATACGTCAGACGCCATGCCAGATAGATATTTTTTGTACAGTATCTTACCATCTAGGGTAAATTCTCATGTCTGCTGAGTGTTCAGGCGTTTCGGCCCGATCTGATTGAGGCCGAAACGTCTGATTAATAAAAAATATTATTTTTCCTCAGGCGTTTGGTCCGACAAAATCAAAATTCTATTAAATATTTTTTATTCATTTTAAGCGATTGTTTAGATACATTGGTAATTAGTTGAACAAATTGTCTACCTATGGGATTTTTGAAACCAATTTCCCAATTTATGTTTTATCAATAATTAAGTATCGATATACCTTGGATCTTCTTAATTGGAACCCTTATTTGAAGAGCAATACTTCAATTAACAAATTCAGCTAGAGCTAGACAAAAACAAAGGCGTCCAAAATAATCATCATCTTGACGTTATGTCCCAGTTGCGCCCCCGCGCGGTGACGAGGGCCCAGGGTCCGCCTTCCTGCTACTCTTGGCCCACTTCGCTCGGTCTTCGTGGAAATCAATCTCGATCGTGCCATTGTAAATGAGTTTCTGCCCCTCAGACGATCCAACTTATCGTACAAAGGACGTAAGTGGTCTCGTCTGGCTCTGACTACCGCTCGTTTGCTGGCACGTTTGGCATCCCTGTATGCAGCGTGGTTTTCAGGAGATCTGGACGCTTGATACTGTTTAAAGAGGGCTTTCTTCAGCCTGGTCTCCCTCTGGACTGTGTCGTTCCACCACCAGGTCTCCTTGTCAAGCCTGCGACCACCCCTAGACTGTTTCAAAATTGAATGTTTCATTTTCTTATATATTAAGTATCAATTTCTTACTTAATAAATTCTTACCGGCCAGCTATAAAGTTGAAATTATTACAGCAGTGCATCTTGAGGCACGCCACACTCTCGCCGTCGATGTTGCAGATGTCATTGGTGCGCAGCACGTGGTCTGAAGGGCAGACCGAGTCCATCTCCGTTCTGGAATGAACAATACAGACTTTTACCACCATCTGCTTCTGCTTATACCGTCTGTGCATTATCAAAAGATTATTAATAAAAAAATCATCTTTGGGCCCGGGGTTCACCTTCACCATGATCCAGGATTTGGCAGATCAAGTAATTATAGTGGAGCGACTGCCATCTGATCTCGTGATCCTGCTACCAGGGAAACCTGACTTGATTGAATCATGGTTACACATTTAGTCGCCTTAATGTGCAGGTTTCATCACGATGTTGTCCCTCTCCGTAAGTGTGTGATGTGACTGAGAAGATATCCACAGATATACCAACCGTGAGACTATCAAAAGATTATTATTTGTAGGTTAACACAGTAAAGGAAGACAGAGTCGTGCGTCTCACGATAAAATCGATGATATTTTACAGAAAGGTCGGATTAATAGTACACTGAAAAGGATAATGAATGTGGAATAACTGAGAGCGATCTGTCAGAACAGTAGCAAGTGGAACGATGTGGTCTCTGCCTACCCCTTATCAGCCGAAACTCTGGCGACGGAACTCCACACCGTGACGTTGAAACACGTTGCGGAGTACATCAGGTGCTGTGAGGGTCCAGCCCTTAGAATCGAGCCACGAACGAACATTTAACTCGTTCGTGATGTTGGATGTTGGAAGTCCTTAACTTTGATACATTTACCAAGGAACAGTTCGGCCGAAAAGGCGTAGTTTATTGGCGATTCCGGGGGCAACCTTGGGTCTCCGGGGATACCGACGTGACATCCAGCCTGCGGATGTCCTAAGTCAGTGTTACTTTTAAGTATTGAAAATTATTATTTTTATCTATTAGTCTGTTATTAATTTCATAAGTGATATTGTTACACTGCCTACCATCAGGCAGGCCGTAAGCTTGTTTGCCACTTTAGTGGTATAAAAAAACTAAAAAAAATATATATAAATAACAAACAAACAAATTTGATTGGATATAGTGTATCATTCATTGTTATTATAAGTTTTTTATGTATTATATCTATGGGCCTCTGTAGCCTGATATAAATAAAAAATAAAAAATGTATGACGTTACTTATGTAGGTATATTTAAGGCAATTTAACGATCGCGTGCACTCTAAGTTGAATAACCATTTAGAACAATTTACGCAGAGGCTTTATGCGGGACACTTAACGCTGAAGGATTCTATCTTTATTAGTACTAAAGACGATCGTAAAAGGTAAGCTAGAAGAACCTGCGAGACGCTTATCAATGTTTATGACAATAGCTGGTCGATATGTTTTGTTTATTGGCGATAGCACAGTATAAATATAATCTTAGATCTGTTCTAGTAGAGTTGATTTAAGCCCCAAGTTTGACTTACACATTTAACTAGAGGACCCTACCCTATACCTACTTTACCCCTCATCATCACAGCCCGTAACAGTCCACTGCAGGACATAGGGCCTCTCCCAAGAAAGGGGAGGGTATTGCCATAATCTCCCCTACTTTACCCCTACCTACCCTTTTTTTCTTAGTAATAAACCTTCCTCTTGAATCACTCTATCTATTGTTGAAAACCGTGTTAAAATCCGTAGCGGAGTTTTAAAGATTTTAGCGTACATATATCCATACTCGTACATACATAGATACATGAGGACGTACTTCGTGAAGTGACTTTGTTGTATATCATGCAAAGAAGATTATATACATCATCGTCTCTGCCACAGGACGTTCATTGATGACCATATTAGGTATCTGCCTATCCTCCAAAGCCTTCCACACCGATCAACTTCTTTATATTAACTTAGTACCTGTGACTTCGTTCGTATAAAATTCTGTTTTATGTCCCAGAATCATTCCTGCGGGAACCACATTGTATTTATATGTACTATTCTGGGCTCTAAAGCAATGTAGGTAGGTAATTATATCTACCCTAAGCCAATACTACCCCTACCCTACTCTACACTACCTACAATTCTTTTTACACGCAAATCTTCTTACAATTACGTATCCACCAAAAAAGAATTAGCCAAATGGGTACAGCCGTTCTGAAGTGATGTGAAATACAGTTAATTTATTTTTATTAATATATGGTGGTGTGTGGTGCCGCCACCTCAAAGAGTGGTGTGTGGTGCCGCCACCTCAAAGAATAGCACCACCCCATCTCTTCCCGTGGGTGTCGTAAGAGGCGACTAAGGGACAAATCCGAAAGGTGGGCAGCAGCATCTTTCTGGGTAGATTTACATCAACTGCACTGCGATCTCCAACCCGCCTGCCAAGCGTGGAGATTATGGCAATGACCTCCCCTTTCGTGGGAGAGGCCCGAAGTCCTGCAGTGGACTGTTATGGGCTGTGATGATGAATATAGATTAGAAGGGTACTATTACACATTTATTCTATACTAGTGGACTCGGCGCGATTTCGTTCGCGTACACCTACATTACCCCTACCTAACCTTTTTTCTTACTTTTAAACCCTTCCCTTGAATCACTGTATCTGTTGTTGAAAACCTCCTAAAGATCTGTTGCGTACTTGCGTACTTGAAAAGATCTAAGTGTATATAGGGACAGACGGCGGGAAGCGTTTTTATACTATGTATGGATTAGGTTCTCTTTAGTTTATAATGCGTACGGCTAAGGAATGGAACGCTTTGCCTGCGAGTGTGTTCCCTGATCAATATAATCTGGATGCCTTTAAGGCTAGAGTGAATAGGCTGTTCCAAGACGGGCATGCTTCATCTTCGGCCGCATCGTCACTTACCAACAGGTGAGATGGCGGTCAAATGCCTGCCTTATTTGTTACATACAAAAAAAAAAGTTACATTGTTGTAACTTTGTTGTACTGAAATGACTAAATTTTGTTTTAGTACAAAAGTACAATATCCATTGATATCAAGTCTTCCTTTTAGGCCATTCAATATGAGTCAGTGTATGCTGACTCTATTCACAGAGGCTTGATTTACGATCAATATAATAATAGATACTAGAGTATGCACACGCCATTTTAATAATAAAAATATGATAAGATAAAGATCATCATCGTTCTGTAACCCGTTTAAGAATTTACCTACTAGATTAAAAACTGGGTTGCCCGGTTATTTTAGTACTTTTTCCGTAAGTTACGTTTTTGCACAACTAGAGGTAAGGAGGTGGCGTTTGGATCACTTTGCTGTAAGATTGTCTATGTCGTTTGTTTGATACATGGCAAGCAATACACTTTTCCCTGAACGGGTAAAAATATGA
Source organism: Blastobasis lacticolella (assembly GCA_905147135.1). Classification (NCBI taxonomy): domain Eukaryota; kingdom Metazoa; phylum Arthropoda; class Insecta; order Lepidoptera; family Blastobasidae; genus Blastobasis; species Blastobasis lacticolella. The sequence goes on along the minus strand of LR990053.1, from coordinate 15,865,344 downwards.
AGTTAAAATGAAAATAAATAAATATTAATTATTAATTAATTAATTTTATAAACTCAACGACCTGAGTGGTTCAGTGGTCAACATGCCAGTCAGCCACGCAAGAGGTCCCTGGTTCGATTCCCGGCCGGGCAGAAATTAAAATGATCAATTTTAATTTCTGTTACGGGTCTGGGTGTTCTATGTATAATAAGTATGTATTTAAAAGTATATAAGTAGTTTATCAGTTATCCAGCACCCATAACACAAGCTTTGCTTACTTTGGGACTAGAAGGCGCTGTGTGAATTTGTCCACGATTATTTACTATTTATTTATTTATGCTTGGACAATTCACACAACGCCATCTTGCCCTAAAGTAAGCAAAGCTTGTGTTATGGCTAATGAACTACTTCTGCGAGCTGCGTGGCTTGCCTATTGCCACTTTTATTTCAGACTCTGGAGCCCACGTTAAAATAAGCTTCTGAATGAAGGCAACGCAATCGAACATGTTGAAAGATGTTCACAGAATGGCTAAGCCAAGTACATACTTCTAGATTTTATATTTTAAAACATCGTTTACGGGTTTTTACCGCGTACCCACTCTAGTTAAGCACCCCGATATGGTCACGGAACGATGAGGGATATGTGAAAATAACCTTTGTTAGTGTCGTGCTCGTTATGGATACCTATTTATGAGTTTTAGTTTTAAGTTGATGGTAGACCAGATAATTTCTATTTTTTGCGTTTACGATTGCGATAGTTCTACGGGTGAGATACTCTACCTTGTAATAGAAATGCATTAATAACCCTTCAGTGTGTATAAACTGTCAGTTTGCTCTACAAATAAACCTTAGCCACCTTAAAAGTGCATTATTCATCGTGGGAAATTTGCAACTGCAGCAACGGTGATAGTTAAAAACTTAAATTTTAGTGCTTTATAGCATCCGTTACTCCAATAGTTGCATTCACTAATTGACTACAGTGTTCATATCTCATAATCACGCTCGTTAACTTCTTGGAAGTACTTCAAACAGTCGTTTCTCGCAACACCCTATTTATATCTGGAGTTGTTACGTACTAGGGCTGTTACCGAGACGGTTTTAACGGAGCGGGAGACGGAATCGGAAGTTTTACATTGCCCCTAGTGGCTATAGGTAGCAGTGACTACTTTCCATCAGGTGGCGCTATGAGTGGACCGCTTGTTTAAAGAAACAAGCGGTATGATATAAAAAAATTATCGGAGCCGATGCCAGATTCGCGTCTTTCCATCAGGTGGCCCGTTTTGTTTGTCTACTATATGATACAAAAAAATTATCGGATTCGATACCGATAATGTTTAGAACAGATAAATAAGGTATTTTACTCTATAAACGAAGCAAAATCCCTACATTATTTTTACTGTGCTAAGCAGAATTAACCTGAATATCCGATGTTTTTATCGTCTTTCGTCTGTATTTTGGTATGAGGACTCTAAGAAGTCTGAGGTGTTCGCATGAATTGTTACCACCTCTTCATCTATTTCTGCCGCCAAGCAACAGTGCTTGTATTGTTGCGTTCCTGTTTGAAGGATAATGTTTCCACAGTGACACGGGTCTGTATTTTTATTATATGAAACCTAACCGCTTTCTTTTCTATCAGGCTTCTGTTCGTTTGTCATCGTGTGGGAATAGTATAGTTCTAGGGGTAGCAGTGTGGAAGACTTTTTAATTTATACTATGTATTTTATATGTTTGAGCATGTATTTTATGTGTATGTTTCTTGTATTTTAAATGTAGGTATTAGTGTCTGTTTTTACAGTGACTATAAATATTTAATGCGTACCTTAATCAATGTTATTTCGTTTATAAAACCTCAGGCTCAAAATCCGGCTCTAAGTTCCGGGTTTCCTACCCCATCAGTGTCAAAGTCGGAGTTGGATGTTCCAATATCCGATTGAATGCTATCGTCGTCGAAAGATCTTTCGCAGCCGAAACTGCGGAACATCCTTAGTATGGCACTGTATGATGTGCATTACTCAATTATGGTGCATCGCACTCCATTCATTGGCAGTCGTTGACCCTGCAGTTTGGATTTTGTAAGGATAATTAAGGATTATTTTCGGAATTTAGCACGGACCGAGGGTTCATAATGTTTATGTAACTTATGACGCAATAAATAAATAAATAAATACGATGAGACGAGATGTAAAGTCATACTCAATAAAGAAATTTTGACTTTTGACTTTTTTGACTGTTACTTTTTGATACAACTTATCGGTTAAAATCACAGGTGAGCTTGGTATATATAAATGACTAGTGGATCCGGCGCGACTTCGATTGCGTGGCGACCTATATATGTATACATACCCCATCTAAAAAATTTTCTTGCTTATAAACCTTCTTCTTGAATCACTCTATCTGCACCCGTATTAAAATGCGTTGAGGATTTAAAAAGATCTACGCGTACATAGATACTAACGACGGGAAGCGACTTTGTTTTATACTATGTATAAATAGATAATTATACAGTATAGATAGACGCTAATGCATCACAGCCCATAACACTCCACTGCAGGACTTAGGGCCTCTCCCACGAAAGAAGAGGTTGTTGCCATAATCTCCACGCTTGACAGGCGGGTTGGAGATCGCAGTGTGCAGTAACAATATAACAATGCAAACGCTGCTGCCCATTGTCCAGCCTACGGAGACTCTAAATCTTTTGTCTCGAAAACATTAGTCGCCTTGTACGACACCCACGAGTGTAAGGGGTTGGTGCGGTGCTATTCTACTCTGCCGGACACCACACGCTCATACATTGGAGTGAAACTAAGTCCTTACCTACTTACAGCACACATTTTCAAATCAATCACATGCGTAGTTCATTTTACGTACTTGTAACATTGTGCAACCACAGACGTAATACGTAGTGTATTGAAATCGGCTTTCAATGATGTTTTTAAAGCGTGCTATCAAAATTTGGACAAGTAACCAAGGTAAAGCAAAACATGGTGCAATTAGTTCGTTACTTTCGTCATTGAGGTCCTTTCATTATAAACATTTTTGAAATTCGTATTTTCGTTTTGATTTTCATTGCCGTGAAACTTTACTTCCAGTAAAAAAAAGTATGAAGTTTATGACAGAAATAATTTTTGTGTCAAAAAATCGAGACTGAAATTGAAGCTGTTTAATTTATGATATAATAATATATTTATTAACGAGACAACAGTGGTCCATTTGTTGTTAGTAAATCTTAGACTATGTTAGCAAAATTTATAATAACAAATTCTTCTCTCATTCTGCGGCGAAACCCAAAACGATAGGTTATTTGGGGGGGGGGGGGGGGGGGGTGAGGTATGTTATTTAAAATACTTAATAGTTCACTGGTTAGGATGCAAAATTAGCGGAAGTCTCATTTTAAAAGAAGAAGAAGATTTGACAATATTTTTGATGACATAAGTCAAAGTCACAAAGTCGCACAGTTTCAATTTTAATTTCAATTTCTTTATTTCGCATTCCACCAATAGTTACAATTCCAGAGAGAGGTTAATAATTGATAAGATACCTATATGTCATTCGGCACAGGTTATTTGTACGCGATATCAGGAGAATGCGTATAGCTTGTATCGAAATAACTATTACGCATTTGCACTTTCGGAAAACACCAATACAATTTATAACAATTTTCCTAGGTTACTTGAGTTACCTAGGTATTATTAACGGATAACTAACATTACTCTTACAACAACTTCCACTTACATCGATCCCGATCAATGATAAAAAACGCCTGGTACCTACCTATTTCGAAATAGGTAAACCTTACGCGCGTTACTTATATCCAGCATATCCGTTCTTCGTCAAAAAATCACACATACTGGTAAAAAAGAGCACCACACTTCCGATTCTTCCGTGTGAGACCGTAACTCACTACAATCTCCAGCCCGAAACAAACCTTACTCCTAACCACTTACGGAGTAATATCCAGGGGATCAGTCGGTTCTTCCACCACGTAACCGTCTTCCTGAGACGCTACCAAGGCCACAGGATATATGAGGAGCAAAGCCGCGCAGGCCGCGGGGCTCGACTGCGCGCGCATCGCGACTGCGTTCGCCCGGTATTATGCGCTTGCGCTGAGCGCGAGCCGTGGTTAGGGCTGGCACCTTGGGAGATTGGGCACAATATGCGGATGTGTTTTTTTTTACTATTTAGAGAGCCAGATGAGCAGACAGCCGCCGCTGTGGTAGGTTGTAAGTTTTATGTAGGTAATGAAAATGCAGAATCCAGGTGCGTGTCAATGAGAAAACTAAGATTAAATTTAAATGCCTTCAAGGCTACAGTAAATAGGCTGTTCCTAGACAAGGATACTCCATCTTCGGTCTCATCGTCACTTACCAACAGGTGCGATTGCGGCAAATACCTGTCTAGCTAGTCTAATATAAAAAAATCATGGCTGTAATTGCCTCTAATCCTTCAAATTGGAATGGCACGATGCAAACATTGTTGTTGGGTGGCAGAAATAGATAAGGCGGTGATGAATCGCCCAGACCAAATAAATTACCGCCAAAATGGGCAGGCCGGTCAGGAGTACGCTCAATCGGCGTAAATATTTGCAAAGATTATGAATGTAGAAGAGGCAGTAGAGCTGTAGTAGCGTAGCGTGGGGTACGATCGTAGCTTGTGGCTCTCGATAGACTGCCTACCACTGTAGCCAGAATGTATGTCAATCCTCAACGATGTTTTTATATGATTTTGTACTCGACATTATGAAGTACCCACTAAATATTTCTCCAAAGTTTCGGTTGGCAGCCCTACTCTCGGCTAGTCAAAGCCAATGTGCACGCTCCTTCGGGTGCGGTACTGCGGTGTTATGCTTTTAGGTCTATAGCTGTGTTGTAGATTACGGGGTGATTTAGTTGGCGGTTTCGGTCGCCAGCGGTTCTCAAACTGTATCAAAGAGTAGGTAATAGGATGGCAACAAGTGTTAGTGTAGTAAAATTGGAAAATGTACACGAATATGTGGACTGCGATTAGTGGTAAAATAGTCCCATCTACCATATTAATACCGACAATTTGTCACTTGTGCATCTTGTGGTCTCGCTTGGAGTCCACAATCTTATTTATTTATTTTTATTTATTTAACAGTTTATTGTGCACAGGAAATACATAGTTTATCGTCGTTCTTTTCGTCGTCGGTCGAACGTAAAATCCGAATTTTTGCCCGGACGAAGTCGCGGGTAAAAGCTAGTGCCTTCCAATATGTCAATGGTGTAATGCCTAGGAGTAATAATTATGAGGTATGTCGAGAGAGTCAGCTACTGTTGCTGTTGCCAATGTAAGAAATGACTATCACTGCATTTTATAAAACAAAGTCCCACGCTGCGCCTGTCTGTCTGTCTGGTCGCGATAAACTCAAAAACAATTGAACGGATTTTGAAGAGGTTTTAACAATTTTTTAGAGAATTACCTCCAGTAGGTTTATATGTATAACACATACATATGATAATTGAGTAATCTAGAAAAAAAACCGTGTTTCGCAATACTGGCATCTCATACTTATATTCATAGTCAGGCTCTACCTTGGTAGAAACACGGAAGACATTGCCAATGCATTCTGCATGGTTGAATAATTAGAAGCCTCTGTTGAATAATGATTAATTGGCAATTTGCCAGCTTGTGAGAGAGCATGCATATAAGCTACTTTAGGAATAGCGTACTGGTCGTTCCGTGCGGTTTTCACCCGCGCGCAATTGGGATCTCTGCAAACGTGAAACTATCCGGCGGGATATTGTTACTGGCATCGGGACACTTGCGCAAATCCATTTACGTGAAAGACACTGGCGCAAATCCCTTGCGCGAATGGACCCTTGCGTTAACGCACATATGCGCGAAAGACATTTCTTCGTAGAATAGTTGCAAATAAACATAACTTACTTTATGTCCCAGAAAAGTAACAGAGTAGGTATAGGTTTTAAGACTTTCGTGGTTATTCACTACACTTTCACTACACATATTATCGGTTAGTATTTAAACGGTATTAGTACTATCAATACAACATGGAGTTGTTCAAGAAGAAGCTGAAAAGGTTTGTACGGGGTTGGCAACGCGTAGGCGATTCCCTTGGTATTGCAAACGTCCATAGGCTGCAGTGACTGCTTACCATCAGGCAGGCCGTAAGCTTGTTTGCCACCTTAGTGGTATAAAAAAGGGTATAGAACTAGGGCCTAATTCTCGTGTTGTGAAACATCGAATTCGAAATTTATTCTTGAAACATATCTCCATTAAAAATGAATGTCTATTGCAGTCAAACATTTATTCAACTATCTTCGACAGACGTATATTGTTGAGGATAATTTTCAGTGACGTATAAATACAGTTTTTTGGCTAAAGAAAATGTTGAATTTGAGGTCATAGCGCTAAAATCGCCCCCTGGGGGCTATTTTTGAAATCCCTCGCGAGCGCTCGCTTTGTAATGCCTGTATTTTCTGCCTTTAGCGACTTACAACGAGGATGAAAGAGATAGCGTACGCTACGCGAGCCGAGCGTTTCAAAAATAGGAATGCGGGTAAAGGATAACACCCACTTTGAGAACCGCAGCTCCGCCGAGTAGCGATGGACGGAAATAGCGTCTGGAGTGCGCGCGAGTGGCGTTTCGGCCTCACGGACGAATGGAAGTACGGAACGCGGTGGCCATCGTTGCTGGTGGTATTCGGACAAGACATAGAAACCTGTTCGACCCACTTCACTTTTCTCTCGTCTCTTCATTTTGTTCAATTTAAATATTATTTTATCTTTGGTTTTACTTATATATTGTATCCAGTTTTAAGTTCATATGTTTATTTTATGGTTTTGTATATGTATTTAGTATGTGCTTCCGGACTATAGTTGCATAAATGTATATCCCTCCTCCTTTTTACTGAAGTAGTTTTGTATTTTTTTTTGTCTTTCTTTTCCTGCACCGCCTACCTTTCTCAGGCTTAGATTATCCCGGTTGACTGGTAGATAAGGCTATTTTAGCTTTAAGTCCGCCATTGTACTTTTGTGCATAAAGCTTTAATAAATAAATAAATAAATAAATAAACCCAAACAAGACAACGCTTTCTCCAAAGCGACATTTGAAACGAGCCAACACAGGGTCTATATCAAAAGTGGTGTTTTCATCAGGTGGCTCGCTTAAATGTTTATCTCCCTCTGCTAAGTAAGTTCAAATGAAAAATGATTTTTCATAGCAAGCTTTTATTACACGTTCTATATGATCAGTCCCAAAGAAGCCCAAACTCGATGGGTTTACCATGCGTAGTTTAAAATTTCCTATGGCCACTTTCCGTCTCCATCATCAGATAAGCGCGATAGTATCATAACATTCCCACCGAACATACATAAACACCAATCGAAGACGGGAAATGGGTTATATTGTAATGTCGGAGGACTCTTGTGCACCTTGTGTCTACACAAGTTCTACTCAACATACCTACAACTCGCGGGCCTCGACTGGAGATCACTCGGGGCCATTAAGTCTGATAGGTTATGGCGTTCCTGTCATTGTTTAAGTTGTAAGTTGTTCTTGTTGTATCTGTCAATAGTTTCTATGATATCCGCGAGCAATACTGAATGGTCCTCAAACATGCAGTTTTCGCAAAAAAGATTAAGGCGAAAATTGTGTATTATTTCACATAGTAGGTTCGGCGGCCTGTAACTATTTTTAAAATTAGAAATTTTTTTTAGGGTATCTTAGTACTAAGGAATATGCGCAGGCATCACTTGGGAGAAATTTCCATGTTTTCGAGCACCGTATGGTAACTGCGATAAATCGATCGATTTGTTTATTTATCTATACGATGCGCGGGCGCTCACGGTCGCCCCACTGACACACTGGGGCGGGGTTATGCAATAGCTTTACATAGGAATTTTAATACCACAAAAATTACAGATACCTATAGGTACTCAACAAACCCTAAAACATTAATACATAACTGCAGGACTTAGTTCCTCTCACACGAAAGGGGAGGTTATTGCCAAATTGTATTGGGTGCCAATACCCCGGTATTTTACTATTTTGTAACCTTTCAGCTGTCTCTGCCAACAAGTATACTTAACTAAGTGTACAATACCCATTCATTGTTAGTAGTAAAGTTTAAACTAAGGGTTAGTAAAACTTATTTCATAGCTTTCTGAGTTTCCCATTTTTTTTGGTCCCAGTAACACCTTGGCGGAATTGGTATCACAAGAATCCATGGCAAGGAAAACGCTGGATCTGGTTGTGTCGGTACGCTGGAGATTTTGGTTATGGCTTCAGAAGATGATGATGACGACGATGAGTATCTGCATGAACCTGCAGGATATTGTAAAGTAACTATGCAGTCAAACAGTCACGTAATTACAATCATTATTGTAAAGGTAAGCATCAAGATTTACTAGCAGAAAATAAATAAAGCTACAAAGCTTTAAGTCCACCTTTGTACTATTTTGTGCATAATATATTAAATAATAATAAATAATAAAATAACTCAGACCAAAACTAAAAAAGATTTCCGCATACGTCAAGGATACTCAACAATAAAAAGAAAGTACTCATTTGTCCTACAATCCGCATATTAGTGAAAACGCCAGAAATATCAGCAGTACACAGTTTTAATGGTAACATTGCCCTTGCGACGGTTAACTCGAGTCGTTAACACTTGAAAAGTCAAAACATTATGCAAATCGGTGCAAATACAGCCATTGGCGTGGGCAACGATTGCGTATTGGTACTGTGGATACGTAGGTAGGTACATAATTTGTGTTGGCGTACTGTAATCGGAAAAAATCGATCGATACCTACCAAATTCTGTTAGCATCTAGCAGTAGATTATATAAGTACTAAGAGGATAAAGCTTTACGTCATGTCTTACGTCATGGGCGGTTTATTTAGCTGTGAGAGTAGCGAAGGACTTTAGGTATAGTTAAATCGCAGATCTGTACATTACTCGCTGCGCTCAGTAATGTATTCCTGAGAGAGAGAGAGAGAAAGCTTTTGGCACAGATTAAAAACTGGCTACCATAAGCAGCACACACGTAATAAAAAAAACTATCTTTCATAACGACGCACTCAGTGCACGGTAGCGGAAGTACCTGCGGACTAGGACTACCTACCTAAATAAAGTAAGTAAGTACTTATATTTTATAACTAGATGTGCCTGCGACTGCTACAGAATTTTTGGTATGTCTTATATTGATATTGAGCAACACAGTAGTCTGGTGAAGAACTCTTGTAAGAAAAGAAAGCTTTTTACTAGAGATGAAACGGATAGTTGTTTGGCCGGATACCGGATACCGGATATCCGGCCAGCCTCCTAGCCGGATAGCCGGATATCCGGCGGCCGGATATTCACAGGTCATAGTGTCTGAACAAGTTTGTACAAGCTGACTCTATACGACTGCATATGTTTATGTAATTTAAAGTTTTTGTTTAATGTGAATAATTTGAACGTTGAACTGAACAATGCTTCCGCCCACCAATGGATTACATATTAGCCAACAGTTTCGTAGAGGATAAACGACATCGTATACTACCTCTAAATATAAAGAAATTCATATTTTAATCCAGGATAATATGTTTTCATATCTATAATATCAATATAAATATATCTTGATTGACTTTAAATTATTACACTTAGTACATTATAATACTAAACAGCACTTGTCAAAACTACACACGAGAAAAATGCGTATTTATGCAGATCAGCGGGTGTCACCCTGTTAGGCAAAGAGCGTAATGTCCACACTCGTGGAAGTTTCAAAGTCACACCTATGCCCGAGAAAATTTAAGAACGCTCAATGCGATGGTGTGAGCATGTGCTCCGCCGCCCCAAAGATCACCTTAGTGCAAGTAGCCCTAAATTTGGCGACGACGACTCGCTGACGCGGAAGACACTTACCCACACGCCACCTCTCTGACGGCGGACCAACGGGACCTGAAGAACAATATTATTGACGCTGCTACTGCTCAAAATAGAAAGAAATGGAGGAAGCAGACAAGGAAAGTTGACTCCAGCTAATGGAATAGGCATAGTGCAAAAAGAAGAGACCAGAAAACTATTAAAAATTTTTGCTAACCTACCAAATGAACGATACGAGTAGAAAAGGTGCCGATGCCGACATAATCAATAGTTCTTTGATTAATATTTATGGTTTTTAAACGTTTTGATACGACTTTTTACTCGACTGCATCAGAAGGGCATATATTTCCGATGAGCAAAATCACTTTTATGGGCTTTTCATACATTTTTTACTATCCGGTATCCGGCCGGATATTAACGCATTATCCGGTATCCGGCCGGATAGTAAATTATGGCCGGATAGGCCGGATACCGGATAGTGGCCGGATATCCGTTACATCTCTACTTTTTACTTTGGATTTGAAAATTTCCAAGTTATATCAAAAGATAGTAAATCAGGTAAAGAGTTCCGTTGCGGTTCGTACAATATACCTATGTTGAAGAAAAGTGGTTTACATACATACGCTCGAAAAACATAACCCTCCATCTGTCGCAGTCGGATAAAAGCAGATAATTTCAGCAAAGAAAGACTGAAGTTTTAGATTTAGAGTTTTATCTAAGCGTCTTCCTCCACTCCCGTCCCATTGGCGAGTAAGTATACAATAGAAGGTATTGGATTTTCATGAAAAATATCATTTGGCTATATCTGACTTCTAGCCCCGGAAATTATAAGGAAAATCGTTTGCATTTACATGTCTACAATGATTCACCGACTACACTGGCTGGCAGTCAATGATTTCTTGTTTTGTTCAAACAAAGTAACCAACATAATTTGAAAAATAAAAGATGTAGCATTGATTTTGGCGGTGCAGGATAATGTTGCCGCCAATATTGGCAAGCAAAGATGGAAAGAAGGTAGAAAAGGGTAATTGGCCTGGCCAGTTGTTGTGACCAGGGGACCAAGGGCCCGACAGTTGATCGTCAGAAGTTATATATATGCCGTGGAAGTTGGCACATTTCTCTAGCGCGATGTAGGATTGTTAGCACCATCTATGTGCGGATGCTTGCCAACCTTGTGTTCGGGTACTCGTAATGTGATTTATCGTTGAGTCTTCCCTATTGGAGCAGTAGAGCGATAGATGTCGCCACATTGATTACGCATACACTGTTAGTCATTATGTTTTAGTAGGAAATGATGAGACCAAAACGACCAAATCTACAGTCACCTAATTTAAAAGGATAACGTGGCTTCGAAAGATTATATTTTTATTTGACGTCCTGAGTGGTTCTGTTAGTTACATGCCTGTCTGCCACGCAGAGGTCCTGGGTTCGATTCCCGGCCGACTAAAACAATAACACCCATAGCACAATTTGCTTACTTTGGGGCTAGATGGCGTTGCGTAAATTTGTCCTAGCAAATAAAAAAACACTTGCCTATTAGCTATTTATTTACAACGGCATAAATGTGAAGGGTTGTAAGGATTTATGTAGGATAGATGTTTGTACGGTTTGACGCATATGAGTGTACTCGAATCGCTCTGTCTATTGGTGAAAACTAGAGATGAAACGGATATCCGGTTGCTATCCGGTATCCGGCGTATCCGGCCTTAATTTACTGTCCGGCCGGATACCGGATAGTAAAAAATGTATGAAAATTCCATAAAAATGATTTTGCTCATCGGCTTCCTTCATTTCAGGTCTCGTTGGACCATCGTCAGCCAGGTGGCGCGTGGGGCCTTCCGCAGCAGTGCGTCGTCGTCGAGAAATTTAGGGCTACTTGCACAATAGTGGTGTTTGGGGTGAACGAGCACATGCCCGTTCGTTTTTTCTTATTTGTTCCGAGTGGCGTGTGTCGGTGCCCGGTGTCTCGCCGGTGTAAGGGCTCGTTTGCGCTGATCGGTCTGTATGCGTCGCCCCCTACCTGAATGAGCTCGCTTAATTTTCCTTTTGCTTTCCTTAAGATTGTTGACGTTTGAAAACAGATTAATTAACGTAATACTAATTCAATAAATACTTTTTTCATTTTCATTTTCTTTGTCGGCATTCTCTAATTTTCTTTGGGATATATGAGACTTTGTAACTTCCACGAGTGTGGACATTAGATACGTACTTTTCGCAACAGGGTGACACCCGCTAACTAGCGAAAAAAATGTGCATTTCTGTCGTGTGTTGTTTTGACAAGTGTTGTTTAGTAAAACATTTTTTCCAAAGTCAATCAAGATTTATTCTGGATCAAAATACAAATTTCTCTATATTTAGAGGTAATATACGAAGTCGTTTGTTCTCTGATATGCTGGGTAAATGTGTAAGCCCGTATTTCGAAACTACGAATCCTTTCGAGGTCGAAAGATTTGTTCAGTTCAACGTTCAAATTATTCTCATTGAAGGAAGACTTGAAATCTCGTAAAAACATGCAGTCGTCTAAAGCCCACCCCACGATTACAGTTTGCAGAAACTTGTTCAGAGACTAAGTTCAGCCGAATATTCGGCCTCCAGATATCCGGCTATCCGGCTAAGAGGCTGTCCGGATATCCGGTATCCGGTATCCGGCCAAATCACTATCCGATTCATTTCTAGTGAAAACCGAAAACCGTTCAGAACTTTTTTGAGTTTAACGCGAACAGACAGATAGACAGACGCGGCATAGGACTTCTAAACAAAGTATAAAAAAAAATAGTAGACAAATTCATACAAGCTTGTACTATGGGTGTTAGCTAACGTATATACTACTTATATACTTTTAAATACATACTTATTATACATAGAACACCCAGACCCGTAACAGAAATTAAAATTCATCATTAAAATATCAGCCAGGCCGGGAATCGAGCCCGGGACTTCTTGCGTGGTAGACCATTGAACCACTCAGGTCGTCATAGGACTTCTAAACATGGTATAAAACAAAGTCGCTTCCCGCCGTCTGTATGCATGTACGCTTCCATCTTTTAAACTACGCAATGGATTTTAATACAGTTTTGAGATAGAGTGATTCAAGGAAAAGGTTTAGTAGGCAAGAAAAACCGGTAGGTAGGGGTAAAATAGGGGTATTCAAATAAAAATTAAACAAAAATAACAAGTTAATTAAAAATTACAACATACCTACTTATAGTAAATGGGTACAAATAAAATCAAGGCTACATATTTACAAGACTTGCACAAATAATAATAGGTACTTAATTCTAGTTATTGATAGTTTGGACACCTAAACTAAGTAAATTATTTACTTGTATCTTAGGCATCCAGGTTAGTAGGTCTAAATATATAGGTTAATTCTTACATGTATTTTGTGAAACAATAAATTGTTTAAATTGTATGTATAGGGTACAGTAGGATGAGATTTAAGTACTAAAACTTACGTACTATGCTTATAGTTAACCAACAACTTCTAGTATTTTCTCTGTTTCCTCGTACAATTAAATTTATTCATATGGTGGATACGTAGGTTGCGATTTAATTTGTTATAAAGATAAGTGCCAAGGAAACAGAAAAACCTGTGAGAGTGCTGTGTGCGGAATAATTAATTGTTGCACACCATGTCCGCACGTCTATGACTTGTTTCGGGATTGAAGGGCACTAGGGAGTGTTTTTTTATAACCATTTGCAAAATGCATAATTGGCGAACTGAAAGAACGTCACATTCATGTAGCAATTGGGTCGTCGGATAGCGGAAGGGTCGGAAGGTACTAACTTTTAAGATAGCTCTGTGTGCTCTTTCCAAGTCAATAATAGTTGTTTTATGTGGGCCACCCCATGTTGTAATGCAGTATAGAAGTAAAGATTGGCACAGCGCAAGGTAAACGGATCATCGTAAAGCCTCATTGGCAGCATGTCTAAGGTTTTTGAAGACGTATATTAGTTTACGCATTCTTGTAGTAAGGGTTTCGATGTGCAACTTAAAATTTAAATGTTGGTCAATAATCACGCCTAGATAGGACATTGACTTGGTAGAGCTAATTTTAGGACAGGAGCAGGTACTATTTTGTTTGAGCGGGTCGGTCGTTAGACAGGAATGAGCAACAATATCATACATGTTTACTGGAGGCTGGGTAGAGGAATTATAAAAGAAAGTCATGTACTTGGTCTTGTCGGTATTTAGTGTAAATGCATTATTCTTGAGCCATCGGGATACTGAGTAGAAACCCTCTTGCGCTTGTCTGAAAACTTCGGTCCAACTATTGTCGCTAAAAAGTAGGGCAGTACCGTCAGCGTATGTAAGTATTCTACCATTAGTGAGAGGGAGTGAGCATAACTCGTTGACATAAATTAGGAATAATATCGGACCCATGATACTTCCTTGGGGAATACCGTATTCAGTGGGGAGTTCCTCGCTAATTATATTGTCAATAGAAACACGTTGAGTTCTATCAGTGAGATAGTCTTTTATCAGGCGATGGGGTAACCATCGTATTCCCAGGATTTGAAGTTTGTCGAGAAGAATAGGGATTGTTACCGTGTCAAAAGCCTTGGCAAGGCCTAAAAAGATAGTTAAACATTTTTTTTGGGAGTCGAGTTGCGTCACAAGATAATCAGTGAGATTGTCGACCGCGTCATTAGTAGATCGTCCTGATCGAAATCCATATAGCGATGGTGCTAGTAGTTGATTACATTCCAAGTATTGTACGAGTCTCTTATAGATTATCCTTTCTAGTATTTTCGATAAAGATGGCAGTAGGGTGATGGGTCTGTAGTTATTGACACAGCTCTTGTTCCCTTTTTTGTGAATGGGCTTAATTTCTTAATATTGTTGACTGTCTGTACGGTGCGAAAGAATCCATTCAGAAAGAGCTCTTGGGCGATTCGCAACGCGGTCCGAACCGCTCGCGGTGTGAATCGACTAAAGACCCAACATTTTATTCCTTTGTCATCTGCAAGCAATTTAATCTCGCCCGGGTCTACAATGTTGGCGCGGATTTAAACAGGTATAAAGGTTCAATGTGGTCTCTGCCCACGTCTACATATTCGCATGTAGAGACTTCCACTACTTGGCTGTACGCATTGAGGGGAAGCGTGTGTGTATATGATACACACATTCGCCGTGTGGTGTCCGGCAGAATAGAATAGCATCAACCACTTACACTTGTCGGTATCGTACAAGCCGACTGTTTTCGAGGCAAATCTTTTAGAGTCGCCGTAGGCTGGAAAATGGGCAGCAACGTTTTCCTTTGCTATATTCATTTCATTGCAATCCCACCCTCCTGCCAAGTTTGGAGATTATGACAATAACTATCGCTTTAGTGGGAGAGTCCCTAAGTCCTGCAGTGAACTGTTAAAGGCTTTTTTTATGCTATTTGATGACATACGAGCAGACAGAGCACCTGATGGTATGTCAATATATGTCGACATAATATCTACAATTCATACGTTTAGATTGTAGTGAACAAAAATGCAGAACCGCAGGTGCGTTTTCACTGTGAGGACTAAGATGAAATGCCTCATGCCAGAACACAACAATGCAAGCATTGTAGCTTCACGACAGAAATAGATCACCAAGCCCTAATAAAACATGCCGCTCAAACTCATAGTATGCTTCAAGCCCTAAAAGAGAAGCACGACTTATCACAGCAGCTACAAGACCTAAAACAACGATACAAAAGTCCGAGGTCTTCAAGTGCGTTTTTAATCAAAACCTGGCAGAAAAGCTAGATAATATGACACTTGAGATCTTTTTGACGTTCATAAAGTTGAGTCATAAGTCTTTTAAAAGTTCCTACTCTCATACGTAAGGCGCTCATAACGCAAGATATAACCTTCGTAAGCTGGTCATCATGCCCTGTCAGAGACTCTACTCTTGTCACTTGCTTCTTTAAGTGTCAGCAGTATGGACATGCAGCAAAATCTTGTCGTCAGGCTAATATCACGTGCGGCCATTGTGGCGATCTAGGCCACTCACTAAACGACTGCACAAAAAATAACTGAGCCAGCAAAATGCGCGACGTGCTCGCGCTTCAAAAAGCCGAGCAACCATTAAACAGGTGCTCCTGAATGTCCCGCCAAGCTAATGGCCGAAAAAAGGTACATAAACACTGTAGATTATGGGGGCGCCTAAGAGCGCCAAATATAGTTATTCGTTTTAGAACTTTCTTTGTGCGAATGACGGATTATCACTTTAAGGTTTTAGATAATTTATCTGTATCCGAGTCAAGGTCTTGTGATGTAGAGAACTGCATACAATTTGTTTCCGCTTACCGTAATCCATTAACCATACTAACACAAAACATACGTAGTATCTTTAAAAAAATCGACAACTTTACCGCATTCCAATAGCGACTAAACATTGCCTTTGGCATCATTGTTTCAACCGAATGCTGGCTAAATAACCAGTACAATGTGCCCATAATGGAAGGCTACAAACAGTACATTAGTAAAATAATTTACAATCAGAATGACGGGGTAGTAGTTTACATTAAATATACTTTGGGTGTGACCGTTGAAGAACACAATATGAGAGATTGTAATCGAATTCTTATCAAAATTGGCACAGATGTTGCTATACTGGCCTTATACAGGCCACCTTCTTTTAGGCAAACAGATATATTTATAGAGTCATTAAACGAGACACTACAAAGCTTATCATCTTTCCAAAATATATCTCTAGTGGGAGACATAAGCTTGAATATACGTCCAGAGCGATCAGATGCAGCTGGTCCCGAATATCGTGACTGTGTCATTTTCATGGCTTACTTTCAGCGCACACATTCCCTACCCATCAGAGCGGCTCTAGTTTTGACCATATCAAGCTTAAATCTAATCATCAATCAATTGTACTAGTGACTAACTCCACAATAACCGATCATAATGCTGTAATACTAACCTTAAATCTTAAGACACCGTATGTATGTATGTCGTGCCGTGGGTATGTCGAACAAAAAGATTCGCCAAGTTAAAAACGATTTATGTAATATTTAGCCCAGTTTACATTTCTGCTAACGCGAATAGTAGTATGTCTTACTTAATAAAAACCGTACAGCAAGCTATTCAGAACAGTACAAGCTATGTAAAATCGAGCAACAAAAATTACAATATAAAACCTTGGATCACGCCAGGTCTCATCCGCTGTATGAAACATACAGCGGATAAATTGCACAGTACGTCAGTGCTGATCAAAAAAATACCAGTTACGGAGTTCCCTAAGAAAGTATCTTGGGTCCTACTCTATTTTTAATTTATATAAATTACCTCTGCAACCTTCATTTAGACAAGGGCACAATCATATCTTACGCCGATGGTATAGCTCTCCTTTTCTCGGCAAGTTCGAAAGAGGAATCCTACGAATATGCACAGAGGGGTTTTAATGTAGTAAATAATTGGCTACAGCAACATCTAATATTAAATATTAAATGTAGAAAAGACCAAATATATTAAGTTTTCCATGCGTAAATTCAATCCTGCTCAAACAATTCCGAAGCTATATGCCAATTACTGTGACCTGATGACCAACGAGTGTAAATGCACTGAAATAGCAAAAACAATTTAACTTAAATATTTGGGGGTAATATTTGATGAAAATCTGACAATTAAAAGGAAGCACTCTGCGGCAGAATCCGTAAATCAATATATGTTTTTAAAAAAATGCGATCTATTTCTAACTTTAAGCTAATAAAACAGGGTTATTTCTCACTTTGCCAATCACTATTAACCTACTGCATTACGTCGTGGGGTGTGGTAGGTAAAACGTTATTAATAAATATTGAAAGAGCCCAGAGAGCCGTTCAAAGGTTTCTACTTTCGTCCCTTCCTCTATCCAACGGTGTTGCTGTATAAAGCTAGTAATATATTAACTGTAAGACAATTGTTTATATTAAACACGGTATTAAAACAACACTCAGCCCTTCCATATAGCACGGAAATTATTAAATCAAGACGGAAATATATTGTTTGCCCTCAAAATGCAACAAAACATGTATTCTCATCAAGGTTTTACATGTTCCCTGGACCGCTTCTCTACAACAGATTAAATAGAAAATTACGTCTGTATTGTAACTGTTACAGTAGTTGTAAGAAAATTGTTCAAAAAGCTCGCCAAAAAATGTCATATGAAAATAAAGAGAAATTACTGTTAGTTCTAGGTTAATTTAGTATAAAATATCGAATATATTATAAATATATAATATTGCTTTTTTGATTTGAATCAACCAGGCGCACCCCTCACGCTTGAGACAGAGTCCTACCACCTGATATGCGTGGAATCAAAATTCGCGTACGGTGACATGGAATGGAAGACAGGCACAAGGCAAGGTATGTAAATTAGTACTTCGTGTCTGTCGTGTTCATCTTATGCTGAAAATTATGGAAGTATTCTTAAAGTTCGTTTAATTGGTTATTTAGCTAATCTATGCGCGCAGGAACGTCAATATCCTGGTTGCGCATTCCACTAGGCTACAGACAACAGCGCCTTCATGGGAACTGTTATGTTCGTTAGTTAAGAGGCAGCTTTACAAATGGTTTGTTACTGTACATCTATGTTTATGGTCAGTCGTACCGATCTCTGTCTTCTCTCTGCGTGCTGGTCTCTTTTAATGTTAATCCTATGCTAACCTTAAATACTTAATAAACTAGTGACACTACATAAATAAGCCCTTCATTTACCACACCAGTTGCTAAAATAAGAGGAAACGGTCTTCAACGTTTTTCTGATTTTCTATTCAATTTGATACATTCAATATTTGTGACAATTTGAAATATTATTAGTATCCAAATTTACATATATTAGTGTTTTAAATAATTTGAATAAGTAGTTCATCATCATCGTCCTAGCGCTTATCCCGGCCTCTACCAGTGTCCGCTTTCCTACAATTTATTCTCTACTTCGCCCGGTCTTCGGCATTCTCGCGTCGTACGCGCCTCTCGCATCCGACTCAGCGATGTCAATCCATCGCTTCTTGGTTCGCCCACGGGGCCTCTTTCCTGATACCGGCAGGTTCAGGCACCTAATTCCCACGTATCCCTGAGGCTTACGCAACACGGGACCAAACCAGCGCAGGCGAGCCTCCTCGATCTTGTCCGCGATATCCCTCGCGCCAAGACTGCCACGCATGTATTCATTACGTACTCGATCGAGCCGCGTAACTCCGCACATCCAGCGCAGCATTTTCATTTCGTTGGCGTGAAGTTCGCGAACGTGTTTCGTCAGCGCTGACCATGTCTCGCAGCCATAGAGCATCACAGGTCTAATTATACTCTTGTATATAAGCCCTTTGAGCTTGACAGGGATTTTAGGGTCACATATGACTGCCCTAAGATCCCGTCATTTGGCCCAAGCTGCAGAGATTGACTTGACATCGGGGCCGATATCGCCAGACTCGTGCATCACGGATCCGAGATATTTGGATTTATCTGTTCTATTGACAGTTTCGTTACCTACACGGATGGTGTCGGGATCCGCGCTGTAGCTGGCCATATACTCTGTTTTGGCGATATTCAGATTCAAACCACCGTTTTCTAGCATATCCTTCCACGTGTTTACCCTGGTCTCAAGGTCCTGTCTAAGCTTGCTCACCCGTACAATGTCGTCAGCGTTCTTCATAAGCCAGGGAGGCATGTCCTGTATAATACAAATGTACGCATCGGGCACAGACTTTGCTCTCAGAGCCCACCAAATTGTCTCCCGAGGGACACTGTCGAAAGCCCTCTGTAGCTCGAGAAATGCGTAACGCAAATAAATACAAAATATAAATCTCTATTTTTAACAATTGTACAGGGTTATGCGATCACGTTGGCAACCGTGCCAGTTAAAGACTGTGTTACGTATGCCAGCGCATTTGGCTTTGTTTTAAAATTCACCTTAAAAAAAAAATTAGTTAACATGAAGAAAATAATGTGTTGATACTTTTAGGTTGTGTGTGTACTGTGTGTTTGTATGTCTGTGTATGGGGGGGGCTTGAAGCCGAATTTGAATAAGTAGTTATTTTATTCCAATTAAATTTATGTATTCAATATTTGTATGCCTAACGGCGGATTACAGCGGTATCTCTTAATTGCAGTACCTATCTCACTGTACCTGTGTTTTACAAATAAATAATTAAATTTGATTTTGATTTGATTTGAATGATTACATACTGCGACAGGAAGTCAGTAATGCAGATTGTTTAATAGCCATTCTGCAAGCGACTTTAGAACCTACTTTAAACTTCAATAAGTACCAGAATCTGTGTACGCGTATTATATATAATGCGCCACTTACGTCTGTTGGTTACTGAGTGTACTTATCGGTGGTGATTTACTGCACTCTCCTTGATTAATCCGTTTAGATTGGGTATTTTTGTCGGGTATATAACTACATCACGTAAGCGCTTTCTTAACAGTAGCCGATTTACACGATAGTGCCATCATGAAAGGTGAGAGATATGTTCAATAATTTAGCGGAAGCGTTGTAGGAGATTAGCGTCCAATTTACAGAGAATTAAAGTCGGATTATCGCCAGCACAAGGCAATAAAGTGTGAATTAAAAAAAAAAAGGAAAATGAAATGCTTACCGCCAGACATGTAGTAAGCTAGATTGTCAATATTTATGGTATAAAATTTATATAATGAAATACGTAAATAAGAATATTAAAAGACCTTACAGAATACCGCAACCAAGCAATACTGTAACCAGCATTGTTTGGTCCGGTAATTCAGGTCTCCCTCCAGTGCCTCGTGGGGATCCATGGCTTTCGCAGTGGAAGGGTTATTTGCAACTAGAGCAACAAGTCCCGGGGTTTTGGATATGAGTTGCTAATATCCGTAGGCAGCGGTGACTACTTACCATCAGGTGGAGCGTCGAGTCCGCTAATTCACTAATGGCTCGATCGAATTGTATAGGATCGCAATCGCAGTTCAATGGTAGTTTTACACGTTTTTGGTATTCTGCGACAATTAAAACTGTCTGCTGCAACTACAATTTGATCGATCCAAGCAAATTAGAGGAAACAAAGCCTTGTTTGTCCAGCGGTTAACATAAAGTCTGATATACAATTATCTTACCTCACGAACTTTAAGTTTGTTGGTGCTGGCCGCGGCGGCGGCGCTGGTGGCAGCGAGCGAATGCCCTGCCGACTAGACGAACGAGTTACTCCTACGTCACGACGATTGCAACAAGTTCTACAAATGCACCCATGGTGTGCCCGTCGCGATGGCTTGCTGGGGTAACCTGCACTTCAACCTCGAGACCTGGAAGTGCGACTGGCCGGAAAACGTGGACTGTGAAGACAGAAACGTGCCCGGCGTTGAGCCAGAAACCGAGGAAGAACCTTCTTCTGAATCCTTAGAGTCTATTGAACCTTCTCCCGAAGGCAGCATTGAATTCCTGGAAAATGGTTGCCCTGTCAACCCTCACGTGCACTGGCTTCTGCCTCATGAAAGCGACTGCAACCTGTTCTACTACTGCGTCTGGGGCAGGAAGCGATTGAGGAGATGCGCCGGCACCCTGCAATTCAACAGGGTACTTCAGGTAAGACTTATATTTACTCTACGTAGTTACTTATTGCTTCTTTCCTTTGTCTTTCTCCAAATTGCCTCAGATTACCAATAATTTTACTTAATTTTACGCAAATTTGGGCGTGAAAACGTTACGTACAGACAGGTGGAGTGAGGTATGCTCGCACTCATGTCAAATGAGTGCGAGCATCCCAGCCAGCTATAGCAGGAGCCGATAATAAACCTTTCCGAATGCTGACTGGCCAAATCCCAAATAAGCCCTAGGGGAGGGGAGGGCAAGTTGGTTCATCTAACAAGAATCGTAAGAAAAACACGCATGTTACAGAGATTAACGCAACTTTTATTTTTATAATAATTAACAGTACTATAGACTATCAAAATAATTTTATAAATGCTTAAAATAGAAATCACAACCTGGGCATGAGATCATCATGTAAAATAATTGTTTTGAGCCATCTTGCCCCTCCATATAGGGCAAGATGGTTCGGGCATATAATAATCATTACTAGTCTTGACAATCGTCACAAAAGTATGTTCCAGACCCAATATACGAAGAGCACGCTTCGTGAGTCCACTCTTTGCACTCGGAGCATTGTATCCAATCCTCAGGTGGGGGATAGATATATTTTTCTTTGCAAAGTGTGCAGTAATAATCACGGCCGAGTTCAGAACCAGCGAGAGCCGCTTGTTTTCTATTAGTTTCTATTAGTAGACTGGTAGATAATGCTATTTTAGCTTTAGGTCCGCCAATGTACTGTTTGTGCATGAAATATAAATAAATAAATAAATTAGTGAATATGGTCATATTCGTCTTGCCCGCTTGGCATTTGATAGATAAAAAAAATATCCTAAAAATTTATTTGATTCGGTGATGAAATATGCTTCATTACAGCTTAATTTACATAAGATAAGGCAACAGAAGCAACCTTTATCATCAATATATACGAATGATATAACAGAAAATGTTAAAACTTATCGTGACAAAATATTTTATTTTCTTGCGTCAATTCTGTTTCTCGTCACTAAAACGCACGCTCTCCCCACGACAGCCGAGTTCGCATTGTATTGTGAAGTCGGCCCGCCCTGCGCGTCCCGCCACGCCGGTACTTTCATGTACGGAACGAGTAGTAAGATCCTACGAGAATGATTCGTGTTGCCCGCTATATTCATCTTGCCCTTCCTTCCCCTATACAGTTAAGGAACCAACCTGGGGAAGTACCTCCACCTTACAGAATATCGCAGCTAAATAATACTCTTTTAAATAGTATTGTGTTTCTGCCGGTGAGTAAGGTTTCCAGTGCTCCATGGGGTGGGGATTTGGGGAACCGTGGCTTTGGCAGTGGAGTGGCATTTGCTTTTTGCTGCCAGAGCAACGTGTTATAGAGGTGGGCAACGCATTAGCGATACTCTTGGTGTTGCTAATGTCTATAGGCAGTGGTGACCACTTTCCATCAGGTGGCCCGCTTGCCTGTTTGCCCATCGTATGACATAAAAAAAAACTCTTTAATCTAATAAAGCCCCGACCACACAGTGGGAATGACAACCCATCCTAAAACCTACTTATCCTAGAGCCAGACCTAACCTAAGGTCTGCCAGAGCACACATGCTACATCTTAAAATGTTGTAGTTCCCGTTTGAAGGATAAGGTAAATAATTATAGGCAAAAGGCAAACGATAACGGTACCAATGATTCACCTAAGGTTTGCATGTTTCATCAAAACTAAGTGCTTGAATCATAGCTGCTAAGGGCGACAGTTATTACTACTTATAAGCTGAGCTGTCCTAATTTGTCACTGAGTTGTATCGGACTCCTCAGGCTTGACAGATGAGAGAGAAATTATAACCACAGATTACATTACTTCAAGCAGTGGAAGAACTTACGAGTTCGATGTCTTCATTCGTGCCGATGGAAAAGGACGTACTATACATTTGTACTGATTTGTGTATTCCCAACTATCCCGTAGATACTCAAAATATTAAACGTAAATTACCCAAATGATTTACTAAAGTCCCATAAAACTCTTGATCTATTATCTTGGCCTTACCGCCGTTAATGTCCAGCCCCGCTATTTTGATAAAAGTCAAATAAAAATCGATCCCGATTATGAAGTGTCAAACAGCATGAACTTACAATTTCACGAGTTCGTCTATGGTATTGTCGATGGTTCTCATATGCAAGAAAGAAAAAGAGATACGAAGCAATGGAGTGGCACCTACACGAAGCCGCGGTCTAACTCATTACATTGCTGTTTGATATTTCATTGATCAATTCGGGAACGCGGCTGGTTTAACAAAATCACCCTGCTAGTTGTGCTCTCGTTCACGTGGGTCCTGGGTCAGCCTTGACCATGGTCCAGAATTTGGCAGATCAGGTAATTACAGTGGAGCGACTGTTATCTGACTTACGCGACCCGACTACCATGGGCACCTAATTGGATTGGATCATGGTTACTCATTCAGGCAGGTTTCTTGTTTTCCCTGACCGTACGAGCATCGGTTAGTGTTCAACTAATATACATAACTCAGAAAAGAGTCATTGCTACATGGTACCTTTACCACTAGGCCACCGACGATCCTTCTTCCTCAAGAGAAGAAGAAAATAATCTTGACTATTTTTATATATTTCAGGTCTGCGACTGGCCAAGCGACGCTGGATGCATTACATCTGCAAATTTACACCTCAGCGGCAGGAAAGCGTACCGCGGGCTCTAAATAAAGAATCAAGTAGTAAAGTTAACATGTTTTAACACTTGCGCACTAAGCCGACACAACGCCAAAATTGCAGTGGCATTTTATTGTGGTATATCAAAAACTGTTCTAATTACAAAAAAATCCCCAAATCTTAACGGATCTTGTTACTATCCAAATTGATACATATTTACTCATGTAGGGTGATTGATATCTTTGTATATGACCAATAAATAACAATATCTTACCGATAAAATCTTGTAGCGATAAGGCCGCCACTGCCCCCAATGTTTGAAAACACCTGCAAAATTTTTGTTATGTCATTTTGTTAGCAATAAAGAGTGTATCTATCTATCTACCTATCTTATCACTGATGAATGATATGATATCTTGCCATCGTACCTCATTACAGTATTACCTATTGTGCAAGTGATTGTTGTCCTTGTTTTTTGTTATTGCCATTTATGTAGGGGTAGCCCCCTTGACAGAAATGATACCTAGACTTAAGGCCAGATAAGATTGCTTTGAGGTTATGGCGAAATACGAAGGCTACAGCCGAAGGACTTAAAAAAACGAAGAAATGAAATTAAAAGTTTAATTAAGAATAGGTTACAATTAATAAATTATGAACTAAAAATAGATGTGACAATGATCGAGGTTGGATCTAAAGTGAATTTCGCAAATACGTATTCATTGCGCCGGGCGGCGCAGTCTTGATGCGTTTTCGCTGATGCGGCGAGATTGATGCGGCGGTCGGCAGCCAGTCGTATCTAGGTCAATGCTTGCTCGAAGGTATTCATATAGAAGCGATCCGTAATTGGCGTCCTTGTCATTGTTTATATTGTGAGTTAATATTGTTGACTGTCTGTAACATTTTATTTCTGTGTCATATTCTGCAAGCAATTTAATCTCGCCCCGGGTCTACAATGTTGGCACTGACTTAAACAAGTATAAAGGTTCAGATGTCAATAGTTATAAAATCAAAACAGTAATTTGTAAAAATCCTTTCTAAGCGGCTTCTCTATTTCACTCATACCCATTGGACATGCATAAAAGTCCAAGAGAGGTGGCATTACCCCAAACCGGCGATCCTGGCGGGTAAACTGACAATATTGACTGAAACTCTTGCATTACTAACCTACTTGTTGAGTGATACTACAGAGGTCATCAAGCATTTTGCCTAAGTCTTCCTGGGTTTGATCTGGCTTGACTGTTATGTCATCAACAAATCTACTGGGAGTGAGGTACTCGTCGTTAATATAGAGCTCGAGCGAGATGCAAAAAGCGGGGTTGCAAAAAAAAAATGGGTGGGGCTGGGGTCTGTGATATTTCGAATTCGACATTTTTTCTAGACGCAAATTTCCATTAAAAATCACATTGAAATGTCTATTGCAGCCAATACATATTTTCTCAGCTATCCTCAATATTCGTCGGTGTACGTCATCATCAGCCTGTAATAAGTTGGATATTAAGCAAACTTTTTACTTTACAATACTCAATGCAAGATGACACAAACGTAGAGCAAGCAAGTTTAAAATATGGACGCAATACATATACAAATGCCGTTGTAATTGGTCATTCAGTTGGCGGTGAGATTCAAACGTAGCAGCACGCGTCGTTCATTGGCTCCCACACAGATGAAGTGTCGTTATCAATATTTGCACTCACACATCGAAATCAAATATCTAAGTAGTGGGGCGCGTCATTTTAGACTAGACGAGCTCTACTCGACCCGGTGATGGCTACTTTATTGATGACACACAAAATGACATTTCTAAATATCGACATTAATTCTGATTTTGGCCACCGGGCCAGATAAGTTTGTGGCGAAATTGACAATTATTTGTCACTAAAAGCTTCCCCAAACAGGGGCGATCTGTAGTTCTAAAGGGAACACGACAGAGAATCCAGGACGCGATCCGCAAGCGGGGATGCCGTGACCGCCCCCTTCGCCGCGACTGCGTAGGTCATGCATGTGATTATTATGATATTGCGCAGACATGCGCCCTGGCTACCTAGCCTATCTAAGGTTAGACAGGCCTATAACCTTTGTAACTCGGGTATAAAAATAAAATAAAAATAATAAATAATCGTGGACAAATTCACACAGCGCCATCTAGCCCCAAAGTAAGCAAAGCTTGTGTTATGGGTGCTAGATAACTGATAAACTATTTATATACTTTTTTTTAAATACATATTTATTATACATAGAACTTTCAGACCCGTAACAGAAATTATCTTTCGGACCTAAGAACTCGGACCTTGTGGCGAAAATAGACAAGTTAAAAGCCTTTAAGCGCTTCTGTTACATTTATTATTACCAACATAATGCTAGACATAATTTAATAACCTAGTGTATATCCACGGTGCATTTCCCCTGATTACCAGCATTGACCTATGCCTGTTTTGTTTTGCGATGTCTCCGCTTTTAAGAGGGAAGGCGGAAACACTGTTTTTCCTAAACCTACCTGATACTTCGTAATGGGCGCGCCTGAGTGTCAAAACTCAGGACCTGTCACCTGTGTGTGGTCGCAGCTGTAGTTCCTGGCTACACAGGAGTTGTAATAGTGGAAATGAGTGGTACCCATAAAAAATGCCTCTCACCCGCCCTTTTAATCCGCACCTTATTTTTTGTGATTTGTAGTCGGATTTATTTTGTATACATTTTGTTTATATCCAGCACTTAATACTTATATAGATATTCTGTGCCAGCAGTATACTCCGTGTTTGTTCACATACTTTAAATTTAATCTAAAGGAATCTGAAATTTCATTAAATAGATCCAACCGTTTCGGAGTTCAGGAAACACACATAAAACGGTACACATCTATTTTTAACTACGTATTCCAACGTAAAATTTTGTTATGGCGCCATATTTATGGATGTCTTTTTTACGCGGGAACGAACATGAGTGGATGAAAAACGGCCGTTACTTAGAAAATAATGCGTGAAGTGTAAAAGAAAATAAAAGCTAATTCTACCGTGTGTCGAAAACTAATTAAGTACCGCGTATGGTAAATAAGTAAATATTACGTTTTTAATTTATGTGTTTTCAAATACCAAGTTATCATTAACAAGCTCTATCAGTCCATTGCAGGAGAGTGGACAATCATTGGTCGCCAATGAGAACCTAAAACATATATGCTCGATTGCATTTGACTTAGGCAACTCTTAAATGAAGCCTTAAGATATTCCTAAGCGTTAACGATAAGAGTGACTTAGCGAGTTTAGTTTTCACATAAGGTTGGTGTTGGTGCTATGCTTTTCTTGTTAGGAATATTTTAAATCAACTTAAGCGTCGCAATAGTTTAGTGTAATCGGGAATTAGGTATCTTTTAGCAATCTTTTATGCAATGAAGATACAACAGATAAATAGCAATACTTAGGAAAAACTTTCGCATCCTGCAAATCTGCAATAGTTTCAGATAGGTACCAAACAAATTCTTTTTCAAGTCACGAAAAGCTTAGCATTTCGAAGTTTCCCTTATAATAACTTCGTTTGCATATTTTGGCCTTGATGCCACCCATCTGGTTGTGGTTTTGGTCGTATCGTAGTTAGTTTAGTCATTGTTTCTAGCTACCATGCAAGGAATAAAGATGCAGTTGTTAGCTGACTGCACGCAGCAACAGCAGGCGACGGCTCGCTCCAGCACGAGTGGTTTCTATGTATTTCTGAGATCCTTCTGCAGCGACACTACCAATCGATTGCCGATCAAAAGTACCTTTATTCCATGACTGGCTTTTGCCCGCGACTTCGTCCGCGTAGAAATCGTTTTTAGGGCAGTTTACCTTTTTCCCGAGTAACCATTTTAAATTACCTCCCTAATGAATGAAAGCTAGTACTACGAAGAGGTCAAGCTGTATCTCTGGTACTACCCAACCGATTTAAATAAAACATGGCCTAGATTTCAAGTAGGACCCCAAACTACCAAACTGAGAAAACCTGATCATAAATATTTCTTTAAGTTTAGCTGGTCTATTATGATTCTACATTAGGTGTTCCAGTTTCTAAAATCAATTATACGTCCTATATGTTGCCCAGGCTTAATAGCTACGCTAAAAGGTGCCAGGCTGCGCACGGGCAGACCAATGTCTTGTGGGTCTACTAAACGTCTACTATCGCTACAAAGTGGAATTTTTCTTGTACTTGATGACGTAGGATACCCTACGGCGCCCTCACAATCTGTTCACTAACATGTTTTACTCATAATGTTTTAAACTATTGCGGTTGTTATCACACATTTTAAGGGTTAGGGCTTTGGCAGTGGAGGGACATTTGCCTTTTTGCTGCCAGAGTAACGTGTTATAGAGGTGTGCAACGCATTGGCGATACCCTCGGTGTTTCTAATGTCTGTAGGCAGTGATGACCACTTTCCATCAGGTGGCCCGCTAGCCTGTTTGCCGTATGACATAAAAAGAAAAAAGTTCCGGGTTTTCTACCGCGTACCTTTGTTGACGAGTCACGATCGAGGTCATGGGACGACGGGGAGACCATGAAGCATGCAACTGCGTCGAAATGTACGCGGTAGGAAACCTGAAACAAACCCTCCAAATGTTTATTTTACCTCCAACACGAACTTTATATTACACTTTGTAAATGTGACACAGTTTACAGCGTCAGCACAGTCTCCAGCGGGGGCGGATCCGATGGACCGATTTAGAAAAGCAATTACTGGTATTCACAGTTCGGTGCACGATACATCTGTTAAGGAGTGAAACCAATTTCGAGACGAAATGGTCGAATTAGCATTTACGTGTACTATATTGTTTACTGGAATGTTGGTGCAAGGTGTCTTGAATTACTTCATAAACTTAATAAATATAAAATAATAATTATCTTGGCGTTAATGTCATGGTAATGCTACGAGAGCCCAGGGTCCGCTTTGACCATGATCCAGAATTTAGCAGAACAGGGGCTCGGGGTATTTTTGAATCGATCGCCTCGATTTGAGCTTTGATTTTCGGCATGAATAGTTGGGTATTTTGATGCATAATGCTGATTTTAACTATTTATGTACCGTACCCTTTAGTTGATGCCAATGTGATTTAAAATGTTTAAACCGGTGCGGGCGATTCATAAATAGAGCCGATTGTGATCTAGCGCACGAGGGTCCTGGGTCCGCCTTGCTCCAGAATTTGGCAGAGCAGGTAATTTCAGTGGAGCGACTGTCATCTGACCTCCATGACACTGCTACCAGGGGAACCTGACTGGATTGGATATTGATTACACATTCAGTCGCTTGAATGTGAAGGTTCGATCATAATAAGAGCACCGCTTAATCGGTAATAGTTCAGAGAAAAAGAGAAAATCATAGAGAAAATATTTACTAACGTAATAG
Organism: Blastobasis lacticolella; assembly: GCA_905147135.1. NCBI lineage: Eukaryota > Metazoa > Arthropoda > Insecta > Lepidoptera > Blastobasidae > Blastobasis > Blastobasis lacticolella. The sequence continues at coordinate 15,835,976 of LR990053.1, read as the reverse complement.
CCATCATAAACAAAAATATTGTACCAACCTGTCACGTGCGGGAGGTGCGGGGGGAAGCTGCTTAGTCATAGAATGACCGATGAAATGTTATCATTTTCTTTTTTTTTGGCCCTCGAATGGTTCGTACAGTTTTTAATGCACAAGATGGCGTTTTTTTGAATATCCAAGCCACTGTCAGATTGGTCCGCGTCGCGCGATGTCTCAGAACTGACTGCGGCCATTGTTGTCCATGGACCGCAGAGCGTGGTTCAAAGAAAATACTTGCGGTGTCTCCTCTATTACTTTAGTAAATATTTTCTATATGGAGAAAATATTCGAACCCGGTACCCCTTACGACTCGGCCACCGACGCTCCTTTAAGACGACAATTCAAGCGCTTCGGTTGTATTATACACATTTGAAGACACAAGGGCATACTGGGAGCTAAATAGATACCTGTAGTCGCTATAGGTGCATTTTTGGCTAAATTTTGTCAGCGACAACGGCCGCATTAATTTCATGTTACGCCGCTTTCCTGTGGGACCCATAAATTTAATGTTGGGAGCCTGAGTATGCGTTAATCTGAATTATAGACTTAAAGTCTGTTTACTATCATTACGTATTATAAAACAACTATCTATGCCGGCGCGACTTTGCTCGCTTGGCGTCCTACCCCTACCCCTACCCCTACCTTACACCTACTTTACCCCTACGTACCCTTATTTCTTGCCAACTAAACTTTGTTTGGGAAGCGACTTTGTTTTATACTATGTTTAGAAGTCCTATGACGACCTGAGTGGTTCAATGGTCGACATGCCGGTCTGCCACACAAGAAGTCCCGGGCTCGATTCCCGGCCGGGCAGATATTTTAATGATGCATTTTAATTTCTGTTACGGGTCTGGGTGTTCTATGTATAATAAGTATGTATTTAAAAGTATATAAGTAGTATATCAGTTAGCTAGCACCCATAGTACAAGCTTTGCTTAGTTTGGGGCTAGATGGCGCTGTATGAATTTGTCCTTTTTTTATATACTTTGTTTAGAAGTCCTATGCTGCGTCTGTCTGTCTGTCTGTTCGCGATAAACTCAAAAAAGTTCTGAACGGTTCTCGGTTTTCACCAACAGCCAGAGCGATTCTAGTACACTTAGGTATATGCGTGATACGGTACAAACATCCATCCTACATAAATCCTTACAACCCTTCACATTTATGCCGTTGTAAATAAATAGCTAATAGGCAAGTGGTTTTTTATTTGCTAGGACAAATTTACACAGCGCCATTTAGCCCCAAAGTAAGCAAAGCTTGTGATATGGGTGTTATTGTTTTAGTCGGCCGGGAATCGAACCCAGGACCTCTACGTGGCAGACAGTAATGTAACTAACTGAACCACTCAGGTCGTCAAATAAAAATATATGTTAAATATAATCTTTCGAAGCCACGTTATCCTTTTAAATTAGGTAACTGTAGATTTAGTCGTTTTGGTCTCATCATTTCCTACTAAAACATAATGACTAACAGTGTATGCGTAATCAATGCTACATCTTTTATTATTCCTATTATTTGGATTCCTTTGTTTGAACAAAGCAAGAAATCATTGACTGTCAGCCAGTGTAGTCGGTGAATCATTGTAGACATGTAAATGCAAACGATTTTCCTTATAATTTCCGGGGCTTGAAGTCAGATATAGCCAAATGATATTTCTCATGAAAATCCAATACCTTCTATTGTATACTTACTCGCCAATGGGACGGGAGTGGAGAAGACGCTTAGATAAAACTCTAAATCTAAAACTTCAGTCTTTCTTTGCTGAAATTATCTGTTTTACCCGACTGCGACAGATGGAGGGTTATGTTTTTCGAGCGTATGTATGTAAACCACTTTTCTTCAACATAGGTATATTGTGCGAACCGCGACGGAACTCTTTACCTGATTTACTATCTTTTGATAAATATAACTTGGAAATTTTTAAATCCAAAGTAAAAAGCTTTCTTTTCTTACAAGAGTTCTTCACCAGACTACTGTGTTGCTCAATATCAATATAAGACATACCAAAAATTCTGTAGCAATCGCAGGCACATCTAGTTATAAAATATAAGTACTTACTTACTTTATTTAGGTAGGTAGTCCTAGTCCGCAGGTACTTCCGCTACCGTGCACTGAGTGCGTCGTTATGTTGCGGTATGAAAGATCGTTTTTTTTTATTACGTGTGTGCTGCTTATGGTAGCCAGTTTGATTTTCAATCTGTGCCAAAAGCTTTCTCTCTCTCTCTCAGGAATACATTACTGAGCGCAGCGAGTAACGTACAGACCTGCGATTGAACTATACCTAGAGTCCTTCGCTACTCTCACAGCTAAATATACCGCCCATGACGTAAGACATGACGTAAAGCTTTATCCTCTTAGAATATAATCTACTGCTAGATGCTAACAGAATTTGGTAGGTATCGATCGATTTTTTCCGATTACAGTACGCCAACACTAATTATGTATATACGTATCCACAGTACCGATACGCAATCGTTGCCCACGCCAATGGCTGTATTTGCACCGATTTGCATAATGTTTTGACTTTTCAAGTGTTAACGTCTCGAGTTAACCGTCGCAAGGGCAATGTTACCATTAAAACTGTGTACTGCTGATATTTCTGGCGTTTTCACTAATATGCGGATTGTAGGACAAATGAGTACTTTCTCTTTATTGTTGAGTATCCTTGACGTATGCGGAAATCTATTTTAGTCTGTAGGTAAAATTGTGACGTTTTGTTTAATTGTTTTGGTAGTAAATCAATTGACTTGAGATGGCTGACGTCTCTGTACGATGCTTACCTTTACAATAATGATTGTAATTACGTGACTGTTTGACTGCGTAGTTACTTTACAATACCGTGCAGGTTCATGCAAATACTCATCAAACTCAAACTCAAACTCAAATACGTTTATTCAGTTTAGGTTTTCACAAACACTTATGAACGTCATAATCATAAATATAATATAAAATGAACGCTAGGAACCACGGTACCATCGAGCGGACATCGTCGTCATCATCATCTTCTGAAGCCATAACCAAGATCTCCAGCGTACCGACACAACCAGATCCAGCGTTTCCCTTGCCATGGATTCTTGTGATACCAATTCCGCCATAGTGTTACTGGGCCCAAAAAAAATGGGAAAATCAGAAAGCTATGAAATAAGTTTTACTAACCCTCGGTTTATAACTTTACATTAGTTAAGTTTACTTGTTGGCAGAGACAGCTGAAAGGCAAAAAAATAGCAAAATACCGGGGTATTGGCACCCAATACAATTTGGCAATAACCTCCCCTTTCGTGGGAGAGGAACTAAGTCCTGCAGTTATGTATTAATGTTTTAGGGTTTGTTGAGTAAAATTCCTATGTAAAGCCATTGCATAACCCCGCCCCAGTGTGTCAGTGGGGCGACCGTGAGCGCCCGCGCATCGTATAGATAAATAAACAAATCGATCGATTTATCGCAGTTACCATACGGTGCTCTAAAACATGGAAATTTCTCCCAAGTGGTGCCTGCGCATATTCATTCGCGCTACTTTCACCAAATGTGATTTGATACCTCGTATAGCTAGGTGGTGGCTTTCGATTCAAGACTTTGACATCAGCGTAGATTATAGGCCAGGAGATCGTATGAAGCACGTAGATGCGTTAAGCTGGAACCCGGTAGACACAATGAATATTAAACGTCTCGAAGTAACAGACTGGTTTTACACAGTTCAATATCAAGACGTAGGCTTGAAGCGAATCATTGATCAGCTCAAAGACGGAGCGGCCTCTAATGACATGAACAATAACTATTCTTTCGGCCGTGTGGTGTGTGGCCGTGTGGTGCCCGGCAGAGTAGAGTAGCACCAACCCCTTACATTGATGGGTGTCGTACAAGGCGACTAATGTTTTCGAAGCAAAAGATCAAAAGTCTCCGTAGTATGGAAAATGGGCAGCAGCATTTTCCATTTTCATATTTAAACACTGCGATCTCCAACTCGCCTGCCAAGCGTAGAGATTATGGCAATAACCTCCGCTTTCGTGGGAGAGGCCCTAAGTCCTGCAGTGGACTGTTCGGGCTGTGATGATGATGCTTTCGCGAATGACAGGCTGTATCGAAAGACCTTGCAGGGGAATCGTCTTGTTGTACCGGCAACTGCTAGGTGGAAAATTGTGCAAATGCACTACAGTGATATAGGTCATGTTGCAGAGATTCTTAGATATAATAAAATCTGATTACTGGTTTCCTAAAATGTCCCGATTCATTCGTAAATATGTCCAAGCATGTCTTTATTGTGCCTATGGTAAGGTCAAACATGGAAAGAAGAAAGGAATGTTATTCCCTATTGCAAAGCCTGCCGATCCCATGGACATGGTCCATGTAGACCACTTGGGACCTTTTTGTAAAACAAAAAAGGGTACCAGTACATGTTAGTGATGACAGATTCTTTTGCAAAATTTGTTGTAGCTGAGCATTTCATCTTAGTCCTTACAGTGAAAACGCACCTGCGGTACTGCATCTTTGTTATCTACAATACAATACGTATATATTGTAGATATTATGTCCACGGTCATATATTGACATACCATCAGGTGGTCTGTCTGCTCGTATGTCATTAAATAGCATAAAAAAGCCTATAACAGTTCACTGCAGGACTTAGGGACTCTCTCACTAAAGCGAAAGTTATTGTCATAATCTCCACGCTTGGCAAGAGGGTTGGATCACGGCAAGGAAAACGTTGCTGCCCATTTTCCAGCCTACGGCGACTCTAAAAGTTTTGCCTCGAAAACAGTCGGCTTGAACGATACCGACAAGTGTAAGTAGTTAATGCTATTCTATTCTGCCGGACACCACACGGCGAATGTGTGTATCATATACACACATGCTTCCCCTCAATGCGTACAGCCAAGTAGTGGAAGCAAAGCGCAAAGCAAAGTGGAACATGCGAATATGTAGACGTGGGTAGAGTCCACATTGAACCTTTATACCTGTTTAAATCCGCGCCAACATTGTAGACCCGGGGCGAGATTAAACTGCTTGCAGATGACAAAGGAATAAAATTTTGGGTCTTTACTTTAGTCGATTTACACCGCGAGCTGTTCGGACCGCGGTGCGAATCGCCCAAGAGCTCTTTCTGAATGGATTCTTTCGCACCGTACAGACAGTCAACAATATTAAGAAAAAAAGTACTAATTAAGCCCATTCACAAAAAAGGGAACAAGAGCTGTGTCAATAACTACAGACCCATTACCCTACTGCCATCTTTATCGAAAATACTAGAAAGAATAATCTATAAGAGACTCGTACAATACTTGGAATGTAGTCAACTACTAGCACCATCGCAATATGGATTTCGATAAGGACGATCTACTAATGACGCGGTCGACAATCTCACTGATTATCTTGTGAGGCAACTCGGCTCCAAAAAAAATTTTTAGCTATATTTTTAGAACTTGCCAAGGCTTTTGACACGGTAACAATCCGTATTCTTCTCGACAAACTTCAAATCCTGGGAATACGAGGGTTACTCTACCGCCTGACAAAAGACTATCTCACTGATAGAACTCAACGTGTTTCTATTGACAATATAATTAGCGAGGAACTCCCCACTGAATACGATATTCCCCAAGGAAGTATCATGGGTCCTATATTTTTCCTAACTTATGTCAACGAGTTATGCTCACTCCCTCTCACTAATGGTAGAATAATTACATACGCTGACGATACTGCCCTACTTTTTAGCGACAATAGTTGGACCGAAGTTTTCAGACAAGCGCAAGAGGGTTTCTACTCAGTATCCCGATGGCTTAAGAATAATGCATTTACACTAAATACCGACAAGACCAAGTACATGACTTTCTCTTATAATTCCTCTACCCAGCCTTCATTAAACATGTATGATATTGTTGCTCATTCCTGTCTAACGACCGACCCGCTTAAACAAAATTAAATCCTGTCCTAAAATTACCTCTACCAAGTCAATGACCTATCTAGGCGTTGTCATTGACCAACATTTAAATTTTAAGTTGCACATCGAAGCCCTTACTACAAGAATGCGTAAACTAATATACGTCTTCGAAAACCTTAGACATGCTGCCAATGAGGCTTTACGAAGATCCGTTTACCTTGCGCTGTGCCAATCTTTACTTCTATACTGCATTACAACATGGGGTGGCCCACATAAAACAACAATTATTGACTTGGAAAGAGCACACAGAGCTATCTTAAAAGTTAGTACCCTTCCGCTATCCGACGACCCAATGAGCAGTTTTCCAATTGGTATTTAAAGCATTCTTAACCACTCACTAGATGGCGCCCCGACAATTTTGGTAATTGATAATCGCTTGAAATAGGTTCTTAGCAAACATTATATAAACACTGGGTACGTTGTAATGGATAATATTGTATTTGTCAATAGTTTTCAACCGTTTTAGAATTTGTAATAATAATGGAACATAGTGCCAACTTCTATAAATATTTCTTTTTACATTTCGTTCAACCTTTAACAGTTATGTTTATATTCATAAACATTTTATTTTTAGGTTTAGTATTAGTTGGCTGCATGAAATCACTGCCACCATCATACAGATTTAAAAAAGATTACCAAAATTGTAGGAGCGCCATCTATTGATGCTTTTTTAAACCAACTATCAATACCTACTGGAAAACTCCTCATTGCTACATGAATGTGACGTTCGTTAAGTTCGTCAATTATTCATTTTGCAAACGGTTATAAAAATACTTCCTAGTACCCTTTAATCCCGAAACCAGTCATAGACGTGCGGACATGGTGTGCAAAAATGAATTATTCCGCACACAGCACTCTCACAGGTTTTTCTGTTTCCTTGGCACTTATCTTTATAACAAATTAAATCGCAACCTACGTATCCACCTTACGAATAAATTTAATTGTAAATTAACTATTATAGATTGGTTAAAAGATAAGTCCTACGAGGAAACAGAGAAAATACTAGAAGTTGTTGGTTAACTATACGTAACGTAACGTACGTAAGTTTTAGTACTTCAATCTCATCCTACTGTACCCTATACATACAATTTAAACACTTTATTGTTTCACAAAATACATGTAAGAATTAACCTATATATTTAGACCTACTAACCTGGATGCCTAAGATACAAGTAAATAATTTACTTAGTTTAGGTGTCCAAACTATCAATAACTAGAATTAAGACTTGATTTTATTTGTACCCATTTACTATAAGTAGGTATGTTGTAATTTTTGTTTAATTTTATTTAAATAAATTTATTATTATTATATTATTAACTCACAATATAAACAATGACAACGACGCCATAACCTCAAAGCAATCTTATCTGGCCTCGAGTCTAATTATCATTTCTGTCAAGGGGGTTACCCCCCAACAACAAGGAAAACAATAAGTTGCACAATTAATACTTTAATGAGGTACGATGGCACGATATCATGTCATTCATCAATGATAAGAAAGGTAGATAGATAGATAAAATCTTTATTGCACACAAAAATTAAAATAAAATATTTATCATCTTCACTTTTCGCTACAAGATATCATCTCTAAGATATTGCTATTAATTAGTCTTATACAAAGATATCAGCCTACTTAAGTAATTAGGTCAGTTTTTGATATACCACAATAAAATGTCACTGCATTTTTGACGTTGTACTCATTGTTAGTCGGCTTAGTGCGCAAGTCTTAAAAACATGTAAACTTTACTGCTTGATTCTTTATTTAAAGCCCGCGGTATGCTTTCCTGCCGCTGAGGTGTAAATTTGCAGATGTTATGCATCCAGCGTCGCTTGGCCAGTCGCAGACCTGAAATACACAAAAATAGTCATGAATTATTTCTTGTTTTCTTGAGAAAGAAGAATCGTCGGTAGCCTAGTGGTAAAAGTACCACGTACCAATGACTCATTTCTGAGTTATGTACACTTATGTAGTTGAACACTAACCGATGCTAGTACGGTCAGGGAAAACATGAAACCTGCCTGAATGATCCAATTCGATCAGGTTCTCATGTAATGTAGGTCAGATGGCAGTCGCTCCACTGTAATTACCTGATCTGCCAAATTCTGGATCATGGATAAGGCCGACCCAGGGCCCTCGTGCGCGAGAGCACAACCAGCAAGGTGATTTTGGTAAACGAGCCGCGTTCCCGAATTGATCAATGAAATATCAATCAGCAATGTCACGAGTTATTCCGTGGCTTCGTATAGGTGCCTGTCAACTGCTTCATATCTCTTTCTCTCTCTTAGTTATGAAAATCATCGACAATACCATGGACGAACTCGCGAAATTGTAAGTCCATGTTGTTTGACACTTCATAATCGGCGCTGGACATTAACGCCATAATTTGAGTAAATTAAGATTTTTAAGGGACTTTAGTAAATCATTTGGGTAATTTTAATTTAACATGAGTATCTACGGGATAGTTAGGAATACACAAATCGGCACAAACGTACGTCCTTTTCCATTGGCACTAATGAAGACATCAAAATCGTACATTCTTCCACTGCTTGAAGTAATGCAATCTGCAGTTACAATTTCTCTCTCATCTGTCAAGCCTGAGGAGTCCGATACAACTCAGTGAAAAATTAGGACAGCTCAGCTAATAAGTAGTACTTAACTGTCGCCCTTAGCAGCTATGCTTCAAGCACTTATTTTTCATAACCTTAGGTGCTTCATTGTCACTGTTATCGTATGCCTCTTGTCTGTAATTATTTACCTTATACTTCAAACGGGAACATTAATACTTTAAGATGTAGCGTGCTCTGACAGACCTTAGGTAAGGTCGGGCTCTAGGAAAAGTAAGCTTGAAGGAAGGGTTGTCGTTCCCACTGTGTGACCGGGGTTTTAGTAGGTTAAGGAGGTTGGGTCGTTAAGTGTAGGCCTTATTTAAGCCAGCCAGCATTCGGTAGGCAAGAGGTAGGTATCTGCTCTGGTTCTGCTGGCTAGGTTGTTCGCACTCATATGGCGTGAGTGCGCTTCGATTAGATTTGGTCATATTGCGATCGGACCTTCTGCAGGCTGCCTTTGTGAACACACATAGTACTGGCTGGGTAGGAATTCAAATGTAATCCACTTGAAATAGAAATAGGCTGTAGTAGGTAGTTTCGCATTCATCAACAACTCTCAACAAAGTAACTTGCTCATATATTCCTATTTTATTTCTTCCCCGGTACCTAAATAAGGTACTACAAATTAAAAATATATTTTTAGTGGCAGAAATCTAAATTAAGACCTCCATAATTGGCTCTATGTGCCCTTTAATATACTTCTTATACGATTCCATGTCGTAGTCCAAAGCATCATCGTACGTCCGTACTGTCGTAGTCCAGACACTGTTCATTGCAGCAATACTTGGTTTGTGGTGTTCCACTTTGAGGATAGGTAACAACCAGTGTAAGGTGACCTGCGGCTACGTTTTATAAGTGTCACTCGCTTTATAAAAAAAACAATGCAAAAGTGCCTAACTCCATCTGTCTGTACGTAACGTTTTGCGTAAAATTAAGCAAATGGATTGGTAATCTGAGGCAATCTGGAGAAAGACACAGGAAAGAAGCAGTAAGTACCTATGTAGAGTAAATTCAAGTCTTACCTGCAGTACCCTGTTGAAGTGCAGGGTACCTGCGCACCTCCTCAATTGCTTCCCGCCCCAGACGCAGTTGTAGTACAGGTTGCAGTTGCTTTCATGAGGCAGCAGCCAGTGCACGTGAGGGTCAACAGGGCAACCATTTTCTCGGAATTCGATGCTGCCTTCAGGAGAAGGCTCAATAGACTCTACGGATTCAGGAGCAGGTTCAACAGACTCTACGGATTCAGGAGCAGGTTCAATAGACTCGACGGATACAGGAGCAGGTTCAATAGACTCTACGGATTCAGGAGCAGGTTCTTCCTCGGTTTCTGGCGCAACGCCGGGCACGTTTCTGTCTCCACAGTCCACGTTTTCCGGCCAGTCGCACTGCCAGGTTTCGATGTTGAAGTGCAGGTGCCCCCAGCAATTCTGCTCGACGGGCACACCATAGGTGCATTTATAGAACTTGTTGCAATCCTCGTGAGGAAGGAGTAACTCCTGCGTCCAGTCAGCGGGGCACTCGCTCGCTGCCACCAGCGCCGCCGCCGCGGCCAGCACCAACATACTTAACGTTCCTGAGGTAAGATAATTGTAAGGTAAGTTTATGGTAACCGGTGGACAAACAAGGCCTCGTTTCCGCTAATTTGCTCGGATCAATCGAATTGTAGTTGCAGCAGGCAGTTTTAATTGTCGCAGAATACCAAAAACGTGTAAAACTGCCATTGAGTTGCCGTTACGATTAAATCACGATACGATCGAGCCATTAGTAAATTAGCGGACTCGACGGGCCATTTGATGCAAAGTATTCACATTTGCCTACGGACATTAGCAACACCGAGATGTCACCAATGCATGGCTCATCTCTAAAACCTCGGGAATCGTTGCTCTATCTACAAATAACCCCTCCACTGCGAAAGCTATGGTTCCCCACAAGGCACTGGAGGGGACCTGAATTAACCGGACCAACAATGCTAATTACTATATTGCTTGGTTGCGGTATTTTGTAAGGTGTTTTAATATTCTTATTAACGTATTTCATTATAATAAATTTTATACCATAAATATGAGAATCTAGCTTACTACCTGTCTAACGGTATGCTTTTCATTTTCCGGATTATTTCTTTAATTCATACTTTATTATCTGAGCTGGCGATAATCTGACTTTAATTCTCTGTAAATTGGACGCTAATCTCCTAAAACGCTACCGCTAAATTATTGAACACTAGCAGCCGCCCCGGCTTCGCACGGGTACCACTACGGGTACACGGGCTACTTTCAAGCGAAAATTATTCGATTCCGCACACGACCGCTGCGTAGGGAGCCGACCGCGCGAGTGAGCCGCGCGGCACTTTATTTCTTGACATTGACCTCCCGTACCCCGTGCTGCTAGGCACGAGCCGAGCGGACTGAGCGGCGAACACGCAAGTTTTTTCTAATATTCACATTTTTAAACTCGTGATATCTTTCGAATGGAATGTCTGAATTGAATAATTCAAAAAGTTATATAAAGATTGAAGCAGTCGTGAATATGAAGTAATTGATATTTGGTATTGATTAATACCAAATTACAAATAAAGAGCGTTTTTTAGGGGCGGCATTTCAATTAAATTTTGAAAATAAAAGAACACTTATTGTAACATAACTGTAATAGTTAGACATATACTGTTGCAACATTTTTTGTAGATAATGATGTGTTCTGCAAAGTCGTAGTACATTATTTTGTTCTATCATCTCTATTTTTTGCAGCACACGCGATGTAAGGAATTTTTTTGGTATTTTTTTACACCTTTGGTTACTTTATTGGAGTTTTATTAATGATACGTAATTTTTTAGAAAATTTATTATAGCCTATGTCACCCGTGGATAGTGTAACTTCCCAACGGTGAAAGAATTTTTGAAATTGGTCCAGTAGTTTAGAAGCCTATTCAATACAAACAAACAAACAAAAAATCAAACCTTTCCTCTTTATAAGTTATTATATTATATTATATTATTAGTATAGATATCACTCACCTTTCATGATTGCACTATTCGTGTAAATCGTCTACTGTTAAGGAAGCGCTAGTGTGATGTAGTTATATACCTGACAAAAATACCCAATCTAAACGAATTAATCAAGGATAGTGCAGAAAATCACAATTGATAAGTACACTCAGTAACCAACAGACGTAAGTGGCGTATCACAGATTCAAGTACTTATTGAAGCTCAAAGTAGGTTCTAGAGTCGCTTGCAGAAGGGCTATGAAACAAAGTGTATTATGGATTTCCTATCGTACTGATTACGTTCAAATTAAATCATATCAAAATCTAATCAAATAAATTCTTTTGTGAAACACAGGTACATTGAGATAGGTACTACAATTAAGAGATACCGCTGTAATCCGCCGTTAGGCATACAAATATTAAATACCTATATCTAATTGGAATAAAATAACTACTTGCTACTAAAGCTTTCCCGGAGACAGAGGTGACCTGTCAATTTTGGCGCTAGTTCTGCGTTTTATGTAGCAACATCGGAAGGATGTACTATTCTGTAAGAGAATTCAAATGTCGCCAACAATGGGACATGGATAAGAAGGACCGCATCCATCATAGACCGCATCGTCATTTACCACCAGGTGAGGTGGCGGTCAAATGCCTGGCTAGTAAAGTAATAAATAAAAAATAAAAAAAGGGGAACCTGACAGAAGAAGTAACTAACATGTCTCGATTGTGAAGTTAGAATAATGACGTTTCGTGGAATTATAATTCTATTCAAATGTGTCAACATTTGACGTAGTAGACGTTGACACCTAAGTTAGACAGAATAACTAACTAACTAAGTGTCGAGTTATAATTCCTCTATTTAGTTTAATATTGCCAGTAAAATAAATTTAGTGTACTCGTTTTTCCACAATGAATCAAAGTAACCTGAAGTCGTGGTACCTTTATATATTAAATTGTTACAAATATATGAATACAAAATTAGAAAAACGTTGAAGACCGTTTGCTATTATTTTAGCAACTGGTGTGGTAAATGAAGGGCATATTAATGTAGATGCACAAGTTTATTCATTAATTAAGGTTACCGTAGGAATCAAATGAAAATACATGCCTCTGACCGGTATAACTATCACGAGTTATACCGGTCAGAGGCATGTCTAACCTCCGAAACGCAGCCAGGGCGCATGTCTGCGCAATATCATAATAATCATATGCATGACCTGCGCAGCGGCCAAAGGGGATGCACGGCCGCCCGCTTGCGGATCGCGTCCTGGGTTCTCTGTTGTGTTCCCTTTTAGAACTACAGATCGCCCCTGTTTGGGGAAGCTTTTAGTGACTAATTAGTGAGTAATTGTCGATTTTGCCACAAACTTATCTGGCCCGGTGCCCAAAAGCTGATATTTAGAAATGTTATTTTGTATGTCATCAATATTGTCATAATATTGGCCGTGTGGTGTCCGGCAGAGTAGAATAGCACCAACCCTTTACACTCATGGGTGTCGTACAAGGCGACTAATGTTTTCGAGGCAAATGATCAAGAGTGTCCGTTGTCTGGGAAATGGGCAGCAGCATTTTCCATTATTATATTATAACACTGCGATCTCCAACCCGCCTGCCAAGCGTGGAGATTATGGCAAAAATCTCCCCTTTCGTGGGAGAGGCCCTATGTCCTGCAGTGGACTGTTATGGGCTGTGATGATGTGTCATCAATAAATTAGCCGTCACCGGATTGTCACATTTGTGGCACCTTGCATTGACTATTGAAAAGTAAAAAGTTTGCTTAATATACAACTTATTACAGATTGATGATGACGTGCACCGACGACTATCGAGGATAGTTGAGAAAATATGCAATAGACATTTCAATGTCATTTTTCATAGAAATTTGCGGCTAGAAAGAATGTCGAATTCGAGATATCACAGGCCCCAGCTCCACATATTTTTTTTGCATTCCCGCCCTTTGCCTCTCGCTCGAGCTCTATATTACCGACGAGTACCTCACTCCCAGTAGATTTGTTGACGACATCATAGTCATGGCTGAAACCTAGGAAGACTTAGTCAAAATGCTTGATGACCTCTGTAGTATCACTCAACAAGTAGGTTAGTAATGCAAGAGTATAATATTGTCAGTTAACCCGCCAGGATCGCCCGTTTGGGATAATGCCACCTCTCTTGGATATGAATGTAATACGAGTAGAGAAGCCGCTTAGAAAGGATTTTTACAAATTACTGTTTTGATTTCATAACTATTGACATCTGAACCTTTATACTTGTTCAAATACGCGCCAACATTGTAGACCCGGGGCGAGATTAAATTGCTTGCAGATGACAAAGGAAGGAATAAAATTTTACAGACAGTCAACAATATTAACTCACAATATAAACAATGACAAGGACGCAATCTTATCTGGCCCTGAGTCTAGTTATCATTTCTTTCAAGGGGGTTACCCCCTAATAACAAGGAAAGCAATCAGTTGCACAATAGGTAATACTGTAATGAGGTACGATGGAACGATATCATATCATCCATCAGTGAGTGATAAGATAGGTAGAATGATAGATACACTCTATATTGCACGCAAAATAAAAATAATATAAAATTTAACATGTCTTTTCGCTACAAGATATTATCGCTAAGATACTGCTATTAATTGGCCATATACAAAGATATCAGCCTACTTGAGTAATTAGGTCAGTTTTTGATATATCACAATATAATGCCAAATGGCTTAGTGCGCAAGTCTTAAAACATGTTAACTTTACTACTTGATTCTTTATTTAGAGCCCGCGGTACGCTTTCCTGCCGCTGAGGTGTAAATTTGCAGATGTAATGCATCCAGCGTCGCTTGGCCAGTCGCAGACCTGAAATATATGAAAATAGTCAAGATTTTTCTCTTCTTCTCTTGAGGAAGAAGGATCGTCGGTGGCCTAGTGGTATAGGTACTTTTCCGAGTTATGTATATTAGTTGAACACTAACCGATGCTCGTACGGTCAGGGAAAACAAGAAACCTGCCTGAATGAGTAACCATGATCCAATCCAATTAGGTGCCCATGTAGTAGGGTCGCGTAAGTCAGATAACAGTCGCTCCACTGTAATTACCTGATCTGCCAAATTCTGGACCATGGTCAAGGCTGACCCAGGACCCTCGTGAACGAGAGCACAACTAGCAGGGTGATTTTGTTAAACCAGCCGCGTTCCCGAATTGATCAATGAAATATCAAACAGCAATGTAATGAGTTAGACCGCGGCTTCGTGTAGGTGACACTCTTGCTTCGTATCTCTTTTTCTCTCTTGCATATGAGAACCATCGACAATATCATAGACGAACTCGTGAAATTGTAAGTTCATGGTGTTTGACACTTCATAGTCGGAATCGATTCTAATTTGACTTTTATCAAAATAGCGGGGCTGGACATTAACGGCGGTAAGGCCAAGATTATAGATCAAGAGTTTTATGGGACTTTAATTCATCATTTGGGTAATTTACGTTTAATATTATGAGTATCTACGGGATAGTTGGGAAACCACAAATCAGCACAAATGTTTATAGTTCGTCCTTTTCCATCGTCATAAATTAAAACATCGAAATCGTAAGTTCTTCCACTGCTTGAAGTAATGTAATCTGCAGTTACAATTTCTCTCTCATCTGTCAAGCTTGTAGAGTCCGATACAACTCAGTGACAAATTAGGACAGCACAGCTTATAAGTAGTACTTAACTGTCGCCCTTAGCAGCTATGATTCAAGCACTTATTTTTCAAGAAACATGCAGACCTTAGGTGATTCATTGGTACTGTTATCGTTTGCCTCTTGCCTGTAATTATTTACCTTATCCTTCAAACGGGAACAACAACATTTTAAGATGTAGCATGTGTGCTCTGGCAGACCATGGGTTACGTCGGGCTCTAGGATAAGTAGGTTTTAGGATGGGTTGTCGTTCCCACTGTTCAAGGAGGTTGGGTCGTTAACTGTATAAGCTTTATTTGGGATTTGGCCAGCCAGCATTCGGGAAGGTTTAGATAAAGCGTAGGTATCGGCTCCTGGTATAGCTGGCTGGGATGCTCGCACTCATCTGGCATGAGTGCGAGCATACCTAACTCCACCTGTCTGTACTTAACGTTTTCACGCCCAAATTTGCGAAAAATTAAGAAAAAGGATTGGTAATCTGAGGCAATCTAGAGAAAGACGAAGGAAAGAAGCAGTAAGTAACTACGTTGAGTAAACTTAAGTCTTACCTGAAGTACCCTGTTGAATTGCAGGGTGCCGGCGCACCTCCTCAATCGCTTCCTGCCCCAGACGCAGTAGTAGAATAGGTTGCAGTCGCTTTCATGAGGCAGAAGCCAGTGCGCGTGAGGGTTGACAGGGCAACCATTTTCGAGGAATTCAATGCTGCCTTCAGGAGAAGGTTCAATAGACTCTAAGGATTCAGAAGAAGGTTCTTCCTCGGTTTCTGGCTCAACGCCGGGCACGTTTCTGTCTTCACAGTCCACGTTTTCCGGCCAGTCACACTTCCAGGTCTCGAGGTTGAAGTGCAGGTTACCCCAGCAAGCCATCGCGACGGGCACACCATGGGTGCATTTGTAGAATTTGTTGCAATCCTCGTGACGTAGGAGTAACTCATTCGTCCAGTCGGCAGGGCACTCGCTCGCTGCCACCAGCGCCGCCGCCGCGGCCAGCACCAACAAACTTAAAGTTCCTGAGGTAAGATAATTGTATATCAGACTTTATATTAACCGGTTTACAAACAAGGCTTCGTTTCCGCTAATTTGCTTGGATCGATCGAATTTAAGTTGCAGCAGGCAGTTTTATTGTCGCAGAATACCAAAAACGTGTAAAACTACCATTGAACTGCGATTGCGATCCTATACAATTCGATCGAGCCATTAGTAAATTAGCGGACTCGACGGGCCATTTGGTGCAAATTATTCACAATTGCCTACAAACATTAGCAACCCGAGATGTTACCAATGCATTGCTCATCTCCAAAACCCCGGGACTCGTTGCTCTAGCTGCAAATACTGCTCCACTGCGAAAGCCATGGTTCCCCACGAGGCACTGGAGGGAGACCTGAATTACCGGACCAAACAATGCTAAACCAAACAATAGGTTGCGGTATTCTGTAAGGTGTTTTAATATTCTTATTTACGTATTACATTATAATAAATATTATACCATAAATATGAGAATCTAGCTTACTACCTGACTGACGGTAAGCATTTCATTTTCCGGATTATTTCTTTAATTCACACTTTATTGCCTTGTGCTGGCGATAATCCGACTTTAATTCTCTGTAAATTGGACGCTAGTCTCCTACAACGCTTCCGCTAAATTATTGAACTTATCTCTCACCTTTCATGATGGCACTATTCGTGTGAATCGGCTACTGTTAAGGAAGCGCTTACGTGATGTAGTTATATACCTGACAAAAAAAAACAATCTAAACGGATTAATCAAGGAGAGTGCAGTAAATCACCACCGATAAGTACACTCAGTAGCCAACAGACGTAAGTGGCGCATTATATATAATACGCGTACACAGATTCTGGTACTTATTGAAGTTTAAAGTAGGTTCTAAAGTCGCTTGCAGAATGGCTATTAAAATATCTGCATTACTGACTTCCTGTCGTAGTATGTAATCATTCATATCAAATCAACTCAAAATCAAATTTAATAATTTATTTGTAAAACACAGGTACAGTGAGTTAGGTACTGCAATTAAGAGATACCGCTGTAATCCGCCGTTAGGCATACCAATATTGAATACCTAAATTTAATTGGAATAAAATAACTACTTATTCAAATTCGGCTTCAGGCCGGGTTGCAGCTTCGTGGATCCAATCTTTGCTCTCACGGTCCTCCAGGAGTCCCATTGCAGTAGGAATCAACCGTTGCATTACGCATTTCTCGACCTGCAGAGGGCTTTCGGCAGAGGGACACCTCGGGAGATAATTTGGTCTGTGCCCGAGGCGTACATTTGTATTATATAGGACATGACTCCCTAGGTTATGAAGTACGCTGACGACATTGTACTGGTGAGCAAGCTTAGACAGGACCTTAAGACTAGGATAAACACGTGGAAGGATGTGCTAGAAAACGCTGGTTTGAAGCTGAATATCGCCAAAATAGAGTATATGGCCAGCTGTAGCGATCCCAACACCATCCGTATTGGTAACGAAACTGTCCATAGAACAGATAAATCCATATATCTCGGATCCATGATGCACGAGTCTCGCGATATCGGCCCCGATGTCAAGTCCCGAATCTCTGCAGCTTAGGCCTCTTGGCGGCCTAATGGCGGGAGCTTATGGCAGTCATCTGTGACCCTACTGTGAACTTCACGCCAACCAAATTAAAATGCTGCGCTGGATGTGCGGAGTTACACGGCTCGATCGATAACGTAATGAATATATCCGTGGCAGTCTTGGCGTGAGGGATATCGCGGACAAGATCGAGGAGGCTCGCCTGCGCTGGTTTGGTCTCGTGTTGCGTAAGCCTCAGGGATACGTGTGAAATATGTGCCTGAACGTGCCGGTGTCAGGAAAGAGGCCCCGTGAGCGACCCAAAAAGCGATTGATTGACATCGCTGAGTCAGATGCGACAGGCGCGTACGACGCGAGGATGCCGAAGACCGGGCGAAGTGGAGAATATATTGTAGGAAAGCGGACGCGTGTAGAGGTCGGGATAAGCGCTAGGACGATGATGATGAACTACTTATTCAAATTATTTAGAACACTAATTTGGATAATAATAATAAATCAAAGTGTCACAAATATTGAATATATCAAATTGAATAGAAAATTAGAAAAACGTTGAAGACCGTTTTCTATTATTTTAGCAACTGGTGTGGTAAATAAAGGGCATATTAATGTAGTTGCATTAGTTTATTCAGTATTTAAGGTTAACGTTCCTACGTCACATTAAAAGAGACCAACAGGCAGAGAGAAGACAGGGTTCTGTCAAGCTTAAGTAGTCCGCCTGGGCGAGTACCACCGCTTGATCTATTTCTGACGCTAAGCAACAATGATTGCATTGTTGTGTCCCGGTTTAAAGAATAAGATAGTCAGTGCAATTACGGGCATGAGGCATTTCATTTTAGTTCTCACAGCTACAACGCACCTGCGGTTCTGCATTTTTGTTACCTACAACCTAAACGTATAAATTGTAGATGTTATAGACGACAGTTACCACTTACCAACAGGTGGGTTGTCCGCATAACAGTCCACCGCAGGACTTAGGGGCTCTCCCACTAAAGCAAAAGTTATTGGCATAATCTCCACGTTTGGCAGGCGGGTTGGATCGCAGTGAAATAAATATAACAATGGAAAACGTTGCTGCCCTTTGGTCCTCTTTTTTGGCGAACAGATTACCTATGAATTGTTTATCAAAATCCTGCGGCAATCAAATAAATTGTACAAAATCATATAATGTGTTTCTACATTTCGTACCTTTAAAGAGTAGCGCTGTTGTCTCTAGGTTAGCTATATTCTTATAATAGGTAATGTAACTCGCTGATAAGCGCAGGACTTTAACCTATAGTTGTCGATATTGAGATAGTTGTTACGGTTGTACCTAACATAAAATGAACATTATGTCGTGGACGTAAGGAAATAATAACAGCTGTAAGATGATAAACAAAGTGAACACTAGTTCTTAAAGAGAATGTAGTGAATGAAAGTACTATTCGAGATCTACATAAAGGATGAAAACCGTAATAACTTGAAAATTATTGGACGTTGAACACTAGTTTCTAAAGAGAAATGATAGTAGTTGCCAGAAATTTATTTTGGGTGACTCATCCATGATCCTTGAGCGGTCACGTCTATGGTCACGGGCGACCGCTTCCTGACCGCTGTCATAACATCGCCTGTCTGAACAGCTCCATAGACTTCCATACAACACATCAGGAGGCTTACCATGAACTTTTTAAAAACCATCCAAGTTCCGTGTAGTTTACAGGCAAGCCTTAAACAGAATTGTTTAGAATCGTACCATGAGCGCTTTATGGTGAACTGCTACTGCACGGCTAGAATACCTCGATTAACAGTTATTGTCTTTGGCCAACTACATACCTACAAGCATCTTTTCATTGTGATTCCACCCTGCAAAATGACGTCACAACATGCATTTCTGATAGGCTCTACTTTAGGCCTTATCAATAATAAGGCCTATCCTGTGAAATGTACGATTTTGAATGACATGAAGTTGATTATACTCTAACTTCACGGGAGAGAATTTTCTGTTCCGTTCTACTAACATAATTGTCATGCTTTTTAGCTTTAATTTGATCTCGTTTCTCATAAACAAATTTAACATAGCAGAATACTTAGAATGCACTCAGAATAACAAAATACGAAAAGAATCTGCAAATATTATTTTACAGGTAAAGTACATTTTTCAGCGGAACTACTTTTCATAAATATGAAATGTTGAAACAGCTAAGAGAATAGCGACATACAACCGCGCAATATTCGTTTTGCTGTTGTCAAATTCATCGTCATGGTACGGTTCTTCATATAAAATTTCGGTGATCGATTTAAGAACAGAATTGTTTTTCTGACAAGCCGGCAAGCCTGCTAAATGTTGCTCATGGTACGAATAACCAAGGCAATTCTGTTTAGGTCCTGCTATAAGAGTTCATGGTAAGCCCTCTGCCCGCGTGGCTGACCGCTGCCATAGACCTCGGCTATCTGAATGACACTTAAAGCCCTGCTGGAGAGTTCATGGCGCATTTTGTCAACTTAAAATTGTATGAATTGCGCGCAGTATAATCTTTGAGGATTTTTCTCGATATCTTAAATTTCGTGACAGGTACGGTCGAGGAAACTGAATGTTTAGCAAGTAGATATATGTCTGAAATCGTCTGTACTCAAAGAAATAGGATTTTTTTTTAATCGTGCATATAACGTGTCCAAAAAGGGCTGCTATAAGTTGTCAAATACCCCTCCATAACCACTGCTATAGTCAAATTTGGTGGCTTTGGTCATCTTTATGTACTAACTGTTTGTATGACTTTGATATTTTTATTTGTACATTCTTTATGGGTGCAATAAAGATATATCTATCTTTATAGGCCGAGGCTCCATCTACGCTCTATGTCCAATATCGGCAATATCTTTGTCTGTATTACTATTCTCCTACGTGTGGTTTGTCATTTATACAAATATGCGATTTTGCTCGTAATAATACGAACAAATTAAAAAGACAGTTCATACAGTCGACCATAGAACCTCTTTCTTTTTAGATATCGTTTAAAAAACAAAAGTCAAAACAAAAATCGTAAATAACCGACATATGATTAACCGTACTTTTATCTTTAGCTTCCTGGTAGCAGGGTCATGGAGGTCAGATGGCAGTTGCTCCACTGTAAATGACTGATCTGCCAAATTCTGGAAATTCCTCATAGTCAAGGCGGACCCCGGGCCCTAATGCGCAATATCACAACTGTCACACTAACGCCAAGATGATTATTTCACCTTTATCTTTAGCTACATACAATGCTACGTTTTAAATTTTAATATATGCCTGCCTACCTGTCTATCCGTTTGTCTATTTAATTTCTCAACGCTTAACCGATCCACTGATTACCTTCTTGAATAATGAAATTGTTTGGATCATTGGGAAGGTAATTACACGGACCTGAAAAAAATACAACCGCCATTCTACACTAGAGAAGCATGCAAGGTATGGTAATTTCGTGATAGTTAATTTTGTCATACATGATCTAGACATTCACACAGATACACAAAGTCTGGCAATTTTGTTTGATTTTATACCGCGCTGTCACGCCAATGACAGTGTCAAAGCACACACATAAATAGGCGGCCATTTTTATGCTTCACTTATGATTTTAGAGACCATCCGTCCATATTTTCTTCAGGTCCGTGGGTAATTAAGAATACCTACGAGTATACTTGTCAGTATTGTGCAGGCTCTTGGTAGCACAGTGTTGTAGATGGTTTGGTGTGCGTAACTGTAGGTCTATGTATTTGTGGAGGTGTGTGTCTGTTTATGATGTCATAGCTCCCGAATGAATGGAACTACTTCGATGCGGTTAGAAAGGCAGCTGAATCGAGATGGTTCTGAGCTAAATTACATTAAAATTGGTTCAGTAATTTAGAAATTACGTAAGTATGTGTAAACTTGGACGGGGGTGTACCGCCCTTTTCTGTTGTTTAGGTTATCTTCAAATCATCATCCTTTCAGCAGCAGGACGTCAACTGTGGGGCCCAAGTCTGCTAATTTTATTTAACTCACTATGCCCCTAAGTCGTGGAAGATTGATAGGGAGGCCTTTGCCCTGCACTTTGACAGTATACACAGTAAATAAATAAAATAATAATTAATAGTTTCCCTAGGGGCAACTATTTGCAATTACTAGAAAAATATTTAACAAGCAAAGGCATTTTTATTCTTGTGGTTATTTTCCAGCTTCTCTGTTTTCGTTCTAGGTGAGCAAAATGTCCCACAAGCGAAAATAAGACGTAGCGCCGCGCAGAAGATAGAAGGAATATCCTTATGGCGAAAGGATACTAAAAATCAACCTTATCACTCCGGCTGAGTAGACATCGAAAATATTGCCTTCTACGGATCGTAATTGGTGTGGACCTCAATGGCCACATGGTCCAGATGAGAACCCAAGACCGGACTAAATGGTGAAGAAAAAGCAGGAAAGCGGATCGTGCCTTACAGACGCCATGATTGTGATATATTCACGGTTTAAAACATAAAACCTGAATACTACGTTTTTACAACAATTATTATAATACTGGGCTAACAAAGTGTAACTTAGAGTTTAGTCCATCGACTCGATAAGAAGAATAAAGAATCTCAGTAAATAATAAACATTGATTCTATCCAAGATAATCATAGTGAGGTGTCAATATTCGCACTAGGCAACTATCCTGCTAAGTATTTTTACCGTTAGGCAACTATCAGCCCCAGTAGGCCACAATCCTCTTTTTGAGAAGTTAAATAAAACAGAATTTACCCAAAATCCATTATAATGACGTTTACAAAAATAGGCTATTGTAGAAGATCAAAGATGTATGTTTTGATAATAATATACATGTTACATAATTCTTAGTACGTATATTTTTCTTAATAGATAATAGAGCTTTTTTGAAACGTGGGGCAACTATCCGGCTTTAATCCTATGCTTGGACATTTTTAAATAAAATGTACGGGTTATAAGAATCAGAAGGAGTATGTAACACATACTCCTTCTAATAAAGAAGAAAAGTTTGTATGTTTGTGCGTATGAATAGGCAATACTAAGTAGAGACTCGCGCATTAAATCCCGATTGGTTGTATTCAAGAAGTGCTTTTACAAATAAATTAAACAAATATAAAGTTTATTCAGGAGACAGGTGAATAATCTAATTATTCATACCCGATTGCACCAAACTTAACGACGCTTAAATTGTCGCCTAGATGTTCCTAAGCATTTATTTTAGGCATCACAAAAGCGGTGTCATAAAATTTTGAAGTGACTTTAGTTTACACGGTTTGTGATCGGCGCAATGCTTTTCTTGTTTAGAATATTTGAAATAAAATACGTCACTTCCCATCAGGTGGCCCGCTTGCTTGCTTACCTACAGTAGGTCATAAAAAAGAATTGGGTGTCATTTTCAGATTTATTTTGTGCAATCTGGCACCAGAGGCAAAATACGCAAAGATACAATTATTTTAAGGGCCGATTGTTCAATCCTCAGATAAAACATATCAGTCTGATAAGTTATTATGCAACTAAGACAAAATTGTATAATTATTTTCATAATTGTAAAGGATTATAGTTTGTTTTAATTTGGCAGTGTATTACTTTATCGGGCAGATAAACAATATCTGAGGATTGAAAAATCGGCTCTAAATCGAAATAATTGTTATTTTGGCATAAACATTTACATTTCCGCCTCAAAGAAAGGATTACGCATTCAGGCATCAAAAGGAAAAGAAACGTCCAGTCATTACCTTATTGTCTACCTAAACGCAATAACGACTTAAAAAGCAGTTCGAACGCATTGACTACACAACAAATATTATTGTACGAAGCGCGCACTAGATAGCTCGAGTCTCTCGGAAAAGTCACAGTTTCCCTCGACGGTTGGAGCGCGACAGTTTGCTCTTTGCGACGCGGCTTTTATCTCACCGATCTCTAAGCCAAAAAAATAACAGTATAGAAAAAAAAACATTTCGACTAAAAAATACATAGAATAATTCATCAAATGTGGCTGTATTTGTGTGTTTTGCTCACGGGAGTCGCGTCCATTCTATCGTTCGGCACTTTCGAGGAGACATGGGAACCAGGACACCAGAGTTACCATGGAGTGCACGACGGGATGGAACACGCTTCCAACTTCGCAGACGAGTGGACGGTCCACCTTGAGGGCGGCGACGATGTCGCGCAACTAGTGGCCCTGGAACTAGGCTACGTGTATGGTGGACGGGTATGTGTTAGAGTTAGTGATATGTTAGCGAGTCTGGTATTTGCTTAACTAGATATTATCCGCAACTTCGTTATGACGTAAGTATAAAAAATGTTGAATTTTGGGAAAATTATAGCCTTTGTACAAAATTTTAGCTATAGCCGTAGTATTCAAAGAAAAAATAACAAAACCATCCAAACAAACTTGCAAACTTTTTCATTTTCCGGCGCATAAAGGTACTCCATTGTCGCCGATGTAAGCTAAGAAATTGTAAAGTTTTATCCGAATTCGTAAAGTAGTTTTTTATACCACTAAGGTGGCATACAGGCGTACGGCCTGCGTGATGCTTAGCAGTTTCCGCATCCTATGAGATCATTGGTCTGTTGCGAACCGTAAAACAGAATATAGGATTGCAGGCCAAGTACTAGTCTAAAGTGGTCTTCGCTGTCTATAGTCATTGGCAATATTTGACGACCTGAGTGGTTTAGTGGCCGGTCTGCCACGCAGAGATCTCGAGGTGACGTAATTTTTTCTTTTAAAGTTGATCAACTTCCTCTGCTCAGATGTTTTCTTCTCGTACAGTCGCGTTAATATGAGCATGACCACTTTTAGAAAAAAAAATATTTGTAGCTACTGCCACAAATATGCTATTAGGTGCAAATCGGTGCAATGGAAGTGGCTAAAAGTCCCTTAGACACCAAT
The DNA here is from genome assembly GCA_905147135.1 of Blastobasis lacticolella. NCBI lineage: Eukaryota > Metazoa > Arthropoda > Insecta > Lepidoptera > Blastobasidae > Blastobasis > Blastobasis lacticolella. The sequence goes on along the minus strand of LR990053.1, from coordinate 15,811,308 downwards.
AACTCATTCATAACCTGCAGGGTTTTTTCATTTAATAAATGAAAATGGCAGTATTGAATTTCCATACATTGTCTTGTCTAAAATACTTGTTGATAATACAGAATTTTAAGGTGATCATGCTTATGAACGCGACCGTACAATGCAATGAAATGATTCTTCTATTTCTACGATTTGGATTAGATGCAAAGCGTAAGCTTAGAACTTGCGTTATCAGCACATTAACGCCTACCAGCCATGTTAATGGCTTGCATTGATCATACCCTTCAACACTTCGCTGTTTCTTCTTTTATAAGAATTATTCTTTATTTAAACAATAACACAACACATACTGAAAACAAAACTATTGGATACTAAATTAATTTAAAACAAAAAGGAAAGTCAACTTCAAAAGTGGAGATATTTGCTAGAGGAAATCGACCGGGGGACACTCGTTATAATCTAATGACAATGACAAAAATGACATGTCAACATCATATGTAGGTACCTACTTTTATGTACAAAATGAAAATACTGGCAAAACCTTACATTAAAATTATTTGAAATCATCCGACACGCCTAAATTATTTTATTACATAATCTCGCGTGGGTTCTGCCAGCCCTGTTTTTAATTAAAATGTAATGTTTTCCAAACATTTGCTTTGTTATAATTAAACAAAATGTTTGCAAATACGAGAGTTAAAATGGGGCACCCAATTCCGTGAAAAATTATCTTGAACTTCATCATTTTTTATTGATCATAGAATCAGCAGCTCTTAAAACTTTTACTTCAGATATTCGTAAATAACATATTCTAACAGTATAGATTATCATCATCATCATCATCATCATATCAGCCAGAAGACGCCCACTGCTGGGCATAGGCCTCCCCCAGAGATCTCCACAAAGACCGGTCCTGTGCTTTCCGCATCCAGCTGGTACCTGCGATCCTTACCAGGTCGTCGGTCCACCTTGTAGGAGGCCTACCCACGCTGCGTCTACCGGTACGTGGTCGCCACTCGAGAACTTTACTGCCCCATCGGCCATCTGTTCTTTGAGCTATGTGCCCTGCCCACTGCCACTTCAGTCTGGCAATCCTTAGAGCTATGCCGGTGACCTTGGTTCGCTTGCGGATCTCCTCATTTCTGACTCGATCGCGCAAAGAAACTCCGAGCATAGCTCTTTCCATTGCCCTTTGGGTAACAGTGAGCTTTCTTATAAGGCCCATAGTGAGTGGCCACGTTTCACGTATAGATTATGATTATGATCAACTCAGACGCAGGACACCCACTGCTGGGCATAGGCCTCCCCGGCGTGTTCGGCCTACCTTCCTTACAAGGTAGCCCGTCCATATGGTGGGAGACTGTCCTACGCTGCAATTGCCGGTAATTGAAATGATAACCTCCTCCTTTTTTGGGAGTCGGTTAAAAAAATGTCTAACTGAATAGGCAAGTGATTAGCCATGGTGCTTTTTCGGTATTTGTAGGTTATGTTACAATGGTATTCTAGATGAACAAAAGTCGAAGCTTGAAACATAAGGCTCTAACACGGCGTTTTGTTAAGCATTCAACCCCTGTTTAACTTTGTTTGTTCAACCTTTCTACACGAAAATGAAGCGATTGCTGAACCCATCTATCTGAGGTGGACTGGGCCCGACACTCATCACAGCCCATAACAGTCCACTGTAAAATTTAGGGCCTCTCCCACGAGAGGGGCGGTCATTGCCGTTATCTCCATGCCTGGCAGGCGGGTTGGAGATCGCAGTGTTATAAATATAACAATGGAAAACGCTGCTGCCCATTTTGCAGCCTTCGGAGACTCTAGATCTTATGCCTTGAAACCATAAGTCGCCTTCTACGACATCCACGAGTGTAAGGGGTTGATGCTATTTTGCTCTACCGGATACCACAAGGCCAATAATTATGTGTATCATATACACACACCAATGTTCTATTGAGGGGAAGCGCCCCTCAATAGTACAGCCAAGTAGTGGAAGTCTCTACATGCGGATATGTAGACGTGGGCAGAGACCACATTGTTGTTTTACAGGCCGAACCGGGCCCGATGATTATCCGGTATTAATTGGCTCCAGGTAGCCTGCAACAGAGAGATGTGCAAGCTTTAGAGAGGCCTTCTTTCGAAGACGGACACATATAGGCTGATGTGATAAGGATGACTACGTTTTTAAAAATAAACTTTTTTTATATTAGTCAAGACATTTGATCGCCATCTCACCTGTTGCTTCTGAGGGTGCTTTATTATGTATGTAATAAAGGCATAGGACCGACTTTTGTGGTGATTTCTAGGGAGATCTATGCTCAGCAGTGAGCGTCTTTCGGCTGATATGATTATAGTGTAATAAAGAGCGGTGATAAACATCTGGCTAGGTGCACCATGAAGCTGGATTAGGGAATGCACTGCCTAAGTATTATACCCCTACGAACGTTTGGCCCTCCTCCCCGCTCGATGACGATGGCATAAGCGTCTATAAACTATAGGAAATCGCCTATTTTTAACCTTCGACGAATAAAGAGGGATGTATAAGTTTGACGTGTATATCTGAGTATCTGTGGCTTTGTGTATCTGTCTGTGGCATAGCTCCGAAACGGATGGATGTACGTTGACAACACCGAGTTGACGATATCATCGTTACATTTTTTATTTCCGGTGCCAAAGCGTCAAATTCGTGGTAATTTTCCTTGTTAGTTGCGAATTTGATTTTTGCTAAATTTTGACTTCTCAAGAACATTTTTTTATTGATAAGTTATACAAATTCTAGTAAACATCACCCTTGTTGCAGCTGATGTACTGCAAACGTGTAACAACAGTACCTATGTATTAACTAGATCTAGTAATTTGTATTTGTTAGATCAAACTCCAACTAAACAGCCAATAACAACCGTGCAAACGGCTGAAATAATCATTCAATTGAGTGGTAATTGGATCCTATCGAGCAAGGCAATGCAGCCGGACTGCCGGATATAGGGATTCCACGAAAGATATTACTTCAGATACAACACAATTTTAACCTGTTTGGAATCCGCATCCATTTTAAGGCACTAAACCTGCGCGCATAAAGTGCCCAATCCTAAAGGATTTGCCATCCTTGAAATGAATGAAAATTTGATTAAAAACTATTCTTTGAGAAATTTTCTTTAAACGTTTTTTGGAAACGCCTACTTAGACATGGTTTTAACGTAAAAACGTTTTTAAAAGTCTTCCATACAATACTCCAGTCCTGAAGCGGCGATGAGCCCTTTTATTGTCGCCATGAACGTTAATTTATCTCAAGACTCAGAGTTGGTACCGCCAAGTGGTGTACAATATTTTGATAACGTAACCGACAGATAAAGTTGGATAACTCCCGACTAAGTTTAGCCGTGGGCTCGGTACTTATCCTCACTACGTAGACCCTCTGTTGGTCACGACGCGAAGGTTCGAAAGAACGTTTCTCGCTCGTACGATTCGGATGTGGAATGACCTCCCAGCCACAGTGTTTCCTTTGGACTATGACATGGGATCGTTCAACAGGTATATTAGAGGTCTCTTCAGAGGCGGGCAACGCATCAGTGACTCCCCTGGTGTTGCTCATGTCCATAGGCGGCGGTGACCACTTTCCATCAGGTGGCCCGCTTGCCTGTTTGTCTGCCGCATAAAAAAAAAAATTTAAACTCGAATATTTTCTAAACTATGAAACCGATTTTAATGAGACAAAGCTAAGCACCCTGCCCGATAATATCAGACAAAGCCGGGTGTTTACGTTCAACGTTTAGGTTAAGTTTTACGGTTTAATCTTCGAACACAACATTTCAACTCGTTTTCCCAGTGCGGAGATTATGGCAATACCCCATTGTGGAGGAGGTCCAACTCCAACGCTTTCATAACAGCAATTGAGTACGTAGGACCCTGATTAGTCTAGATAATCCAGCAATAACCTAATCGACAGAAAAAGTCGGAAAACCCCAAGTTTAGAGATACTCAAATATTTTTTGAACTAATCAACTGATTTTATTAAAACAAATTGAAGAACCATCTCGCTTTAACTAGCTTTCAAATAGAAAAAACCGCATCCAAATCGGTCCATCCGATCGGGAGCTACGATGCCGCAGACAGACACACAAAGCCACAGATACACACGTCCAACTTATAACACTCCTTTTTTCCGCCGGGGGTTAAAAACATCATCAATGAGCGACAAAAGAAATACTAAAGCAATGGTGGTATTTGTATACTAATATTTAAAAAGAATGCTAAATATGACAAGGCCGTCGGGCCATCGCAACTGTCATCGCACATCGAAGAAGTTCCTGAGTCAAAGAAAATACTCAAAGATCAAAGAAAGGAGGCATATCGAATACTGAGATCTCAATGAATGCCGTATTTCCGTATACGGGGCAAGTAAACAGAACGAATCTAATAAGGCAAGTATTTTTAGAAAAAGAAAAGCCACGTCGCATAATTTGATGAACTACCGCTGATCTCAGCGGGTAAATATTATACCTATGGGTGCAACGTGTCTCTGTTCCATGGGTGCAACGGATAGACGCGTCAATAGTAGGTCTACCACCAGGCAAAACTAATTACCTGTGGTAATGTCAAGAGATTAAATGGTAGTAAGCTACCCATGGACTTATTACCTAAAATACTACCACTTAAAGCTACTGACATGCTCGCTAGACGCGTTCGTAGATATCTGTCATTCAGTCTATGATCTTTCAAACATAAGAATAGTCTAGTAGGAGGAATTAATTTTAGAATTCTTGTGTCGGAGGCTAAGACCAACTTCGGGTCGCAAATAAATAGGCATAGCCACGGGTCTGGGGAATCATTTATTAACTTTAGGTAGTTTACACCTGTCAATGTCAAGTCAAGTATAATTTCCATTTAGATTAAATAATTCAAGAGAAACGGAGCTCTTTCTATTTATGTTGCAATAAAGTTCCCTAATTAATTAATGAAGGAATAAATTATTGTCTTGGGACGTTGTTATCAAGAATATCAGAAAAGTTACTTTGGCGTTGAGTCTTAAGACGTTTGCTTTTATTATAGACGGATAAATATAAGTAAGACGAAAGTAATTATTTTAGTAAGATATGACTGAGTGCAAAATCGTGATTACAGATAACAAGTTGGAACATGTGAAAGGGTCAAAGTTTACGAGAGAAGGACTGTACAGTTTATACCCATAACGGTCACGAACATTTTGTAAAATAACTATTAACTGGTGAGGTGGCGGCCAGGCTAGTAAAGTAAAAGTTATGAGCATGTTCTCATCCTTGGCGACTTTAACACCTGCTTACTTAAAAAAGATGTTCGCACTCAGAAGTTACAGTCTCTCTTGTCCTCGGTCAACCTGCATATTCTCCCGCTAGCGGCCACGCATCATTCCCCTAATTGCAATCCCTCTCTTCTAGATCTCATGATCACTTCCTCCTTAGACAAAGTTACTGTCCATGGTCAACTTCCCGCCCCCTTTTCCTACCACGATTTAGTGTACCTTTCCTATAAAACCCGCACTCCAAAACCTAAATCTAGATTTAAGTTCCTGCGTAATTTTAGAGACATTGACCTGGAGGCTTTGAGGCGTGATGCAAACAATATCGATTTTAGTGCCGTCTTCGATGCTGGCCACGTTGACGACAAGATTCAGGAGTTTCAGTCACGCGTATTTCAACTTTATGACACTCATGCCCCTGTGAAAAAAGTTAAACTAAAGCATGCTCCAGCTCCCTGGATCACGCAGGATATCAGGGATATGATGACCAAACGTGACAGCGCCAAACGTCGTTACAATAAATACCCTTCAGATAAAAAACTGGACAGGTATAAATACTACAGAAATCTTTGTAGCCGTCTCTGTAGAGATGCCAGGAGGCGTCATATCCATAGTTCCATCATCGGGTCATCCTCTTCGAAAGCTTGGTCGTTTCTTAGAACACTTGGCATAGGCAAATCTGTAGAGCCGCGCAATACCTCTTTCGACCTGAACGCCCTCAATACTCACTTCTCCACGCCGCCGGTGATATTGGAAGCCGATGTTAAGGCACGCACTATTGCGCAACTTGACGGCCAGTCTCGCCCTCTTTGTTCTTCTTTCCACTTCACCACTGTCGCAGAGGAGGACGTTAAAAAACATCTTTCTTCCATCACTTCTACAGCTGTGGGCAACGATGGTGTTTCCTGCCGCATGATCTCCCTCCTACTCCCACAAATCTTACCCATACTTAGTCACATCTTTAATTATTCCTTAGTTACGGGTTGTTTCCCGTCGGCCTGGAAGAGTGCTGAGGTTATACCTCTTCCTAAAACTTCCAATCCCATCTCCTTATCCAATTTTCGACCCATTTCTCTACTTCCTTACCTTTCCAAAGTCCTCGAACACATCGTCCACAGCCAACTCTCCACCTATCTTACATCGAATAGTCTTCTATCATCTTTTCAATCTGGTTTCCGGCCAGGTCACAGTACTGTCACTGCGCTGCTAAAGGTCACTGACGATATACGTCTCGCAATGGAGGACAAGTCACTGACAATTTTAACACTACTTGACTTTAGCAGCGCTTTTAACTCTGTAGACTTCGACGTTCTTCTCGCTACTCTTCGCTCACTTAATGTTTCTCCTTCTGCCTTACTGTGGATTGACTCCTATCTGCGGGGTCGTTCTCAGCGGGTCCGCTCTGATGAGGCCTCATCTGACTGGCGGGACCTCGTTGCGGGCGTTCCTCAGGGCGGTGTTCTTTCTCCTCTCCTATTCTCCGTATTTATTAACACTGTCACCTCTGTCATCTCTTCTAACTTTCACCTATATGCCGACGATCTGCAAGTTTACCGGCACTGCAGAATTTCTGATGTTGCTGAAGCGTTCGCTCTTATTAATGCCGATTTAGAACGAATTTCTGTTTGGGCCAAGTCGTTTGGTTTACTGGTTAACCCCGGGAAATCGCAAGCATTACTCATCGGGAGCCCTCATATGTACAGGCGACTAGGCTCTGACATAATAATACCTCAGTTATTTTATGATGATATCCCAATCCCGATCAGTAAGTCGGCGAGAAATCTTGGGGTGATTCTGGACTCCAATCTCTCTTGGGTTTCACATGTCAACGAGGTCAGTAAGAAATTACATTTCTCACTTCACTCGCTCAAATGCCTCCAAAGCCTTTTACCTATACAAACTAAGATCTCTCTTGTCCAAACCCTCCTTCTCCCTATCCTAGATTACGCTGACTCTTGCTATCTGGATGCCACAGAAGAGCTTCTAAACAAACTTGAGCGTTTGCAAAATGTCTGCATAAGGTTTATTTTTGGTCTACGAAAGTATGATCATATCTCTGTTTATCGATCGCAGCTCAAGTGGCTACCGATTCGTTATCGCAGGAACGCTCATGTCCTTTCTATGCTCTACAATATCCTCAACAATTCCTCTGCTCCCTCATATCTCCGCAACTCCTTCCACTTCTGCCGGGCCCAAGACAAGCCTTGTCGGTCCAATGTAAAATCATTGTTATCTATCCCTATCCATCATTCCGATTTCTTCTCCTATTCCTTCACTGTCCATGCAGCGAGACTATGGAACTCACTGCCACATAATGTGCGTGACAGTCAGTCACTGTTTATATTTAAAAAGAGAGTCAAGGAATATTATCTTTCCCTGTCTAGTCCATAACTTATATATTTATGTATTTTATATCGCTTGTTTTAATAATATGTTTATATTAGCTTTATATACCTATATATTATAATATAATATATTTATGTATTTAAATATTCAATTATTGTGCACGTCGTATCTGCGTTACTTTAGTCTAACATCTCTCTTCTGTAGGCCTGCTGGAAGAAATTTCTTTTTAGAAATAAGCAGCGCCTGTTGTGTCTGTTGTTCTATTATATTTCTCTGTATATCATTATTGTGTACAATAAACAGTTAAATAAATAAATAAATAAAAAAAAAAAAAAAAAAAAAAAAAAAAAGTTAAAAACTAAAAGCCACTCGGCATCTGAAAAGTATGAAACAAGAATCGATAGTGAATTCGGATGTTTTGAGGATGACCCAATTGTGATCGCATGCCTATACTTCAGGTCAGGTACTTTCGGAACTTTCCGGTACATGTATAAGTCGCAGTGCTTTCCGCGTTCAGCTGTCCTTGACTTAAGAGAAAGAGTTCCTCAATGACTCACTCTTGACCGAAACTACTGATTCTCGGAACCGTTACTTCATTCCGTTCATTTTGCCCAGCCAAACTCTTACACATTCTCCGGATAGTAGTACCAAAATAATTATCTCCCACACGGCCATACTGACAGGCAGCGCGCTCGCGCGTTTTCCTTACTGGCAACACTACTAGGAATTCACTAATGCATGAATGCTGTACAATCCCTTTACATAAAGCGCGTAGTTCAATGTCCAAATCTCCACATGAAGCGCACAGGAAGCTTCCAATGTCCAAGTTAAACACATGAAGCGCGCAGCTTCTAATCTCCAAATCATTGACACGAAGCGCGTAGCTTCCACTATAAAAGTCAACCGCATAAAACGCACAGTATTCAATATAAAACAACCGCATAAAACGCACAACTTTCAATGTCAAAATCAGTAACACGAAGCGCATAGCTTCCAATGTCTAAGCCGCATAAAGCGCGTAACTTTCAATGTCAAAGTCGATAACAAGAAGCGCATAGCTTCCAATGTCTAAGTCTCATAAAGCGCGAAGCTTTCAATGTCCAAGGATCCAAGGACAAACTTTCCATGAAAACAAATTAACTAAACAATAAAGAGAGGCCTTTAATCATTGCCCAAAAAATTATGGATGTAACAAAGTAACAATAGTTTTGTAACACAATAGCAAATTAGCTTAACATTTAACTTAACCATTATCACAGAAACGAAAATTAAACCGTAGGTACAATAAGTGTAATTAAGCACCTTATTTATCGAACACTTAGAAACAAAATAATGCAACAAACAAAATTATTGAACATTTAGTTCGCCGATCTCGGTTTCAACAACATTAGAGACATCCAACTCATTGGACAGGTCTGCCAAGCCCACAGGATAGGCGCGTAACTTTTCACGACATACGTAATGAACACGTCCTCTAGATAAAAGCTCCACTCTATAACTCTCGTTTTCACAAACCTCAACGAAATTGCACAGATTTGAGAATTTTTCACCTAACTTAGTATTAACTCTAGGTGCTTCTCTACCAGAACTAAATCGCCAACGTCAAACGGTCGCACTCTAGCCTTGCCCTTATCAAAGCGATCCTTGTCGACGCGTGCTTGCTCGTCCATCACAGGTCTGCAGGGGACTCTTACCAGTACTTTTTATTTATTTATTTATTTGTGTCAGGCTACAGAGGCCCATAGATATAATACATATAACATACAAAATTATAAAAACAATAAACAATACATTATAGCCAAACAAAATAATATAACCTATACAACAATACCACTTATAAAATTAACAATAGACTAATAGATAATATAATAATTTTCAAAACTAAATTCTAACACTTTTCACTTAATCTCTATGTCGTTTCGGCGGCACCGGAAATTCTGGGTCGCCCACGGAATCGCCGGTACACCACACCCTTCGGCCAATAATCTTCCCTCATGAAGAAATCCAAGTCTGCGGTGGGAACCAACACCACGAACGAGTTGAACGTACGTTCATGGCTTGATTCCAAGAGCCGGACTCTCACGAGGTACTTTTTGGTTAAGCGGATATGCTCTTCCACGTCCTTTGCCGTCACTGTGTAATGAAGGCGGGACAGGTAAAGCGCCGTCGTCGGTGTCGCAGGGCGCAGTAGAAAGTTGGGACCGGTTACTGCAGTGCCGCGAAAATTCTGAGCAGCACGACGTCTACTCTTCTTCTGGACCGTGATAAATCCTTCCTCATCACAGTCCACGTTGGGGGCACATGGGGGCTTCACCACCCCCGTTTCTTGTGGAGCTGAAGCCACCACGCGACGAGGTTGGCGCGATGCCGGTGCGCTGACGGGAGCCGCGGGCTTATTGACTTTAGACACAGTACAATTAAGAGCTAATTGAATCTCACCAAGGGCTGACTTCCATGACCTACGCTCTTGATTTTCCGCTATTGTGAAGCAATTTATGAGAACAGACATGAACCTTTCTACTTGTTCGTTCCCACAAATCCTGGAAGTCCTTCCCAGTGAACGAGGTACCCTGGTCCGATATTATTCTTTTTGGCGTTCCAAATAAAGACACGAACACCCGCAACGCGTTACAAGCCGACTTCGACGTCAAGTCCTTTACCGCCGTGAGATGACAGTATTTGGTAAACGCGTCAACAATAACAATCACGTACTCTTTAGTATTCCGATTGCGCGATAATTTTCCGGTCGTGTCGATGTGTAGAGTGTGTACAGGTTCTGGAACCTTGTCAATTGGGTGCAAAGTCGATTGTATCGCGCCCAATGGTGTCTTATTCAATTTACATAGTAAACATCGATCGATGTAAGTCCTTACGCAAGCTGACATATTCGGAAACCAAAAATTATCCCGTATTTTAGTGAGTGTTTTATCCCACCCTAAATGTTTAAAGTCGTCAAATAATCGCTGTATAACCTGCCAGCGGAAATTTTTAAGAACGATCGCACGAGACAGAGTTTTCTTATTGACTTGTAAATTTTTATTAAGCAAATTATTTTTCATTAAGTAAGTCGATCTCAAGTTTTGTTCTAAAGTATCATTTTCTAAAGCTTGGATGATTTTATTAATATCAGGAACGAGCCGCTGCTCCGCTTGTAACCAATCGTCGCGGATTTGCACTACATTGACTAGAGTTGGGCAGTTAGTAGGACCAACAGGATTTCTACTTAGAAAGTCTACGTGCGGAATTCTCCCTTCCGATACTCAACTTCAAAATCAAAGCTCTGCATAAATGCCCACTATCGGTGCACCCTGGGAGATAAGTCTTTCTTGTTACGAGAGGCCTTAAAGCTATTACAATCAGTCACGACTTTGAAACGTCTGCCCAGTAAGTAATGTCGAAAATGTTTCAACGCCTTAAAAACTGCAAGTGTCTCCAGCTCATAGCTATGGTAGCGGCTTTCAACGTCTGAGGTTCTCTGACTGTAATACTCGACTACCTTTAGCTGGTTCTCAACTTTTTGGAAGAGAACGGCACCGTAACCTAGAGAGCTTGCATCCGAATGAACCTCCACATTGCGTTCAGGGTCAAATATCGTTAACAAGGGTGCCGATGTCAAATGTTTGATGAATGTTGAATGGCTCTACTGTGTTCATCTAGCCAAACCCATTTCACTTCCTTCTGCGTAAGTCGATATAAGGGTGCCATGACCGATGAAAAGTTAGGAACAAACTTCCGGAAGTACCCGGCGAGGCCGTTAAATTGACGCAACTCTTTGACATTGCTCGGTAGAGGAGCTTTAGCAAGGGCATCTACTCTCTTAGGATTTGGTTGGACTGTGCCGTTTGGAATGACATTACCTAAGTATTCGATAGACGATTTTAATAATTTGCACTTATTCCAGTTAAACGAGAATCCTGCATTTGTGAGTGCTTCTAAATCAGCACCGAATGTTGGAAAGCTTCTTCTTGCGTTTTCGAAAATATCAATACATCATCCATATAGACGGTCGCGATAACATCTCTATACTTACCAAGCGCTTTGTTAATAGCCCTCTGATACACAGCGGGGGCGTTGCAGAGCCCGAATGGCATTTTCAAGTACTCGTAAGAACCGTCAGGCGTCACAAATGCAGTTTTCTCTGTCGATTGGGATTTTTCGGACCACACGCCATATCTAGCGCGGAGAACACAGACGACTGTCCTAAAGTGTCTAGCTGCTTAGAAATCAACGGCAACGGGTAATTATCACGAATTTGTTGGAGTTAAGTTCTCGGTAATCGATGCAGAGCCTATCTGAACCATCCTTCTTTTTAACAAGTATGGTTGGACTTGAATAAGGAGAATAGCTCTCACGAATTATGTGTTTCGTCTGTAAATCAGAAATAATGTCACTCATAGCCTTACGTTCTACATGGCCAAACGGTAAGGATGACGCTGTACAATTTTGTCCGGATTGTTGAGTCTTATTTCCATTTCACCTGTGGTGACTGTAGTTTGAGAACTTCCCTTTACAAAGTTATCGTTAAAAGTTTCGATAATGGTCCGTAAACGCGCAACATCGGCGTAATCTTTGAGATCATTATCGATTTTGTCTATGTCTGTACTTTGCAAAACATGAACATCTGCTTGAACTTCGCGTAAAACTTGTACACCACTGTTGTTTATAACTACGCTTAACCCGGGTGTAGTAAACACATCCCTTCTTATAATGATATCGTGGGGTAAAACATGAATGTATACAATAACAAAGCTTACCTCTACGTGCACATTAGATATTTGAACTGGGAGAGTGATACGCGAAAATGAATAAACGAAAACAGAGCCACTACCCGTAAGGCGCATAAATGCAAAGTTTCGGAAACCGCTCATTTCGTCGGCTACTTGTCTACAAATGAGAGAGTAATCTGAGCCGCTGTCCACAAGGGCTTGCATAAATCCAGCAACATTTATTTCAATTAGCGGAGTTTCAGATTGTACTCACATATTCACTGACTTTGCGGCAGACTGGCTTTTAAACTTCACATTCCTCTGTTTCGTAAAGCACAACTGCTCCGTGTGCCCAAGTTTACGGCAGTAAGTGTACTGGACGCTTTTGTCAACAGGCTTAGGTGTGGAGGTCAGCTCACTAGTAGAAATCTCAGCTTTAGGCCTAATTCTACAATTACGTCTAAATGGTCCTTATTGCCGCAATTGTAGCACACGACGTCACTAAGATCACGATCGGTCGAGTCCAGCTTGCGACGTTTTAGATCGTTCGTGGATCGCATAGGATGAGAAAAGGCCGGACGCTTCAAACTAATAATTTAAGGGTACGTACCGAGATATCTATCGAATGCCACAAAGTCCGCTGGGGTATTTTTTAACAAATCTGAACATACGTGTTTGTCAGAAATACCAGATATTACAACTTCGACTTTGTTCGCCTCGCTCCAGGCCATCTGTCTCCAGGCCATCTGTCTCCAGGCCATCTGTCTCCAGGCCATCTGTCTCCAAGCCATCTGTAGACGGTCAAACACCTCTTTCCATCTCAAAAAGTATTGGGATCCTCAGTGTCGACATATCGGATAGCGTGCGATTCCGGAGTCACCTGGAAGGCAAGGCCAAATTGGCTTCGAAAAAGCTTGGAGTGCTTAACCGGTCCAAGCGATACTTCACCCCAGGGCAGCGCCTGCTGCTGTACAAGGCACAAGTGCGGCCTCATATGGAGTATTGTTCCCATCTTTGGGTCGGTGAAACTGACGACCTGCTTAATCCTCTGGATTCCGTACAGAGACACGCCGTACGAATTGTCAATGATCCCATACAAAGAAGCAAGTTGGAACCACTGGCAAACCGAAGGGACTTTGGCTCCCTGTGTGTGTTCTATCGGCTGTACAATGGGAGTGTTCCGAGGAACTTTTCGATCTGGTGCCCACAGCACAATTCCGCCATCGCACCACCCGCCGTGGGCTTGGTACTCATCCTCGACACTCGGTCACGACGCGAAGGTTCGAAAGAACGTTTCTCGCTCGTACGATTCGGATGTGGAATGAGCTCCCAGCCACAGTGTTTCCTTTGGACTATGACATGGGATGTCTGCCGTATACCATAAAAAAAAGTATCAAAATTATTTAAGTAATATGGGCATCAATGTCAAAAATATCCGAAATTTTGACTAATATTTTATATGGCTTTTAAATAAATATTATAGTAGTACATACCTTCTATAGTTATTGTATAATTCCATAAAGTTAGGTACTACTTCCATAAAAATTCAAAAAAAATCATCTTGGCGTTAATGTCCCGGTTGTACTCTCGCGCACGAGAGCCCGGGATCCGCCTTGACCGTGATCCAGGATTTGGCAGGTCAGGTAATTACAATTGAGCGACTGTCATCTGACCTTCATAACCACCAAGGGAACCTGACCAGATTGGATAATGGTTACACATCCAGTCGCCTGAATGTGCAGGTATCATCACGATGTTTTCCCTCACCGTTAGAGCATCGGTTAGTATTCAACTAATGTACATAACTCAGAAAACAGTCATTGGTACATGGCCGGAGCGGGATTCGAGCCCGGGACCTCTGGCTTACGAGTCGTATACTCTAACCGCTCGGCCACCGACGCTCCCACTACTTCTATTGTAAGGTAAACCTATTGTAACGATTTCCTGGGCGTAGCCGGCAGTCAATAATTAAATTTTCCTGGAATTATTTTATTTCGCTGGGCTGTGTACATTTCTTTGTTAGCAATATAATTTATTAAAAGTAAAATTTTGAAACTAGGCTACAGAAAAATAGCAGCTTTTAGTTACGTAATACACTTGGACCTTGACCGAAGTACTTATGCATGCTTACTCCAATGGGAGACAGGGGTTTACCCTTTATTATAATATTATTAAGTAGGTAGAGCTCGTCTAATCTATAATGACGCGCCCCACTATCGCGTTAACGCAAACAAGCAAGTTTAAAATATGGACGCAATACATATACAAATGCCGTTGTAATTGGTCATTCAGTTGCCGGTAAGATTCAAACATAGGAGCATGCGTCGTTCATTGGCTCCCACACAGATGAAGTGTCGTTATCAATATTTGCACTTACACATCGAAATCAACTAACTAAGTAGTGGGGCGCGTCATTTTAGACTAGACGAGCTCTACAAGTTTTACCATTTTGACACTTTATCTCACAAACAGGTAACTTGTTTTTTTTTTTTTTGTTTTTAAAGTCTTTATTAATTTAACATAAACTTTTACAAATCATTAGTAATAACTAATTTAGTTTAACATATAATAATTTTATAAGCATACAATGCTGCTTTTATAACTATTTAAACAATGGGGTTAAAAAAAAATAAACACTAACAATCTTTATACACTACGGCAAACAGCCATTTACATTATTTTTAGGTATGTAAGGATTGGTTTCAACTTACATTTTTTACTATGTCGACAATAGGTACATTAGCATTACTTATTATTCACAAAAATATCAACTGATACGGATGTGTAAGATAAGTAGGCAGATACTTTAACTAAAATAACTTATAATAATTATAGAGAATATGTAGGTACTGCCGAGTAAGGTAACTTGTTTGCCACCCCCCTAAATTTACTAATATTTTAATTATCATCATCATAACTTCGCTGCTGGACAAAATATGACTCCCCCAATGAGTGTCAATGCATCCTGTTCTCGGCAATATGTTATAAATGCGGCGACATATACTGCTGAGGACCAGCACTGAAGGAAAATTTAAAGCTTAGCCCATGAATTAATATATCAGCCGTTCGAGGTCGAGACTTTGGGACCCTGGGGCCCTAGTGCTATAAGGTTTTTAAGGAACTAAGTAAACGTCTAATAGATAACACGGGTGAGCGTCGGTGGCCAAGCGGTCAGAGTATACGACTCGTAAGCCAGAGGTCCCGGGTTCGAATCCCGCTCCGGCCATGTATAGTAGTCGCAAACGTTTGTAATTGTTATCGTACAAGTAATAGACACGTTTTTTTACTATTCATAGACGAAAATAGTGGGAAGTAAAAGTATTTCGTATGATGATATTTGATATTTTGGCAAAAGGGCAAGTCAGGTATCCTCAACCGGAATAAACGTAAACCAAGATGTATGAAAGACGGCGGATGAGGCCGGAGAGGTGTGTCAGGATCGTAGCTCGTGATACTCTATAGTCACTGCCTACCCATATCCGATGCAAATGTGAGTGTGAATGTTATTTAAAAGCTGTCCAAATAAACAAGTCTACATAGTGGAAAATTGCTGAAAAACTACCAAATGAATACTGTTTGTACAAGCGCATTATGAGACCCAATTCATTATCTGTTGTTCCTATCTATCCATCGATAGCTAGCTATAAACACGATATGGTTAAAATCAAAGTGATGACGCCTTTCTTATCTGAAGCACTCTGAAGTGCCCATAGTTTCGATAAGTGTCACATATTGAACCCTTATCAAGTCCACTCGATAACTTTATTTCATAAGCTCGCAGGTTTAATCAATTTTATGAACATCATACTCTATTTACCGCGGATATTTAAGGCTTTAACGCTGTCAAGAGAAGCGCTACTATAAAAATACAATACAAAGATTATGTGAATTTTTATGCCGGGGTCATTTTGGTCAAGAACGATTTTAATTGACAATAAAATACTGGCCGCTATACCGGTGACATAAATTATTTATGAAACATTTAAAGTATAACAACGTGTCTTTTTCTGATTACAAGATAAACCAATTTAGCGTCTATATCTTGGTTGTATTCTCACGTGTGAGGGCCCGAGGTCCGCCTTGTACATGATAGGGTTTGACACATCAGGTAATTATAGTAAAGTGTCTGCCATCTGACCTCCGTGACCCTGTTAACTGGAACCTGAAAAGCTTGGATCATGGTTACACATTCAGTCACCTGAATGAGCAGGTCGGGCACGATGTTTTCCTTCACCTTAGAGCATGAATTAGTGTTTACCTAAAGTGTACATACCTAATTTAGAAAAAAAGTTATTGAAACATAGCGGCACTAGGAATCGAACTCTATACCTCTCGCTCACGAGGTCCATCCACTAACCATTACCCCATTGACGCTCTAAATCTTCCGATCACCAGAAAACGAGAATAAAAAAGTAAAAATCACCAACATTAGTCAGTTATCGATCACTTAACTTTGACAGCGTATTTTACTTAGAATTTCAGTGTTTAATTTCGCAGTGTTCTTCAGAATCGTAGCATGGCCAAGGCTGAACGTCGACTAGATAATGGTGACAAATGTTTTGGAATTAGTTGTGACCATTTGTTTCAATTTGTGTGCCCAATCAGTGCGCCTTACCTTCAAGCTCTTTGTGACGTCACTGCTCTGGAAACAAAGAATAGTGCAAGCAGTATTTTAACTGCATTGTTTGCATAGAGCAGAAAAAATGACAGCTCATTTTTGTGTTTATTTAAACACTTTGCCATTTAGTTTTACCTATTCTCTTTATTAATGAGATGCCCGACATACGACATAAAATGGACTCAAAATTTATAGTTTTTGTTTAACTTTTTTTAAGTTATACGGTAGGTAAGAAAGTAGTCAAAGCCACGGTTGCCCAAATCTACACTCCATGGAGCACTGACCTCACTCAGCGGTAGAAAAGAAAAGAAAAATATTAAAAAAGAAAAAATATGCGGCTACGTAGACGGTCGAAGGACAATATCAGACACAATAAGCCAGATGACATGGTGGAAACGCACCATACGGTAAAGTTTAAGACATGGATGTGGTCTTTAGTCACTCCGACGACGACAATAAAAAATTAACCGACTGGTGGTACCAGTTATTATTAACAACTCTGAAACAGATAGTTTTGTAAACATTTGTATTAAAACGCTATGAAATAGGACCCGACCGCCAAAGAGGTCGTCACGGGTTGTCTCGGCCTATTATTCTCGTTTCAAGTAAACTAATCTTCACAATAATCCGATTTTATGGTAGAAGTATTTTAAGCGAATATTTCCAATTTTATTCAGCGCTAATACCACAGTTTTAACCACATCAACATACCTACCACAAGCATAACATGACATAGCATCACTATGGATGTGCTTACAAATCGGATACGATTGGAAGTCAGGGTAGGTATGTTACCTGCTGTACCAATTTTTTTTATTGCAACCTTAGGGGAGGGGACGCGGTACCTTTGAGGTACCTGTAAACATACCTTTGAAGACCCCTTTTTTATAGTGCTTAGGGATCCGGGAGCTCATTCCACATTATGCATGTGTTCGGTAAAAAGGTTTGATATGCTCGTACGTTAGTTAATAATAATAATAATCGTGGACAAATTCACACAGCGCCATCTAGCCCCAAAGTAAGCGAAGTGAAATAATAATAATAATATGAAAATAGTTTTTATTTATTATTATAAAGTACACTTCTAGCACTTTATTCATTTTAAAAATGTACGATATTTTATAATCAAAATAATAAATAATAGTTGTTTGTGAAGTAGTTAGATGCCAAGCATCAAGAATGTACTGTTTTAAAATTGTACTCGTAGTACCTTTCTATAAATATCTTTAAATTTACATATCACAAATTCGGCACTAGACTAACAACAACTTGATCGATCGCAATATCCGGACGGAATTATCGTAAATAGGCAGACTGCCGCGTCGGGGGACATTTACTACACCCACGCTCGCTAGGAAACTCTCTTTTATTTTTTTAATGCCTAACTCAATTTATACCACGTGACTAAGTTAATGGTGACAGCAAACCCGAGGTTAAGTCTAATTCGATAGCTGGAAGACGGGTTTAAAAATAAAGTAATGAATAAACAAGCTTGGAGTGGAGAAAGTTTGCTGGAATTAGGGCTGGCTTTCGAGTTCTATATTTATACAGGTTTAATTACAAAAATTATGTATATTTGAAAAAACAACTTTGCTGGGATTAGTACTTTAAAGTACTAATCCCAGCGATCGATGTGATTGGCTATAGTTACATTTTGCGCAGAACTGCAGGAAGATTTAGACAGAGTAACGATATATGTACGAAGCTTTAAGTTTTTATAATAAATGTATAAAAGTTAAAATATATTAGCATATTCGGTAAAATATGATTATTATTTAATACCTAGAAAAGAATATATTTTTATTGCGTAAAATGTGGTTTACAATAGATCTTAATTAACATTTTCATACAGGTTAACACAATTTGCCAGAATCTGGCATGCAATAATAAAAATAATAACGTAAAAATAATAATTATAATGTCAGTTTCAACAATTAAATTCATAAAATCCCAATAAATAACTAATAATTAAAAAAAATCATTACTTATAGAATGAAATAATAAAAATAATGATAGAAAATAGAAAATAAAATAATATGCCATTTTACTTATTCACTAATAATACCAATGTTCCTAAAATTACTAAAAGTGCCCAAAAAATTACAAACAATTAATACATATCACTATTTTCAGTTGTCATCCACGTTTAAACGAGTCAAAAAATTCGGTCACAGTATAAAATCAATTCTGTATTAGCCATTTCTTTAAATTATATTTGAATTGTGCTAATGGCAGAAGTTTTATTTCAGTATCTAATCTGTTACATATTTTAATTGCCATCGAATAACTATTACAGCTGTAAAGTGTCGTATCCGGAAACCTTGTATTAAATTTGGTCGTATCCGATTCTTATTTAAATAAATGCGGATGACTTTTTACAAACACGCGCCTACTATAAACAAATGTAAAATACGCAATACTTTACTCACTTTATATCAAATTCTGTGTATAAATTGGTAATAATAAGATTCATATATACATATATCGACTATGTCCTCTTTGTCTGGTTCATCCAAGCTTATCGATTTTTTATATGTCTGGTAATCACTGGTACCTATTTTCCAGTAATAGCGTTTACGGTACATAACAGAAAGAAACTACATAAACTAAAATTTTGCCAACATTAGGTTTTCCTATAAATAGTCACGAATTACCCAACGCAACAATACCAACATTGCACCTTAGCATTCACGATAACGGCGTGACGTCACGCGCCGCCATGTTTCATTGTTAGCCTGAAAAACCAGTTTTCAGGTGGCGCTAACAGTTGTTTCAGCGTCGCTAGTACCAGGCGCCAATAATAGCGGAAGAGATGTGTTTCAGCGGTTTACAGTTACAGCGCCGCGGTGGCCGCCGGTCTATTTCTGAAACTACGAAGGGGTCGTGACGTAACCGTAAAAATAGAGTGCACAAACTTATGTGACCCGGTGGCCAAAAGTGGAACTAAGTGTCACCATTTTGAAATGTCACTCTGTTGCAGACAACAGCGCCGCTGTCACCGGGTTAGATAAGTCTGTGGCGCTCTAGGCGGTTTCACGCGGTTCACTTTCCAACGTAGTCGTTTTGCTATCGCCGCACAGATGGAGCGAGAGTTTGGGTCGGACGGATATAGTTTACTGAATATAATACGGGACATTGGAAATACGTGGTTGCAAATAATATTGTCTCTGAATGAAATGAATGAAAAAATACAAATGAAGAAGTATTTATTGAATTAGGAGTACGTTATTTAATCTTTAAGGGAAACTTAAGAGCGAGCTCATCCAGGTAGGGGGCGACGCATGCAGAGCGATCAGCGCTTACGAGTGCACCGGCGAGACACCGGTTAATGCATTTCTCACTATGGATCCTTTACTTCTTTCTACATTTCAGCTTTTTAGCGCTTCGGGAAGTGCCATAGGTATACGTTTTATAACTTGTAAGTCTGCACCCTCTCTTTTAGGGGTTGGTTTCTTAGCAGCTCCGTGGCCCCGGATAAATATAAAACCGCAATTAATCCTTTATTTCTTTAGACATGTTGTTATAGAGCTACTACCAAGAAGATTATGTGTGTAACTGTATGTCAAAATCTTTGGTATTTGCTTTACACAAAAATGGTTGTAAAATTATGCTATCTTTCAGAGTTTCGGATTTCTCTTCTCTACTTAGTACTATGGTACTATTAGACTTTTAGATTGCTCATTGTCTATGTGCTAATAATAACAACATAGATTTACTATCCTTCTCTTCACGCCGTGTAACGTGTTATTACTTATGTTACTTTGATGTTGCCCGTTTGACCTTTACTTTACAACTTCCTAATTGTTCTCGAAGGACGATTTGATTAACAACCAGATGTTTCGGTACTCCATACTCTGCTAATACGGTATTAGCAGAGCTAGTAGTACAGAAAAATCTGGTTGCATTAATCAAGGGTTTAGTAATACCTTTTATACGACAGATCAGATGACACAGTTTAATTAACATTGTATAAAGATTATGTAGCATTTCTTTGTAATCTCATATTTCTTATCTTTCTTAAGGTTTTTCATTGTTTACCACAATCTAAAACAGGATATGGTGCCATGGGTGATTTCACTGATTCCCAAGACAGGGCAACAAAAAATTTTATGTTCTTCACACCTGCCATTTAACATGTACCTTCCTGTTTTTTTTATAAAGTATTAGTCAAAGGCTTTACTGCAGTCAATAGAACATAAGATTAAGTTCGTAGGACTTTTCGATCCTGATTTCAAAGCCCTGGTGTTCTCTGTCATTTAGCTTGACAAGCACTGCTGTGACTACAGATAGCAGAAGCATGCACCGCACCGCCCGCCGCCACCTCAACAATGGTACATTTAGCGCGCTTCGGAACCGTATTCTGCTGTGGACAGTGAGGAACTGTAGTATGGTGTCGAATCCCACACTCGCTTAAATACTCAGACCAAATAAAAAATAATAACATAGGGGATGAATAACACATTTTTGTTGTAGAGGTTCTAGTAAATGCTCGGTATAATATATTAAAATGGTTTAACCTAAATTAGAAGCCATAATTAACCTTCTATTGGAATAAAACTGTATAATTAATATTTTTTTATTCTTAGATAAAAATGTTTAATATTTTAAAAAATGTGGCAATTAAAATAAATATGTATATTTATAAATAAATAAATATATTTATTCGTGGACAAATTCACACAGCGCCATCTAGCTCCAAACTAAGCAAAGCTTGTGCTATGGGTGCTAGATTACTGATATATTACTTAAATACTTTTTAAATACATACTTATTATACATAGAACACCCAGACCCGTAACAAAAATTAAAATTCATCATTTCAATTTCTGCCCGGCCGGGAATCGAACCCGGGACCTCTTGCGTGGCATGTTGACCATTGAGCCACTCAGGTCGTCAACCACAATTGATCTCAAAACTACACTAGCTGGTCCGCAGCGACTTCCAAAAAACCTTTGAGTTGTTTAAAATATCTAAGCGTACATGCATATCTTGATACATAGGGACAGACGCCAGGAAGCGACTATGTTTTATACTATGTGTAGGTGCGTAAGTTTGTTTGTTATCTCTGTTATGAACAAATTTGGATGAACGTGCCACTTGCGCGATGCCGCGAGAGGAAAGCTATTAAATAATACAAAACGGCCAAGTGTGAATCGGACTAGATCATCATGGTTTCTAATTTTCTTCTAAAAATTTAACGAATTACGCATTGCTCTGACATCATCAATTCATAATCTTGTTATGCACTTACTAAGCTTGCGTATGCACTCTGACATCACTCTTCAAATAATTATTTAAATAAATCCATCACGGACGTACGCGACGATATTAATTATCATTTATGCAAGAGGGCGTTGTGCTGTGTACGTACGCGACGCAGCGGTTGCGTGCATTGTCATTCATTACATTATTTAGGCGACGGTGGCCAAGCGATTAGAGTATCCGATCCGATATGTCTATATTCCAACAGAGATAATATCCGATCCGAGATTATCTTTGCCGGAATATAGACAAATTCCTCCTCACACAACCTTCTCTCTAGTCTGTGGTCTAGGATCCTAACCTTTATGTCCTTCCGTGGCCTTCGATAAAATACAAGCTGTAAAGCTAAGTATAAACTTTACTCTGTGTGTTATTTATCCGCCCCGTAATCCATTATTCAACAGACTCTTTTCTGTGTTATGTACATTAGTTGAATACTAACCGATGCTCTAACACATGGTGATGAATGTGTAACCATGATCCTATCTATCTAGTCAGGTTGCCCTGGTAGCAGTAGAGGTGTTCGTTATATTAGATAACGGGTATATTATACCGGTATAAAAATATACTTATAACACCCTAATATTAATACATAATATTTTCTGCTACTAATATATTATAACACAAGATACCCATAATATTGTTGTGTTATTTTTTCTGTTATCTATGCGATTAATGTCTTCGAAAGTCGCGAAACTAATGTTTGTACGTGGTAATATAAATATATTGATTATACGATTTTTAAATACGATTTTGTTCCCCAAGGTACTAAATCAACTGTAAATAATAATACAAACTGAAAAACGGCGACCGTTATACGGTACATAAAATTATATGTGTTACATTATAACGTCAAAAATATCAAAATATTTTTTAATAGCATAACGTTACGTTATGTTATATGAATATAACGGATCCGCGCACCTCTAGGTAGCAGGGTCACGGAGGTAAAAAGGCACTGTAATTATCTGATTGTAATTAGAGTCGCTCTTAGTGTTGTAAAGAACTCAAGTCTTTTAGTCTTAATTTCGAGACTTGAGTGAATTTTCAAGACTAGGACTCGTTAGTCACATGAGTCCGAGTCCTTTGAGTCTTCTGAGTCCTTTCGAGTCATTTAAGTTCTTTGAGCTAGACTGAGTCATGAACTTGAGTTGGTGTATTATAATTATAATAATACTAGTAATACTGGGTAATTTTATATCGTCATCCATATTTATTTACGTTTCATGGGTAGAATCACCCCTTCGAATATGGCCAACTAATTTTTTTACTCCTTGTATCTATAAACTTTTCTACCAATCCTAATAACGACGAAAGCGATTTGAACGATCAACTTTTTTTTCTTATGATTGATATGGCAACACAATAAATTTTATTTACTTCAAACAACAGCCAAAGCCATGGATATAGAGGACTCAGTCTTAAGTTCTTTTAAAATATTCAAGTCTTTGAGTTCTCCAAAGACTCCAAATTCTGAAGGACTTGAGTTCTAAGTCTTATTTATAGGACCCGAGTCTTCAAAAATAGCTCGCTCAAGTCTCATTAAATAAGACTCCAAGACTCGAGTTTCTTACAACACTAGTCGCTCTACTGTATGTAATTATCTGATCTGCCAAATCCTGGGAGAAGGCGTCAAGGCGGACCCCGGGCCCTCGTGCGCGAGAACATAACTGGGACATTAACGCCAAGATGACGAAAATGACATTATTTATAGGCCCCGCCGTAAAGCGAGACATTAAAAAATTCAAATAGACTCATTTGAGTGTTCCCCTCCACGGAAATCTTTAGTAAAAGGCGAAAGATTTATACGTTTTGAAGGGAAACCAGAGTGACGATTTATCAGTGTCGAGCGACTATGTATATTTGAGAGTGCCATATCGATAGCGCGTTCTAAAATACACTCAGCGCCATCTAGCGGTTTATTATGGAAGTAGTGTGTTGGTTAGTAATGTGATGTGTTTTCCTTGTAAATCGACACTCATGTTACTTATTTCATTTTAAATAGTTTGTGCGTACAAAAGCAGTGTTGGTTGTAAGAATTAAATTAAATTTGACTTTGATGATTTGATCATACTAAATAATAATAATGTCGTTGCATTGCATAGCAGCTATCGTTGTATTTCTTATCGCACATTCCATAAATTTCGAGCAGTGTCTCACTTCACTACATGGCATTCTACATATCTCAACTAACAAGCTGTGCGATATCGCCTCACAGGACTGCGACCGTTAACCCCACGGGTATCGGGTGTGCGTTAATATGCACCCTCAACGCCCGGCCATGTCCTACCCCAACCCGCGTGCATGTGTGCTCATATGTTACCGCAACCTCCTCTCGCGTTCTGCTACCCTAGTACATATGTGAGTGGGGAAACTCACATGGCTACCCTGGCTACCGCTACCAACGCAGCACTTGCCGTGTATCCGCCACCCCGGCCCAGTGTGTGTCAGCATAGTTGTGTGTTGTTTTAAAGTCGTCGTCGCATCATATCTTTGTGTCCATGGCACAAAGCTTATTTTTTTCCATTAATGCGTTACAGAAAATGTATGTCTTGTCAAAATGGGCTTCTTCGATCTTGACAACTTTAGTTCTTAAGCGCTAGGTAGAATAGGTGAACTTCGATGCTTGCTGACTGCTGGTTAGTTTATTTACGTCATAATATATGATTACAGAAAATAATGTTGTCACGTTGTCCCGATTGATAACATGATGAACAAAGTTATTAAATCAGTTTATGAGTAGGTTTTGCATGCATGATGTCCTTTTATTCCCGGACATTGGGAAGGCATTGTCAGTGTAATAACCTTAAATCCTTAATCTTACAATCCTACACCATTATATTAATATTTATTAAATAATGCCTTAGAACTGTCAGAATCTATAAAGCGGTCCTTGAATGCCCCGGTTGCCATAGCTAGACAACTTTAGTCAAATAAGTGTGTAAAAGCACCAATACCAGAGATACCGCATTTGTACGGAAAACTGTATACAACAACGCCCTCATCCTCATTCACACTACTACGCACAAACACACTAGGCACGTGTCGAGCGAGTGAATGGCCGCGCGCGCCATATGGCACGGAACTGACACACGCGTGTGTCATCTCCTTGCATTCATGCGGCCCTGGTAAAAACGTGCGCTGTCGACATCACATGACGGCATCCATTTTAGTGACATGACATGCCGCTCTTTACTGACATTTACTCGGTACTCGCCATGCGCCTTTACGATTAGGTTAATTTGCAAAATGATAATGATAAGAATACGTAATTTTAATGCCTGATTGCACTAAGCTTAGGCGATTCTAAAGTAGACTCCTTTAGATATTCCTAACATTTAGGCGTCACAAAATCGGTGTGTTTTCTGAATTATAGTATCAATATTTTATTAATCAATGCTAAAAACGTAGTACAATATTAGTGAAAAATAACATAACTTAATGGTTGATGTTGGTGCAATGTTTTTTCTTGTTGTAAATATCTAAAATGGCGGTGTTGGCACCGGATTAGTGCAATCTGGTATAAGAATCGTATATTGTTTTTAAAACTAAAGGATAAGAATCTTAGGTGCTTTTTAATTTTGTCATTGTTAAGATCCCAGTAGGTAACACCCCGGAATTTTTATCACTTGAATCGGTGGAAGTCTAGCAGTAGACTGTTATCTACGACTGATATCTAAAGTAATCTACACTAATATAAAACTGTACAATTTCCGTGTCCATTCCGGAAAAATCAGTCGAGTTGGGAAGGTCTGCTTACGTCACCGAGATGAGACGGGCAACAAAATATTTTTTTGCATTTTTTCTGTGTGTCAGTCTGTCTGTGCGCGCGAAAAAACTGCTTAAAAGGTTTTAGAGGGCTTACACGGTTTTATAGTTTGAGGTCCAACTTGTAATCTAAGCCAGGTTTCATCTTATTCAGATGAGCAGAACCAAAGATACCTCTCCGTAGTACTGGCATTCATACACTAAAAAAGTATACTTGCAAAAGGCAGCAACAAAACTTGTATTATTTACTCCGTATACTCCGGTTCTTAGGTTACATACGCGGCCGAAGGGATTTACTTTTACTCACTTTACACCTCATACCACCGTACTAAATTACATACTTACCCAAAGTCCAAACAATGAAATTGTGGCCACAACTTGGCCTAATTTTAGATCTCAGTACTTTACTCAGTGGCCAATATTTATGGACAAGTACTTAGGATTTTAGTTACTAAGAAATCCTCTAGATGGCGCTGCACGTCTTTTACATCGCGGTGAACAATTCGCGCGCCAAATCATGGCCTCCCCGGCGTGTTTCTTAACCGGTATCGCTTCTCGGCCTTTTGGCTAAGATCAAAGTGTAGTATCTGTTCTTTTCAGCTTAATATCTGAAAGTTCCCTCACTGAGGGACCAGTATATTAAACTGATTTTTGTAACCCGCTGGGATGTTAGGGGCTCGCTCCACTCCCGGCACGGGTCGGCCCACATATAAACATTTACGCCCGAATGCCATGTGCAGAGAATATAAAGGTTCACAAGATGGACAAGGGACAACCTATGTCTGTCGCCTGACCTGATTCACCTCTCTTGCGTGACCTCTTCATCGTCCGTATTTCAGTCGATTTTGTGCATCTGCCTCCATCCATCGGCTCTTCACATCCTCACTAACTGTAGAGAACTTATAAAAAAGTACTTCTTCAAAAACTAAAAATTCCGACTGCTATTAAAAATCTGACAACTTAAAAACAAGGCGTAGGTTGAAAGTAAATGGGTGGGTACATATAGTGCAAATGTTAGATTAATTTAAACTTGAAAGCTGTTGGGGCTCCATTTCTACATAGGTGGACACGGATACTTAATATTTATAGAAATTTAGAATGGGTCCCCGGGTTTCAAGTTAAAATAAACTAACACTTGCACTCCACCCACTTAATAGGTATCGGAAAAAAAAAATTCGAGCAATGTGGTGCAAAACCTATAATTAAAAATTTTGATTTATAACATATCTATCTAACTATTTAAGGAAATCATCAAGCGATTTGGAAGTTACGAGGTAATAAAGAAATAAGAATACGAGGTAAATAAGTTGATGTTCGTAGCTAGTTATTCATATAACAGACTTAATGGAACCATGCAATAATCCTTACCAAAATAAAATTAAAGATTGCAGGCTTCATCGAACATGTTTAAATTATTTTATAAGGAAATTAGAACAATCAGGGCATTTGCTATTACACTTACTCGTATTTCCCTAAATAGGTATTAATTTTCTTGTAAGTAGCTATTTAATAATATTTCCAATCGCGCTTTCAACCGATCAACACTTTTCCTAATAGATTAATTTCTTTAACAATAATTTACGATCGATCGCCGTTTTAAAAACTGATGACAATGGGATTATTAACGACCAGCTCAAATGCACCACTCAAAATCCCCGACACCGGATGGCGACGCCTCTCAAATTCCGGAAGGCCGTCTCTTACAAGACTATTTAAGGAAGTGCCTGCTATGCCAATGCAAGTGGTAGCGGGGTCAGCCCGCCCTAAGGCGGTTAGGGCGGCACCTATCCCGCCTACATCCCATTGTTTCAGTCGAAATCTACCAGGGAGAAAGCATTGCACAGGAGCACACGAAATCCGCAGGGGTGCATTAATAATCGCAGGGGGATACTGCGGACGGGGATTAGGGTTTAGGAAATGGATGAGCCGGATCTGGTGTTACTATGTATGGGAAAAAGTACTGCTTTGGGCCTTTACCAGATATTGATCTGAAACTTAGAAATCTGGTAGAAATTGCATTAACTAGTGCATTTGGCAATTATGTTTACGAAATAGATGCAGATTCGGACTGTGACGGTACAACCGTTTCCTCCAAATGCAATACGTACAAGTCTTTTTGATGAGATATATAAAAATTTACGACATATCTAAACCGTCGTTCACTGTCAAGCTGTATACTTATATAATAGCTTGACGCCATGTTTCAGATGTATCGCACACCCTCTAAAAATAGATCCAGTTCATACCGAAATTGACTGTAGTGTGAAAGCGGTTTCCATTGCAGTTTTTGTTAGACAAGTAGAATATTTCGTGAACCGCAGTGCGCGTTGTATTTTGCAATGCAGGAATATGTTTGTGTACGTTGTTAAATCAGAAGTCAATAACCGTTGCCAGGGCTGGCAAAAATTTGTTTATTTGCGAATGTTAAATAATATTAATTTATTAGTCATTATTCTATTATACTTTCGGATATGTTCGATTTATATAATATCAAATTATTTATACTTCCACCTTAAAAACCATATCCACATGGTTTACTTTTAACAATATTAATGTAACTTCGGTAATACTTTAAGAACTAAACTTCATTTGGTATAATAGCAAAACTAACTAAAAATCGCTCATTAATATTATAATCTAATTATTCAATAAAATAGATCGATTTCCACCTTTACTTTCAGGTCGTGAGCTTCCCAGACACCTACGTGTTCAAACGATATTCTCATAGCAAGCAGCGTCGCAACCCTACCGAGCACACATATGCACTGGCCAAAGACAGGAGGGTGAGTCACTGCGGAGGGTGGCTCCGATACCAGCACAAGTTTATGCTATCCTGGTACTGCACGTGGGGGATACACGTGGTCTTTCAGAATTATGCAAATGAGGGCACGAGCAATGCATAAAGTATACAACGCTTCATTGAGGGCGCCTCCTGTTGTAACTTCTGCTTCATTCATTCGCCGTTGCGTTTAGAAATGTATTAGTTCGTTTTTACACCACGCGCCAATTACACGTTGTACATAAAAGGCGGCAACCTTATCTGGCACCAATACAGCTCGACTTGACCTACATGATTTATTAGACGATTTTCAACCTTATTCGCGGTACATTTTGAGTGGTATTTTTATTAGCAGTACGAATAACCGTTCCGTTGAACCAATTTGAGCCTAACATTAGATAATGAATGAATCATGGCGACAAATTCAATAATACCATTATTGTTAGTGACAGCATGTGAATAAAGTCTTTTGATGCCTATATTTTTTTTTTATTTGATTTAAATTTGTTTTTTAGGTGAGGTGGGCGGAACCCCTTTTCGAAAAGACACGCGTGAAAAGATATCCAACACCGGACCCAGATGTGGTAGTTCATCGTGTGAAAAGGATAGAAGAAGTCAATGATACGACCGGTGCGCAAGCGAGAAGAGTAAAGAAAGATGTCGATTTCGAACCACTGTTCAATGACGAACTTTGGGGTCGCCAGTGGTATCTGGTAAGATTTTGATATTTAAATGTGAATGAGGAAGGAGTTGCAATGAAGTCAATATAGTCTTTTATAGAAAAATTTAAATAATAATGG
The DNA here is from genome assembly GCA_905147135.1 of Blastobasis lacticolella. Taxonomy (NCBI): domain Eukaryota; kingdom Metazoa; phylum Arthropoda; class Insecta; order Lepidoptera; family Blastobasidae; genus Blastobasis; species Blastobasis lacticolella. The sequence goes on along the minus strand of LR990053.1, from coordinate 15,781,778 downwards.
TATTGAATGATCCAGAAAAAATTAAATAAGCCAGGAACAGAGATATCCAAATTTATTTGCAGCTACAGCTCGTTTGCTACAAACGGGTATTTTACTAAAAAAAATACCTGACCTGTACTAGTAACGTAATTATAAATTTTACGAGCAATAGTACCTAAAAGTAAAAACCAAAGTTTTGTTATAATTACAAAACTCTGTTTATGTACGCTACCGAAAGTATTGAGTTACTTTGTCTCACTTTGCACTAATACCAAATTTATTAAATTATATTATTTAACACTTTGTGTTGTCACTTCATGATGGAACTCCATTATTATGAATTAAAATAATTGCCTGAAGATGAGTAATTCGAAACCGGTTGGTTAGATTATACAATAAAATTGTATAATAAAGTGGATCTAGTGTACAAAAAGTGCTTTAATTCATAAATTATTTTAAATGATAGATATTTATTTCATAATTTTAAATTGTTATACACTTAAGATCTTACAGATAAAAAATATTAAATTACATAATCAAACAATAAATACTAAACAAATACTATACTTTAGAAGCGTGCAATTAAATTGTGGCCGAAAATTCGTCTAATTTTAGATCTCACTATTTCAGAGGCGGAGATTTTAGGACAAGGATTTTAGTTAGTAAGAAATTCTCTAGATGGCGCTGCGCGTCATTTACATCGCGGTAAGCAATTCGCGCGCCAAATCATGACCTGCCTTGCGAGTTTTTCAACCGGTATCGCTTCTCGGCCTTTTGGCTAAGATCAAAGTGTAGTATCTGTTCTTTTCAGCTTAATATCTGAAAGTTCCCTCACTGAGGGACCAGTATATTAAACTGATTTTTGTAACCCGCTGGGATGTTAGGGGCTCGCTCCACTCCCGGCACGGGTCGGCCCGGCATTGCAGTGCCGCCGGGATCGGCCCACATAAATAAACTTGCATACATTACGCCCATCCATAGCCCATAGCCGGGAATGAGGTTGAAGGGTAAAAAAAAGGCTTTTACAGGGTCGGCAACGCGTGGGTGATGCCCCTCATGCCCCTGGCATTGCAAGCAACGTCCATAGGCTGCGGTGACTGCTTACCATCAGGCAGGCCGTAAGCTTGTTTGCCAACTTAGTGGTATTTAAAAATAAAATAAAAAGGGGATTATTCAGCATTTCCTCCTGGCTCACTCAGTGCCTTCTATTCATTGGTCGGTTTGTGCATCTGCAATAATCTCCATGCATCCATTCCTGCAGGCGCATTTTGATAGCAACGGCTACATGTCTTGAACTTCACCTCTCCAAACTACGAACAATACTTTTAAAATAAAAAAATCACTTATTAACATTCACAATAATAGCTTATCGTTATTTTTTATATTCGTTATTTAAAGTAACAATTATTTTGTGGTTTAATAAAATTAAATTTTGAAGGCGCATCAAACATATTTTATTGCACATTATAACATATATTTGTAGTTGAATGTGTTTCTCGTATGTTGTATTTTTGCCATACGAATAAATAAATTTAGAAACATAAAAGATCAGATTAAGACATATGCTCATGTCTTGGGGCCTAAAGAACATCAGCTTTAGCCAATCAAAGTTTAACATTGCACCAAATACTGTATTTTATGCTCAAGATTTAGGCTATAGCTTCAAATAAGTTTTCTTACAGTGGCAATACACTTCTGCTTTTATATTGTAAGTAATGTACTACCTTTTCCTCATCACCAGCAAGACACCCGTACAGTCAGCCGGCTGCCTCGCTTGGATCTGAACGTGGTGCCGGTCTACGCACGAGGGATCTCCGGCCGAGGAGTCAGGGTCTCCGTGCTGGATGACGGCATCGAACACAACCATACAGACCTTAGGGGTAATTATGTGAGTACGTGTGCGATAAGTGTTTGAATCTGTGATTGGGTCGCTTGTTTTGTTTGCAGTAGCAATGTACATCTATATCAAAACTAATTGAACAAGGTCTATGAATTTGCCGTATTTTTTTATATTATTTGAACACATTTTATTTTTATTTTGTTAATGTAGATAAACACTACGATTTCGAAAATAGAGTGTGGCTAAATGCCACAAAGTTATTTATTAAAAACAAGTAAAAAAATTGTATACAGTTTACATTGAAATTGCGCCTTATTTGTCGTCGTTTTGTCTCTTTAACCCGATATATTTTTATGACAAAGCCAGTTATTACAAAAAATGACATTTCACTTGGTTATAACTACATTTAATTGTAATCGGATTAGTCGTTTCCATAAACTTTAAAATTTTGCTTGAATGAAATTACCGTTTCCGTCATGTTCTCCATATAAAACGGCAATTTCATATTTATAGAGACCTAATATTACAAAAATAAAATATTGCCCTGTTTGTATGTGTTCTAGTATTGAAATGCTTTCACCTCTATACAGGATGGTAGTTTTAGAGGTCTAATTAGTTAGAGGCAGGAAACGCATTGGTGGCGCCCCTTGAGCTGCTGGTGCCCTTTGGCGGCGGTGACCACTTTTCATCAGGTGGCCCGCTTGGCTGTTTGCCTACAGGATAAAATAAAAAAATCATAACGTTAAAGAATTGCATCATTCAGAAGTAACATAGGCTACTTTTAATCCCGAATTATCACGATATCCCCAAGGGATCTCAACCGGGATCGCACGGGATTGGAGTCTCTATACTGAATCCATGCGAAGCTGGGGCAAGTCACTAGTATATAAAAAAAGAAAGATAAGTGAACTTCAATCTTGCTGTAGGAAGCACTTTGTGAGAAACATGGTGTGTATTGGTAGGTAAGTACGTAGGTAGAAAATTCTCTAAACTCAGGATCTAACAAAAATATGCCATCTCTATTTAAATCCATATCATACAAAATCAATTGAATAATTTTTTATCTTCATCTTCATATATTTAAGAGTATTTAATAGTTTATCTTATTATATTTTTATAAAACAGTATTTATTCATATTAGACATTGATCACATAATGTATTTTATAACTAAGAGTTTTACAAAATGTAAATTGCTAGTTTAGCAGTGTATTTGTTGCGTACTAATTAATTTTAATCGACATAATGACCTTGCTATTACACCTCAAATTTTCCTTGAAGCTATTGCACGCTTCTAAAGTCCTGGTAGAATTCTAACTGCTGATCCGTTAGCCGACGCTTCTCAGCTGATTGACAGTTTGACTTTCCTACCTAATCCAACCTCACCTCTCAACGAAATAGAAGATGCGTTTTGAGTAATAGAATATACGTTGTTTATCTTTAAGAACTAAGTTGTACATACCATTATAATTTCTTATCCGTGTATCCTTATTCCTTATCCTAGTAAGGAGTCGTTTGTTTTATAACAAATTACAAGGATACAAGATAACAATATTAGTAAAATACGCAATCGGGATTTTATAGTACTTTTTGTTTAGTATTGAAGTGTTCTAAAATTTTCATATTATGTAAACGCTTATGGATTTTTGTGATGTCAAAATAAATCATGTATATGTCTATGTCTATGTCTTATAAGATAGAAAAACTACATCAAAAGAATACACTTAAAAATTACAATAGGAAACGGATATGATTAAACAAGAGAACTATGTCTACCAGGAAAAATAACAATCGCTCAGAGCGTAATTTGGGTACAAGAAATTAAGCTACTTGTAAAAAGACCTAACAGAATATCGCAGCTAAATAATACTCTTTTAAATAGTATTGTGTTTCTGCCGGTGAGTAAGGTTTCCAGTGCTTCATGGGGTGGGGATTTGGGGAACCGCTTTGGCAGTGGAGTTTTTGCTGCCAGAGCAACGTGTTATAGTGGTGGGCAACGCATTGGCGATACACTTGGTGTTGCTAATGTCTATAGGCAGTGGTGACTACTTTCCATCAGGTGGCCCGCTTGCCCGTTTGCCTACCGTATGACATAAAAAAAGGCGATCGGACATTATAATACTAGGAAAATAAATGTTTTGAGAATTGTGAACATTAGCAGGCCCGCCAGTGCTCTGTCTTCTTCTTCTTCATAAGAATGTGGCTTCCGCAAAACTATAGCAACAAAATAAAAAAGGCAGTGTTTTGGTTCTGGGCGAGACCGTCTCCATTGTCTTAATAATAATTTACAAGGGAATTATGATTTCCACACAAATTTTAAATCCCGTGCAACTTTAAAACGACCTATTTTAACGAAAATCTGGCAAATAGATATTAGTTTCTGGATCACGTCTACAACATTTCACTGGCTTAGATAGCGTAATATTGAATATATGATCTAACTACGAGTACGTTTTTAGAATAGAACAGCATTTATGTGGTACTCCATGCACACACACACATCAACTTATACCTAAACAATAAATATAAATAAATTATACAAACGCTAACGCAATGCTGGAGCGCGCTCGGGGTTAAGATTCTCGGGCGTGCGACATAATAACTAAATAAAAACCGGGCCCTCAATAGACATTAATGTCGAATGCGACATAAATGTCGAGCGCGCGAGAATCGCTACATCGCGCGAGCGTGCCGAGCAAAGTTGTCCGACTAAATGCCACATTTCTCACGGAAACTACCAGGCTGGCAGAACGCAGTAGCAGGTCGATGCACACATTGCCATGAAGAACATTTCTTATTGTGCGCACACAACGCTCGGGTTGGGGTGGGGGCCCATTCCATGTCATGTCTATGCCCCACCTGTTAAGTATTTATATGGGCTGGGGCGGGGGATATACGCACACATGTTTTATTCAACCTGCGTCATTCAAGTGCGCCGCGTTACTTTGGCCGCGATCATAATATAAAACTTTTTGACGATCTGAGTGGTTCAATTGGTTAACATGAGCCGGCCTGCCACGCAGAGGGTTCGGGTTCGATTCCCAGCCGGGCAGATATTTATATGAAGAATTTTAATTTCTGTTACGGGTCCGGGTGTTGTATGTATAATAAGTATGTATTTGAAAACATATGTAAGTAGTTTATCAGTTATCAAGCACCCATAACTAGTTGGCGCTGCGTGAATTGTCCAAGCATATTTATGTATTTATTATTTATTTATTTATAAAGGGGTCAACCGCTCTAAACACCGCCAACACAACTAAACCGCTTCTATGTCTATGCAAGGCAACGTGTCAAATCTAATTGCCTACCTACATTATTAAAAATTGTTACTAAAATAAAATGGGACAAGCCCACAGTATATAAAAAAGAGAGAGATATCATAGAGATTCCGTATATTTATTTGTTTACAGTTAAAAACTATAAACCTAAGGCGTTGCACAAATTAGGTACAAATTATACCTACTGTAAAAAATACTTAATGCTTTGGTAAAATTTTCAGAAATTTTTACAATTATTTTGTGAATATTTACTAGAGCATCGGTAAACAAGTCGCAGCAGTACCTCACGAATTTAAATTAGTTTTTTTAATTCCTGAAGTCCATTGGGGCTTCCTCGTAAGCTTCTCATCATCATCATCATCATCGCAACCAATTACAGTCCAATGCAGGACTAAGGGCCTCTTTCACGAACGGGGAGGTTATTGCCATAATCTCCACGCTTGGCAGGCGGGTCGGACATCGCAGTGTTATAAATATAATAATGGAAAATGCTACTACCCATTTTCCAGCGCACGGAGACTCTTAGATCTTTTGCCTCGAATACATCAGTCGCCTTGTACGACGAGTGTAAGGGGTTGGTGTTATTCTACTCTGCCGGACTCCACACGGCCAACTTCTTCACGCCTTAGCTTCTCGTAAGGAGATATTTAAATAAATAAATAAATAAAATAAAATAAATAATCGTGGACAAATTCACACAACGCCATCAAGCCCCAAAGTAAGCAAACCTTGTGTTATGGGTGCTAGATAACTGATAAACTACTTATATACTTTTAAATACATACTTATTATACATAGAACACCCAGACCCGTAACAGAAATTAAAATTCATCATTTCAATTCCTGCCCGGCCGGGAATCGAACCCGGGACCTCTTGCGTGGCAGACCGCGGCATGTTGACCACTGAACCACTCAGGTCGTCAAATAAGCAGTGCATTAATTTTATAACTCAACTTGTAAACAACAGATAGTTGTTTCAATGTCAGCATTTCTGTTGTAGATTTTATTGTTGTGTGTTTACAATAAATATGCTTTATATGCTTTGACTATTCACACACCGCTATTTAGCCCCAAAGTAAGCAGAGCTTGGGTTATGGTGCCAGAAAACTGATAAACTACTTAAATAGTTTTTTAAATACATACTTATTATGCATATTACCCAGACATTTAAAATTCATCGTTTCAATTTCGGCCCGGCCGGGAATCGAACCCGGTACCATTGCGTGGCATGTTGACCAACTGAACCACTCAGATCGTCAATCTGTCGTCAGTCGTTTTTCAATAAATAAGTTATAATTATAACATTGGATTATGGGATGATGTGTTGGATCTCTTGCTTTTATTGTTGTCCTCACAGGTTGTTCGGTTTCTTAATCGGGGAGTGAGAATAATATTTTCAAACATTCCCCTTAGAATTTAAGCCTTAGATTTTTATTACCGAAATATTCAGTTGGTTTGCTTTGTCTATTTCCCTGAATACTCGATTTCCCTTTTTCACTGAATGTTCACTTCCCTGACAGTCTTTTTCGCCGAAGTTCCAATTATTCCTGAACGTTCTTTTAAAACATTGTAAGTACTCGTTCGCGACGTATTCGTATTCTGTGACGCGTCACCCGAGCAAAAGCTTCCGCAACAAATAAATGCTATATCATCATTAATACCTACACTACAACATACGTAAAAAAGAACAGTGCAATAACGATCAAGATATAAACGTAAAAAGCAAACATAATAAGCTCGTCCGCCACTTCATAATAAACATTGCCGCTGAACTCCTCACAGTTTCTGCTCGCCTAGTATGTTCGCGGCCGATATGATGCTTTAAAGCGTCATCAGTTGAAAAGGAGGGCGGCCTTGTTCACTTGTGCAACAGCACCATCTATCAATTTGTTCTTGTACTTCAAGACCATACCAACACTGTTTACTTAGGGTTTCATGGTATCAACGTTAGATGTTGCTTCTTTGTATGAAAGAGCCACGGTCTTGAAATTTCGTAAGTGTTTTCTTCAGTTTATGACTTTTAAATAAGTTATTGTCCTGTTTCAGGATCCAGAAATTAGTTGGGATAGTAACGACCAAGATGCGGATCCTATGCCACGCTACGAGGAAAGAATGAGAAATTCTCATGGCACTCGATGTGCGGGAGAGGTAGTAGCTACCTATAGTATTTCAAATCAATAAACTATTGTTACACATTATAATTTATTAAAACATTTTTCAGATCGCAATGACCGCCAATAATGTGAAATGTGGAGTAGGCGTGGCGTGGGGGGCAAAAGTGGGTGGAGTTCGTATGCTTGACGGCCGTATCACGGATCGGATTGAGGGTGAAGCCATTGGTGCGTTGTTTACAATACAACTGTTTCGTATTTATGTTATCCTGGTAATTTCGTCTCCATGTTGTGCTCAAAATGTCGTATTTGAACGTTGTTTTTTTTTATTGATTCGTAGCGCCAATAATAGATGGCGTTAGTAGTATCTAATAAAATTTTAATGCAGTGAACGTTATTAAGAACATTATATGTATGAAACAAGTAATGAGCAGAATTATGAAAGTCAACAAACTTTACTTATTTCTGGCTTAATTCGTATTTAATTAAAGAAGGGCAAACATATTTGACTAACAAGAAAACAATCTATGAATTAGAAAAACTTAATACAAGAAATTAATTTAATAAGAAAATGGAGACCAATAACATATAAAAAAAAGAGACTAACAAATGAAATGAAAATGATATAGAAATAATATTATTATGTCTATCGCAAGCACAAGAGACCAAGCAAAGGAGCTGAAGCGAAGCGACTATGAATTAGTCCACTTTACGGAACCTCCTGCGGTTTCATGCGTTCCTAGTGAAGTGGGTGAAATGTGACGTATACTCTCAGTGCCACGGACGCACGAGTCGCGCAGACGCGTACAGATGCGTCACCTCAGCGTACACCACCGTACACACAGAGCTCATCACACAACCCGGTCACTCTTACAAAGGCAAAGGTGGCCGGCATCAATGATGGCAGAGCATCGCGCCCAAATCGCGCTGGCACGGCCGGCGAAGTACAATACGCCTCGAGTCACGGAAGAGCGAGATAGCGCTCAAACAATGCTTGATCCCTCTCTCACACGCACGTGCCAACTAACTACTATCCATTTATGTTTGCCTGGTTCGGCGGGCAAAATATGACGTAACAGCATAGTCAACCGAGCACGGGCACAAAAGAGGACGATCGTTGTGAATTGGCGACTGGCGACCCGCCCCGGCTTTGCACGGGTTATTTATTAGCCTCGATCTCGCATTTTCACTTTTTAAATAAACTTTTAGGAAAAAAAATTCTAAATGTGTTAACCGTATCAAAAACCGCTTCGCGGTTTAAAAGAAATTTGCCGAAAAACAGGAAGAAAACAGCGACTATGCTTTATACCACGCTAGAGACCCGGGCTTCGCACGAGGTTTTTAAGGTTTTCTTTTACGTATTTACCTAATAAACCATCCGGAAGAAAATCTCAAATTGATAGTGAAGACCATATCAAAATCCGTTGTAATCACAGGCTTTTTTTATTACATATATATTAAAATATATATGTAATCAAAAAAGCCTGATATTCAAGTTGAGGCGGCCACATTGGTGGTGAGGCGGCCACTGGTTGTGAATATTGGCCACCGCGACTACCAGAACTACATAAGTTTGCAAGATGAAATTATTTACCTATAATATGGTGGCAACAGGGTGGCAATGGCTACAAAGACCAAAGTAAAGAAAGGCTAAACAAAGACCGACAAGTTTGTTCTATTGCCTACTGCCAACTACTATCTTACGCCCGCGACTTAGTTCGCGTGAAAATTATTTTTATGACAATTAGGTATTGCTCTCAAAACCATTTTAAATGACCTATTTTGTGTCTGAATGTTAATGCTAGAGGTCAAGCTGTAGGCATATGTTGTTCTACCTACCAAAATTAGATGAAATATGGCTTAGATTTTAAGTTGGATCCCAAGTTACCGAACCGTTCAGCGGTTTTATAAATATATATTTGGTATACATATATGTGTTTTGGGCCTTCTTACATCTTGCTACTTGCAATATCATTTTTTCTGAAATATCTTCAATGTGCAGACACGGCTTGTTACAGTTTTATGATAGTAGAGATTATAGGATCAAATAATTTGGTCTAATATTAGTACTATAGTAGTCATTGACTCCACAACTCCCGCATTGCGCGTGCGTGTGGTTGAAGCCCGTCTACGCGGTCTACGTCCACGAGCTGAATTTAGAGAATAGCGGTCTGTGAATAATACTAGGATAACATAAACATCCGTAGTTAAATGGAGATAATCAACTTGAGTACAACAATGCAATGCTACGTTTCATTTTGTAGGTTACGCGTGGGACAAAGTAGATATCTACAGCGCCTCATGGGGCCCTAACGATGACGGGCGTACGGTGGAAGGACCAGGGCGGTTGGCTGTAGAAGCTTTCAAACGTGGTATAGCAAAGGTACTCTAACATCTGCAATTTACTATCGGCTAAAACTTTTGATTTAAATACGATGACTTTGATAGAGGGCGAAATCTTCTAGTGGACGAAATCAAGGCTTCATAGCTAAAGACATAGATATATGTCCTCAGTTTATATAAGCTGCAGATGAAATTCAAGATCAAAAGTGTAAATAAATTGCCTTTATAAAAATAAATCCAAGGGGTAAATAATTAATAATAGTGTTTCTTTTAAATATTCACACGATTTTATTTCATTTTAAATGTGATAACTTTTATTAACATTTCAATAGATTTAAATAGTCCACACCTTGTATTTCTTTTTTAAATTGGCAATTTGTTTAAACTTAAGATCTTGAATTTTATCTCCGAGTATAGAAGTCTTTGTTCATAGGACGAACGGACATCATATCGTTTTATGCTACGAATCAGATAATATGGCTGTAATATTTTTTTATATTTATTCATTCACAGGGAAGAGGGGGAAAGGGATCAATCTACGTCTGGGCCAACGGCAACGGCGGGGGTAACGCTGATAATTGCAATTGCGATGGGTAAGTTATGTTAGAGCTCGTCTAGTCTAAAATAACGCGCCCCACTACTTAATTAGTTGATTTCGATGTGTGAGTGCAAATATTGATAACGACACTTCATCTGTGTGGGAGCCAATGAACGACGCGTGCTCCTACGTTTGAATCTTACCGGCAACTGAATGACCAATTACAACGCGATTTGTATATGTATTGCGTCCATATTTTAAACTTGCTTGTGTGCGTTAATGCGATAGTGGGGCGCGTCATTTTAGATTAGACGAGCTCTACTAAGGGCCGATTTCTCAATACTCAGATAAAACATATCAGTTTGATAAGATAATATTTGACTTACATAGAAAATGTATTATTCATTCATGTTTTGTAAGTGAAGAAATAGTCATCATTTTGTAGTTTGGTACTTTATCGCGCAGATAAACTTTATCTGAGGATTTAATAATTCGGCCTAAATTAGGTAAGTACTATAAGTAAGAGTAAGTATACTTATGTAAATGAAAATAAAAACAAATAATTAATAATTAGCACATCATTTCAGAACAGCTTGGATCACTTATCGACGATTGGCGTTTGTATAGGAAGAAATAATTAACAGGAAAATTTGTATCAAACGTGGAAGTACTTTTTTTCTATAGAACCTTATAAGATTTCCGTACGAAGCCATCAATGACAGCCCGGGCTTCTATTATCTATAAAATAAAGTCCTTTCGCCGCGTCTGTCACTCTGTTTGTCTGGAGTTCCTAACTCTGAAACTACTGAACCGATTTCGAAAACTCTTTCAGTGTCGATTGTATGAGGGTTTTCTAGTGACAGAATATTGCGAGAAGTCGAATGCTAGCAGAGTTAAAAGTCAGGTAAACCCATCAGGAACCGCTATATATAAATATTAACTATATTAGTGACTCTTTCCGACATAACGCATGCATTTGACGACCTGAGTGGTTCAATGGTCAACATGCCGGTCTGCCGCGCAAGAGGTCCCGGGTTCGATTCCCGGCCGGGTAGAAATTGAAATGATGAATTTTAATTTCTGTTACGGGTCTGGGTGTTCTATGTATAATAAGTATGTATTTAAAAAGTATTTAAGTAGTATATCAGTTTTCTAGCACCCATAGCACAAGCTTTGCTTAGTTTGGGGCTAGATGGCGCTGTGTGAATTTGTCCACGAATATTTATTTATTATTTATTTATTTTATTTATTGATGTTTCAGATATTCCTCGAGCATCTACACAATATCTATAGGAAGCGCATCCCAACAAGGACTGTTCCCTTGGTATGGGGAAGTTTGCTCGTCCACTTTGGCCGCTGCGTATTCCTCTGGCGCATATAAGGATCAGAAAATTGTATGTAATAATTATGTTTAAACAAGTTTGCAATGTTATTAATCTTGTTTTTGTTTTAGTGTATGCTTTCTTTCACGTGATAATCTGTATACAATACTACAATTCTATAAAGTTTATCGAAATATTAGATAGGTATTTCGTGTTCATGTCTATCCGACAAACTTTGACCTTTACAAAATTAGAAGGATTTTGATTTTTTTTTATAGTAATTTGGCGTTACTGGCTAGATGGCGCTGTGTGTATTTTGTATAAGCATAAGCATAAATGTCAACTTTGTTGTAGGCTACAACGGATACCAGTGATTCATGTACACTCAGCCACACCGGAACCTCGGCAGCAGCGCCGTTGGCTGCCGGCATTATAGCCTTGGCTCTGGAGGCGAAGTAAGTATTGGCCTAACACCGCTTACACGACTTTAAGTCTAGGGTGTTAGTGTCCATATCCCGTAATTTGGTTTCCAGTGTTATTGGAGCAGCATTCACGTGCTGTTATGCATTTTTCTTTGATGAAACTTAAGTGTGTAAATTTTATATGTTACTAGCTGACCCGGCAAACGTTGTTTTGCCATATAAATAATTTCCTAATTTGCCATATAAAAAAATAAAAATAAAAATTTAGGGGTGGACTACCCCTAACATTTAGGGGGATGAAAAATAGATGTTGGCCGATTCTCATAGATACCGGATAAGCACAAAAAATTTCATCAAAATCGGTCAAGCCGTTTCGGAGGAGTATGGCAACGAAAACTGTGACACGAGAATTTTATATATTAGAAGAAGAAGATGGAACTCTTAAAGCCTGTGCAACTTTGGAACAATGTATTTTAACGAAAATCTGACAAACCACAGGCATAGATGTTGGTTTCTAAAGCGCGTCTAAAAAATTTACTAGCTTTGATTGGTTATAATTGAAAATAAGATCGAACTTCGTTTGTATGGAGCGCGCTCGAATTCCCTTTCAAAAGTTTTAAAGTACTTGAAACTATTTATTTGTGTATCTTACGAGTATTTGATCTCATCAGCTATTTGAATACTAATGTTACCTTTTTACTTCAGCCCCAATTTAACCTGGCGCGATGTTCAACATTTAATAGTGTGGACATCAGAATACGCGCCGCTCTCTTCAAACCCTGGATGGCAAATAAACAGGTAATTAAATATTATTTTAGTTCTAATTCATTTATATTATATTTAGGTGCATAATAATACCTACTTAATACAGAGATCAGCAAAAACAATGTTATCTGTGTCTGCGCATGAAAAGTAAACAAATGATTGTGACAATGGTTGTTACATCATCACGAACATATTTTGTTGAATCTTGTAATTTTAAACAGTTTCACCAGTAATTTATAATCTTTTTGCATTTGCTAAACTAAAAATTATATTGTGACAGTAAAATTATAGTATACCCCTCAGCAGACCTAGGCCGAGATAGAGGAATCGCCAAATAATCCTGGCGTTATCCAGCAAGACCGCTCGCTGGAGCTCCATATCACTGCCCGAAAACTGTGTCATCATCATCATATCAGCCAATAGTCGTGGGTCCACCTTGTGGGAGGCCTACCCGCGCTGCGTCTTCCGGTACGTGGTCGCCACTCGAGAACTTTACTGCCCCATCGGCCACCTGTTCTTCGAGCTATGTGCCTTGCCCACTGCCACTCACTGAAAACTGAATATTTATTATTAAATAATTATTTTCAGTGTTGGCCTTCGGTTCGACATCCGCTTTGGGTTTGGACTGTTGAACGCCGATGCCCTAGTGTCTGCCGCCTTGAACTGGACCACTGTTCCTGAGAAACACATTTGTAAAATACAAGGCTCGCCTCCGTGAGTACACAGCCTTATCATCCTTCTGACATTGTACCACAAGGTGGGGTGGCCACACATGTCTCTCGTAATATAGGTTTTAAACTTTAATATTTTCGTAGTTATTCGTTGCACTTAAAAAAATCTAAAAGTGATTATTATTCGTTCCTCATTTGTACATTTTAAACCATTAATGAAGTATCCTTTTAAATAAAATAATAAACCTGCGTGGGGAGACTTCGTTCTGTCTACGTCGACATACATTGTCACTAAAATCTAGTTTGTCACCACGGTTTTCTTGAGTGTTTTTCCCTCGATATTTCGGAACAGTTGCACGCTCTATGGTCACGCACGAGTAGATTGGTGACGTCCTTGGTGCTGCGAACATACCTGACAAGTATCTCGTTGTCATGCTGTAGAAACGCTTTGGCTTCATGTTTTATTTATTTATTTAACAGTTTATTGTGCACAATAACATTTATACAATATTGACATAAGGAAAACAACACAACAGGTACAGCTTATTTCATAAGAAATACCTTACAGCAGACCTATGGAACAGACAGGGCATAATCAGAAAGGCAGACGGCGTGCACTTTAAAATACCCTTCTTACAAATACTTTTGAGATCGCAGCTTTAGAACACTAAACAGTAGACGCTACTGTCTATTTTACTTATATAGCATAGTTTTAATAATCATTCACAAAGAAAGTCTACACCGGACAGGAGGACGTAATTTCTCGCTTTGATGAACAAACCTCGAATTAACTGATGTAAAAACTATATCTTTCCACAGAATGTCGAAATCCGACTCACAAATAACCTCGAAAGAAAAGATGAAAATCATTATACAAGTTGAAGATTGCATCGTAAACTATCTAGAGCACGTCCAGCTGGTAGTTAACGTGGCGTATACTCGCCGTGGGGCGCTGCAAATTCATCTGATATCGCCACAAGGTTGGTTTTTACTCCTACGGTTTATGCGTGCCTGGTATTTCGGTTGCAATGTTTCATTTGTGACACGGTCCATGGAAATTACATGATCGCGATTGAAACGGATTGAAACAACATTGTTTGTTTATAAAACAAACCGCAAAAACATTTGAACCGCTTCGTGTTTATGAGTGCTTAGTACTTTAGTTCAACTGTTACGTTTGTTAGTTGGTTCAATGGATAGAAAACGCGTACTTGTCGGTTTAATCATTGCTGTAAAGTCGGTGACAAAAATTAAACTATGTTTCGTAACTTTATTTGAATGTCAATCTGTCATAGGTACGATTATGGTGTCTTTGAATCGTAGTCGGTTTAAATTGAATTAAAATTTGTTTCTGTCACTTCATTTTAATTAAAATCAATCATAATGTATGTATGATACCGATACAATTTACGATTAATTTAAGTTTGTTTATGTGACAGGTACAAGCGTACAAGTTCTTGGCCCTCGCCCTAAAGACATGTCAAGCACTGGTTTCGTAAATTGGCCGATGGCTTCTGTGGCCACCTGGGGTGAAAATCCGAATGGAATCTGGACCGTCATAGTGCAAGACGAGGTAAAACAATTCCATTTGCTTCTTGTCCGTTTCATATCGACACAGGATTTGAATATAAGTAAGTTTCTAATTCAATTTCAGACCAATGAGAACAATATCGGCGAAATTGGTCCCCTATCGTTAATTCTACATGGGACGAACGAAATGCCCGCACATATGAAAAATGGCCCTAGAAAGTACAACGAAGACTACAACTACAAATAAGTGTTTGATTATTTCGAGAATGCCGATAGAGATGATTTCGATACCGCTGACAATATTGTCGACAATCAACCAGAGGCCCATAAAGATGAAGAGGTCGATTTAAATTACGTACCACCAGCGTTTCTTGACAAGATGGAAAAGGAATTGCTAAGGATCCATCATAGGATGCAAGACCGGAGTCATGGTGTACTGTAAAGGCCCTTACTTTAGCCAAAAGATTTAGGAAAATTTCTGTCGCATTTTACAAGTACATTGCAGTAATGATCTCATTTTTGTTGCGTATACTATTATTTTTATCATATTCAGTATTGCCGTAGAAACATAATTGTGCATTTTAATAGTAAATTGTAAAGTTAAGGTAACCTAGTTACTAATTTAAGTTTTACTTGCGTGAGTAATTATTGTTTATTTAATTCGCTTTATTATTACTAATGAAATAATTTGTAATTTCTTTATTACATTTATGTCACGTTTTTATAATAACTTATGTTTTATGTTTGAAATAGAGGTGCTTCAATTCACTTTATTTCTCTCAACATCAAAATCAATTTATTTGAAATATGAAGGCTAGTCATTGATGAATGATGTACTTATTGGTTTTATTAATTTATAGCTAACAAATACATAACAAAGTTATTTTATTCCCAACTATTCCTAACGTTCCTTGTTATTTTTCACTAGTTTTCACGTGCCTAAAGTATGTAAGTTCACATCCGTGACAAATTGAAAATTCCAATCACAGAAAATTGTTTAACAACAAATTCTGGTTCATTATCAGACCTAGAAGGAAATATCTCTGGAAGGCATTGCCTACTAAACCTATTTATGTTTTTATTGTGTTTATAACCAAAATCGTCTGAAGTAAGTGAGTTAAAAAATCTTTACTACAACCTATTAAAAATAACAGAAGTCGACACAGTATCGCCCATCAAATAGCCAAAATGCTTCTAATCGAAGAGTAAATAAATCTGCTACACCAGTGAAGTGTCTTTCCTCATCGCTACAAATCCCACATGCGCGTAAATCAATGAACACAACGATAACGTAAAATTACACACCATCACAGTGTACTACAGCCAATGAATCGAGCGTTGTGTCAATGTTGATAGGAAGCCACGCCCCTCGCGCCCCACATCCAGTATAAATTGACGTACAAATGGCGGCGCCATTTTCTTAACGTGGAGGTTGGCATGCTTAGTTACCGGATTAGTTCGTACTTTTGCCACGGCAGTGCCGAGTCAACTTACACTGGGCAGGCTGTATGAAACGTCACGCAACACGCAACGCTTGTACGCGCTCGCTGCCTCGCGTTTATGCGCTCCTAGTACAAAGTGGCGTTAAATCAGAGTTTACCGCTCCGAGCGCGGCGCGGTTAACAACCTGCGTGCGACCGCGATGCAGACTTCCTTTTCGAATATGACGTTCATGGATCCATTCCTTTTAATGTTAGTGTGTGATGTGTTCCATTGCGGTTTATACGTTTTCGATTTACAATACAAAGTCAATAATGAACACTCTTCCAGGTAGAAGAGAATTTTTTAGACGACATGTCTTGTTTAATTCCGTTTAATTTTAATCTCAGATTTTAATGAAATTCGTCTCTACTAGGTTTAGAAGTTTTGGATCCTCGCTTAGTTTTAATCTGAGATTACGCTACGATTCCACTCGATGCGAACTCGTTCTGTAGATCTTTTAGTAGTTCTAAAGAAAGACGTCGTAGAGTAGAACGCTATAAAATGTAGATGTATAGAAAAGACAAGACAATAGATCACTAAAATGTGGTGTAAAAAGGAACCAACGCGCCGCCAGAAATTATTGATTAACTAGAAATTAGAAATTGTCTTTTCTTCATAACCGTCATTCGTATTTTATATGAATTTAACTGCTCTTTTGTTATGGGATTGATACGTGGTAACGAGCGCCCCTTAGCGTGTTCTGGTATTAATATTCTGTGGGTTTGTGAATAAAATTGGTAGGTATTCGGAAGCAATCTCTGGCGTGGTTGCGTAAGTATAATAGCGCCATCTATACACAAATATTTCTTTTGAAACTCGCGGGTTATTATACTAAGATAAGAAGTACTTACCAGCTTATATTGCGTAAAGGAATTAGATACGTTTTTATTTTACTTACATAATAATAATTTTGGTAGGTGGATATCTTCTTGTCGTGCCTTCACTCCACTGTATTCAACTTCGGTTATCACAAAATAAACACGACTCGCCTTCGCAATCAGGGAATCGTATCGTAGGTTGAAACCGACGAATTGGGCGCTTACAAAGTTATGTACTCCCAGTATCTGCGTCTTTGGAATACCGCTAGGTTAAAAAAACTGCATGTTTTTGTTTCTTTTTTATTTTTCGGGAATACATTTCACTAGAAAAGTACCTATAAAACAATTGTGCTAGAGAAAAAAATACAACGAAGGAGTCGTACCTAATAACCTAACCGACAGAAAACGCGGGAAACCCCTGACCAAGTTTACAATATACTCAAATATTTCCTAAACTACTGGACCGATTTTAATGAAACAAAGCTAAGAACCATCTCGATTAAACTGGCTTTCAAATAGAGAAAACCGCATTTAAATCCGTCCACCCATTCGGGAGCTACAATGCTACAGATACTAACCTCTACACATTCACAGAGGCACATATACTCAGAACTAACGTTTGTACTATTTACTTACCATTCGACTTGTTTCTAACCTTTAAGTTTGTAATAGCAGTCGAGGCTATTAATTTTTATACAACTTTTTTTATTTTCCGCTTTTTATGTCAATGACGAAACACTTCACTTACACCATGAAAGTGTAAGTAAAGTGAAAAAAGTGAGAATGGATGCTAACTTGAAATCGTTATTGGCCCTAAACGGTCATTCTAAATGAGAAATGGTAAGAGAAATCTAAAAATCATTTTCAATACCTATTCAACGATACATAGTTTGTCGACTTTCATGACATCGTAGTCGCCATATTGAACTTTTATCAATATAATGTCTTAAATGACACTCGCAAGATAAAGATAAATCCATAGACGTAAGAACCAACAAAATCGGCCCACGCGTTTGGTTTCTAGAATATCACAGAATACAAAGGAACAAACATTCATACATATTCAAAATTCTGATAGGGTCGCGCACTCAGGTAAAAAAATTATCTAAAATTAGCTGTTATTAAGTGACATGTTACTTCAAAGAATGTTAAAACTCCATTACCGCTATGATGCTAATTATATCTTACAGGCTGAAAATAGAATACATAAAAAATGATGTTTGCGATAAAAACATTATGTCAAAACACAACGTGTCGCTGTTGTTGGCAAAAAATTGACCCTTGCGCAGTCGGTGAAGAAGACAACTCGCTCTCAATGCCGGGTAAAAAGACAAGTGATGCTCCCCTGTCTTTCGTTTTTATTTCTGTTGAAACACCATCAGTGAGTGACAAAAGAGCAGGTACCCTACCTGATGGGAAGCGGTAATAGTTATAATAATACCACATAACTTTACAACTACGATTCGCAAACCCCTTTTTCCCTGGAAGTAGGTACGGCCTAAAGAGTTAATCTGAGATTCAGGATAACATTTTATGAATTTTTGCTTACACATTTTTGGGAGCTCGGGGTCCCGAAGGTAACCTGACTAAAAAGGCTAAAAATATTAGACTCAAAAGATAACCCGGCGATACCCATCGAAACGCAGTCCTCAGGCTTGTTTAGCTATGGATGCAATGAGAATAAAATCAAACAGCAAGAAATCATTTTATTGCATTATTTTATTACAATATGTTATTCAAATCAGCACCATACAGGAACACAAATATAATTTAAGATAATTTAATTTATAAGTAGGTAGGTACATACAATAACATAATTTTAGTTAACATCACCCAAGAAATAATTACTACCGACGTCAAACAAACCACAAAAGTAATAAAACATCGCTTTTTGTATGGTAAGTATGAAACTTTAGTAACAATTCAGAAGCGCATACAAATAAATAAAATCAATAAATATGCTTGGACAATTTAGCCACAAAGTAAGTAAACCTAGTGTTATGGGTGTCAAAGTGGGTGATAAACTACTTATACTACTTATATATTTTTAAATACATTCTTATACAAAAATCCATCAATCATCGACAGTGAATCCTAAATCTCGTAGTTCTTTCACCAGGAAGTCATCTTTATATTTGTCTATTTTCCTTACCCACTCTTCCGTAGAAACGACCTGGGTATTTGTCCCCCCATATTCCGGGGGGAGGTATTTCGGGTCTATATGTTTGTGGAGGGAACTCATATCGTAGCCATGGAAGTAGATTCTCTCCCACGCAGCTCTTGGGATGAACTGCTTGAAGATGTAGATGAAGGTGTTCAGGATCCAGCTGTAGTTGACCACGTGGAGGCCGTGGTTGTGGAGTGGGTATGACACCTGGAAAAGTGGAAACCTGGTTACTACTGTTGGTTTTATTTTTTATAATAGGGAGGCAATTGAGCGGACTGTGACTGCCTGGACTGCTTTACATAGGATCGATTGGTGCCATCGCTATAAAAGTGTTGTCACTTTAGAAAATATACGTTCTCGCTAACCTAATTATTTAAAAACTGTTCGTAAATGCCTGTAAATTGCAATGAACATTTTTAAATAGGACATTCTTCATAGAAACGGTCTCTGAAGAGATAAAATTTTAACTTTTGCTGCAAACGGCCGTTTAAGCTCTAAAATGTTTTGCTATACATAGACTATGTTTGTAAAAACGTCGTAAATGCTATTTCTAGATATTTATAAATTACTAGCATTTGCCCGCGTATTCGCCCGCTGGTAGTCCTGCCAAATTTACCCGAATTAGATGCAACATGGCTTAGATTGTACTCTGGACTTCAAGCTACCAAACTATCAAAACCGAATCAAAATCCGTTCAGTAGTTTTGCGTGAAGCGCAAACAGGCAGACAAACATACATAAACTTTTTTTTTTAACTTAGTTACGTTCCAGAATCCTATCCCAACTATTATTTCAGAAATATTATCAATGCACAGACACGGCTTTTTACAGTTTTATTAAAGTACCTATGTGTTTAAAAAATTATTCTCATTATCCGAAACGTTTTTACCCTAAAGAAGGCAGTACTTTCGCGTGATAGTGCACCTTAGGTTCAACATTTTTGTTCAATTCAATCTAGATAGCACGAATCGTCGATATTATAGCCGACAGTTACCGCTTTCTAGCAGCTGGACTCAAAGATACCTACTTAAAACTACCTACCTACCTGTTATATCTCTGTATTTCTTTATTGTGTGCAATAAATAGTTACATAAAAAAAATGGTAAACAACCGACTCACAGAATTTGTCAAATTCCCGCACATAACATAACATAACATGTCCTTTCTAAGTGATTTTACTTAACTACATCACACAATACAGCTACGGCACACATGTTAATGCACTGTTTTTGTTTATTTTTTCTGCAACTTTGATTGAAAGGGTAATTAAATGTCAAAGAACCTACTCAGACTGGTCAGAACGATGCATTAGGTAGGATGCATGATGTATTGTATTAGGTCGTAACCAAATTCGAATATTCTAATAAGGTTTGTTTATATTTGCAAACCGGAATAGTCAAAGGGTATACCAGAGCCTTTTTTTTTCTCTGGTATTATAAGGTACACCAGAGCAAAAAAAAATTGCAGCCATGAACTAACTTTTCAATGTTTTTACACCCTATGAATATCTAATGATGTTTGCAACCGCAAAACCAAAGCAAAAAAGCAAAACACATTTTTGTACTATGTTTAAAACAACGCACAAGCCGAGCACGACGATGGGCACAGTTGCCCGACAAAATGCCACGTTTCTCTTGAAAAGTACCAGGCTGCCAGAATGTAATAGGAGGTTGTAGAACAAGGTTATCAAACGCACACAGAGCCAGTCTGACAGTTTGCAACGGCAGTAGGCCTCCCACATGTTGCTCTCGCGCGCGATAAGCGAGAAAAAGCGCGACATGGGTATTAATATCTCTTTCGTCTTAGTATTGAGAGAAAGAGACGAACGCTCTTTGTCGCGGACATACTTGTGCTAGGGCCACAGGTATAAAGAACGCCTCCCCGAACGAATCTTACTATGAAAATATTTTGTTCATATATTTTCATAGTAAGATTCAGAGATAGGTACCTATTTCATGTTAAAAAGTATAAGAAATGATTCGGATTTTGTAATATTTGTGTGGATAACGAATTTCCTGATACGCTTCATACCCATAAGTAGCAAGGATCTCACACCATCACATCAACAGCCCAAGTCCACAGCTCGACTTGAGCCTCCTCCACATTAGTGGAGGGCAGGCGGATTAGAGATAGCAGTGTTAAAAAATATTCCAGAGAAAACGATGTTGCCTGTTGTTGCTACTGATTTACTGGGTTCTAGAGATGATAGGTGAATACACGATATACATAACTAATTAAGCCAGCATAACTTGAGCCACCATACACATCAACTTGCCCCAGTATGAGAGCTCATGTTTTTTTTTTTTTCTAATTAGATCAGAATAAACGTCTACTGCTCTGCCTCTGTCATGTTAGTCATCTTGTGTCTTTAACGACATTCTGAGCACCGACCTAGGTATACATACAAAATGATAAATCTAAATAGGTCAGTGAGGATAAATCCGAAACTAAAAGAGATAACGCACTTTGTTCTGAGGAATCATGACGCCGACCTTAGAAAAAATAAAATTGCTTTAAATTTTTGGAAGACTCTCATTCAATTAATATGACAAGGAATTAATGACAATCCTTTTTTAATATTGTTTTTAAATTGTAGTCATTTCTGGCAGTTGCCATTAGTAAAACGTGTTCCCGATGAGCACAATGTTTGCGAATAAGATTAAAAAAAAATTATAATTTTTTTTTTTCTTAAATCTGTCTCGCTGATCCATTTAGCATGATCACCATGTAGACTACTCTACCACACACCCCATGGCTTCCGTACTTACCCCCATAAGGCTGACGACCTGGTGAGCCAGTGTCGGCGTGACTTGCCTCACGTGTCTCAGACTCAAGCCCTCCAGGTCCACAATGATGGTGACGCCGAGGATCTGCAGCCGCGGCTGCAGCGAGGCTATCTCGTCCATTAGAAGAGCTGAACGCACCACGTCGGTAGCTGAAGACTCTTCAGGGTTCCATCTGCCTGCAAATGAGATCACGTTAATACTCAGGGCTTACCATGAGCCCTTAGAACCTTGAACTGCCGTGCTTAGAAGGAGACAAGCTTATGTGAGACGTTATAGTGCTGTCTCATTCTAAGCATGGCAGTTCGGTTTAGGTCCTGCTATAAAAGGTCCTGGTTCGCCCCCAGGTTACCATCAGGCGGGCCGTACACTTGTTTTCCAATTGCCACCTTTGTTTAGCTAGTCCACTGTTGAGCTTACCCTTTTTCCTTTTTTTGCGTCCGTGGTTAAAATCTGTCCGATTACCGACCGGCAGGCGACTAGACTACCGATCGGCAGAATGTTCGACTACATACGGACAGAATATCCGCCATAATAATGTGTCGCTATTAGCTAGATTATTCGACTACAGCGGAAGGCTATTCGACTACAGACAGACCGATACTCTGTCTGACTATAGCATGGCAGGTTGATCGACTATGGCCTCTTCGACTATAGACTGGAGACTTACTGAATTTTTGTCGTAAGGAGCATTTCGCCAGTGCCTCCGCCGCGTTTCTTCTTCATCTAAACAGGGCCTCACAGTGACAACGCACCTGTGGTTCTGTATTTTTGTGGACGACAGTTACCGCTTATCATCACATGTCTGCTTACCGTCAGTAGTCACCAAATACACGCCGGTCCGACAGGCTGTGCGACTATCGACTGACAGACCATCCGACTACAGACCGGCAGGCTGTCCGATTACGGACCGGGGACTTACCGAATCTCATGAGCGTGATCCGCCCGTTGGTGGGGCTGTCTGGGAACATCCCGGCGTAGACATGCCGCACCTTATCCAGCCCGAACGCGCGGCACTCGTACAGGAAAGCGTGTCGTTTCCGGAACTGCTCGTAGCGGTACATCTGGGTGGAATTAAAACAATAAAAGTAATTGTTAAGCCCTGAATAAGTCAACCAGTTTTCTAAAGGTTATTCAGCGCTTCATGCTCGGCGTGCCCTAAAACTTGTACCATGGAGGACTTGTTCGAGGCCAGTTCAAACGCTGTATCGGTCGCCGAATACTGGGCGAATAAAGTATAAGTCAGAGTTTAGTCCATCGACTCGATAAGAAGAAGAAGGGCTTCATCATCAAAGCCCATGATGAAGCCCTGAATAACCTTTAGAAAACTGGTTGACTTGGTATCTGCCAGAAAAAGCCTTAGGAAAATGGTTGACTCGGTACCATTTTCCTAAGGCTTTTTCTGGTCTGGATTCGGAGCGAGACTCGGTTCTTCCCAGACCGAATTTTTTCTGTAGACAACAATGGGATTTCTGGTCATCACAGCTGATTCAAACGGAATTGAATATTTTTAGCTCTCCATGAATAATTTTTTGCTTTAATTGAATCCGGCTTTGTACATTTGTGTTTTAATCTGGCTGTGTACATCTCCTTTTGTATCGTAGCTCCAGAACGGATGGACCGATTTCGATGAGGTCCTTTATGATTGCAACCTTGTCTGAATGATATGAGCTTTGTTTCAGTTTATTCTCTTTAGGGCCGATTGTTCAATCCTCAGATAAAACATATCAGTCTGATAAGTTATTATGCAACTAAAATAAAATTGTATAATTACTTCATAATTATTGTAAAGGATTATAGTTTGTTTTAATTTGGCAGTGTATTAGTTTATCGGACAGATAAACTTTATTTGAGGATTGAAAAATCGGTCCTTAAAGACATTAACGAAGTTAAGTTGTTTCGCCTTATACAGTAATTGTAGACAAACTCGGTAAAGCAGAAAGTATCCAAGATTAACACGACTATTGTAAGGAAGAAAATAAATAAATAAATAAATAAATAGTCGTGGATAAATTCACACAGTGCTATCTAGCCCCAAACTAAGCAAAGCTTGTGCTATGGGTGCTAGATAACTGATAAACTACTTAAATACTTTTAAATACATATTAATTATATATAGAACACCCAGACCCGTAACAGAAAATAAAATTCATCATTTCAATTTCTGCCCGGCCGGGAATCGAACCCGGGACGTCTTGCGTGGCAGACCGGCTGTTGACCACTGAACCACTCCGGTCGTCAAAAGAGTTTCAATAGAGAGTCAAATGTTTTTTAGTAGTTTCTTTTGACTAACTACGTACATAACCAATATCGTTGGTATAATATATGTACGAGTAGTTGGCAATGGAAGTGTTGTAAAAACGATTAAAATCGCAAACCTAATCAAAATAACCATTAAAATTTATATGAAAAGTCTGTTTCTTATCTACTTGTTGGTATCAGAATTTGAAAGGAACGCGTTTTGATGTCAAGGAACCGAGCGGTCGGTGGCCGGTCATTTCCAGTCCAGGCCATTTACTTACTCATTAGATGTTGCGAAACCTGGTAAATATGCGTGTTCTGAGCTTATAGGTATTTGTTGGTATACTCAATAGAACTTTACCTATCTATAAGTAAGCTAATAGATTAGTAGATGTTTTTGGTTGACTAAGGTCTTCTGCTGGGGACCCTGACACTGGGTGAGCAGTAGAGGGTCCTGTGATGGTATTTTTAATTTTTATTCTTAATTATATTTAGGCACCAAAACCTGTCGAACTAGATAAGAAAGAGTAAAAAGGCGGACCCTGACACAAACCGGGATTTTAAGCTCGTATGATGTCTGAGGACCATACCTAACGAGTGACGGACTCGGGTGCTGAAGTTCAGTTCCCAGACATGGCTAACATTGCATTTAACCTTGATTATCCGTTTGGTAACAAGAGCGTCGGCTCGAGAGCACGAGAACGAGGGCCCAGGGTCCGCCTTGACCGTGATCCAGGATTTGGCGATCAGGTAATTACAGTGGAGCGACTACCATTTGACCGCCGTGATCCTCCTACCAGGGGAACCTGACCAAATTGGATCATGGTTACAAATTAAGTTGCCTGAATTTGCAGGTTTCATCACGATGTTTTCCCTCACCGTAAGAGCATGGGTTAGAATTAAACCAATGTACATAACTTAGAAAAGAGTCATTGGTACATGGCCGCAGCGGGATTCGAACCCGGTACCTCTCACTTACGAGTCGAATACCCAACCGCTCGGCCACCGGCGCTCCTTATTATGATATATATTATTTCAAAACTTAAATATTGAATATTTATTGGCTTATATTGACTGTATAATATAGAAAGGTAATTTAAATTATCTTTAGAAGTTGATCAACTTCTATTTATAATTAAAATTCACAAGTGATGACCTTTCAGTTTATTTGTCAAAAATAATAAAAATCAACTTCGGCGAAACCTCGGGGCCGAGGCTGAAGATTTAGAAACAAGACACAATTTTTTTTTACATTATAATGTTCATCGTAAGACACTAATTGCATTTTATCTTGATTATAGGTCTCGTATGCACGCTGCCCCTAGACCAGTGGCCAGTGCCGTGAATATAATTATAATTAAGTAGAGCTCGTCTAATTTAAAATGACGCGCCCCACTATCGCATTAACGCACACAAGCAAGTTTAAAATATGGACGCAATACATATACAAATGCCGTTGTAATTGGTCATTCAGTTGGCGGTGAAATTCAAACGTAGGAGCACGCGTCGTTCATTGGCACCCAACAGATGAAGTGTCGTTATCAATATTTGCACTCACACATCGAAATCAACTAACTAAGTAGTGGGGCGCGTCATTTTAGACTAGACGAGCTCTACCTACTACTGGGAATAAGCTCACCACTAAGGATGCCGAATACCGAGCGAAGTGGGCCAAGAGTTGCAAGAAGGCGGACCCTGGGCCCTCGCGTATCGCGCGGGGGCGCAACCGGGACATAACGCCAAGATGATGATGATGATGATGACCTACTATAATTTTCTGTACCTTACTATTAATTATACGTATCAAGAACTTTTCATCATCTTAGTTTTCATTACGTAAAAGAAACTTTACGTAAGCCTGCGAAAAGTTTAAGGAAATACGTATGAACTCGACGGAGCATAAACTAAAATAAAAGTTTCCGGGTTATCTTTATACATATAGGTAGGTTGTTTGTGTTACTTAAACAGTTTTATGATTGTGTTGCTTATTTATAATTTCCTCATGGAGTAAATAAATGTTGTGTCGTGTCACAAGTCTAGTGAAAGGCCTAGAGTCGATTATTATCCCATCTATCTACGCACAGCAGTTGTAGCTATGTAATTTATTACTAGTCGTAAAAGTAAAATAGATCAGACACTCTACTCTAGTAAACTATTTCTAAGTTATTGACTTTAATAATAAGTATTCTAGTAGAGCTTGTCTAAGCTTAAATGACGCGCCCCACTATCGCATTAACGCACACAAGCAAATTTAAAATATGGACGCAATCCATATACAAATGCCGTTGTAATTGGTCATTCAGTTGCTGGTGAGACTCAAACGCACCAATCGAGCTAGGAGCACGCGTCGTTCGATTGGAGCAGACGACGCTCCCACACAGATGAAGTGTCGTTATTAATATTTACACTCACACATCGAAATCAACTAATTAAGTAGTGGGGCTCGTCATTTCAGCTTATACAAGCTTTATCACACTATATAATATCTACACCTATACTAATATTATAAAGCATACAGTCCACAAGCTGTGAGTTAAAATTATGTATTATTATATATTATTATGTATAAGCTCTAAACATAGTAATTTTAACTTCTTTCAAGCACTTTGCAAACCTGCGGGATATCATATTGGCGCGTTTTGACAGCGCCCTTCGTTCCCGTTCAATGTCCTCATTTTCCTTATGGTTTGGAGACACAAGATGAGCTAGATATTTAAAGTTGTAAACTCTCTGCAGATCCACACCATTGAGTTTAATAGTCGGTACGTTGCTTGCGCCTCTGGCACTAACGGTAAAGCCATGACATGGCTGTTTTTACCTTACTGCGCGACGTAATGGAGGGTAATGTTTTTAGCAGCCTTTGTGGCACTCCAGAGACCAAACGCGTGTGCCGATTTTGAAGATTCTTACGTCTCGACTAGTCTTAATATTGTAAGTGTCACTGAAGACATGATTATGATCAAAATTCAATATGGCGCCTACCAGCCGCCTGTTTGGTAAAAAAATAAAAAAATTAAACCGACATACTATGTCATGGGGGGTATCGTTGAATAGGCATTGAAACCATCTTTAGGTTTCTTTTACCATTTTTCATCTATATTCTATAACGATTTAAAGTTAGTTAGCAACCATTCTAATTTTTTTACTTCACATACTATTTCATGGTACAGATCATTACAATTAAAAGCGGAAAATGAAAAAAGCAGTACAATAACTAAAAACCCCGATTGCTATTGCTAAAACTGACAAATTAGAAACAAGCCATTCGGTGTAAGTAAATAGGTGTATAAAGTGTAAATGTTAGTTTAATTTAAACTTGATAGCAGGACCCATTTTAATTTCTATAAATATTAAGTGTTCGTGTCCACCTATTTATATGAAAATACCTACTTATGAGCAAACCGTGTTTGACTGCGTACTCAGCACAAATGTCTAATAACAGTTTTAATCCACACATCGACGCACTCAGCAGCGCCATGTCATCTCCATAACTTATGTTATTGCAACACACTCCATCATAGTGGCATCCAACATTTGTGTTGCTAAGAGCAACGATCTGCGGGGCTATTGGCTAACTCAGTGTTCAACTAAATTTGACATTAGATGACCACTAAACCCTAATTTGGTATTTGCTGGTCATTCATGCAAGTATAAGTCTTTTTTTATTTATTTTTTTATACCACTAAGGTGGCAAACAAGCTTACGGCCCGCCTGATAGTAAGCAGTCACCACAACCTATGGACGTTTGCAATACCAAAGTTAAATAGTGTGGGTGAAGTTAATCCCTGTCTCACCCCACACTTCATTACGACGTCGACAATGCCACCGCCCATTTCACATTATTTACCTGATTTCTATACCTGACTATGTTGACTGTGTCAGAAGGAATTCGACTATCTTTTTCCAAAGGATTTCGTACGATACCAAGTCAAACGACTTAGATAGGTCAAGGAAATAGGCGCAGACCTCAGTATTCCGTGTTGTATAGTAATGAACGGTATGCTTGAGACTCCGTACAGCTGTTTCTGTTGACAGTCCAGCTCGAAACCATACTTATTCAACTGAACATCAAGAACACCGTAAATAACTTATCCAGTAATCGTGGCTAGCGAAATAGGGCGATAATTGTTCGAATACGCTATATCTCCAGCTTTGTTTTTGACAAAGGGTAGAGCTCGTCTAGTCTAAAATGACGCGCCCCACTATTTAGTTAGTTGATTTCGATGTGTGAGTGCAAATATTGATAACGACACTTCATCTGTGTGGGAGCCAATGAACGACGCGTGCTCCTCCGTTTGAATTTCACCGGCAACTGAATGACCAATTACAACGGCATTTGTATATGTATTGCGTCCATATTTTAAACTTGCTTGTGTGCGTTAATGCGATAGTGGGGCGCGTCATTTTAGATTAGACGAGCTCTACCACAATAGTCTTAATCATAACTGCTGGTAAGTAAGCATTACTCATACATAATAAGTATAGCATAGATAACACTCTGGGTAAATGAGGGCCTGCATGGTGAAAGTGTTCAATGATAAAGCCATCGTGACCTGGTGATTTCTCACTTGGCATAGATAGTAATCTATGGCGCTTTTAATATCACGAGCATTAAATGTGATCGAGAGGTCACAACCCGACGCATTGTGATTTAGCTTCCTCAGTTGACGAATTCATCATAAATTGTCCTCGGAAAAGATTTGCGATGTTCTTAACACCTCTAACCCCATCAATGGTCACCGGAAGGCTAGGTTCGGCATTAAGGCGATTAGTATTCTTCCAAAATGACTAAATATACCCTTCGCATGGTGTGAAGCCAGAATATCCATCTTATCATAATAATCATTTATTCATTTGTGGTACACAGGTTATACAGTTGTTAGGTATTCGTGGTTTTGACACCACTTAAGTTCTCTATAACTATAACTTCAAGTAAGTCTTAACTTGAAAATCTTACTAGCCCCACACACAGCGTCATATACTGGTCCACTACTTGGATGGCCGGCCCATGTCCATGCCTCGAACTGACGCCTGGCCCCTCGGTGAGCATCGCAGACATGCGACATTCCACCCAAAAACCGGCTTCATCACAACAGTTGCCAAGTATACTCGGAAGATCAAATATCTACTTATTATTATTTTGTATACTAATGAACAGTTTCTCCAATTTCTCCATGAAAATTTCTTTCATCTTGTATTATCAACGTTCGGCATCAATAATGAGGCACCAGCAATTTTCAAGCAACATAAATTAACATAACTTACATTTCTATTTCGATGTAGATAATAACCAATAAGTACGTAATTAGAGAAACCCATTTTTGTAATTATAAAGAATTGCATAATTGGGCAATGGATACTCGGTGCAATTGCAATTATAGAACTGCAATTAAAACGAATACTGATTTATTGGGCAATGTATCCTACCTAATTATTTAGTTAGAAAGTATGTAAGTATGGCATTACCTATGGTTCGTGCCAAATGAATCGGGAATAGAGTGCTTTAACCTCTCGGTCAACTATTGGCATTATAGACGATACGAGTGGTTTCTTTGGTTAGTTTGACCGTTCAGTTTTTTTTTTATATTAGAGTAGATAAGACGCCTTGGCCTTTATCTGCGTTAATTGAAATAAAATTGGTAGGTAATTAACGGATAATACAGATAAACTGCCAATGGCGACGTAACTTGCAATTAGAATGCGGGCAATGTATCCGAGTTATTGGCGTGACACATTAACGTTCGAGAATATAAAGATTATGAAAGACGATCTATATTAAATAAATAAATAAATAATCGTGGACAAATTCTAGTGGTGCTAGCTAACTGGTATACTACTTATATACTTTTAAATACATACTTATTATACATAGAACACCCAGACCCGTAGCAGAAATTAAAATTCATCATTTAAATTTCTGCCGGCCGGGAATCTTAATCCGGCAGTATGTATTTTACACAATAAAGGAGTTTTTAGAATTAAATGTTAAATATATGACAAATAAATATATAATATAAGTTTTTGCATGTCATGTAAATTGACTAAATATGTGAGACTTCATAGAATTAAGACCTTGTATGTACCATATTTATATGCAAATAAATGAATTGAATTGAATTGAATTGAATCGAACCCGGGACCTCTTGCGTGGCATGGCATGTTGAGCACTGAACCACTCAGGTCTTCGAAATGGATAGAATGATGACCTGAGTGGTTCAGTGGTAAGCATGCCGGTCTACCACGCAAAGGTCCTGGGTTCGAGTTCGCGGTCAGACCGCGTCGGTCAACTTGAACAAATTCGAAAACAGAACAGGGGATGCCACGCGCGACAGCGTGTGAAAATACTAGTGAAAAGCACGACTTCGATCATGTGGCGTCCTACCCTTACCCTACCCTACCCTACCTCTACCCTTACACCTACCTAAACCTTTTCATTCTTGCCTATAAACCTTCCTCTTGAATATCTCTATCTATTGTTGAAAACCGTCTTAAAATCCGCTAAATAGTTTAGAAGATCTAAGTGTACATACATACACACGCCTATCTATATACTTATGGGACAGACGGTGGGAAATGACTTTGTTTTATTCTCTGTATATATCAATTTAGATTTTTGAGTAGGTAGGAATAGAAACTGGACCAGTAGTAAGTTTTCACCTCCTGTCGTCAAGCACAGGTTTTTTACACACATTCTTCATTTCAATTATTATTATGTCATCAGTTTAACTGCGAAAGTCGTATAAACCACTCTGATATCACGTGTGGACTACATAATTAATTATTTATTTAAATATTCAAATTTTGTTTTGTAAATTAGGATTACAACATAATGGCGACCTTCTGGGTTATCCAAATTCCATAGCAGGCTTTAACTCGTTTTTAATAAGCTTTTACGACCAGAGTGGTTCAGTGGTCAACATCTGTCTGCCACGCAAGAGGTCCCGGGTTCGATTCCCGGCCGGGCAGAAATTTAAATGATGAATTTTAATTTCTGTTACGGGTCTGGGTGTTCTATGTATAATACATACTATTAAAAAAAAAGTATATAAGTAGTTTATCAGTTATCTAGCACCCATAACACAAGCTTTGCTTACTTTGGGGCTAGATGGCGCTGTGTGAATTTGTCCACGATTATTTATTTATTTATTTATTTATTTTAAGGTTTGGGTTCCTTCTGCTTGGGGTTTTTTCTAAAGTTCTAAACCTACCTACATCAATTCTTTATGGGATTTGTCGTTTTGGTTTCCTTTACTAACCTAACTGTGCTCAGTGGAGGAACGTAAAGCTAAAATTTATAATGCGGCTAAGAAATGGAACACGTTGCCTGCGAGTGTGTTCCCTGATCACTACCATCTGGACGCCTTCAAGGCCGTGAACAGGCTGTCCCTAGACAGGCAAGCTCCATCCTCGGCCGCATCGTCACTTACTAACAGGTGAAATGGCGGTCAAGTGCCTGGATAGTCTATTTAAAAAAATTGGGATTGGAATATACCTAGAATACCAATACACCATCAGAGACATGCTCCACCCGGTCAATTGTATTTTTTTTTTCATGTCATACGGTAGGCAAACAGGCAAGCGGACACTTGATGGAAAGTGGTCACCACTGCCTATAGACATTAGCAACACCAAGAGTATCGCTAATGCGTTGCCTACCTCTATAACACGTTGCTCTGGCAGCAAAATGCCACTCCACTGCCAAAGCCACGGTTCCCCAAATCCCCACCCCATGGAGCACTGGAAACCTTACTCACCGGCAGAAACACAATACTATTTAGAAGAGTATTATTTAGCTGCGATATTCTGTAAGGTGGAGGTACTTCCCCAGTCGGGCGGCTCCAATTCGAACGAGATACCCCGCTATGCCCTCTCCTGCTTGTATGCTTTTGATGTTACTTCCTGCCTGATACGACACGGTTCCATCCTACCTACTACAACCTACTGATTTCGTTGAAATTATTAGCACATGGTCAAGCTGTATTTTATTACCATTAGGTATTCATTGTACCTGTTATTTGGCTACTCGTTTATTTAACGAGTTCGACGTTCACGGTCGTTCACGAGTGTAACGGTCGAGTTATTATGTTAAGTAGCACATACTACTCATCTTGGCGTTAATCCCGGGGTCCGCTTTGACCATGATCCAGGATTCGGCAGGTCAGGTAATTACAGTGGAGCAACTGCCATCTGACCTCCATGACCCTGCTACCAGGGGAACCTGACCAGATTGGATCATGGTTACACATTCAGCCGCCTGAATGTGCAGGTTTCATCAAATACTACTCAAATGGCAGAATTCAAGCCTCCGTCGAATGTATTTAGTCATCATCATGTTCGCGTCAATCCAGTATTTGATATTTTATTTATTCGCTGTTAAATGGTACAATATGGTTTTATAAACAGGATATTATAAATTGTGTTACGTAGAATTCTTTTTCAATTATTATTTTTTAATATTTTTAATGTTGTTCCCCACTAAATTGATTTTGTTAACTCTGTTTAGAACAACGGGGCCTCCTGACACTAGTAAACCCTTACTTAAAAGGAGACCCCTACAACTCATAAAATTGTGATTATGATTGAATTCGTTTCACATTTAACACCTTGTAAAAGGCACTACGACTGTCACGTATTTCTATATAATTAATAATTAAATGTCTAATACTACGTCCAAGTTTACTACGTCTAGCTTTCTACTTCTGCTTCTCTTCTCTCGGTCCTTGGAATCCTTGGTGGTGACTTTGTTGGCACGAAAAGTCAAGTCATCGGTTTTTCATCCGGCATCTCCTCGTGCCTGGCGGGGATGCCATGGCCAGGCCATTTGTTCCCTACGTAATTCGCCGGTCTACGCTAAACTTGGCCATATCATCGAAGGCGACACTCTTGCAGCATATCTGCGATGTCACGGACGTTAGCCTACCACGAATGAGGGCATTTCGGACACGGTCTTTGCGTGATACTGTAGGGAGAGGAATGTATGGAGTGTCTGTCTTTATGAAAGAGGTTGGAAACTTAGCTACCTTCACGTAGACTGGCAATTTTTTTTGAGCTCTGTGGTCTTTTCACAAATTACGAAGATGTGAGAGTACTGTTTTAGGTTCGTAGTAGTCTGTGTATATTATATAAGTGGATTGCGTGCGTTTTAATGACTATTAATATGTACAATTACGTATAGGTACTAAGTAGGTATTTGTTTATTGAGATAAAAATATTATGTTACGGAGTCGGTACTTCAGCCGCGTGGTGTCCGGCAGAGTAGAATAGCACCAGCTCCTTACACTCGTGGGTGACGTAAAAGGCGACTAATGTTTACGAGGCAAAAGATCTAGAGTCTCCATAGACTGGAAAATGGGTACCGTTTTCCAGTGTTACATTTACAACACTGCGATCTCCAACCCGCCTGCCAAGCGTGGAGCAGAGTGGAGTGGAGCGTGCCAACCTCCTCTTTTGTGAGAGAGGCCCTAAGTCCTGCAGTAGACTGTTATGGGCTGTGATAATGAAGGTACTAACCAGTGCTAGGCAAGAGGGATACCCCTATTGTGACAACGCACTTTCTGTACTGCACTTTTGTTAAAAGCTACGCAGAATGTATAGGAATCGTAGTTGCAAAGTTTTGTGGTATTGATGACTATTACCGATTCTCATCAGGTAGGTTACCTGCTTGTTTGTCACTCACTGATTGTGTTTCATCAGAAACATAAACGAAATCATTGAGTACGACAATAGAACGTCAGTTGTCTTTTTACCTCATTGCGCGAGGGTACATTTTTTGCCATCAACAGCGACACATTGTGTTATGACATCTCACAGTATCTTTTTGTATTCTATACGTCTACTTATTTACAATCAGCCTGTAAGCTATAATTAGCATCATAGCGGTAATGGAATTTTAGCAGTCTATGAAGTAACATATCACTAAGTAGTAGCTAATTTTTAGTATTTTTTTACCCGACTGCGCGACATCCGTTTTTTTTTGAGGTAGTTCGGATTTTTTGGTGTAATTTATAACTTCTGGAGCCCTATTTTTTATTCGCTCGCCTATATTCGAACGGTTTCCAATTTAGGTTTTCTATATTTATATCCATACAGTTTTACAGCAATAAAATTTAGTTATGATTGTACAATTCAAAGTTGCAATGCAATGCAATAATAAAACTGCGGTTTAAAATGTTGAGTATCAAGCCATCTAGCAGTATGATAACCTAATGGCAAAATAGAAAAGATAAAACTTTCATGTACATAGGTACATGCGCCCATATAGTTGTCTTTCTCCCTCTGACTCTGTATGTGTGTTTGTGTATATGTGTGTGTATGTGTGAGTGTGTGTATGTGATATTTTGATACATAATGCTGATTTCCCCTATTTTTGGACAGTACTCTTTCGGTGTTGAAATTTGATTTAAAAATCAAACAAATGACCGCCCGATTTGACACCGGGCTTTTTCTTGTGGAGTTTTTTGGAGTCCATCATGCATGTGAATAAACCACGAACTGTGGTATAACTCAAGGTCGATTCGCCGCAAAATAGCCGCTCTACAGCTCACAATACTTCGTATTGTATTGTATTGTGTTGTAAAGTGATGGAAAAACGCTGATAAACGAGCTCGCTCCATAAATTGTAAAGGCGACCCTTATCGATACCATCTTCAAGAAGTAATCCGTCGTCAAAGGAGCGTCGGTGTCGATTGGTTAGGGTATCCAGCTCGTAAACGCGAGGTACCGGGTTCAAATCTCACTGCGGCCAACTACCAATAACTCTTCTGAGTAATGTTAGCGGCAACTTCCGCGGTCAAGGCGGACCCCGGTCCTCCTCGCTCGCGAGACCACAATCCAAACAAATTGTCAAGGTCCAAAATAAACGATTTATCACTTAACAAAAATTACGTAAATTAATTAACATAAAATGTCCATAAAATGTTGTTAACAAATCCTAATATACGGGTTAGTAAACTATGTATAATTAAGATAGAATCATTTTCATTGCAATAATGATAAACGTAAAGGTTTGTCGCTGAACAGTTTATCGTAACTACGATCTTTCGAACCACAATTATATATTATATATTTATAGTATGTTAGGTATATAGTATATAGTATTATAGTTTATGGTATAGTATATTTATGTGGTATATAGTATTCAACATTATAGTTATATTTAAATTTGCACAAAACTCGATATTGCTACCACCGCTCGTTAAATAGCTCATTTCGGACTATCCAAGGTAAGGTTAGCTGGAAGAAATCCCATTGTGGGATAAGCCCGCCTTTGCAATGTATATTTATTTTCTTTTGTTATTGTTCTTTATGTAGTTATACGCAATAAAGAGTTTACATACATACATACATACAATTCTTCACACGTTTGTATTTTGAAGTTCAGTTACGCACTCCAACCGGCCTTTGTGGAGATCTCGGGGGGCCTATGCCCAGCAGTAGGTTCGGCTTATATTATGATGACGATGACATATGCTAAACGATCAGTGACAATGAAATAGTCATCGCACTTGCCTTATGACCGGTTCACACCAGTTTCCATCAAGCTACACATGTTTCAAACCAGTCATGTGTAGAAAAAAAATTGAACTGACGGAGCTAAGTAAATAAATTAAAATGAAATAGGTATGTCAAAAAACGTGACATAAGAAGTTGAAATTCCAGTTTTTGGAATCAGCTTTTTATGTTTAATTAGCATCGTACAATTAGCAATTAGTTGAATACTAACCGATGCTCTTACGGTGATGGAAAACACCGTGATGAAACCGGTACATTTAGGCGACTGAATGTGTAACCAATCCGGCCAGGTTCCCCTGGTATCAGATGGCAGTCGCTCCACTGTAATTACCTGATCTGCGAAATCCTGGATCATGGTCAAGGCGTACCCTGGGCACTCGCGCGTGGGAGCACAAATGGGACATTAACGCCAAGATAATTATTATTTATCATTGAGCTAATTAAGTTTCATGTATATAGGTAATAAAAAAAAATGCAGAACCACAAGTCGTTGTCGCTGCTACGCCTCATGCTTGTGATTTAACTGTAATTATTTTATACACACTTTGATAAACAAACTTACGGCCTGCCTGATGGTAAGCAGTTACCGCAGCCTATGGATATTTGGAATACGTAATAAATAAAATATGCTTAATTAAATTAATATGCTTGGATGCAATTCCGTAGTAGTATTGCCGACCCTGTAAGAACCGTTTACCCTTTTCTTAAAAACTTCATTTTTCTCATCTTACAACTTTAAGTTGCTTAGTAACAGAAATGGATAAGACTGTGGTAGGTACAGTACAAGAGCTCAGTGCATTATTTCTTCAAGTAAATATTTTGTGCATATTTAGCCAAAACAAGGGGGCATTAGCTGTCCCTGAGGCCCAAATAACTAGTACTTGACCCTTCTACATAAACCTTTTAACAACTGCACAGGAATATGGTTCTTAAGGTGCCAGTACTTATGCTCCTATATTGTACTCCTCCATCCCAACTATTAGACGTAACATCTGTCACCTGTCACGAAGACGTTTGGCGGGGCGGCAGTCTCGATCGAGAGGCGGGACGAACGGAGGTCGTCGGAGAGCTTGTTGTATATTCTGTTGTTTGTACTTAATTTTAATAAAAGTAATTGTATTCATGATCCTGGTGCATCATTTATTCGGACCCTGACAATAGTCAGAAGTGGTAAGACCGTTGGAGAATCGTTGGAGGTATGTAAAACTTTCTATCATATGAGTAGACACACAGTGTTTCCTTTGGACTATGACATGGGATCGTTCAAAAGGTATATTAGAGGTCTCTTCAGAGGCGGGCAACGCATCAGTGACTCCCCTGGTGTTGCTGATGTCCATAGGCGGCGGTGACCACTTTTCATCAGGTGGCCCGCTTGCCTGTTTGTCTGCCGTATAACATAAAGACACTAGATAGGTACTTGGTGAGTTGGTACCTACAATTATTGGTATGACGTGTTTTACTACTACCTACATAATAATTTAAATAACTATACACCTACGTATACACCTACTACCTGTATTGTGGTAAAAAGATTACCTAGTAGATACCTACCTACCTTCTTATTGCATGAATGAACAAAACAACCTCAGCGGTAGATAAAATAAAGCATCGGTTTCGTAAGTAGTAGACGGTGCTATTCGCGGTGTAACGTCGGTAAGTAGGTGTAACCCGCGCTGTTGTATGTTGTTTACTACGGGTTATGTTGTGTGGGTTATGTTATCGATGAATACATAACAAAAAGAAATAGCTGCTTACCTATTTTTGTAACTTCCTGCGTTCTTGTCTACCTGAGAATGTCATTTCGACGTGATACATACATACCGGGACAGGGTTGGACTAAGGGTGGCAGATAAATATCTGCAGAATATATTAGTGACCTCTTATTTCAGAAGCCTACTTAACTATCTAATACTATGTTCTTACATATTTACCTACGCTGCGGCAACAAAATCACTCATTTAATTTATTAAGTAACATAAGTGATTACTTACATTTGCATTCGAAGGGATCTATGTCACATGGACACGAAGCGTAAAACTGAGCCCTGAAGACCATAGGTACCTACTTTTAGCAATCATGTAATTAATAATTAAATGTTTTTGTTTTGTCTTCCCTACCTTCCTACCTACCTTCCAACCTATATTCAATTATTTAACTAATGACTACATATTATCTGAACTCCGAATAGTCCCCACAAAAGCCTCAAAATGCCAAAAATTTTAAGTGATGCTATTTCAAGGTACACCCCACCACTAGCAACTGACGGGGCTAAAAGGACTTCACGAACACCTAAACGTAGAGTTCGAAATAAAACTAGAAGACATTCCTCAACCCGTGCAAATAGGACTAGGCAAAAACGTCACACGTATCGCAGTCGTTCCCGCTGTCAAGTGTTGTCCTCCTCATCTAGTAGCGATGGCTCTGGTACGGCTGGAAACATACCTACTAATCGAAGACGCCGCGATCGCTATGTCCAACGGCGTTCTCGTCGGTATCAAAAGTCACCGGTATCTTGGGACAGTTTCGATACGAGTGATGAGAGTAGCTACAAACGCATAACCAAACGTGGCCGTACTCACTCACGTACGAGCGATTCAATAACGACAAGCTTTTGCTCGTCTACTGTAGGAGATCGCTCGCGTTCACGAGTTCGCCCAGAGAAAAAGCGAAAACGTAGAAGGCGTTCACGATCATTTAACGCTGAAAAAGATTTCTTCAAAAATTTCGCTAAATTAGTGAAAGAAAGAGGAAATCATTTTGATGGCGCACATAACGTAATCCCTGAGTTTGACCCTGACGCACATTCACAAAGCGCTGCAGACTGGATTCGTAAGGTGAATGAAACGGCTAAAATTTACAAGTGGAGTGAACGTCAAATAATTTACCACGCCATACCTAAACTGTCGGGTCAAGCAAAAAAATGGTATCAAGGGAGAAGCACTGTGGACTTAAGTTGGAGACAATGGCAGCGTAAAATAATAAAAACCTTCCCTGATGACAGAAACTATGCAGATCGTCTCTCGGAAATGCTTAGCAGGAGAAGTAAGAGAGAAGAAACGCTGGAAGAATAGGTACTTTCATGAAAAGGCACGTCTGGTGAAAATGTGCGGTATTACTGGCCGCAATGCGGTAGACTGTATCGTTAGTGGTATCTTCGACAATGGCATAAGACTGAACGCCCAAGGTGCTAGTCTTAATAGACCCTCACAATTATTGAAATATCTGCGACGAATATCCAAACGTAATTATACAGCTTTACGAAAGGACTCGATTATCCCGAAAGTGGAAGTTTCGTATGGTAGAAATACGGACTCTTTCCGACAGAATTCATTTAATAGAGCATCCACGACGAATCGAGATCGATCAAAATTTGTAGTTCAGTGTTATAACTGTCATGAGATGGGGCATACGGCACGCCGGTGCACACGGCCACTGAAGTGATGCGAGAAATGCTCACGCCTAGGCCACGATGCACCGAATTGTAATGCAAACAGTACCATTTACAATACACAGCAAAATAAAAATGACAATAGTGTTCATGGTAAATTAGCGTTAACTGCTGCCCCTAAAAACGTGCTGCAGATAAATTCGACGGATCCAGCGAATGGTAAATATTTTAAACAAATAAAATTGAATAACATTTCATTTTCTGCGTATATAGACTTCGGAAGTCAATGTACGTTATTGCGGGAAGCTGTCGCTAAATCACTAAACATCACGCCAATTAATTTAGGATTACCACTTATAAAGGGTTTTGCATTTGGGAGCATTGTGCCTATTGGAAGGGTGTGTGTTACTATATTAGTTGATACCGTAGAAGCTGATATTGAGGCTTACGTAGTCCCGGATCATCTACTCGAAACTGATGTCCTCATTGGGCAGTCCTTAACGGAGTTACCTTCCGTAGTTGCTTACAAAACTAGTACAAATCTCGTTCTCTATTGTGATCGCACGGAATTAGTAAAAATGCCGATATTAAGTAGCGATGAAGTGTCATTTATAGGAATCAAGGCCGTCGAAGTACATACTGAAAACGCGTATACGGGATCACTCTTTGTGCCAGGCAATGCTTATATGAAGCCCAATAAGGAATACATATTACTACAAGGCGTTTATGCATTCTCGGAAGGAAAGGGGCATTGTTTAATTCTGAACTTAACAGGTGACAATATTAAGCTTGAAAGGTCTAAATTATTAGGACGTGCGGTTAAACTAGGTGACAGTTGTAGATTCTCCCCATTAATAGGAGAGCTGACTGTAAATAATATTTTGAGCGATGAGGCAAAAGAAATAGAAACCAGATATTGTAAGAACACTAATAAGGAGCCCATCACAATGGAAATGTTAAATATAGGCCCAAGAGTTTCAGTGGAGGAAAGGGGTAAACTTCTTGAACTCTTGAATCAATATAGGGACTGCTTTGCGTTTGGCATGGAGGAACTAGGTTCAACAAACATCACGGAAATGACTATCCGCCTAAGCGATGACGCACCAGTAATTTACAGGCCCTACAGGCTACCCTTTTGTGAGCGTGCGAAGGTCAGAGATATGGTGGGAGAACTTCTTGCGAACGGCATAGTACAGGAATCACAATCTGCATACGCTAGTCCAATAGTGCTAGTAAAGAAGAAAAATAATGACCACAGGCTTTGTGTGGATTACCGGGCTTTGAACAAGAAGACCGTGAAGGATAGTTTCCCAATGCCAGTAATCGATGACCAACTGGATCGTCTTAGTGGAAAATCTTACTTCACGAGTTTGGACCTGGCGTCTGGGTACCATCAGATACCCGTAGCGAAGGAGTCCCGACACCTCACAGCTTTTGTTACACCGGACGGCCATTATGAATATACACGGATGCCGTTTGGCCTTGTTAATGCACCGGCGGTGTTTCAAAGCATGATCAATAAGGCTCTTGGATCCAAACGCTTTGAATTAGCCATACCATATTTGGACGATCTCCTATCAACTGGAATTTCATACGAAGAGGCTTATGGTAAACTTGAGGCTATCTTGGAACTCTTACGGGGAGCTAATCTCACGTTAAATTTGAAGAAGTGCTTCTTTTTCCAATCTGAAATTGATTACCTTGGATACGAAATATCTGAGGAAGGACTTCGTCCTGGAAGCAAGAAAATACTAGCGGTATCAGAATTCCCAAAACCAACGAACGTACACCAAGTGCGCCAGTTCGTCGGGCTGGCTAGTTATTTTAGACGTTTTGTCTACAACTTTGCATCCATTGTAAGGCCGCTTACGAAATTGACTAAGGCTGATGAACCTTGGCATTGGAATAATGAACAAGATGAAGCTTTTCAGATAGTCAAAACCAAACTAGTATGCCGACCTATACTAGCTTTGTATAATCCTAGCTTCATTACGGAAGTTCATTGCGACGCTAGTAAAGTGGGCCTGGGAGGAATTTTACTACAAAAACCTAGTGAAGACGCCGTGTTCAAACCAGTTGCCTATTTTAGTAGACAGACTACCCGAGAAGAATCATTATGGCACTCTTATGAGCTTGAAACGATGGCAGTAGTCTTCTCATTAAAGAAATTCAGGGTATACCTAATTGGTCTACAATTTAAGGTCATAACTGACTGCAATGCTTTGCGGACCACACTAACGAGGCGGGATCTTATACCTAAAATAGCACGATGGTGGTTGGTACTACAAGAGTACAACTTCACTATTGAGTATAGGCCAGGCCAGAACATGAAGCACGTAGATGCGCTGAGCAGGAATCCTGTGTTACCACCGGATACACAGGACGTACTAGAAGTGTATAATATTACGACGAATGACTGGCTCCACACAGTACAGATGACCGATCCCCGGATTAAACACATTAAGACTGTCTTAGAAACTAACGAGGAAGACATTAAAGATATTACTAATAATTACGTCCTACGCGACTCTAAGGTTTACCGGCGAGTAGCATCAAAACTAAAATGGGTTGTTCCTAGTTCAGCACGATGGAGAATATGCCAACTTAATCATGACGAAGCGGGTCATTTTTCTGTTGATAAAACTATAGATAAGATAAAAGCCGACTATTGGTTTCCGAAATTGAACCGCTTCGTCAAGAAATACGTTGATGCTTGCATAAGTTGTGCTTACAATAAAGAAATGTCTGGGAAAAAGACGGGTTTCTTACATCCAATTCCAAAAGTTAATATCATATTCCATACGATACATATGGACCATTTAGGACCCTTTATAAAAAGTTAAAAGGGAAACACATATTATCCTTGGCGTAATAGATGGATTCAGTAAGTTCATTTTTGTCAAGGCAGTAAGGAATACTAGGTCTAAAACCACAATAAAAGTATTGGAAGATATTTTCGCAACATTTGGAAGCCCCAAGGTTATAATCTCCGACCAGGGTACCAGCTTCACGTCGGGTGAGTTTAAACAGTTCATCAACTCAATTGGAGCTAAACATATATTGAACGCTGTAGCGACACCGCGAGCTAACGGACAAATCGAGCGGTACAACCGTACTATTCTGAACTCACTGGCAGCGATGAACCACGAACTGGACGAGAGAGACTGGGATACAAATGTTGCAAAACTTCAATGGAACTTAAACAATACTATAAACAAAGCCACAGGCAAATCACCTACTGAAATTGTTTTCGGCCAAAGGATGACAAGTCAAGCAGAGGGTATATTACGTGGGGCACTCGATGGTGAAGAGCAAATTTCAGATGCTGACAGAGACATACTCAGAGAATCGGTTCAAGATAAGATAGCGAAGACACAAGAAAAAATGAAAGAGCAGTTTGACAAAAATAGAGCTCCAACTAAAATATTCAAAGAGGGAGATCTCGTGATGATACCCAACAATAACCCAGAAAAGGGCAAGAGTAAAAAATTAGCACCGAAGTTTCGAGGACCTTTTAAGATTACTAAAGTTCTAGATATGGATAGATAAGAAGTATCCAGTATTCAAGGTCATTCCCGTAAACCATACAGAAATATCTTTTCGGCAGATAGATTGAAGAACTGGATTAATATTAATATATCCCCAGTAGTCAGTGAAATTGATGATAGTAGCGAATCAGGTTCGGAATAGATTACACTATAACACCGACACGTACGCGCTTAAATCAATTCCACTTACTTACATTTTATGGCAAAACACTAAACAAGATATAGGTAATATAAAATGGCTTCATAATACATTATTTCAATTATTGAGTCGTACACCGGAACCACAATAAAAAAAAAAACGTAATTAACTTACTTACAAAGAAACTATACCCTATCTCTCCTTAATCCTATCCCACAATCGTTACAGCATAGGTCCCGTGAATGAAGTCCCAGTATTCGGATGATAAGCTTGGACGGCGGGACGTAAGCCATCGGGTGGCTAATCACACTGCAACTGGCGCAAGCCTTCGGGTGGCTAAAGTATTTGTCAATTGGTGCAAGCTTACGGATGGCGTTACGTATTTGTCTGCTCGTGCAAGCCTTCGGGTGGCTAAATACTTACCGGATTAATGAAGAATGACCAGTTATCCGTGCCTTCGGATGGCCAAATGGAGCTGAGTGGTATATGGTTTTAATGATGAACTGTAGGATTATTGATTTGGTGATTAATATAATCAGTGATAATTAAAACAAGATAATAAATTTGTACGGAAAACGGTTGGCATTGTTATGAGTATAAGTCTAATGATTTGGGTTTTATTATGTATACTTACTGACGACTTGTTTTGATCCTCTTTGATGCTATAAGCTATTGTTAGATATTGTTATTTTGAATATGCTTATTTTTAATTAATTGCTTTGAAATTGATTATAGT
This sequence comes from Blastobasis lacticolella, assembly GCA_905147135.1. Classification (NCBI taxonomy): domain Eukaryota; kingdom Metazoa; phylum Arthropoda; class Insecta; order Lepidoptera; family Blastobasidae; genus Blastobasis; species Blastobasis lacticolella. The sequence goes on along the minus strand of LR990053.1, from coordinate 15,738,166 downwards.
GAAATGTGATTTACTTCAAATATAATATTTTTGATATTCACTTCATTTGATCTTTCTATTTGATACATTTAAGCAGCCATTATCACATATTGTCATTTAGCACTTAGGATATGCCTATTATTCTTAAATTAATTGTTTGAAATTGCTTGTAGAGAAACGTTAGCCAAAATATAATTATAGAATGTTTCTGGTATCCATTTCTTTATTTAAGTACATAAAGTATATAAATTAGGTGAGAGGTATAGAGTCATACCACACTGAGAATGGCCGACCTAGGTCTATTTTACGAAATAAGTCCCATGAAGAGCGGCGCTGTTATCTCTAGCTTAGTTACCTATGTATCAAATGCTTGTACTTGTATTGCTACATCGGGACTTCTTCCTTAAAATTGTATTCTCTTTAGTTTATTGGAATGAGGACATTCCATCAGCAGAATGGCCGTCTATTAGACGTAACATCTGTCACCTGTCACGAAGACGTTTGGCGGGGCGGCAGTCTCGATCGAGAGGCGGGACGAACGGAGGTCGTCGGAGAGCTTGTTGTATATTCTGTTGTTTGTACTTAATTTTAATAAAAGTAATTGTATTCCTGATCCTGGTGCATCATTTATTCGGACCCTGATAATACAACCACCAGTGTACCTATTAGTCCAACTCACCAGCTTATGCGCAAGCGCAGGTATGAAGCGGCGGCACCGCAGGAAGCGCAGTAGGTAGGCATCGTCCATGCGCCGTGGGTTACAGAGACCGCGTGCTATTAACAAAAAGAAAACGACTTCGTCATCACATCATCTAGCTAGATACTTCTCTAGATCCACAGACAAGACACACAACACAGACATTGCGAGCCTTTTTACGCATTACTCAGCATTTGTACGAGTGTGGTGATTTAGGTCATTGAGTAGCTGTTGTCTGCATGTATCTGTATCTGTTGGACTGTTATAATACCAATGCTGTTGTCTCTGGCCTGTTAAGCACATGTATTTTGTTTTTGTGATTCCGATTATAACCTCATGATTAGTAAGTCTTTGTCATGTCCATACCTTGCTATTTTCATAGTTATTGTTATTATAGATATTCAATTTCATAATACTTATTAATAGTCTAATCTTATATTATAAAATATTGCTTGTAATAAATTATAAATCTTGACAAATTACCTTTGTAAGGCAACTTATGGGCCAATCGGCCTGAAATAAATCATTTTTATTTTACTATTATTTATTTACCACTGCAAGTCTCTCGCGGATGATCTCAATGAAGTCTTTAATTTTTCACTATACATTGGCAGACAAGGAGTTCTATTTTTAAATCCTCCGCCGCAAGTCGAACGGTTTTCCATTTTGATTTTCGGCATGAGAAATTCAATATGTTGAATATTTCATGCCAAAAATCAGTTACCGTTCTTGAGGCGAGCGGTTCAATAGATAGAGATTTCGATAGAACTCCAGTCTGAGTGGCGTGCGTCCAGTGGACAGCCATTGGCTGATAATGACAATCATTTTACTATCGAATACTGGAAATCACAAACATAAAAGTCGGTCTAGATAATATATTAGGTGTTTGTTTCTCTCTTTCTTGGTGATATAGAAATATTAAGTACATAATTAGCTACGGGATCCTTGGATAATAAACTTCACTCTTACAAAATGTATGGGTAATAAACTGTCATCAACGAAATACCTAAGAAAATAAATCTCAATCAGGTAAATATCAAACTGTAGTCATTATACCTAAGTATAGGTATACTACGAATCGCATGCTTGCCATTTTTTTACATTTCAATAACCCAGACAGGAATTAGGAGCGTCCGTTCCGATCATCATCATCACAGCCCGTAACAATCCACTGCAGGACTTAGGGCCTCTCCCACGAAAGGGGAGGTTATTGCCATAATCTCCACGCTTGGCAGGCGGGTTGGAGATCGCAGTGTTTAAATATAACAATGGAAAATGCTGCTGCCCATTTTCCAGACTACGGAGACTCTTGATATTTTGTCTCGAAAACATTAGTCGCCTTGTACGACACCCATGAGCGTAAGGGATTGGTGCTATTCTACTCTGCCGAACACCACACGGCCATAGCGGATCATAGCGCAGCATAATTGCTATATGGCTAGCTAACCAACTGAGCGACTGTATGTAGATCCTACTATCCTATATACATACATACATACATACATAAAGCTCACGCCTGTGTCCCACAGGTGGAAAGAGTTGTGGCTATATGCGAGGCTAGGGAATTGTGTCAGGACAGAGCAAAGTGGCGGTCCATAGTCTCTGCCTACCCCACCTGTGGGACACTATCCTATATATGTTTTTTAATTGTGCTATCCAGGCATTTGACCGCCATTTCACCTGGTGGTAACAGACGATGCGGCCGAAGATGGAGCATGCCTGTCTAGTAACAGCCTATTCACTCTAGCCTTTGAAGGCGTCCAGATTACAGTGATCAGGGAACACACTCGCAGGCAACGTGTTCCCATTCCTTAGCCGTACGCATTATAAAAGTTGAAAGCGGCTCGTGCGGATAGCTGGAACATCCACGACATAAGGATGAAGCGTTCGCCCGGATCGTTTTACCCGATGGCGGAAAGGGGCCGGCGGAATCAGGTCGTGCAACTGTTTCGCACTCTCAGAAATGAAACCTGTAGAAGCCCGACAGACGCACAACCCTACTCCGATGCTCAAGGTTTTGCAGCATAGCTTCCTTCAATTGCAGGTCACAAATTATCTTCTTTACACGTATTTTCACCGAATCTAAATCGGCCAGTTTGTATTACTTATAGTACGGTCGCCCGTTGACATTCAATTGACTAAAAAGCTTACGTTTGGCATTGGCAAAGTTCTCCCTATTTACATACTAAAACCGGAGTCTTAAAGATTAAGGCCAATTTCCAAATCTCCAAATTTGATAATTAATTACATTTGGAGGTTACCCCTTCAAATTTAAACAGGCCCCCAGAGCAAACGATGTACCAATTTTGAAACCGTTTCTGTTACCGGTTTAGATTTTAAGACGCGTTATGTCAGTGAAGAAGTAACTTAACGCTCAATCAGCTGCCGTGCTATTTTCTTACGTTTATACACCGTACGTACGTACTCAAATATGATGTTTTAAGTATGTACATCTGTAAATAGGCCCTCTGCACTACCAATACCTCTGAACTACCAATATACCTACAAATTGTGAGACTGTTTCTCTAGTCGTTTGAGGTTTTAAGACTCTGGTTTAAACTAAATTTGGTACTTATTACCCCTCAACCAATCACATAATGTTTTCTGACATAAACACTAAAGTATTCAAATAAGATGTTTCATACATCTGTAAGGTCCTCTGAGCAAACCATGTACAAATAAGACCATTCCTTTTGCCGGTTAAGATTTTAGGGTTAAAACAACCCTATCTTAACTTTTTGACCCATGAACTTTTTATCTCGCTTGCTCCAACGCAATTCGACAGAGATAGCTAGCTCGCTGTCTTGCGCGTGACAAAGCCCTTCATACTACGCTTCCTGGACCGTAGCAAGTGGAATGTGGTCTCAAAAGGCGTGACTGACTGTAAGTATGAAAACTTACTGTATATGAGCTCCCTCAACTCCTGCAAAGCCGCTGCCCTGGTCGCGGGGTCCTCATTGCAGTTCCTACGGGCGCACTCGTCGAACTCAGGGTCCTCGTAGCGGCTGATCTCGGCCTGGAAGGCCAGTTCTATGAACGGCATGATGGAGCTCTGGGAAATAAACATCGTACATGTAATACAATACAATACAATACAAAACTCTTTATTGCACACCATAGAACACAAGTACAGTTACAAAAAATATGGTAGATAGTACAAAGGGCAGTCTTAAACCCCCGCGGTTTGTAATGAGGCTCATAAACGTGAAATATTTTTATGTGGCTGTAGTATTCTTAGGAGCGTCGATGGCCCAGTGGTTAAGGTATTCGACTGGTAACCGAGAGGCACCGGGTTCGAATCCTACTGCGTCCATATACCAAAGACTTTTTTCTGTGTTATGTACATTAGTTGAATGCTAATAATATTTAATACAATAATAATAATAATAGTTAATATTGAAAAAAACATCGTTATGAAACATCCACATTCAGGCGACTGAATGTGTAACTATGATCCAATCAGGTTCCCCTGGTAGCAGGGTCACGGAGGTCAAATGGCAGTCGCTAGCTCTAATTATCTGATCTGCCGAATTCTGGATCATGGTCAAGGCGGACCACGAGCCCTCGTGCGCGAGAGCACGACCGGGACAGTAACGTCGAGAATTTTTTTTATGAGGCTGTAATATTGTGTAAAGCGAGTGAAAGACCACTACCTGTCCCTGTCTAGTCCATAAATTTTATATATTTGTATTGATACTATATTACTATTTTATATATTGGTATTTAAGTGTATAAGTATGTATGTATTTATTGATATAATATATAAAAATTAGTCATATTCATATGTATTTTATAATTATTCATTAATTGTGCGCGTCGTATCTGCATTTCTAAGCTAAACATTTCCTTTCTGTAGGCCTGCAGGAAGAAATTTCTTTTAGAAATAAGTAGTGCCTGTTGTGTCAGTTATATCTATGTTATATCTCTGTATTTCTTTATTGTGTGCAATAAATTGTTAAACAAATAAATAAATTCTCACTTTGTCACTTACTATACTATACCTACATTGTACAAAGAAAATATTTGTTTGTTTGTAATGTATCAACTCAAAAAGTACCAAACCGCAATTTAGCAACTTTTCTTACATGACGTCGCTGATGCAACCAAATCCCAAGGCGTGTGCGTCACATCGCGTGTGTGACGTGTAATGACGCTATCTGATGCGTCACGCATTCTTCGCCCCGCACCCAGATACGTGTCCCGTATGTATACGTGAATACGTGTATGTCGCATCACTCGCGTTACCTCCACCTTACAGAATATCGCAGCTAAATAATACTCTTTTAAATAGTATTGTGTTTCTGCCGGTGAGTAAGGTTTCCAGTGCTCCATGGGGTGGGGATTTGGGGAACCGTGGCTTTGGCAGTGGAGGGGCATTTGCTTTTTGCTGCCAGAGCAACGTGTTATAGAGGTGGGCAACGCATTAGCGATACTCTTGGTGTTGCTAATGTCTATAGGCAGTGGTGACCACTTTCCATCAGGTGGCCCGCTTGCCTGTTTGCCTACCGTATGACATAAAAAAAAAAAAAACATGGCATCACGTAACGTAAGTCCAGTGTGGCCCTAATGTAACGTCGTGTAACATCACATCACATCACTCTAATATGGCGGTACCTTTACTACACTAATGTGGACCGTCTTAAGGCCAACAGTGGGCTGTTACAGGATTATCATGATTTATGCTAAAGACCTGCACGTCGGAGGAGGTAGGTAGGAGCGTCGGTAGCAGGGCGGTTGAGTATCCAACTCGTCAGCGAGAGGTTAAGGGTTCGAATCCCGCTGCGGCCATGTACCAATGATTCATTTCTGAGATATGTACATTAGTTGAATACTAACCGATGCTCTTACGGTGAGGGAAAACATCGTGATGACTGCACATTCAGGCAACTGAATTTGTAACTATGATCCAATCTGGTCAGGTTCTCCTGGTAGCAGGGTCACGGAGGTCAGACGGTACTCGCTCCACTGCAATTACCTGATTGCCAAATCCTGGATCATGGTCAAGGCGGATCCCGGGCCCTCGTTTTCGAGAGCACAACCGGGACATTAAGGCCAAGCATAAAATGCCATTAGCATAAACATAATTATAACAAACACCCATACATACCAACTTTGACCTTTACAATGAGCTCATTAACATAAAAATAATAATCATCAGATAGACCACGATACGAAACGGACCTAGCTACTTAATGTAGATGTTAATTGTAATATAAATAAATTCTTTCAATATATCTAGATGCTAAAATTAGAAGCTGCTAATATTGTAAATGTTAAAGTTGGTTAGGATCCGGTGTCTGTATTGTAACTTAACTCATTTTTATACATCATCGCAGCCCATAACAATCCACTGCAGAACTTAAGGCCTCTCCCACGAAAGGGGAGGTTATTGCCATAATCTCCACGCTTGGCAGGCGGGTTGGAGATCGCAGTGTTGTAAATATAACAATGGAAAATGCTGCTGCCCATTTTCCAGCCTACGGAGACTCTAGATCTTCTGCCTCGAAAACATTAGTCGCCTTGTACGACACCCACGAGTGTAAGGGGTTGGTGCTATTCTACTCTGCCGGACACCACACGGCATTTTTATACATTTATCAATAAATAAATAATAAATAAACTTGCTTGGACAACACAGCGCCATCTAGCCCCAAAGTAAGCAAAGCTTGTGTTATGGATGTTGGATAACTGACAAACTACTTATATACTTTTTTAAATACATACTTATTATACATACTACACCCAGAACAGTAACAGAAATCACAATTTATCATTTCAACTTCTTCTCGGCCGGGAATCGAACCCGGGATCTCTGCGTGGCGACCGGCATGTTAACCAACCGAATCACACAGATTGTCAACATATACATCTAAGCATCGTTATCCTTCCTTACCATAAAAAAAGGCCAACGCTTTTTCTTTAGGCTTCGCTGCAGTCGGGTAATAGTCACTTTATTCGCTTAGTCACAGATTTCCGCTGACTCCCCATAAACCACGCAACGGATTTTGATGCAGTTTCCACTATCATTTAGATAATTTCTTCCGGAAGGTTTACCTATATGTATAGATGCCTAAGTAAATGCATATTATAATAAACCGAGAAAACCCACGTGAAGCCGGGGCGAGTCACTAGTGGACTATTGGAGTGGACAGTTTATCCTGAAAGTAGAATACCGATTTTTACGCAAACAAAGTGGCGGGAAAAGCTAGTATTTTGTAACACTAGATTATTGCGTAGGATTGTAGTCCAACCTTAAAACATTCAAGGTTGGACTACAATCTTACGCCTGTCTAGTTTTTTTTTTTAGTGGAGCTACTTCCAGTGAGTGGCTACAATTCGAACGGGTTTCTTCAAAAGTCATGTCTACAGGTACCTCAAAGGCCGGCACCGCATCCGCTCTCCTTAGGTTGAAGATGTCCTGGACGACGGTGGCCGCTATCCATCAGGTGTGCCTTCCTAGGCAAAAAAAATCTTGCTACGTCCCTCTCGTCACCTGGGACGATCCACTGGGTACCCCCAGTAGGTCAACTGGCAAACCCAGATTAGAAGAAACTGTCTTCACCTACCGATCTTCTTCCATGTATTAGATGGAACCCAGCCAGCGGAGACGTCACGCTTTGGATGTTTCGGGGCCAAGACACAGTTACGGTCGTCGAGAAGTCAAGTGCAACTTATAATCATGATTATTATAAGTGCCGCTCACTCGGACGAGAATTGATTATTATAAGTACCTACCTACATTGCACACCACGAAAACATGGAGCCATAAATTGACCTCATTTAGACAATTTAGTGAAAGTTCTAACATTTGAGGCTCTGAGTGGCTCAGTGGTCAACATGCCAGTCAGCCACGCAAAAGGTCCCGGGTTCAATTCTTGGCCGGGAAGAAATTTAAATGATGAATTTTAATTTCTGTTACGGGTCTGATAATAAGTATGTATTTAAAAGTATATAATTAGTATATAAATTACCTAGCACCCATAGTACAAGCTTTGCTTAATTTGGGGCTAGATGGCACTGTGTGAATTTGTTCACGATTATTTATTTATTTATTTTATGCCTTTGTAAGTTTCTAAGCAGAACTGGTCAAAAGGCCTACTATATTTAGCAGAACTCATCACCTTAGCGTTAATGTCCCGGGTCTGTTCTTGCGCGCGAGGGCCCGGGGTCCGCTTTTACCATGATTCAGGGTTTGGCGAATTAGGTAATCACAGTGGAGAAATGGCCATCTGATCTCCGTGACCCTGTTAACAGGGGAACCTGACAAGATTGGATCACGGTTACATATTCAGCGCAGGTACAATATGCAGGATTCATCGCGATGTTTTCCCTCACCGTAAGAGCATCCGTCAACTAACAACACAACACAAAGGCTTTTACGGGGTCGGCAACGCGTGGGTGATGCCCCTGGTATTGCAAACGTCCATAGGCTGCGGTGACTGCTTACCATCAGGCAGGCCGTAAGCTTGTTTGCCACTTTGGTGGTATAAAACACAACACAGGTCAGAAAATAACCATTAGATAGGCTGTACTGGGTTTCGAATCCTGTACCGGTACTTAAATCTCGCTTACGAGTTGGTCCCATAACCACAAGACTACCGAGGCTCTTACGATCAGCAGAACTTGTGAGAAAAAATCTCAATACTTCTTTGTCAAATTACTTCGAATTCAGGTGGCTCAACATTACAATTTCCCGACAGTAGCAGCGTAGTATATACCCTACGTGGTCTATAATTGGCACGATCATAGATTAACTACAGTTCTGGTATATAACTAATCTAGGGATCCGACATTTATGGCACACGGGTTTCGCAATGGCCGCCATAGAGTTGCCGCAAGCGCCAGGCATTTTCTGCTCTAGCCGACTGCGAAGGACAGTTCTAATAGACTATTAACTCTTGCGTAGTCTCGGAAGTTGGAGCTTGGATTGGGCACAGATGCGATTACATGTACGAGGCTGTTAATTGCACTTAAGGCTTCGTAGATTCGAGTTGCGACAAACGGTATTAATGTTTGCGTTAATGTCCCGGTTGTGCTCTCATGCAGGAGGGCTATGGGTCCGCCTTGTCCATGATCCAGGGTTTGGCAGATCAGGTAATTACAGTGGAGCGAAGGTCGTCTGACTTCCGTGACTCTGTTACCAGGGGAACCTGACCCGAAAGGATCATGGTAACATATTCAGTTCCGCAATTCCGCAAGTCACAGTCGCAGGTTTCATCACGTTTTCCCTCTTCGTAAGAGCTTCGGTTAGCATTCAACTAATGTACATAACTCAGAAAAGAGTCATTGGTATATGGTTGCGGTGGGATTCGAACCCGGTACCTCTCGCTTAGAAGTCGAATTAACCTAAACCACTTGATCACCGACGCTGCTTGCAATAAACGATATTATTAGAGAAGAATTTGATAAAGCCTAACGCTTTAGGTCTGTATAGTTGTATGGAGCAAGACGCACTTTCGCGACGTGGTGCTAATGGTGTTCCATACAAACTGTTTTAAACTATGTAAGGTGTACTCGGTCTCCATACCAATCACACCTCGAGACAGCGGCTCTGTATCAGCTATACATAATATAAAACAAAGTCGCTTCCCGCTGTCTGTCCCTATGTATCTATGTACGCTTAGATCTTTTAAACTACGCAACGGATTTTAATGCGTATTTCAACAATAGATAGAGTTATTCAATATGAAGCTTTATAGGTTCAAAAAAAGGGTTTGTAGAGGTACAGTAGGTGTACGCGAACGAAGTCGCGCCGGGTTCACTAGTTTTAAAAATTATGGCATGCTGCTATGTTGCTCTGGCGTAAATAGCTTTGAAGGGTCTGTAGATTTCGCCTGCTCTGTGAGTTTTATATGAATTAGTTATTCTTAGACATACTTTGCGTTCTTGGTAACTACACACGAGATTTGGGATAGGCGCGAGATAGGCCAGAAGTCCGAGCCTTGGGATGCGTGGACCATGATTCTTGTTGATACTATATATTGTCCATTGCTTATTGTACCCTACCACAGGGTACATTCAGTACCCTGACAAGGGGCCGCATCGTCACTTACCACCATTCGAGATGGCGGTCAAATGCCTGGTTAGTCTAATAAAAAAAAAAGGATTTAGTAAGGGATTATTGGTAAAGATCTAATTTTGAACCTTTATTGGGAATAAATAAATAACCGTGGACAAATTCACACAACGCCATCTAGCCCCAAAGTGCGCAAAGCTTGTGTTAAGGGTGCTAGATAACTGATAAACTACTATGTATACATTTAAATACATACTTATTATACACAGAACACCCAGACCCGTAACAGAAATTAAAATTCATCATTTCAATTTCTGCCCGGCCGGGAATCGAATCGAATCGAAGGTCGTCAAATAAAGATTGGTCCTTAGCAAGGGACAACATACGATGAACGCAAATAAATTGTAAATATTCTACGATTAACGATCTACGGTTCCTTACGTATACGAGTGGAAGACAGTTCCGTTATTTGCAGAAAACGTTTGCTTGTCGTATTATGGCATAAACTTAGTGCTTAGTTTTTGCGTCATAGTGCGTCAATATGTACACAGTATTAATATTGGCCGAGTGGTGTCCGGCAGAGTAGAATAGCACCAACCCCTTACACTCATGGGTGTCGTACAAGGCGACTAATGTTTTCGAGGCAAAAGATCAAGGGTCCCCGTAGTCTGGAAAATGGGCAGCAGCATTTTCTATTGTTATATTTAAACACTGCGATCTCCAATCCGCCTGCCAAGCGTGGAGATTATGGCAATAACCTCCCCTTTCGTGGGTGAGGCTGTAAGTCCTGCAGTGGACTGTTACAGACTGTGATGATGATGATGATTTATGTATGTCCGTGCATCGCAATGGGGGCGTGCGTGTGAATTACATTTAAGTTACTGCGAGATGTGTAGACCTACTTTACGATGATTATATATAATGGCACAAGTATTTTGACATAATAAACATACAATTATTAGATTTCTGTGTCGACAACGTATATGAGTTTTATGTGAATCTTAATATTAGTATTGAAGTTGTTGAATCATTTGTTATGGGTAGTAATATTATTGCAGAAATTTTTTTTTAGGTTACTATAAACTTTGTTAAAAACTAAAAAAGAAATTAAAAAAATATTTAGTTGTAGAAAACGAAATAAAATTGAACACAAAAAAATTATCTAGATTCTAGATCGCTGCCTAAGTAAGCGTTCACAGAGTGCTGACGGCGTTACCTCGTTGTATGGCCAAACGAATACGTTGTCCGAGTTACGCGCCAGTATGTGCAGATATTTAGTATAATATAAACGTTGTTGTATTGTACGACATTGTGGTCAAGAAATAATCCAGTACCTCTCTGAAAGGCCGACAATGCATTCGCAAACCTATTGGTGTTGCAAGACCTATATTTGAACCGCTCGCCTCGAATTCAACGGTTTTCAATTTTAGTTTACGTCATGAAAAATTCAATATTTTGATGACAAATGTCAATTTTTCCTATCTTTGAACCGTTCGCTTTTGGTGTTGCCAATGTAATTTTCTGTTTTTTTTTAATTTTTATCCGAAATTCAAAGTTGTTTACCGCACTGGAAGCATGCGGTTCAGAAATAGGCTCCTGGTCTTGCAAGATGAAATCTAGGTATCCTGAACTCCATTGTATTGAGAGATTTCGCTTCATTGTATTGAATGAAGATTACTGGTGATCTCGTGACGCGAAAGTGGTTGAGCGGCTTTCGATATGGCAATGCAGGTTCGCTATAATTACGACCTACCTCGGATGCATCGTGCGCTGGATCGCAAGTCGGTATAATAATACTTTACCAAAAAAACAGTGAAGAAGTGAAACTTGGAGCGTCGCTAGCCAAGTGGTTAGGAGGTCCGACTCGTAAGCGAGAAGTCCTGGGTTCGAATCCTAGTGCCGCCATGTACTGATGACTCTTCTCTGAGTTACGTACGTACAATAGTTTATTACTAACCGATGCTCTTAAGGTGAGGGAAAACATCCTGATAAAACATTCAAAATCAGGCGCATGAAAGTGTAACCACGATCCAATCTGGTCTCCTGTTGTTAAGAAGGTCAGACGGCAGTCAAATCCTGGACCATGGGCAAGGCGGACGCCGGGCCCTCGTGTGCGAGAGCACAACTAGGACATTAACGCCAAGATGGCTCTTTCTTTTTAAATGTCGGTAAAAAAAATTGTTTTGTTCCGCACAACAACACACGCTTTTCGATTGTCCAGGCCTTCCGGCCTACGGGCGTGAAAGTCTTGTAAGTAATAAGTGCCTATACAGCCCACTTTTTTTTTGTATACCACTACCACTAAGGTGGCAAACAAGTTTGCGGCCTCTCTGATGGTACGCAGTTACTGCAGCCTATAGACATTTGCAATATCAGGGGTAGGTATCACCCCCGTGTTACCGACGCTGTAAAAACCTTAAACCTGATTTTAAAATTTGGCTGTCACCGTTTGTTACAATTAAATCGTAAATGTGTTTATTTACATTAAATAGGTGACTAAGTGATAATAATAAATGGCGAGAGTTTACAAGTGAACAAATAAGATAAGTAAATGATAAGTGGGTCGCTGTTTATGTAAGCAGCTAACAGTCAAAGTACGCTGTGAGATACACTTGTACAGTCACTGTGAACTAAAAGTGGGCGATACTTATTTTATTTTATTATATTTATTTATTCTTAGGAAAATTAACAGCTGTTGTAGCATGGGGTAGAAACTTAAGTATCAGAAAGTCAATTACACATTCTCACAGATAGCCATAGCTTAAAATATTATCGGTATCATCATCTTATAATTGATATATATTTTATCCCATGTATTATCCTGTAGTGTGCAAATAAAGAGATTTTATTGTATTGTATAACCGAACGCTTTTCTCTAATATAACTACTACAAACAAAAAAGCAGTAAAGACACAAATTCGAAAGACAATTTTCAAAACAAAAATTAACAAAAAGCATTCTTGCCGCCGCAACACTAGTGTGCAAACTTAGCATCAATATTTTTCTAAGTAAACTACAGCTGTTATAATATAGGTAACTTACTCACTGTAACAAGTTCAAATCCAATTCACAGCCACTTGCAGAACCACTACCACATTCAAAATGTGCATCTAATAACAAAATCCATGGTGCCTAGACCGCAAAAAAAAAACTACACATTCACTTTCAAAAAAAGAACACACCGCGAAAGTCTCCTCCAAACAGTTGAAAGTCGAACACTGCGTTCCGTCCGTTTTTATTTTTCTTAATGTGTTTTTGTTTTGTTTTTAAACGAGCAAGGAGTTTATCGGTCAGTTTGCCGCCATCGCCGGCTTCCGTCGTGCAAACGGCGCGTGCGCACGTCCCGCGCAACGTCGAGAGATAATAACGGAAAAGTGACTTCTGAGAGCGCCGAGTCCCACGCAGCACGATTGTCGATTGTGCCCTTTGTGGTCTTGTCAATATAAGTACAGTGCAAGCGCGGATCCAGCCTTGTGGGCACGATGGGCATGCCCACAACTAAATTGAAATATATAGACCCCTAATTGTGGTCCATAGGCTAACGATAAATCTAGGTAGGGATAGGTCTTCTTATTTCTTATTACTCCCAGCTTTTAAATGCTAAGATGTAAAAATATTCGAACTCTTTTACTTTTACTATTGTTCCAGCTTTTACGAAATCGGACTCGCACTTCGCCGGTTTTCAGGTGGTCTTTCTAACAACCTTTTTTTGGAGCTGGATCCGCGCCTGGTACAGGACTTAACTCATGTATGTATGCTCACGCCTGTGTTCTACAGGTGGGGTAGGCAGAGACTATGGACCGCCACTTTGCTCTGTCCTGATACATAGCCTCGTAAATATCCACAATTCTTTTCACACATCCTCTTTTTTTCTTGCCACTTTGGACCCCAGCTTTTCTGAGAACATTTACGTATCTGATCAGTGAATGTTTTTCTGGGACGTCCTTAACTCGAGGACCAAAATTTAAAAATAGTTATTTGATTGTATGAAACTTAACGTTTACGCATTACTCAGATATTACAAAAACAACCACTTTTAATGTAGATATTAATATCCTTCCGTATCTTTTCCTTACATCGTGTAAAATAAAGTCGGTTTATGTGTATCCATCCACGTCCCTTTTGGACACATTATTTTCTTCCCTTCGCATAAAATGACCGAAACATGATCAGATTCAGATTCAGATTCAGATTCAGATTCATTTATTGCCCAAAGTAAACACAAGTACATTTATATATCTAGCAGTAAATACAGACAAAAATGTGCATTCATTTAGGGTTCGTCAATAATAATTAGCGATACAATATAATTATTTGATACATAATAATAAGATTATTAATCTGTACAAAAGTACCTACAGAAATCAAAATGACAAAGTAAATAATCAAAGTAACAAATCAATAGATTGAAAAATAAATTTAAGAATTTCATAATAAAATGATGGAAATGTCAAAATTCAAATGTCACAATAAATACTACAATAATAAAAATGTCGAAATAATAACCAAATGTTATACAATAATATTAATTCAATAAAATAGTTCAAATGTCACAATAAAATAATAAAAATGTCGAAATAACAACCAAATAACAATTAACAATATAATGTCAACTTAAATGAAAACTATTATTCATTTGGACATAATATCATAATACTCATTTACAGAGTACAAAGGATTATCCAATAAAAGGGTTCTGAGCCTGCGCCTAAATGCTTCGTCAGACGGTTCACTCTGCAAGTCTGCAGGCAGCTTGTTGTAGAATGTGGGACCAATAATACGTGGGTTTTCTCTGCAAGTGCCATACGACGGGGTTGAACATTCAGAGTACCTGCGTTACGAGTCTGTCTTCTCATACTGTTTATATCCCTGTACATATTTATGTTACGTCTCACGTACATAAGTACCTCAAGCATATATAATGAATAGTGGGTCATGATGCGGTGTGTTGCAAATAGAGACCTACATGAGTCGGTAGGCTTCAAACCAAAAATAGCACGTATAGCTCGTTTTTGCATAAGGAGCACCCTTTTGGCATCCGTCGAGTTACCCCAAATGATGGTGCCATATGACATTATAGAGTTAAAATGTGCAAAATATACCTGTCTAAGTGCTTCTGTGGATATTAGTGGTTTTAATTTTTTTAATGCAAACACCGCACCACTCAGCCAATCGCATAGTTTGTCAACATGGCACTTCCAGTTAAGGTTCGAGTCCAGCATGAAGCCGAGAAACCTACACTCACCGCAAAGTTGAACCGGATTGTTCATAAGACACAGGGGTGTGGTACTGTTTCTTCCTGTAAAAATCATTACGTTTGATTTGCTGATATTTAGTACAAGCCCATTTGCGGAAAACCATTCCTGCAGCTGAGCACAAACTTGGTGTATTTTTGCACTAAGATTTTCATTTGTGCGACTGCTGACCACAACAGTAGTGTCATCAGCGAAGAGCACTGGTAAACCATTTGTTATAAACGATGGTAAGTCGTTTATAAAAATGAGAAATAAAGTATTCCCAAGGGCTGATCCCTGGGGGATACCCACTTCCACCTTTCCTGTGTCCGATCTTACTTTTTCGCCATTTACTTCAATCTGTACCGCTTGTTTACGTTCTGATAGAAAGGATGAAAATAATCGATGTGCATTGTCCCTAATCCCATACCCGAAAAGCTTATTTAACAATAGTTTATGACCAATAACATCGAAAGCTTTAGATAAGATCAACGGCTACTTTGAATTTTGTCATCATTTGGGGCCAAGTTCAATCTTCCTTTTACATATATTCATTCCCTTCTTTGTCACACCACCCACCCCTCTTAGCATCCTCATCGCACTTGCATGCAATCGTCTATAACAAGCGACGTCAAAGCCCAAATATTTGCGGCTTATGCCAAATGACGGGAGGTGACTGGTGGCATTTGTGACCCCTAAACGGATAAAATTAAAACTGAAGAGATGTCTATAAGACCATAATTAGACCAGCCTTTTTATACAATTAAGTACGTCAGTTAGACTTGTCCTCTACTAGAACGGTACAAGCACAATCTAAATCGCGTATAAAGAAAAAAAGCGATGCTGCGGTGGATGTATCGAGTAGAGACTCGATACCAGTAACCAGTAACCGCGAGTAACCAGTGATATCGCAGTAGTCTGGCAGTGGCCCCGTCTCGCGCAGACCCATAAATTATATAGAAAAACGACACGGGAAAAATAATCTGGCCTAAGAAGCGATGGTTTTAAGTCGTCAAGTGGACAAGGAGAAATAGAATAGCGGGCTCCGAACCCTTGCGCTGGCTGCAACAGATTGACGCCAAGATGATGATGATGATCTGCTGTACATCCAGGCTCGACAGGGGTAATGAATGGTTTGGCTTTGCCTTTTAAATATCTAGCGACCGGCCCCGGCTTCGACGTCGTCATTTCTTTTCTATTATATTCATGTATTACCTATACACATTTAAACTTTCTGGAAGAAGTTGTCTAACTGGTGGAAAGAACCACATCCAAATCCGTTGCGTGATTTAGGAGTTATCGGAATCGGAACGGATGTGGACTGCTAAATCCTGAATAATTATTAAGGTGGACCCCCGGCTCTCGTGCGCGAGAGCACAACTGGGCGGAACATTAACCTCATGATTTTTTTTGGTACGAGTCTGAAACACTTTACGAAACATCTGATGGGGCAATGTAATAGACAAGCTCTGATATTATTTGCCAACGACCTCGATATCTTTTATAATGGTAACACTTTCATTTAACAAAATGTAGCAATGGTAATATTTTTAAATTTGTCCGATTGCTGGGCCACACAAATTGTGGTGGAGGAATAAAAGAAACAATTCTAAGTTAGGATAAAATGTGCGACTGAAATTTGAAGTTAAGGCACATTCCCTACCCATTACCACTCGACTTTAGTCTCTGAGCTTAGTCGCCGCGGAGTATCTTAAATAACATCTGTCCAGACTGACTTGTCTTATTCATACCTACATTTAAAAGGAGTCTCCTCCGAGCACGCTCCATATAAACATAGTTTAACCATATTTTCAATATGACGCTATCAAAGCCAATGACATTTTGCATACGTGATCTAGAAACCAAAATCTATGCTTATGGTTTGACAGATTTTCGTTAAAATAAATTGTTTAAAAATTAGGCGGGATTTGTATTTATGGGTGATACTCCGCGGCGACTAGTTTCTTTGACTAGAGTTAGAGTCATGTGTGCTTATCATAATCGGCGCACGGACTTAATGCTACAGTTAGGTAAAAAATAATCTAGCAATAAATCAAATCCAACTTCTTATCTATTATGATATTTTAGTAATATCGCAATGATATCGTTTCTGACGCAAACTTTCCCGCTGTGGCGTAAACGGCTTTTTCTATCGGCTAGGTACTTTAGGAACTCTAGACTTCCTCCATATATGCTTTAGATATACATAATCATATTGCATCCAGAAAGTTCCCAGGGGGAGATTCAACTCATTCAGGACTCCAAATTATCTCGATTGTATGAAATTTGCGCATGTGCCCTGGTCGGGTTCCCCTGGTAGCAGGGTCACGGAGGTCAGTTGGCAGTTGCTCCACTGTAATTACCTGATCTGCCAAATCCTGGATCATAGTAAAGGCGGATCCCGGGCCCTCGTGCGCGAGAGTACAATCGGAACATTAAGGCCAAGATTATAATTATTTTATAATACGATAAACTACTCTTAATGACATTAATAAACATCTCATCGGAAAATAAACAATGCCAATTTCAGACTTGTTTCAACTGGCTAAACATTCAG
Organism: Blastobasis lacticolella; assembly: GCA_905147135.1. Lineage (NCBI taxonomy): Eukaryota > Metazoa > Arthropoda > Insecta > Lepidoptera > Blastobasidae > Blastobasis > Blastobasis lacticolella. Next base: position 15,720,683 of record LR990053.1, on the reverse strand, counting down.
TTACCTTGACTGTTGACAGTTTGAACACTAACAGATTTTCTTACGGTGAGGGAAAACATCGTCACGAGATCTGTAGGCCTACCATGAGTTGCTACAGTAAAAACGGCTTACTTTACTACTCTCGTTCCGTAAATCCCGTTTCCACAGTAGTAAACGTTAAGTCGGTACCATGAGTTTCACATACGTTTCCCGTTTAGTGTTACGTGAAAACCATACTAGCCACAGTAAAAGCTAACTTCAGTGTAGTTCCGGGGTATAGGTCCTTGACAAGTGTTGTTGATTATTAGTAGTCAGTGTCACAAAAACTTGTTTATTTACAAACAGAGGTTATATTTTAGCAATGCCTAGGCACTTATTTAAATCCTGTTAAATTGATAATAACATATACTTTATGTCCAAATAAAATTACGAAATCATAGACGATCCCGAATTCCCCGAAATGAAGAAGTCAATAACTGGTTGAAACTGCGCTTACAGTTTGTCCACTGGGTTTTAAGTAGTTTTAACCCACCGGAAACAGAAAAGATTAATACTGCATAATTATTGGTAAGTTTTATCTATATCTTAAAGTATATATACCTAATTTCAACTAAGTAGACATGTTGTACTGAGTAAACTTATATTAGGTATTATTTGTCAACAGGATCAGACTCTGGACTCATGGTGGTGCAGTAAATTCTCAGAAATGGACGCCTGTAACTTTGAAAAGGAACTGCACTTACCCTAGTTGAATGAAGTTCGGAGGCACGACCACATGTGTAAAAAAGAAAACTCAACATCGGCTAACAACATTTTTTCAAATTGAAGATGCAAGTGGTACCTAAAGAGCAGTAATTCCAGACTTTAGCATTAGTTAGTGCAATACTATATTAAAAATTGTTTGTAAAAGTGAAAGTGGTAGTTTAAGTTTAAGTTCTGTATTTTAGATTTTGAATAAAAATATATTTATACCTAATTCATAATTTGATTTTTATTTTCCTGCTATAATTACTAACATTAGTGTAGTATAGGTTTAGTACAGCTAATATAATAATAGCCCTGATATTTTCTATTATCAATACAATCCCATAGTTATTTCCCTATAATAATATCTAAGGTTAAAATTCTTAATTACCTATGTGTAAAACCCCAACCTCTCAGACCAGAAAATAGACAGCAGTTATGTGTACTTGTGTGTACTCAAGGCTCGAATTTAGACCGAGGCTGAAGATCCAACGGCATGTCAGGTGTAAAGATTATGGTAAAACCCTCCACTAATGTGAAGGAGGCCCAAGTCAAACTGTTTACCATTAAAGACTGTTATGTGTGTGATAAAAATAAAATATAATATTGATTTTTCTTATTAATTTAATCTTTCATAGTATGGCACAAAACATAATTTTTATTACAATATTGTTGTTGGAAGCAGTTGTGTGGCTTTATATAGAGCAAAGTGAAAAACAAAAATATTTACTAATGTCATCAACTTAAAAATATTAGTTCTTATATGTAAAATATATAAAACAAGCCAGCGAGTAACTTATCTTGTAAATTTCACTTTTCAAACATTTTATTATGATTATTAGGTGTTATAGGTTAATAGACAAGTAGGATTTCTTCTGATATGTCTATACAACATTGCAGTGCTGATAATAGCTTTCACTTCCATAACACATACTACAGTTTAGTTCACTGAATAATTTTATTAATTTTGCACCAAATGTCCATTTTGTTTTTAAAAGAACGGTTACCTATGAGAGCCTACTGACCCATGTCTGAGAACCAATTTCAACTATTCACAATTCACAACCTTATGGTATAGCAAGTGATAAACAACATTAGTCTTAGATGGTGTGCAATTTATCCTTGTGCTGTGTCCACACAATGCTTCAGCACCTTTCATATTAAACATTCGACGAAAGTTAAGCTTGTAAGTCTCATTGATGCCACCCTGTATCCTTGTTTCTTCCAGTATGGTGAGGTTCAATTCTTGTAGTCTTTCCTCATATAACTTCTGTTCTAGGGCAGCCAACGAGTAACTTATCTTATAAATTTCACTTTTCAGACATTTTATTATTATTATTAGGTGTTATAGGTTAATAGACAAGTAGCATTTCTGCTGATATGTCTATAAAACATGGCAGTGCTAATAATAGCTTTCACTTCCATAACACATAAGTACTACATTTTAGTTCACTGAATGATTTTATTAATTTTTCACCAAATGTCCAACTTGAAGGGGCGGTTACCTATGAGAGCCTATTGCCCCATGTCTGAGAACCAATTCCAACTATTCACAATTCACAACCTAATGGTATGGCAAGTGATAAACAATATTAGTCTTAGATGGTGTGCGATTTATCCTTGTGCTGTGTCCACGCAATGCTTCAGCACCTTTCATATTAAACATTCGATGAAAGTAAAGCTTGCAAGTCTCATTGTTGTCACACTTATTTCTTCCAGTGTGGTGAGGTTAGATTCTTGTAGTCTTTCCTCATATGACTTTTTCAGTGCTGCCGGTATCTTGGTGGCTCTTCCCTGCACACTCTCGAGAACAACAATGTCTTGTAGAGAGTTTTAACACTTCTCACCTTAGAAAAAACAGTAAGAGACGTAATCACAGTGTGTGTATTAAATTATTCATTTGTTTTCGCATATGGGCTTCTTGTTGGCGATAAAACGTATTTTCATCAGCCGCATGGACTTCGGCAAACATCCTCCACGCAAAATATCGCCTTCCAGACATTTTTGGCACGAAAATAATAACTATCTCTAAACGAAAAATACTTCTCACATTAAAAATTTTTGGGAGTGCTGTAACTACAGTAGTTTCGGTAATTTACTAAAGCATCTGTCAAATTTTTGACTCATGGTACGGATTTGTATGCAAAGCGCTGCGTAAACCACACTCCCCACGTAAACTGAAACGTGAGTGGTAAAGTCAATTAACCAATAGCAACTCACGGTACGGATTTTAGTTCCGCTACTGCCCGATAGAGGCGCTGTACGAATTCTCATAGAAACTTTTTTACGTTCACTGTACAGTAAACGGGAAAACAAACTCATGGTAGGCCTACTGCACTGAATGTGTAACTATAATCCAATGTGGTAAGTAATTTGCAGACGGCTGTGGGTGGATGCTGGATACGGCAAGCCTAGGACAGGGTACATTCGCACTCATTGGGGGAAGCCTACGTCCAGCAGTGGACTAGTATACGCTGATAATGATGATGATTATGTTGAGTTTGAGAGCATTGATTAGGACCATACAAACCTTTCCTTTTTACAAAGCTAATTTTGAAGGCCTGCAAGAGGTCTTAATAATGATGCAATCGAGCTAGATCTCGACATATTTAATTGCAACGTTATGCGGTCAAGGGTAGAATGGTCAGCAACTGGCTAACTGTACCGACTTATATTAGGCTAAGTTTTCATGTTGTTTGCATGTTTTGCTCGTAACAAACTTATTTAGTCTGATTTTATGTGTGGAAACCTATACTTGGCTTATTTGTAGTTATGGTTGTAGCCATTGTTATGTAGTATGCTGTTGGTTTTCCAGAGCTTCGGTGGCCGAGCGATTAATGTATCCGACGCGTAAGCGAGAATGACTCTTTTCTGAGTTATGAATATTGGTTAAATGCTAACCGGTGCTCTTACAAAAAACACCGTGAAAACATCGTGATGAAACCTGCACATTGAGGTGATTGAATATGTAATCATGATCCAACTTGGTCAGGTTCCCCTGGTAGCGGGGTCATGGAGGTCAAATGGCAGTCGCACCACTGTAGTTCCTGATCTGCAAAATCCTGGATCATGGTCAACACGGATCCTGGGCCTTCGTGCGCAAGAGCATAACCGGGATATTAAAGCCTAGATATTTTTTTTTACCATTATTGCTCATATTATTTGGACCCATGAACATGATAAATTATTTAAAAAATTTGAGTAGTCTATAACGTACAACTTGAAATAAAATTGCCACATCTTTGTACAAAAATATTTTTTAATGTTCTGTAAAAAATACACCACGTTTATTAAGATCACCACCCGTTTCATCACCCGTATTAGGTTTACTTATAGCAAAAAATATAAAATCACAAAATTTTAATTTTGATGATTTTAATATTAAATTACATTATAAAATTACTATCACAATCTTCATTAGAAAATCACTTACTATATTAAAACAGTTTTCATTTTTACTCTTATTTCTAGTTACAGAATATCGAAACCTAAGTAGATAAGGTGTTTGCGCTTCGAAAGCACTTGTATGAGATCTCTTGGCTAAGCACTTGCATGAGATCTCTTTTCTATTTATACAAAATAAATGATTCTATATCTAATTCTAAACCATATCGATAATTACTCAAACCCAATAAAAAGCAGCCCATGTAATGCTAGAGTGTAAGGGGCTAAGACCACAGGCCTAAGGCTTCTTAGGAACGAAAAGCCTGCGAATATCCAAAAATACATAAAAAACTTAAAAGAAACTGAGGGATTATTTAACTAAATCGCCGTGTTCCCGAATCGATCGCGTATTTTTTTTTTGTATCTCAAAGGTGGCAAAGAAGCTTACGGCCTGATGGTAAACAGTCACCGCAGTCTATGAACGTTTGCAATACCAGGGGCATCACCTACGCGTTGCCGATCCCGTAAAAACCTTTTTACCCCTTTCTTGAAAACTCCATGTAGTTCTCTCCAGGGAAAACCTCTCCAGGTAGTTCATTCCTCAACCTCAGTGTGTGTGGGAGAAAGACAATAGACAATTTTGGCACTCGGAGCTTCGCGAGTGACGTACTCACGCTTCTAGCTTTATGACTCACACACACACAAATGAGTGAACCCAATCCTTTATACATACATGGCTTAGACATGGCCAACTCGTGATCCAAACTTTACGGTGATATGATTGTCTCGCCTTGCGGAAACGAGCGCTAGAGATCAATTCGGTAAAACGGCTGAAATAGGAAAAAAGCCACCTGCGCTGGCTAAATTAACATGCCTTAAACGCATAAAGGACCTAATCAAAGTCCAACTGCGGAGAAAGGGGCCCATCGTAACAGCCTGCTGGAATTCAGCCTCCTCCACATCACTGAATGGTAAAAGATGGTCTCTCTCTACTACCATTAGTCGCCATTTACGACAACCGTCAGTGGATGCTGTTAGTGCTCCTGACTAGGAATACAGAGCCACAAACTTGACCCGGTGTCGCCTGTTGTAGACATCGACGTGACATTTCAAAATGGCGACACTTAGTTCCAGTTTTGGCCGCCGGGTCAGATAAGTTTGTGACACTGTAGGTACATATGAGGCACAGATTTGAGGTGAGCTCATTTCTTACACTGCCAATAGAAAGTAACAGCAACAGTAGCTCAATCTTGACACTCTTGAGAAACTCATATATTCCTACAATTTAGTGATTAACAAGCGCTTTATAAACCAACAATCATAAGTATCGGTTTTTTATGCCAAGGTCACGAGTAACCCAGGTTCCTCATCTCGTTTTCAAACTCCTGGTTGCCGTACTGTCGCGCCTTGATCAGCCATTGCTGCAAAGACACCGCCTGGCGATGGCCGCCGTATCTTTTTGGCAGGCACTCTGGGTCTATATACCTGTAATGTTGAAACGTTTGCATTTTTATGTAAGTATGAAAGTAACATGATGTTGGTATTAATCTATTATTTTACAGTTTTATGTTATTGTAGTACCTATTTATGTAGGTAAAGGATTTTGTCGCCAATCGATTTAATTTATAGCTACCCTCAATAGATATTCAAATTTGTTTAGAATAACCTTCTAAATTACTGAACCGATTTTAATAAAACATAGCTTGAATAATCTCGATTAAACTGGCTTTAAAACAAAGAAAACTGCATCAAAATTGGGCCAACCGGTCTGGAGCTACGATGCCACAGACAAACACCCACATACACACATACACCCATATACACATCCACAGATCCTTAACGTCAGATTTATAGAATGTCAGATTAGTAGAATGCCAGATACAGTGCCCCAAACTTATCTGACCCGATGGCCAAAACTGGAACTGTGGGAAAATGGCGGCAGTGCAATGAGAAATGTAAAAGTATTTGAAATGTCAAGAACAGCGACGCCGTCACCGGGTCAGATAAGTTTGTGGCACTGTACACTTCCCTCTGTCCATAAAACACACCCTGAGTGTCCAACTCACCTATGCATAGAGTTCAAGTTATAGCCGTGGAAGTAGACCTTCTTCCATAGTTCGTCAGCAGGCACTAGCCGCTTGAAAAAGTGGAACATCATCTCGAAGACACGCGAGCAGTTTACGACGTGCACTGCTCTCTGGTTGACGGGAAAGGCGAGCTGGGAAAACAAATTAAACGTTGATAATAGAACATCCCCCATCTCTTCCCGTGGGTGTCGTAAGAGGCGACTAAGGTACAAATCCGAAAGATGGGCAGCAGCATCTTTCTGGGTTATCAACTGCACTACGATCTCCAACCCGCCTGCCAAGCGTAGAGATTATGGCAATGACCTCCCCTTTCGTGAGAGAGGCCCAAAGTCTTGCAGTGAATTGTTATGGGCTGTGATGATGATGATGAATAGAACATAAAAAGAAATTCTATATTGAGTAGGACATTACATATCTCGTTCAATCGTCAAAGAGGAGAGGGTAGGAAATTAGGAAGGAAACACAGTGACGTGTTGGCCACCCCTGGATGGATCTTCCAGCTCCGTGGGCGTGCTCCGGACACCCACGGAGCTGGAAGATCCACGGTATAAGGATGAAGCGTTCGCTCGGATCGCGTTTCCCGATGACGGAAAGGGGCTGGCGGAATGAGGTCGTACAACAGCTTCACACACTCCTATAGAAGACCAACAAACGCGCAGATCTGCGCCGATTCTCGAGGCTCTGCAGTTCAGCATTAACAATTGCGGGTTACTAATTATCTTCTTTGTACGTTTTTCCACCGAATTTAAAGCGTTTTTAGTTTCATAAGTAGCAGCAGGATAGGACTTGTGCTGATATAACTGAAGCAACTGATTTGAATTAAAGTACCGCTCGACCTTCAATAGGATACCAAGTTTCTTGGCTCCAGTTTTTGCTTTGGACTCGATGTTCTGTGCGAAGTTGAGATTGCTTGATAGCTCAAAACCAAGGAGCTGTACAACACTCACTCACTTCGACTTACGGTGTCACACAGCGACTAATATCCTTTAAGTATAGAAGCTGATTCCTCCGTAGGTAAACCAGAAACTGGGCAGCCTGCCAAGTGTGAGGCGCTGTCCTAATTGGTAACGGTCGTACGACAGACGTTGCCCAACCAATAGGAGACCTCAGAACCGTTGAAAATTAGGACAGTGCCTGAAGATTATGGCAAATACTGGGGGCCAAACCTTCATTATGTGCAAGCAGTCAGGCACGAGGAGGAGAGGCGGGCCCAAGACGCGATGGCTAAGCGTCGTTTAAGGATCAAATGCGTATCAACAAAGTTACCACTAAGGATGCAAAGTACGGAGCGAAGTGGGCAAGGAGACGTATAGGAAGGTAGAATCCGGGCCCTCGAGAGAACAACCGGGACTGACGCTAACATGATGATGATTTTGATTGATAGGTAGGTATAATAATGAAGATAAATGATTACCCCCATGATATTCATTCCCTGCAGGGCGATGCTAGGAGTGATCTGCCGGGCCTGCCGCATAGTAATACCGCCGCAGTCCAGGATGGCCATTCCGCCCAACACCTGCAGTTTCGGCTGCATAATGCCAATCTCCAGCAGTAACAGCATTGAACGCAGCACGTCCTCAATCGGTATCTCGTCGGGGTCCCATAGTGCTGGAAAATTGCACAAATACTTTAGATGCCGATCCGGCATAAATATGAACAACATTGAATGAGTAGTGGTCTTAAAGGGGCTGGACTAATTACAATCGAATATTTGATATGGCATAGTAAGGAGCGTCGGTAGCCGGGCGGTTCGAATCCTCATGTACCAATAACTCTTTTCTGAGTTATGTACATTAGTTGAATGCTTACTTATGCTCTTACGGTGAGGGAAAACCTGCATATACAGGCGACTGAATGTGTATCTATGATACAATCTTCAATCATATGAATCATAAATTCAGAGTGAATTGGCTGTTCCTATTTAGTCATGTTCCATCGTCTACCGCATCATTAGTTTCCATCAGATGATACAGCGGCCAAAAGCTTGTATACCTAATTAAAAAAAGTTGTTTTCCTGATGTTCCGTGGAGGAGAGAATCACGTGTCCAGTTTTACCGGTTGCAGTGTTATGTTGCTTGGGAGTGTGGTGTGACAATTGGGAAAAGCTAAAATGCAAAATAAAGATGCACAGGGAAGAAACTACTTTCCATCAGATGGGCGCTTTAGGGTCCAATTTATAACAAAGCGTGACAGTGGGGATAGAGCCGGTATGAGACACAAGAAACCCTTTGATTACAACTCCATTATACTGACCCAAGTTACATATGATGAGCCTCCCGACGTCCGGCCTGTCGTACAGCACTCCTTCGAAGATATTTCCCATCTTGGTCAGGCCGAACCAGTCCACGCCGCGCCAAAGGTGCGGGTTCTGTTCCCGAAATGTGCAGTACCGCACCATCTATGGGTCGAATGGAATAAATATGAGTTACTTAGTATTGTGGCGCATGGAAAACCAACGCCACGGCGTCAGTCAGGGCATTATGCTGAGTGCGGCCCATTGCACTTCTCCTCGGTACGAGTAATGACAATTGGCGTATTTTCTGGTACATGTTTATTGTTTTTCTCTTTTTGTTATTGTCTTGTAACTTTTGTACTATTGTGAATTGTGTGTGTTTGTACTTTACTTATTCGTATTGTCGCCGATCTCCTACTCACAGGCGATTTTTATCCTTCAGGCATCCGGAGAGTCTTGGCTCTCTATGTGCTCATTACTGTCTGTACAACGGGGAATGATCCGAGGATCTGTTTAGTTGAGTGTCATCGCACTACATATCGCATGTGGAAGAACCACATAGCATCCAACTACAGTACCGGTATTGCGTGCCTTTTTAACGTGCATCTGCAAAATGTGACTAGTTTCCAAAGCCTTTTATTTGCACTTTAACTTGGGGTTCTTCAAACGGCATATTTGCAGGGTACCTTAAAAACCGATATCGAATTCGGTACCCTTAGCCGTTGTCCTAATTGGCAATGGTCGTGCGACGCGCGGTTATGAGGTCTTCCATTAGTCAGTCGACGTTTATCGTGCAACCATCGCACGATGGCAATTAGGATAGCGCCTCAGATTTTGATATTCTGGACGACGGCGACGGTAGCCGTTTTCCATTACATTTCTGATGTCTTGAACGTCGGTGGAGTGCAGGGAGTTTACCTCCGTCTGTGCGACTTCCATACTTTCTGCATGGACGTGTTCGTACATCAATTGCGATCGGGGTTTACAATTGACGTGTTATGAGTTTTGTTTTGATTGTGGCTACAATACATATTGTCCATTGTTGGAATAACAGTGGTGTGACATGAATGGTGTTTTTCCTTCTGGAAATCTCACTAACTCAATTGACGGTGATTTCTGCCAATTTTGCCTTTAGGAAGTAACTTTTTTTTGGACAGTCTGCTCTTTGAGGGTGTTTGAATCGGTGTTTGCTACTCCGTTATAGGCTCCAAGATAGTAACAGGATATTTTTGAGATACCGAGTATCTCTTAAGCTAAACAGAAGTTAAAATAGCGATTGGAACGAATGGCAGGTTTTCCATTTCTCCCATCAACACATCTCATAAACTCACAGTCAATCTTGATATTATCAGTACAGACTAAAATAACTACTACTCTAAGAAATATAGGAATACGTACCAACCGATGCGCCCGCGCTGGAATGGAGCGGCGCGCGCGCAGGAACCGCAGCAGGTACGCGTCGTCCATGCGGTGCGGCTCGCACTCGCCGCGGTCTGCGGGAATCATATCAACATAGTCATACGTGCAATTTTAAGAATTATACATAAATACATGAGAGGTAGGGTATTACCGGCAGAGTAGAATAGCACCAACCCCTTACACTCATGGGTGTCGTACAAGGCGACTAATGTTTTCGAGGCAAAAGATCAAGAGTCTCCGTAGTCTGGAAAATGGGCAGCAGCATTTTCCATTGTTATATTTAAACACTGCGATCTCCAACCCGCCTGCCAAGCGTGGAGATTATGGCAATAACCTCCCCTTTCGTGGGAGAGGCCCTAAGTCCTGCAGTGGACTGTTACGGGCTGTGATGATGAGGGGATTTCGTTTGAATTCTGGTACCTGTGACTTTTACCAAGTCGTCGGTCCACCTAGTGGGAGGCCGACCCACGCTGCGTCTTTCGGTACGTGGTGGCCACTCCAGATCTTACTGCCCCATCGGCCATCTGTTCTGAGAGCAATATGCCCTGCCCACTGCCACTTGGAGATTGGCAAATTGGAAGATTGGCAAAAAGAAAAGCAAAACCCCCAGCAAAGCCCTTTCCATCGCGCTTTGGGTGACAGTATTCATATGAACGGAAACTTTAAAAGTAACGACAATGTCCCGAGTTTGCGTCTTCATTAATGTATTCTCACAACACTTTCCTATACTAAGCGGCTACAAACAATAGTAATAGTTTGCATCAGATTTTAATTCGGTTGCAGAATGGAGAGCAGAAATGGAAATGTAACGGCATTTATAACGTTGTTGGTCTCATTAAGCCTAATGCGACCAGTAAGGAAATATTAAATAACTTAATTAACCTTGAGAAGACTTTACATGGAGATGATCTGATTGAGTAAGCGATTTTCGCGAATGCTTGTAATCGATTCATGTTTTTCGCTGAATTATGCAAGACCATAGAACAAATTCTGTTCCTATTTATATATATGATACAAAACAGGCATTTGACCGCCATCTCACCTGTATGTAAATTCGAAATACATAAAAAAAAATTGTTAACATTTGCCATAATAATTTTTTAGATACTAAATCGCTAATATATCAACTTAAATTTATTGCTCCAAATTATTCATATTGTACAATTCTTAATACGATTTTAATCAACCACTCGAGATTTTGTAATAAATTGAATACTTAAATTGACTATATGAAATATTACTATGACAAATATAAAAAAGCGTATAAACCTGTAAGTATGGATGGCGATCCAGCGGGGCAACGCGGCCAGCCTTCTGGGCACATATCCACATTCAGAGTACTTGGGGCAGATAATTTTATGTTTATTTATTTATTTATTAGTTCATTTCACAGTCTAACAGCAATGGAATACATATAAAATATGGGTACATTATGGTTGAAATGCCAATGACAAAACTGCATTTTAAAATTTTGTTATGTAGCCACTAAGCAGCTTAGCAGATAGATACCCAGATTGACAAACAAAAATAACAATAAAAAATAATAAAACAAGGTATATAAATACATGTACACTGGCGTGTGTGTGTTGTAAATATCTCTTTTAATGTAAATAAAGTTCCAACTTTTAATATATAAAACATAATATACGGCGGATTTTAAATCCTGAGAGTCATTAAATTAAATTAAATATTTTTATTGATGAGATAATTATAGAACCCAAAAAATGTCGATCCTTTTTCGTACCAAATAAAACGCAACATCCGCATTTTATTCAACAGGTTCAGCCAGAAAAGCCAGTTATTTTAGGCATTAAAAAATTGCAGGTGTTTATAATAAGTTAGATTTGCTAGAAACAACTCTATTGGACCTTAGAGATACATTAACATACTTTGCTTTAGTGAAACTTTTATTAAACAGGGCTCTGACTTATAACTTAATAATAACTTATAAACTTGATGCCACGTACTGTCGTGATAAAAGCAGAGTAGTAGTAGGAAGGCGGACAACTGGGACATAAGGCCAAAATGATGGATGACTCTATAATATTTTATAATATGATATTTCGTAAACCTCAACAAACATGTGACATTTTTGACGATAACTTTATACCAGCTGATAATCAGAATACTGATCCTTACATCAACAATATAAAGTTAAATAAAAATTCTAAAACAATTTTCCTCAAAGGTTTGACGATAATGAAGTTTACAAAATTATTATTTCCTTAAAGAATAGTAAATCCAGCGGATACGATGAGATTACTACCCAAGTATTAAAATATAGCGCCTCCTTTCTGTGCAGACCCATTGCTAACATATTTTTTTTTAATAATTTTGGACAAATTCACACAGCGCCATCTAGCCCCAAAGTAAGCAAAGCTTTTTACGTAGACGTTCGTTTCAAAGTTCATGAATTTAGCGTTTCGTGATATTAAATAATAAATAATTAAAACTTTGCTTAAGCAACTATGCCAAAGGCATAAAGGATAGGTAGAGACTATCGACCCGTGATCTTGACACACCCCACCAACTGCAAGGATGTCTAAGAAAAATTAACATCACAATCACAGAAGCTTGCATCATGCTTTATTGTGAAGAGTAATTTATAGACCATAAGAACCTGCCACATTAAACGCAGACATCCTAACAAGTTACCATTGTTGTGTATTTTAAAGTCCTATTAGCACGTTCATGCGAATAAAGTAATATACTTATATCAAATAGGTACCAATAATTTTAGACTAAAACGTATTTTATAAACACAATGTTACAGTGCGTCGTATCAAGGTTTGCGTAACGAACAGAAGGCTCTATTTTTGAGTGGCATGGAATCGAGCGTTTTTTGTAATTTTAAGTTCTGGCATGAGAAATTAATTTCTTTATTACATTGGCAACACCGATATCTAGGGAACAAGTTAAAATGAAACATATTGTTTCATAGCAAGCTTTCATCGCGCGTCACTGTACTTACATGAGTGTCAGCTCAATCGGAAACCGGGAAATGGGTCAAATATAAACTGCAAGATATAATTACGAACCGACATGGGAACATGTGAAACTAAATTATAATGTTGTATGGAAAATCAGAGTCATGCCACATGCTGACATCATTGCTGTTAAAAAAATTGAGCTCCAGATCATTCACAAACCGTCCCCAGAACGTCCCAATACCTTTATAAAAAAATCCTTATATAATCATAAAATCATATGTCTCGTACACACTACACGCGGTGATATTAATGCCATCGAAAGTTCCAATATTTCTTGATACATCCAGTGTTTGAAGGAACAGGTAGACAGCATTGGAAAATTGCAAGTGTGCACATGATTTTCATTAACAACATATTTGAAATATCAACACCGGTTTTTAATTAGAACTGGTTAAGCTATAAATATGTTATAAAGTGAAAGTCAACAACTTGTTTAAAATCCGGAGCAAACGTTCATATATGCAACTAACAGTCCATTCAAGAGATTGTTAATAATAATTAAGCTACTGCTAGTCGGGAATAGCTGTGAAGATAGTCTCAACTATATGACCACAAAATCGTTGTGCTAATTGGAAGTTATATTCTCGGCAATATTGTAATGCCATTCGTTTTAATGGCTTCGATTTTATATATTTCTAAGAGCCTGTTCACACTTGGATGTTTCTAGATAAATGTTCTGTGTTGTGTTAATGTCGTTTAGCGTTAACTCCGAGGATATGTGGGAAATAGAGATACTTGATATCTGCCTGTATCAGGAAAGTGGTCCCGTATGCCCTTACGGCTTGCTATCGCTGCATCGGATGCGAGAGATGCTGCAGAACCGAGGAAGTTCCAGGGCAGAAGCCATGATTGGGTGCTCGGTTGATGATGATGACAGGGTCTCATTTTGTAACATTCAGAAGATTCTTTATGACGATCTTTTCATGAATATGTTCTTGTATTGTTTTGCCATCGCTTGTAAAGAAAGAAAGAAGAACATAGCACACCACGACACAGTAAAAGTTACATTATTGACAAAGAAAAAAGTTACGCTCAACTTACAAGCCAATATGCATAGGGTTCATCTTTAGACGGCGGACTCTCTTCAGGCGGCTATACAATACCAACATGTATTTATTATATAGCCGCCTAAATGAATGCATTGCACAAAATAACCTTCCCGAATCTTGGCGATTACTTTTATTAGAATCTGTTTTATTCGATTTTAACTCTTCAACGGGTACCTATCGATCGAAATCGTTGAAATTCAACACGGTTATAGCCTTTAGGCCATTTGTAAAATTGAAAACATCATGTAACATCCGCGGTATTGCGAAAGCTTTCTGTTTTTTTTTTACATTTATTTTTAGATGTGATAGCATCCTCTTATTTTTTGGTATAACTGATTCGAACAACTTTTAAGACATTTATCTTGTCGATAGGACCACAGTTTGTAAATAAATCGTCAGCTTAGGGAAGTAAATTTAAGAAAACAATTATTTTGAGATTAAATTCAGGACTCAACTGGGCCTTATTTTAGCAAAACAGTGAGTTCAGCCTGCAGTTATTATTAGGAAATAACGTAAAAGGTTTATTGGTGTAGGTAGGTCTACGGATCCGTGACGGTTGCGTTAAAATATCAAAATCGATTGAGCGCTTTAGAAATGCAACAAAAAATGCCGTTCAGTGACACAAAATAAAGAAAGGCTCGCCTCAAGCAGAAAGTCCACTGGAAACAATGCGCCATTTCCGTCACGCACAAATTGACGTTACGTTTACAGGCATTCTCAAGCAGTTTCAAGCGGTACTCGGTCGCGATTGTTAACGCGAGAATTCGTTGTAGTGTCGACTTAAATTGAATATTAATTAAAAAAAGTACTTGTTCGTAACTAAGATTACTTAATAACATACAATCATCGCACGCATAATCCATGGGTGACCATTTCAGACTTTCGGCATTAGAACTTGTAGCACCGCTACAAGTTCTAATGCCGATAGTGAAGCGAGGTTGACCAAGGTCTTCCGCTAGAGACACTAGGACTAGTTGAATAGTTTCAGGCACCATGTGACAGTTTTGAACAGAATAAGAAACCGTAATGGCTACCTTAATGGTTTCAAGTCGGAAATGCCTGTCTAGTATAAAATAAAAAAAATCCCTGACCACCTTCCTTCTCCATCATCAGATCAACTGACTAATACCATATTATTGCATTTTCATCAATTTACATATCTATGAAATTTTCAATTCAATTGATTACCTGGAAGTGGGTCAAATTCCAGGTCAGGTAATGGTTATGCTCAGGGTCTGATGATATAATAAGGTTATAGGAATTTTTAAAAAGTGAATAAACAAAAGATTATTATTACGCCTACTAAAGGCTTAATGTCTGAAGCTAGTATGGAAAATCTAATACACTTCAACACAATCTGAACATCTTGGGAAGCAATTATGATCACATTATGGCAAGGATTAAATATTGGTCTTTTGCAAGGGACATGTTATTGTGAACGATTTTAAAATTCTATTCGATCTTTTAAATACTCTTTTCAAAATTCAGAATAAATAATTAAATACAGTAGCAACCCTAGTGAGTCAGCAAGTTTAGGTAATAATTTTCGAAGACGACGGGAGCGGACCTTCTGTTAGTTTTCTTTTTTGTGTCCAATCCATCCAAGTACTAGATACTTGGTCTACATGATTTTGATACTCGATTCTCACAGAGATGTAACTTCGTGGATTTATCGGAGACAAAACCATGTTGTGATGGAGTCAATAGAGGTCGCACCAGGGGATATTATATCGCAGATGATCTTTTCAAATAGTTTAGGTATCACCGATAGTTTCTGCAGTCGTGTTGTCTCCACTTTTATGAATAGGAACCACAAAAGATTTTTCCCAAATTAGAGGTGCGATGCCTTGAGTAATTGATCTCTTGAACAGAGCAGCCTATGGTAACGCAAGGCTTTTACAACAGTTTTTAGAAACAATGAACGTAGTCCGTCAGGGCCGCTTCCCTTACCAACTCATTCAACGGCTCCAACTATAATAATTGAAAGTAGCTGAAATAACCACCAAAACATAGACTGAGCGGACACGACAGTTGCAGTTAGGTATTCTGCAATATCAAAATACGGAAGTACATGAATGTGCAACGGATATAAAAACAATAGTGATAAGAAAAATATGTAAATTTTGTTACAGTACCTATGAAAATTCTTGTATCGATTACTTTGCTAGTGTAAGTGATATGCGTTTATATTTGGCACGCGTACTTATTTTAACGCGAATTTTCAAAGTTCGCAATTTTGAAAAACTTTTACTAGAAAGTGCTAATTTAACACTTACATTAGAAACGTCATTTATAGAAGAATTTGCATACTGTGAAAAATTTACTTATTTATTTTACATTGTACGTTGCACAGGAATTTAGTTCCTAATTTTGATATAGATGTTCTCGCAAATTTTCGTAAGGTAAAAAATGGGACACCTCCAACTGTTGCGTCCGCTAGTCTAACAGGTGAGAAAGCAGCGGCGAGTTGACGAGACCTATTTCTGCCAAGCCGGAAACATGACGGGCGAAGTTGCCCGACAAAATGCCACGTTTCTCACGAGAGCTACCAGGCGGGCATAGCGCAGTAGCAGGTAATGACCTAGTCGTAATCGTGGCAGTCGCATCGAGCAGCCGTCATGCGGCCGGCCGGCCCGGTGATGCAAAGTTGGCCGATTGCTCGACAAAACGCCACATATCTCTCAAGAGCTACCAGGCTGATAGGGCCCGGTAGGAGGTTATATACCGCTAGCCAATGAATGGTGGAGGCGGGCCGCTTTTCGTAGTACTTTGTCATGCGGGCGGAGGCTGGCAAAGTTGTCGCGATTGCCCGACGAAAATGCCACGATTCTTTCGCGAGCTACTAGGCTGCCATAATGCTTAAGAAAGTAGTATCGGGCTAATGCGCGGAGATAGCCAAGGTGGGCGGGCAAAGTGGTCCGATTGCCCGACAAACTGCCACGTACCGTTCGAGAGCTACCAGGTTGCCAGAAAGCGGACGAAGAAAGAATAATATAATAGGTAATTTCTTGCCATCTAATCAACGCGCCAAGATTGAGCAATTTTTACTCAAAATTGTATGTAGGTACGTGAACACTCTAATGACCACACTATTATTAATATAATGTTAACACAAAAGCCACCACCGCTTACACATTTGGTTCTTTCGACATAATTCTGAACAAATTTGAAGATTATTAACCTTGTAACAAATAGTAAGGCTGTATACATACTAACTGAATATACTGTATGGTTAACATGGTACCTTTTGATTATCAATGGCTATCTATTCTATGAATTATTAGCTACCATAATAATAATACTATGCTAATAGTTTAACGTGTTCTGTAAGTTTAACAACACATCTGCCCGTATAATTAGATAATAATATCCTATTTTACAATACAAAACAAAGATTAAACTAGTAATACACAAATTAAACTAAGAAACTAATATTCCTATTGTATGTATTCTAAACATTAGTTTTCTTTACAAAAACCATTATTCGGTGCAAAATAGAGGTTTAAAGAAGAATTATACATTAAATTGTTCTTTGCAACGACGCGGGTGTAACAAAGAAGCATAAAAGAGTTATTAATCGGATTACAGAAAAACGCCTTATTGACTATCGTTTTTGACTATGACAGAGCAAGCGTGCATTTGCCTTTGCCAAATGCATAAACATTTTGAAATCAGTTTACACATAGCGACCTTGTAATTATTTTAAGCTACACATTTTAATGAGCGGTGAAAAAAGAGCGGCATGCAATCGCGCAGTTTCGGACTCGTGGTTCTCACAAGTCATATTATAAATAACCAAGAATGAAATCCCAGTAACACGGTTTGATGAGTAGATAAAGCTTGCCTCTATTGTAGTAGATTCATTTTAGTTGCACACATTTCGTACGAATGTATTTGGATGGATTGAGCACAGAGCAAAAACAAATAAAATTGCCAGTCTCAGCCATGGAGGTAGCTAACTTTTCAATCTTTTTGTAATCGGGTTTGCATCTATGTGTGTGTGCGAAGATTCTAGATGTAATCTAGAAGTTCGTTCGTACGACTTTCGCGTATTGAATTCTTGCCTGATACTAAAATGTTATTTATTAGCAAAATATGAAAATAGCCCTTAAATTATATTTAAATAGCTGAGTAGAAAACGAAATTGAATCCGTTAAAACACAGCTCTTTTGAGATTTTAAATATCACTGCTTGTCTCTTACTCGCAAAACGTTAAATGAAAACTTCTTGCATGAGTGCTATGGAACAATTTGGTCTCTGACCCCTAGAAACGCGTAGCAGTATGTATCATCATCATCATCATCATATCAGCCGAACGACACCCACTGCTGGGCATAGGCAATTGAATTGGTTGCAATCTGAGATTGTCCGTCCTTGGTGCGTCTGCACGAGGCAATTTGATTGCCAATCTACTCAGTCTACAATTGTGTCATATGGATGCCTCTTTACAATGAGCAAGTAGTTGACGAATTGATGAGTATTGAGTGTTCAGATAATTATGTGTTGACATTTACGACATAGGCAGTAAACTCCAAGCGTGATGTCATCGAAACCTTAACCTCTACTAATTACTTTGTAACCCTTCTTTTGCATTGACTTGTAACACTTACAACACAATAATCATCTAGGCGTTAATGTTATGCTCTCGGGGTCCGCCTTGACCATGATCCAGGATTTGGCAAATCAGGTAATTACAATGGAGCGACTACCATCTGACCTCCGTCACCCTGCTACCAGGGGAACATGACCGGATTGGATCATGGTTACACATTCAGTCGCCTGAGTGTGCAGGTTTCATCAAGATGTTTTCCCTCACCATACTTGTTACACCTAATGTACTTTTTTCTGATGACGAAAATAAACATTACAAACTGGTTTCGCAGTAATTTGATGACTCTCATCAAATGGTCACTAACATGACTGTGCATTCAAGGTTCATCGTTTTGTGGTAAAGCACGCATTACACATACTTACACTGACATCCAAGATACAGGCTAGTTTGGTACTCAGGGTTTAAAAATAAATTTGTGCAAATAGTTTTAGCAATCTACACTAAGTGAATCCACTGTAACACTGTTTTTGTACAAATCTTTCCTGAATTAATATATGTATTTTATTTTATTATTTTTTAATTATTACTTATGTTTTTACTATGTAAGAGCATAAGAGCATTACCACTTGAAGAAAATGTTTCCTTGATGCTACAACAACATTCACGGTATTTGGTGCATCTCAAGCCAAAATCAGTTTGCTAAAAGAAGGGAGCATTGGCCGTCCGCCTGGCGGAAGCCTAAATTACTCGTCCTTTCCCTCAGGGTATTTGTACAATATGTAAGGTATATAGTTCTCACAACGTCCACTAGATGGCGCTGTACAATATTTCTACATCGCGGTAACGAATGTGCGGCAAGAATTGATGAGGTTGTTTGTGTTAAATTTTTTATTATACCTTTTTTGATACCACATAGAACCAGGTTTTATTTCTAGTAATCCTAAGAATCTAGACCATTAGGAGGTTTTTATGAACTTATGCTCATATGTCATCATAACAGTCCACTGCAGGACTTAAGGCCTCTCCCACGAGAGGGGAGTTATTGCCATAATCTCCACGCCTGGCAGGCGGGTTGGAGATCGCAGTGTTTAAATATAGAAATGGAAAACGCTGCACCCCATTTTCCAGCCTACGGAGGCTCTAGATATTTTGCCTCGAGACCCGTTAGTCGCCTTATACGACACCCACGAGTGTAAGGGTTGGTGCTATTCTACTCTGCAGGACACCACACGGACTGTGTCGTGTCGGATAGTGTCGTGTGGATGCGCTTTAATACATACATTTTACTACTTTTTTAATTTCTCTTGTATCTATAGGCTTTCTACGATGCTCACGATGTCGTCCATCCATCTCATCGATGGCCAACGGTTTTTTTTTATACTGGACAAGACAGGCATTTGATCGCCACCTCACTTGTTGATAAGTGATGATGCGGCCGAAGATGAAGCATGCCCGTCTTGGAACAGCCTATTCACTCTAGCCTTGAAGGCATTCAGATTATATTGATCAGGGAACACACTCGCAGGCAACGCGTTCCATTCCTTAGCCGTATGCATTATAAAGGTCGAGCCAAAGAAATGAGGTACAGTCTTTTCATTTTCATTTCTGCCCAGCCGGGAATAGAACCCGGGGCTTCTTGCGTGACAGACATGTTGACCACTGAATCACTCGGGTCGTCAAAGTCATGTCGTCAGGTGGTAAAATCCCATGATACATACCCTTAATCATCCTCCTCAGCTCTTCAATGTTTCTCGCCCTGGTGTGAGGTTGTTCGCCGCACAGCAGCCAGGCCTGCTCGTCGCTCTCCGGGTCCTCGTGCCGGTTCAACTCGGCTTGGAAGGCGATTTCTTGGAACATCTTGGAGGTTATGCTCGCTTGGTACCTGCGAAGAAGCGGAGAGGTCAACTTAAGAAAGGTCGCACTTCGAAAGTTTGTAAGGATGGATGGATTTTGGATGGAACTTTGTTACTTCTTCACGCAAAAATCTTAACAGATTTTGATGAAATTCAGCAGTAACTAAGCTTACACTCCAGAGATACGATTCTCTATAAAACTTCTATGATCGAAACGATTAAATGTAGAAATAATAAAAACATGTCAATAGAAATTAGCGCGTTGCTTGGCAACCTGGACACGATCGGTCGCGTTACCTCGTTGCTCTAACGGATATTGTCGTAGGGAATAACATAGCTGAATAGCATATAGGGTATAATTTAGCCCAAAATTGGATATGATTCCTACGGAAATGGGTCTGAAACGTATTACCGAGTTTTACAGGGAAGAAGTCGCGGGAAAAAGCCAAACTTCCTTAAACAACCATAGTCAGAAACAAAATGCTGAGTACGGCCCATTGCACTTCTCCATGGCACGGTTAATGACAATTGACATATTTCTGCTAAATATTTTTTGGTTTCTCTTTTTTTTGTTCTAGCCTTCTATGTTTTGTACTTTTGTGCCTTCTAAGTATAGTGATACCACAGATACCTAACCAGATAGAAAGTGGCCAGTTATTCTACATTTTCAAAACTTGCGCCGCAGTAGAATACAAACTGTTTGTTTTGTCAGCAAAGAAATCTATTCGCAGCCAAATCTCACAAATCAGTTGTCACAGCAGATAGAACATCATCACAGCCCATAACAGTCCACTGCAGGACTTCGGGCCTCTCCCACGAAAGGGGAGGTCATTGCCATAATCCCCACGCTTGGCAGGCGGGTTGGAGATCGCAGTGCAGTTGATGTAAATCTACCCAGAAAGATGCTGCTGCCCACCTTTCGGATTTGTCCCTTAGTCGCCTCTTACGACACCCACGGGAAGAGATGGGGTGGTGCTATTCTTTGAGGTGGCGACACCACACACCACCAGATAGAACGCGTGTCACAATTTAGCGTCACAAGAAGCGGGCAATCGCCTCAATTTGCAATTGCACAAGGTTTGTCATTACGGGCAATGATTTACTCGGCTAGCCATGGAAACGGGTGGACGCGGATTGTGATCACGCTTCCAAGCATTGCAAGTTGCAACTTGAATCTCTACAAGGGGCCTGCTTCTCGAGCTGTGACATCTCGAATTCGACATTTTTCTAGCCAGATATCTAATTATGATAATAATAATACATGTTGGCCGTGTGGTGTCCGGCAGAGTAGAATAGCACCAGCCCCTTACACTCATGGGTGTCGTACAAGGCGACTAATGTTTTCGAGGCAAAAGATCAAGAGTCTCCTAAGTCTGGAAAATGGGCAGCAGCATTTTCCATTGTTACATTTAAACACTGCGATCTCCAACCCGCCTGCCAAGCGTGGAGATTATGGCAATTCGTGGGAGAGGCCCTAAGTCCTGCAGTGGAGTGTTACAGGCTGTGATGATGAATGCATGTGCATGTCGCTGTCCGGGAGAGTCGCTCAGGCATATTACATCTGGTTGTGGTCGTCTTGCTAATGGCGAGTACTTGCACAGACATAAGCTAGTAGCCAGGATTATTCACCAGCAACTTGCTCTTCATTACGGTCTTGTAGAGTCTGAGGTGCCATATTATAAATATGCGCCAGCGCCAGTTCTTGAAAATGGTCTTGCCACGGTTTAGGGATCGATCTGTGATAACGGACAGGACTATTGTAGCCAATAGACCTGATATCGTGCTCACAGATCGATCGAAACGCCGAGCAGTGCTCGTCGATGTCACCATCCCGCATGACGGAAACCTTGTGAAGGCCGAGAAAGACAAACAGTGTAAGTACCTTGACTTGGCTCACGAGGTGACCGCCATGTGGGATGTTGATTCGACGATAATTGTTCCGATATAGCGAAGGTGTTAGTCGAGGCTGAAGAGGTCGAAGAGCCTCGAGTAACACCTTAAGAGTCTCTTGCTAGATGGTTGGGTCAAGGGCCAGATTCAGAAAGCGGTTCTCTTGGAGACGGCGTGTATTGTCAGGAGGTTCCTCTGCAGCCCTAACCACGGGTAGCTTGGGCCTCGCCCCGGTACGGGCGGTACTCAAGGTTTAGGCTTTTTATAACATTAATTTTTCATATACATGTATTGTAAAAAACTTTATATTGTGTATAATTTATATTTATATTGTAAAAAAATTAAATCTCAGAAGGAAAACAAATGGAGAGAATAATAATAAATAAATGCCCTTGGACAAAGACACACAGAGACATTTAGCACCAAAGTAAGCGAAGCTTGCTTATGGGTGTTAGATAACTGATAAACTACTTTTATACTTTTTTTAATACATACTTATTATACATACTACACCCACCCGTAACAGAAATTAACATTCATCATTTAAATTTCTGCTCGGCCGGGATTCGAACCCGGGACCGGTGACGGTGGCCCAAGTGAAACTAATTGTCGCCATTTGAAGTGTAAATTTTTTGCCATTTAACGATACATTGCGTTTTGACATCTTAACGTGTCTTATGGTAAACAGTTTTTTTTTGTATTCTATGCATTTACTCATTTATAATCGACCAGTAAGCTGTAATTAACATCGTATGTAATGTTGTTTTATCTACACTCGTATCGTAATGTTCCAATTACATATTCGAAAACAGTCGTTTAAGGAGACACTTTTTTCACGCCAGTCGTTTTCGATACAGCATTTTCCATACTAATTTTATTACAGCTGTAACGTAAAATATCTTTTTAATCATTATGCAACACTTATATTTTTTAAATTCTTGTCGGGCGCCCGGACACGGTCAAATGTAGGCTGAATACCTAAATATCTTTAATAAATTCAAAATTCAAATTTCCCTGTCTATATTTGTGATTAATTATTTTCCCGCTAAACAGAATATTCTATTCTTATCGTTGTAAGTTGTGTTTGCGAATGTGTTTTCTTGTTTGAAGCAAATAAATAGATAAATGTGAAAGTAGTGACGTGAATTTCCCGCCGCTTGATATCCGTGACGCGTAGATACAACAAAACTGACTCGCAGCTTACATCCAGCAAAGTTAAATTATAGGTACAATATTTTAACATAAAAATATGAATGTAGATAAAGTAGTGTATGCAACTGCATATAATTAGGTATTAAAACACTCTGTCAAACTATTATCATACTCCGCTACGCCTCGTATGATAAAAAGCCACTCATGTTTTAATACCCCCTTTTATATGACAGTTGCATAAACTACTATTAGCACATCCTATAAAGTAACATATCACCAAACAGGAGTTAATTTTAGATCATTTTATCATATTATGTTAGTTGCTAGTAAAGGTCAGTTGGTCTGGCAAAAAATTTTATGTGATTCTATAATTGAATCTCTAATTTTAGATTTAAGCAAGCTAGACTTGTTATTTTTAGTCGGAATACATTAGGTATTAATAGATTAAAAAATAGATTTTATATTATAAGTAGGTGACCTATCTGACCGGGTGATTAGGTACCTATATCATTAAGTATGGATAGGTAGAAATCGTTTATACTGGTTATTTGTGTAATATTTATGAGTCAAACAAGACAATATACATTAGCGCAATAAAAGAAAAACCTACACTTACATACAAAAAGCCTAACCTATACCTATGTTAAAAGTTTGTCCCAGGTCCCCAGAATTTGAACTGATGCCCAGAAGGCTGCATTGCACCGCTGGAAAGCGTTGTCTATCCGCCAACTTAAGTAAGTAGAGGTCAGGGGCCTACCTCGTTAAATTTTGCGCTTTTAAAACGTTGAACGTAATTAAACTATGTACCTATGTTTATGTAGCTGTACTGTTGGAGGTCAGTGATTCAAACCCTCCTCCATTCATTCAAATTCCTCTTTCACTCCTCATCTTGTTAATGTCCCGGTTGTGCTCTCGCGCACGAGGACCTGGGGTCCGCCTTGACCATGTTCCAGGACTTGGCAGATCAGGTAATTATGGTTTAGCGACTACCATCTAACCTTTGTGACCCTGCTTACCAGGGGAACCTGACCAGATTAGATCATTTATCACAATGTTTTCCCTCACCGTAAGAGTATCGGTTAGCATTCAACTAATGTACGTAACTCAGAAAAGAGTTATTTGTATATGGCGACACAATGGTGTTCGAACCCGGTACTCTCAAAAATAACTCACAAAAGCGTCATTGGTCATGGCCGCTGGGATTCGAACCCGGTACCTCTCGCTTACGAGTCGGATACCTTAACCACTCGGCCACCGACGTTCCTCCGTCTTTATTTTTCACTAAGTCATGAGAAAGAGACGGCATGTTGCTTAGTTGGGGTTACTTTTGGTAAATACGTTCAAAACGCAATCGAGCGATTCGCGTTTTAACGCAAATTTAGGATTACTTCACGGCTAGCACAAGTGTTGCCCGCGATATATCTCGCGCCCCGAGAGAGCCTTTGTTTCCTTTTCTTCTTACTAAGATAAAAGAGATAGAAATATCGATGTCGCTCCAATTCTCGCACAAGTGTGCCCGCGACAAATTTTGGGCCGTGAGAGAGCAAGTAAGTAAGTAAGTACTTTATTGCAATAACATAGCCTATGGGCCAGTTTATCCTTTTCGGATATACAATAGTTAGATATGCTTACACTAAAACAACATATAAACAGTTACCTTAATTAGTTAAATAAACTATGATAATATCCAAAACACCATTTATGTTACTATAACTAAAGGTATGCACCTACACAAAAACATGCCACACATACGTAACGACACAAAGAAAGAAAAAATAAATACTACGTGCAAGTATTATCTAGATATAGATTATAGAGATAACCTTCTCTCAATACTAAGATGAAAGACATGTGTCTATATTACGCGTTTTCTCGCATATCGCGCGCGAGAGCTTGTGCTAGCCGTGTTGGTCGCTAGCAATATCGATTTACACTGTAGGCCTAGCACGAGTTGCTCTCGCGCGCGATATGCGAGAAAAAGTGCGACATAGGTATTGCTATCTCTTTCGTCTTAGTATTGAGAGAAAGAGACAAACGCTCTCTCGCGGCGCGCGCTTTGTCGCCGACACACTTGTGCTAGGGCCACTGATTCGGTAAGCGAAGACCGAGAAAAAACGTAAAACACCACAGCCACAAGTGGACAGATATGTACCTACGAGTACCTATTAACACCTCGGCCGTGGCTTCCATGAGTTTTACGATTCATACGACAAATGTATGAGAATAACAATGATTGCTGTTGCTTTACTGTTTCCGGGTATAATGAAATGATGATGTATTTATTTTTCAAGTTATTGTACACATGTTACTTTGAGGAAAAATACAGAGTTATAGATGACACAACAGACGCTACATATTTCTTAGAAGAAATCTTTTCCATCTGAGGGCCTAGTGTGAGTTCCGCTTCGATTTTACTTAACTATCACGTTTGCGTTAACGTCGAAATTAGTATGAAGAAAAAAACTTCATTTACGTACCACTAGGCGGCGCTATATATTTTCTCATACTAATTTCCACGTAAAAGCAAACGCGATAGTAAAGTAAAATCGAAGCGGAACTCACACTAGGCCCTCAGGCCTATCAAAGAGATATGTGATAAGTAGTCAGATCAGACATGCACAATATCTAACTAAATTACATAAACTACATATACCAATACATAAAATACCTATAGGCATTAAGGTATTAGGTGTAATTAGTTTGATAGTGATAACGTACAAGATTTTACCTATTTCTTAGCTACTATTAACTAGCTTCGTCGGCGTGGACCAATATCTATCAAACTTGAGAAATTATAAGTTCCTACTTACAAACTTTCATCTCCTATTCCACCCACTTTAGATTTTTGGAGAAAATAACCTATTTCTTTCCTAATATTGGGCCCCCGTGCGAGAGAGCACAATCGGGTCATAAACGAAAAAAAAGCCATTGCTATCTATCTGTTTGCCAAATTTTATGAAAATATGATCATCGGTTTAGGCGTGAAAACGTACCACATAGATAGATAGACAGACAGACTGAGTTACTTTCGCATTTACATACATACTACGTGGTGTTTACGTGTAACAAATGTCTTCTTTCTTTATTTATTTATTGCTTCATAAGTTACATTAACATTATGAACCCTTACGGGCACTGCAAGTTTAAACTTAAAACTAAGTATTATGCATAAACAAAGGTTAAGTAATAAATTGTGTACATACTTATGGTTTTGTGCCAAGTTATTCATTAAATTATTAAATATATCAATAGTTAGAAAATTATTCATATATTTACAATTGGACATATATAAGTAATAAGTATTTACGAAGTTGGAACATTTATAGCATGTAGGTACTATACGTGAAGTAATTGTTATTTATGTTGTTATTTTAGTTTTTCATATAATGTAGTGTAGTAGTAATGTTTACGTATGTGTGTGTGTGTGTGTGTCTGTGTGTTTCTTTCTTACTTAAAGCTCACGCCTATCCCACCGATAGGGTAGGCAGAGACCATGGAGCACCACTTGGCTCTGTTCTCACATAACTCCCATTGGATTCTCCCATCTCTTTTCTCATTTAGAGGTTTAGTATTAATTTTAGTGAGGGCTGCTCATTTGTGGAACGAGTTGCCAAAGGATATTCAATACAATGGGGAGTGTTCCGAGGAACTTTTCGATCTGGTGCCCACAGCACAATTCCGCCATCGCACCACCCGCCGTGGGCTTGGTACCTCATCCTCACTACGTAGACCCTCTGTTGGTCACGACGCGAAGGTTCGAAAGAACGTTTCTCGCTCGTACGATTCGGATGTGGAATGAGCTCCCAGCCACAGTGTTTCCTTTGGACTATGACATGGGATCGTTCAAGAGGTATATTAGAGGTCTCTTCAGAGGCGGGCAACACATCAGTGACTCCCCTGGTGTTGCTGATGTCCATAGGCGGCGGTGGCCACTTTCCATCAGGTGGCCCGCTTGCCTGTTTGTCTGCCATATAACATTAAAAAAAAAAAATTCGCCACACAAAGTCACTTGCAACTTTTAAAACCAAGTTGCATGCCTAACTTCTCTCCGTTTGCATTTACTTGACATTGTCCTCTGTTGTATGTATATGTATCTATGTACGTATATTATCTATATAGCCTTGTATATTAGCCTATTGTAGCCTATAGTGTGTATATTAGTATGTAGGTGTAAATTTTTAGCTTATAATACAGTAGTTTACCTAGATGATTAATGCTATTTTTGTTGTTTGTCTGACTGTTGTTTATCTTTTTCTCTTTCTAGACAAGGGTTTCCTAGAAGAGATCGCTTGTAGCGATAGGGTCGCCTTTGTCCACAATGTTTGAAATGACCTGTTAAATTTTCTTTTTTGTAATTTTGTGATTCTTTAAATAATTAAGATTAATTATACTAAAACTAGATATATAGATATATATCTATCTATCCAGTTTTAATACTGACATGCACACGTCTCAAGGCTCTTTAAGCATTCAACTATCCCATGAGATGGATGCCATGTAATTCTATTATTTTGCCGAGGCCAAAACTGACGTTGGTTGAGTCTTTCGTCTCTGTAAGATCATGACATTACTCATGTATATCTTGCCATCTTGGCGTTAATGTCCCGGATATGTCGCGCACCAGGGCCCGGTGTCCGCCTTGACCATGATCCAGGTTTTGGCAGATCAGGTAGTTACAGTGGAACGACTGCCATCTGAACTACGTGACCCTGATACCAGGGGAACCTGACCAAATTGGATCATGGTAACACATTCGCCTGAACAAGCAGGTTTCATCACAATGCTTCCCTCACCGTAGGGGCGTCGTTTAGCATTCAACTAATGTTCAAAACTCAGAAAAGAGTCATTGGTACATGACCGCAGTGGGATTCGAAAGCGGTACCTCTTGCTTACGAGTCGGATACCTTAACCACTCGGCCACCGACGCTCCCGTTGTCGTATAGTTAACCTATTGCTGTAACCTAATTTAAGATATCAGCTGTTAGCTTCCCAATATAGTACAACTAAGGTCCAAGTATATAGGACACCCAACTACCTTCTCAGAGATATTCCGGTAGCCGAATAGTCTCTTGAATTTTCTTGGAGGAATTGGGTTGACAGGAACATTAGTGTTACCCAAACTATAATTTCCACGCTCACGTAAAAGATGCGCAAGGTCGTCGAGTTACGGTAAATGCCCTAGTATATCAATCTAGCTTTTTCCATAAAAAAATAAATAAATACGTCATGTCATCATCATCATCATACTGATCATCATCTTTGCGTCATGTCGTCCCAGGGTCCGCTTAAATAATTATCACCTAAACTATAAAAAAATGTAAGTTCATTTCTCACTCGCCGAGTTTTGACAATGGCTTCCGAAAAGGAGAGAGTGTCAAACAGGTGTCAAATAAAAAAAATTATACAGAAATACACTACAAAAACTTGTTTCCATTCGATTACCTAACACACAAAACTGGAAAATACTGGATATTGATAAATAAAAACAGAATTTGCATAGTTCGAGGATGTGAAGTCTGCAAGAGGTCAAACTGAAGTTCACGTCAATTAGGTTTTGACAGCTCAGGGTTTTTGGTAAATTAGCGGTATTAGCATGTACTAGCTTCTATCCGCGACCTCGTCCGTTGTTCGTAAAATTCGATTATTTCGTTTTGGATTTCAAAATTCAAAATTCAAAATTTCTTTATTGATTAGGACATTAAATATCTCTTTCGATCGTCAAAAAAGAGGGGGATAGGAAAGTAGGAAGGAAACACACAGTGACACGCTGACCGCCCTATGGCCGTAGATAACGTATCCCTCGCCAACCACGACCGAACCGTGCTCGACAATGCCAGGCAGAGCCGAAACGCTTTTTTTTTTTTTTTTTTTTATTTCTCTACTAGCCAGGCATTTGACCGCCACCTCACCTGGCGGTAAGTGACGATGCGGTCTATGATGGAGCATGCCTGTCTAGGAACAGCCTATTCACTCTAGCCTTGAAGGCATCCAGATTATATTGATCAGGGAACACACTCGCAGGCAACGCAATCCACTCCTTAGCCGTACGCATTATAAAAGTCGAGCCAAAGCGGCTCGTGCGGATAGTTGGAAGATCCACGACATAAGGATGAAGCGCTCGCCCGGATCGCGTCTCCCGATGGCGGAAAGGGGCCGGCGGAATGAGGTCGTGCAACTGCTTCGCACACTCTCCGAAGTGTAGAAAACCGACAAACGCGCAACCCTACGCCGATGCTCGAGGCTCTGCAGCTTAGCCTCAATTAACTGCGGATCACAAATTAATCTCTTTGCCCGTTTTTCCACCGAATCCAAAGCAGCCAGTTGGTATTTGGCTGATCCATCCCAGAGGTGGCAGCAGTACTCCATGCAAGATCGGACTTGTGCTTGATATAATTGAAGCAACTGCCTTGAAGTGAAGTACCGCTTGACCTTCGAAAGGATTCCAAGTTTTTTTGCAGCAGTCTTGGCTTTTGATTCGATGTACTGTCCAAAGTTGAGATTGGTTGATAGCTCAACACCCAGGAGCTGTAGGTTGTCGGAAATTTCCACAGACACACCCCGGAAAGTCGGAGTCAGATGGAATGGACTCCGTTTAGCGGAAAACAAACACGCCTGTGTTTTGGCTATATTATATTATATAGGTATGTCTAGTATAATTAAGAAAAAACCACCTAAAACCTGTAAGCCAGTCCATTTCAGTCCATTTCTTATCGGTACCACACTGATTTTCGTTATAAGTAGACTGTGTTATTCTGGGCACATTAATGACATTATTTCATAAAAATCCGTTTAGTTTTGGCATGACGAAGGAACATTCAAACTTCCTACAAACTTTCACATTTGTAATGTTAGTAGGACGGATTATGTAACATAGACAGACTGTAGTTATGCTAAAATTAGACACCTAAGTTTATCGTTTAATTAATCCATGAATTTAATATTAATGAACGGCAAAAAATGCGTCAAATATAAAAAATGCTATGAACAGACTCTGATAAACTACCTACCTATTTTATAAGGTTTTTTTCAATAAACATCTTGTATTCATAACATTTAAATATATTAGAAACTAAAACTAGTATTAAAATAATACGTTTATTCCACTCAGACTCACTTTTCGCTTATTCTTTGAAATTAAACGTAAAATAATGTCCTTTCCCCCAGGTTATCTACCATATTATATTATCTTATCATTCAAATTTGTCTAGCGGATTAGAAGTTACTGACAAACAGAGGTACTGTCGCATTTATAATTGCTTTAATAATAAAATAAAGTATCTATCTGAACGGATCAAGGTAGATATTCTCTGATACACTGATCAACATCATTGTCCTAGCGCTCATCCCGGCCTCTGCCAGGGACCGCTTTCCTACTCAATCTTCTCCACTTCGCCCGGTCTTCGGCATCCTCTCGTCGTAAGCCGTTGGCTCTCGCATTCGACTCAGCGATGTCAATCCATCGCTTCTTGGGTCGCCCACGGGGCCTCTTTCAGGCACCTATTTCCCACGTATCCCTGATACACTGTACATACTGTGTGTGCTGTAGTTTCTACATACTAGCTCGGAGGATTTATAATAAATTACAAATTAGCTTATGCCAATGTATAAATTTTATGACATTGAATACATACTTATTATACATACACACAGACCAGTTGCAGAAATTAAAACTATTGATTATATTATCGCTTTGTATTTCCTGTACACAATAAACTGTTAAATAAATAAATAATAAATTAATTATTTAATGAAAATTATAAGAACTAATTGATATTCAATTTGTAAGACTTTTTTTATTTTTTATTATTTTATAACATGATTAATTTATTGACATTTAAATATTTTGGATTTTTTTATTTTATTATGTACCCAATTAAAAATGAAAGAATTATGTTTAATTATTTGTACGCCTCAACATGCGGGAAACTGTTTGAAGATATTTGAAAGCCTCTGTAATACCCATCTCTTACAAATAAATCTTTGAATCTTCACCAAGATAATGCGATATAACAGTTACACATAAAAGGAGGCATTAAGGTCAGTTGGTTTAATAGAAAGGCTTTGCAATGTACGGTCGCAATCGATGGTGATAGTTGGCCCTTGGCGAAAGGCGAAAACCAGTTTGGGAAGATGCCATTTCGGACGGGGACCTTCTTATTTTTTTTATGTTAGACGCAGGCAAACAGGCAAGCATCCCACCTAATGGGTAGTGGTCACCAATGCCTATATACATTAGAAACACCAAGAGTATCGCCAATGCGTTGCCCACCTCTATAACAGTTGATCTGGCAGCAAAAAGGCGTGGAGAAAAAATACGGACGGATACTCTCTAAAATCATAAATGAAGCATAATAATGGCCGCACATTTAAGTGTGTTCGAGCTTTGAAACTCACTGGCGTGACAGCGCGGTATAAAATAAAACAATGGCGGCGGATTGCCAGATCTAGTGTATATGAGAGAGTGTGTAAGTCATGTACAACAAAATAAATTGTCAAGAAATTGTCGTAGCTTGCATGCTTCACTTCTCTTTAGTCTAGAACGGCGTTCATATTTTTTCAGATCCGCGTATACAGACTTGTACCTTAAGACTCCATCAGGTTTACAACGAAGTGTTGACCCGATGGTGCTATAATTTTATACTCTTGTTTATTGTTCTGCGAAATGGCTTTCGACACCTTATATGGCGATGTTAAAAAAATAAGAGACACAAATATTTTGTTATTTTCGAAAAGGTGTTGACTTAAATTCGATGTAGGTTTTTCTTCGTTGTAGGTAGGTAGCAGAACGAACTTTAATTAATACCTACACTAAGTAGCTACATCTGTAATTGGATTTCGTGGTTTAAACCTACTGCTAGTAGGTAAAAAAATATTAGGTTTTAACTTCGGTAATTCACCTGCTGACTCTTATATTTTCTTTAGTATTAAAAACTTTCGACTAACGTTACTGTTTATTGTTGAAACAGAAGTTAAAAATAGAAATCCTCTTTAGGTAAATAAAAAACAATTATCTTGGCGTTAATCTCCCGGTTATGCTAACGCACACGAGAGCCCGGGCCAAGATTTGGCAGATCAGGTACAGGTACAGTGGACCGATTGCCATCTGACCTGCCGCCAGCCAGACAAAAAAGACGTAAGATGAAGACAGGGCACAGACGGGGCGCTAGCGCGATTTTTTAAAACATACAGATAAGACGGGACACGGATGCGTCGCCGTCGCGGACTAGTCAAAAACGCAAGCAAGACAAGGACACTGGCAGCAAGCGCTGCGTGCGAAGCCCGGCTCCCCGCGCCACGCCCGCACCTCCGGTCCGCCCGCGGCGCGCCCGTGCCCCGTCCTTTCTGTAATATTTAAACGAGCGGCCACACAGAAAAGACGCAGACACGTCGCGGACGGGGCCCAGACGGGACGCGGACGCGAGTTAAAACACAGAAAAGACAGGGCACGGACGCGGCCCGTCGCGAACCAGTCAAGAGCGTAGACAAGACAAGGACAGCAAGCGCTGCGTGCGAGGCCCGGCTCCCCGCGCCCCGACCGCACCCCCTGTCTCGCCCGCGGCGCGCCCGTGCCCCGTCCTTTCTGTATGTTTTAAACGAGCGGCCTCACAGAAAAGACGCAGACGGGGCACAGACGGGACGCGGACGCGACTTAAAACATACAGAAAAGACAGGCCACGGACGCGGCGCCGTCGCGGACCAGTCAAGAGCGTAGGCAAGACAAGGACAGCAAACGTTGCGGGCGAGGCCAGGCTCCCCGCGCCCCGCCCGCACCCCCTGTCTCGCCTGCGGCGCTCCCGTGCCCTGTCCTTTCTGTGTGTTTTAAGTCGTGTCTGCGACGCGTCCGCGCCCTGTCTTTGCTGTATGTTTTGCGTCGCGACGTTTCTATACATTTTATATGAAAGTGAATTGAACGGGCGCCGCGTCTGCGACGTGTCTGCGTCTTACGTATTTTCTGTGTGGCCGCTCGCTAAGACGTGTCTGCGACGCGTCCGCGCCCTGTCCGCGCCCTATCTTTATTTATGTATTGCGTCGCGACGTTTCTATACATTTACTATGAAAGTAAATTGAACGGGCGCCGCGTCCGCGACGTGTCTGCGTCTTACGTCTTTTCCGGTCCGACTCGTACCCAGAGGGCCATGAGGCCACAAAATGACTACTTACTTCACTTATCTAATTTATACAAGGTCAATGTAATTAAACACGTAATTTAAATGATTAAACATCGCATATGGTTTCACTCAACCGATATATCGTGCTATCACAAAATTTACTTCCTTTATGATAATTATTTTCTGATAATAAGCCTGTGTGGTAACAATAATTATTGTCTAAAATATTTTGCACAAATTTGGGCTGACTAACTTACT
Organism: Blastobasis lacticolella; assembly: GCA_905147135.1. NCBI lineage: Eukaryota > Metazoa > Arthropoda > Insecta > Lepidoptera > Blastobasidae > Blastobasis > Blastobasis lacticolella. Next base: position 15,686,984 of record LR990053.1, on the reverse strand, counting down.
AATAAATACTCTAACTATGTATTAAAAGTGATAGCGTTTTCTTAAATCACCTACCTAATCTAAACATAGTATAAAACTACGCAACGGATTTGAATACAGTTTTCAACAATAGATAGAGCGATTCGAGAGGAAGATTTATTAGCAGGGAAATAGGGTAGGCAGGGGTAAAGTAGGTGTACGCGAACGAAGTCGCGCCGGGTTCTCTAGTTATAAATAAGCTGGTTTTGTCACATTTAGTGCCCCCGACTATCGGTTACTTATTCGTTTGGTCGGGTTGGGTTACTAGTCGGGTTGTTGGTGAGTGCTTACTATTTAATATATGAGTTTCTTGACGAGTGAAACCTAGAATTACCCTCAGTTGTTTTATTATTTATAATTATTATGCTGACTTGACTTGTAAATTTTTAATTTTCATATTGACAATTCAATTCATTTAACTCAATTCATTTATTGCGTGTCCATGTGTTAGTAAATACAAGTTCTTAAATATATATATTAGTACAAGACATGGAACCCTGGTCGGGTATAGCAAAAATTTATTACATAATAATAATAGAGAGGATGCAGTATTTGAAATTAAATATTAAATCAATTAAATACAAAATTCTCAATTATAAAATAATGGCAAATCAAATAAATCAATTGTCACAAATATAATAAATAATACAAAATGTCAATATTAATAAAAATAGTCTAATTTTTTTTATAATCTACCTTCTTGTTTTTACAAAAAGTTCGTCTACCGTGTACAACGTTCTTTCCATGAGATTAAATATAGATTAATTTCCAATTGTAATTAAATATAATAAAAACCAGTCGTAGTTGGTACATTATGTACATATTGACATATAATTACTATTTTGTATTGACATTGTAATTCTATTATTCTTATTTTGACATTTTATGATGAGATCACAATTTCCAAGACGGGCATGCTCCATCTTCGGCCGCATCGTCATTTACCAACAGGTGAGATGGTGGTCAAATGCCTGTCTTGTATGTAAAAAAAAAAAATTAATCCACTCACGTATACGTTTATCAATATGTTTGTATTTTGATAGTTCTCAATTTTATATTGGTAGTCTCTTTAATTTATGTAATATTACATAATGATGAGAATGATGGTGTAAAATATTTACTAAATAAATGAATATGAATATAAATATGTGCGCTCTTTGGACAAACAGTCTCCCGGCTGCTCTCTAAGCTCGTCGCTTATTGGCCGCACATGGCAAGGGATTTTTGGGTACTCTGGGTAATGGTACCTTAAATAATATTGGAAATGTATCTCTTAATCGTACTTACTTTCTAAATCTCTAAATCTCATTACGCATTGGAAACTTTCTTGGATTGGATCGCAGGAACGCATGAATTAGATTTTTAACGCTGAATAGATATGGTGGGAAATACCCTGCAGTGTTATAGCTTACTTTCTAATACATGATAATATTATCACAACTTATAACAATCCACTGCAGGAATAAGGGCGATGGACGAGGTTATTGCCATAATCTCCACACTTGACAGACGGGTTGGAGATAGTAATTATACAAGTACATATAAAAAAATATTAAAAATGCTGCTGCTCATTATCCAGCCTACGGAGCTTCTAGAACTTTTGCCTTAAAAAGGTTAGTGGTATTGTAGGACTCCCACGAGTGTAAAGGACTAGTGCTATTCTACTCTGCCGGATACCACACGGCCACAAGATAATATTAAAACACATTAAATTAAGTAACTAGTCAGCACTATTGGCTATTGGCCTTTCGGTCTGACGTAGTGCGTCAGATGTGCTGACAACGTTTATATTAGTAGGTCGGCCACAGTTAGGGTTACCACTTTTTTAAGACCAAATATAGTATTTTCGGATTCCGTAGCCATAAAAATTAAGTAGATGGGGAATTATTAAAAAAATATATTGTATTTTTGATAAAATATATATTATTTCTCAGGCGATGAATAATGTTGAGGAACGCTTTATAATAATTATTACAATCTAATTCCATATTATAAAGCACCATTAACTCCGCTTTTATGAGACGTTCTGTTACGCTCATCTCCACATTTTTCTGTTCTGATCAAAATATGGGCTAGATGTAGCTTGTAAAAACTTTAAGATTATTAGAAAATGTTGATTCACCGGATTTACTATCGTAGTCACTGTAGATGAACACTAGTGATACTGATAAGCGATTTTGGTGATAAAATATAGCAGTTTCGCCTAATATATTAAAATTGTTAAATAGTAGGACACCTAAAACAGTAGGATACTAATTACTATATTATATAGTAGGGTTGGCAACCCTAGCCACAGTTTGCTTATGCGTTCGACTTTATTTCTGTTTTATTATCGCAACGGTGTGTAAGATTGCTTGCGTCCTAGTAAACTCTTGAACAGATATCGTAATATCGCATGCGATGTCGCACCTGTGTGGGGGATCCTTACACAGTCAGCCGATAAAATAATCGTTAGCCTACGTCAGTGGTTCTCAAACTAGACAGGGCCGCGACTCTAAAACAAAATTCAAATTTCGGGACCCACCTCGTGCTTAATATTTTCTCAATACATATTGTAACTATACGAAGGGTTGTTCAGTTAAGAAATAAAGAAACCACGAAAAGATGATAAAAAAATTAAAAAAAATTTTTTTTTGCGATATTTTAATTTGAAGGTTGCTTTTTGCCTATTTCTTTCATAACAGCTTTGGCGTCGATAAAGATTTTAGTTACTTTTAATCGCATTGATTCGATACGTCCAATTTATTTCTGTATTTAGTCTTAACGACGACCGACCGATGACGACCTCAGTGTTTCAGTTGGTTAATTTACCGGCCTGCCACCCAGAGGTCCGGGGTTCGATTCCCGGCCGGGCTAAAATAGAAATGATGATTTTTAATTATGAGTTACGGGTCTGGGTGTAGAAAGTATAATGAGCATGTACAAAAAAAAGTATATTTACTTATATTAATACTTTATTGCACAACAACACAATTGGCGGACTTAAAGCCATTAAGGCTTTATCTTCCAGTCAGCCACTAAAACATGAAGATAGTGAGGAAGTAGGTGCTTTAAGTAGTAAGTAGGTGTATAAGTAGTTTATCAGTTATCTAACACACACAAGCTTTGCGTACTTTGGGGTTAGATGGCGCTGTGTGAGTTTGTCCAAGCATAATTATTATTAAATTTTTTTTTTATTTAAACTAAGGCAGGCGAACGACACGTTATACGGTGTTGCTGTAACCCGCCTAATATCTGACCGACCCACCAGTGGGTCGCGACCCATACTTAGGGAAATACTGGCCTAGATACCTGTAGAACCGTTCAATGTCCTCATTTGCATACATCTTTGTACTGATTTAAGACCGAACTATACTTTCAGCTGATAGAAAGTCTATCTATGGTCTGAATTACCTAGTTATCTAGCCTAACTTAAATTGTTGATCTAGGTATTGCAACAATAGTCGTAGGTATGTTATTTATCCAAAAGAACTCCTATTGAGCCTATTCATAGTTTTTGCAAGTTTTTTACCAGGAGGTTACAAGGCTATTCGTAAATAATGGAATGAGTTAACACAGTAATATTAGGTTAAAAATAGACATCATAACGTCTCTTCGCAGCTACTTACTAATTAGTCTAGGTACATTTGCGTACATTAGCGAACGCGCCGTCAGTCTCTTGCGGAATTCAACGAAGTGCGCATCAAAAAAAGCTGTGCCTAAAATGTTAAAAATATGCCATCTTGCGCAATAGTTAATTGCGAGCAAGAAGCTAACAGACTTCTAAAACAAAAGGAGTGATTTCATTTCACCGTTAAGTCTAAAAACCTTGTATTTATCAATATTTTACGAAAAATATTCACCCGCGCTCAAGGACACCTTGCGCCCAATCTAGTGCTGTGCACATGAACCGACCTTATCGATAAATTATTTTGTTTATCGATATAATATATTTGTAGTATAGTAGAATTGACATCAAAAAAGAAGAAGATTCTTATTTCGGTTTTTAGTAGGGGCGCAGCAGGGGCACGGTTGGGGTACAGGTGGGTTAGAGGTATGATGCAGTTACCTTAACACTAAAATAAAATAAATACCTAATTGTAGACAAATTCACACAGCGCTATCTAGCCCTAAACTGGGCAAAGCTTGTATTATGGGTGCTAGATAATTGATATAGTACTTATACCCTTTTTTTAAAATACATACTTATTAAACATAGAACACCCAGACCCGTTACAGAAATTAAAATTCATCATTTAAATTTCTGCCCGGCCGGGAAACGAACCCGCAACCTCTTGTATGGCAAACTAGCATGTTAACCACTGAACTACTCACGACGTCACACACTATCGTACTCCTGACATTCCTGCCATACCCCTACGGTAAATCTACCGTACCCCTACTCTCTCTATCTCCCCTCTACGCGTCCTTGAACTTCGCCTCACCCCCCTCAATATAATAACATTTTCAATTAATTATTATTAAATAATAAATACCATAATAATAGTTAGAATTTTATCGAAATATTAATATCGACAAGAATTCGATGTTGTCAATCCCTAGCGTAAATGTAAATTCAGAGAGGATTTACAGCACACACGCAACGCAATGTGTGTATGTGGTAGTGACCGATTGACTAATCACAGCGCTCCGTTTGACTTTGCGTGTGCGTGCGTAAGCCTGTGCATATTAAGTTGCATAAGTAGTGGTAAAAATAGTGGGGCCGGGAACGGCGGCATCGGTTTCGGTACTAATGGCGAAGATGCCACTTCTATCGTGTTCTGTGATCACAACATATATAAAAAGTGCCACCCCGCATCTGTCTGTCTTTTCGTGATAAACTCAATAAGAAAATCTGAACGGATTTTCATGCAGTTGTCACCAATAGACAGAGTGATTAATGAGAAAGGTTTAGGTGTATTATTTGATAAGGTGCAACTACTACAAAACTACCCGTGCAAATCCGGGTCGGTTCGCTAGTTAAGAATAAAGTAAACACATGTTTATCTCGTATGTTTAGTTAGGTATTAAACTGGTCAGTCGATTGAGTTGACCATTAGTGAGTTATTGAACTTAATATTACTGAATGAAGAAAAATATATAAACTGTGGTCAATGTCAAGAATTGATGAAATGTACTGTGGGTACCATAGGGGTATAAAAACTAGCTGTCCTCTTCTCTCTTTCTATATCGAAATATAAGCATATTTTTATAAAACGCCAACGGAAAAATAGCTTTAAGTCCGCCGTTGTACGTAACAGTGTATTAAGTTTAAATATAATAAAATAAATAAAAAGAGGGGTTTATGACGTTGACGTGTGTCTGTGGCTGTTTGTCTGTCTGTGACATTGTAGCTCCCAAATGGGTGGTTCGCCAATTTGGGAGGTACGATTTTGATGTACATAGCGTAGTGTACAGAATTAGTAGGCTGTAGAGGAAATGGGCGGTGGTAAACGAGTTCTTAAGAGGAGACCGCGACTCGGCAAACGTAGATGTAGGATGCCCTCCGGCCAGATGGAGTAACGAGTTGTGAAAGGCTGCGGGTGGATGCTGGATGGCAAGCCGAGGACAAAGCATTGGCGCTCATTGGGGAAAGCATATGTCCAGCAGTGGATCAGTATAGGCTAATGTTGATGATGATGGAGATAGCTTGTTACAGCACTCCTTTTTCACCCCTCTAATAATACCAATGGCAAAAAGTGTTCAAGAGGTATATTAAAGGTCTATTCAGAGGCGGGCAACGCATTGGTGACCACTTTCCATCAGGTGGCCCGCTAACCTGTTTGTCTGGTTGTAGCTACAGAAAAGACGTGGAGACATCGATGAATGTAGATTGCTTTTATCGAAGTCTGCGGACGAAGCCGCGTGTAAAGGCTAGATTTTTTTGTAATAAACAATAATATAATATAGTCAAGGGTCAAGTGGTGACTGCTGCCTATGGACATCAACGAGTTTCATACTTCACCTCGAATGATGTCACCCGGACGATAATTACCTCGATGGTACATTTCACCGATGGGTTACCTTGAAAAGTAAAACTAATAAATAATAAAGGTACCAACAATTTTAATACTTTTACTTTTCAAGGTTTTACCCATCGATAAAGTGTACCATCGAGGTAGATTCATCGATGGAAGATCGTCCAGGAAATTCGAGGTGAAGTGACCCATTAGCAACCAGGGATATCAGTAAATACCAGGGACATCACCAATGTTTGGCCGTGTGGTGTCCGGCAGAGTAGAATAGCACCAACCCCTTACACTCATGGGTGTCGTACAAGGCGACTAATGCTTTCGAGGCAAAATATCAAGAGTCTCCGTAGTCTGGAAAATGGGCAGCAGCATTTTCCATTGTTATATTTATACACTGCGATTTCCAACCCGCCTGCCAAGCGTGGAGATTATGGCAATAACCTCCCCTTTCGTGGGAGAGGCCCTAAGTCCTGCAGTGGACTGTTACGGGCTGTGATAACACCAATGTTTCCCCCCCTAACCATGTTCCACTGTCAAAGCTATGATTCCCTATGGAGCATTGTGGTTACTCACCAGCTGGAACACAATACTGTTTAAAATACCAACGGCATTATTCTGTACTAGTGGACCCGGCGCGACTTAGTTCGCGTTCACCTACTTTACCTCTACCTACCCTTTCTATCTTGCTTATAAACCTATCTCTTATCTCTAAAATACATTGCGTAGTTTAAAAGATCGAAGCGTACAGAGATACATACATCCATACATACGTATATATACATCATAATATTATATATTTAATTAACTTTCCGCGATGAAAGTAAATGTACGTCTATTCCGATTGTATACATGTTTTAAATGTTTTTATAACAAAAATTTACGATATCTTTTATAGATTTATATAAATTACTAAAATATTGATAATGAAATATAGGCTGTAAAATTAGATAATAAATAAATCTAAATCTAAATCATCCGTCTCAGCTTATTTATTTATCATAAACCTATGTATCAGTATATGTAGTATATAGATGTGTGTGTATGTAGATGTATTTATAGAATCTGGAGCTAATTCCCTAGACTGGTGTTTTGAACTGATATACTTATTTTGGTACTAAAGTGCAGATAAAGAGACACAAACACTCACGATTCCGAAACGCCGCAGCGGTAATTACAAGCTGCAGCTGTAAATAACCATATCGCCGTACAAATCTGCGGTTTTGACACTCCACTGTTGCACAAAAGCACTGAACCAATATAAATAGAACTAAAATTAAGCGCAACCGACTTTTGCGTCCATCAGAATTAAAGTTAGTTTACAATTTTTTTCTTTAAAAAAAAATTTTTTTTTTTAAATTTCATGAGCACTTTTTCGTTCTCAAATAAGACGTCCCAACATTCCAGTCCACATTGTGCCCACTCGGTTTCAAAGCGAAGAGCGAAACGATTCGCTAATACGAAGACCGCATACAGAAATGGGTTCGAAATCGACGCGTGCGCACCCAATGGAAATCCGCGCGTAATAATGCAGCGGTCAGTCTCTGGCCGTATGGTGCAACGGTACTTGGCATATGATTAGAAAAAACTTAACGCCTCCATTGTCAAAGCAGGTAGGTACTCGTAGGCATTGTTGACTTTCTTTTTTATATTCATCTACTGATTGACATCATATTAAGCACAGTATTTGCTAATAGTATTATTAGGAACGTTGAGAAAGTTTGTAATGATGGATGATGACGAAAGTCAGTAGCTACTCAAGTAGGTACATAAAATTATGACGCTTCTAAAATTCTGTGTTTGCAGATAGCAGACGGGCCTGTCTGCCTAAAATAGACAGATCCCGTATTTTTCTAAGCTGGTGTAGGTACTTTGTGCAGATAAGTAACTACGCTGAACTGATTTTGATTTTAAGTAGATTTCAAGAGCATAAAGTGCATTCAAGAAAATTTACCTTTGCCGCTACAGCAACATTCACGGTGTTTGGTGCATCTTTACCCAAAATCTGTTTGCTAAAAGAAGGAAGCATGAGCTGTTCCTTGTGATCAAAGGACTCGTCTTTTGCCCTCAGGGTATTTATATATAATAAAAAAAAATGCATGAAAACCTGTGTAACAACACACAAAAAAGGTGGTCATGCACTTACGCTTTTGCACTGTACCCATATCCCTTATACCACATACAAAGCAGTCTCTCATTTAAATGTAGATCGCTGGTTTAAATTTAAGCAACTATCTGGCCCGCCGCGACTTCATTCGCGTGCTGTTTTACCTTCCTCTTGAATCACTCCATATATTGTTTAAAACCGCATTAAGTCCGTTGCGTAGTTTTAAAGATATAAGCGTCATCATCATCTTGGCGTTAATGTCCCGGTTGTGCTCTCGCGCACGAGTGCCCGGGGTCCGCCTTGATCATGATCCAGGATTTGGCAGGTCAGGTAATTACAGTGGAGCGACTGCCATACGACCTCCGTGACCCTGCTACCAGGGGAACCTGACCAGATTGGATCATGGTTACACATCCAGTCGTCTGAATGTGCAGGTCATCACGATGTTTTCCCTCACCGTAAGAGCATCGGTTAGTATTCAACTAATGTACATAACTCAGAAAACAGTCATTGGTATATGGCCGGAGCGGGATTCGAACCCGGGACCTCTGGCTTACGAGTCGTATACTCTAACCGCTCGGCCACCGACGCTCTCAAAGATATAAGCGTACATAGATACAAAGGGACAGGTGGCGGGAAGCGACTTTGTTTTATACTATGTAGGTACAGACTATCAGAAATCAGAATCAGTTGCGGATGTAATATAGTAAGTACTCGTATGATAAAAATTGTACCTAGATAAAGTACAACAATACGTAGATTGGAATTATAGGGCTATGAAAAACAATTTACGTCAATAACAATTAAATTATCAGTACAATGTGTAGGTACCAATATCTAATAGGTATAGTGTTATATTGATAACTATATCGTTTGTGTTTCCGAGTTCAGTAGGGTTAATGGATAACAGGATCTATGTATACCTACTGTAAGATAGGAAATCGAGGACAAATGGTCCAACACTACGGTAGATTTAACGTTAGATTATAGGTACAACTTTATAAATATATATTGCACAATTCTAGTGGATTCTTGGATTGGGATTGTTATGAGACTCGTAACAGAAAACTCGCCTGGCAATAGGGCGAGATATCGCCGTGTTTTTATAAAAATAGACTACTCGCCCGTGGACCAGAAAATGTACAAGGCGAGTTGTCACTTAAGGCTTTCTGTATAGCCAAAATAAAGTGCAGCTATCGTGAAAAATATACATTTTATACTTTACTCACTCATGAACCCCTTTTTAACACTGTTTTTTACCTACATACTACTTGCACACACCGCCCTCCTCGTCTGTCTGTTTGCATGCGATAAATTCCGAGACTACACAACCAAATGCAAATTCTTTCACTAATCATCATCATCGTCATATCAGCCGAAAGACGCTCACTGTTGGGGATGGGCCTCCGTTGTGCCTCCGTATCCATCCGAAGGACTACCCATGCGTCTTCCGGTACGTGGTAGCCACTTACTTTACTGCTCCATCGGCCATCAGTTCTGCGAGCTATGTGCCCTGCCCACTGCCACCAACAGGAATACAGGAATAAGAGCTAGGTCCATTCGTGAGTGTAATACTGTACCTACTTATTTCACGGAAAATTAACAGGATACCGCGGGACAGTCCACTGTAATAAAAGTACTTAGGTAATGGGGTCATCTGCTGGCAGTTGTATAAAGTAAGAGTCACAACATTAAGACTAAACCAATAAAAAACCACAGCGTTTCGGCCTAGCTAGACCAGACTAGATTGTTATCTAGTTTAATAACTAGATTTGGTCTGGTGATGTGATTTAGTTTGATGGTTTTGGTCTGCAACAATATAGATATTGATATTTCTATAGATTATTTCTATCTAAAATAAAATAAATAAATAATAATTATAAAATATCCCTAGAGTATACTCATCAGAGATTACCAGCTCTAGAATTTTCCAATGCCAAGATCCGCTTGACATAACCAAACTCCAGCACCGCAGATACAATCCGTCTGCCAAAATTACGCGTCACCATGTGTCACCTCACTTACTGCGCTGGCTAAACGACCCAAACATTATCTTGGCTTCCGACACCAATAGACGGCATTCATGTCGATCCTGAATGGATTTCTTCCATCTGGCCTTCTAAAGAGCGATCAGGTCTTTCTGCTCTTCGTCCAACCAGCGGTATCTAGGACTTTCTACAGAGAGTATCCCAGTTGGACGCCCAGAGTAGGCTCTGTTCACGGCGCGATCCTCTCCACATGACATCCAGCACAGTCCTGCAGCGTTTGTTAATCAGGTTTCATGACTAACAATAACAATGCAACGTTATAAAACATTAATAAATTAAAAATTATCACCTTGGCGTTAATGTTCCGGTTATGCTTTCGTCGTGCACAAGGGCCCGGGATCTGCCCTGAACATGATCAAGGATTTGGCAGATCATACAATTACAGAGGAGCGACTTCCATCTGACATCCGTGACCCTGCTACCAGGGGTACCTGACCAGATTGGATCATCGTTACACATTCAGTCGCCGTGCAGGTTTCATCACGACGTTTTCCCTCACCGTAAGAACATCGGTTAGCATTGAACAAATGTACATAACTCAGAAAAGAGTCATCGGTACTAACCGCAGTGGGATTTGAACCTGGTACTCCATCGCTCACGAATCGGATACCTTAACCTCACGGCCATCGCCGCTCCATTTTACATGATTAGTATCTAATAAGGGCTTCGTTAACTATGCAGGGTACCTAATATTTCGTGTACCAACTAGTAAAAGTATACCGATAAATAACTAAATTTATCTAACCATTAACGCATATGAATACCACATTAATCTTAATAGAGTAGTAATCGATTAGATAAATTAATGTTACATTATTAAATTACCAAGGAATTATTGTTATTAAAAATATATTAATAGGTACATGTACTATCTATCTTTTGTTATTTTTGTTATTTTAAGTTGTACACTTATCATAGAGGGGTTGCCAGGAGATCCATAACACAGGTTAACCTATTTTGGTCTCCTGTCTCCCAATCAACTATTTGATATATTTTTTTTTGTAATTGTAAACTTTTTTGGGAGAAAAATAAATAATAATAATATATTAACTAGAACGCGTGTGCTGTAGGCTATTAATAATTTATTCAATGTAAATGTACCGCAATGTTAACTGTAGGTACAGACAACTGTGAGCACACTTTCGATTGTTTTTTTTACGCTGTCTCCACTAAACTAAGGCTGTGGTTTTAATCACAAGCGTTTTTAAAATTATTTATTAACTTTCACATGTTCCCGTGTTTATTCATAATAAAATCTAGCAAGTCAAATTTAACTCATTTCCCGGTTTCCGAATAAGCTGAAATTTTGCATACTTTTGTGAGTTCGGTGACAATGCTATGTTATGATACCGTCGAGCTGATCTGATGGAGACAGAAGCTAGCCACAGGACCTCCTAACTACGCTTGGTATACCCATATTTGGGCTCGTTTGATTAGTCTTGCTCTGACTGGTCAGAGAACGCGTGATGAAAGCTTGATTTGAAAATATATATTTGATTTAAGAACTTGTTTGTTGGTTGACCTCCGTAGATATAAACCAGAGAATGGTCAGTAGCGTTTGCTGCGTGTTTCAACATTAAAAACCCTAATCCGCCTGCCTAGTGTACCGGTTTTGGCAAAACCCTCTATTAATGTAGAGGAAGCTCATGTTAAGGAGGCTAAAGTGCAGCACATTTACAGCAGCATTGTTACGGGCCGTTAATGGTATGGTATGGTATGGTTAATGGCTTCTTTAACCTTCATCTTCCCAATGCTAATTATAAGCCTCCACGCTGAATGGTCCTGGGCTTGCGGCATCCTGTCTTTCCCAGCCACTCGAGACAGATCGTCGGTCCATCTTGCCGGCTGTCTTCCAACATTTCTGCGTCCGGTTCATAGTCTCCACTCTAGTAGTAATCTGCTGCCCGACCTTCCGTCTGATCTACGGCATATGTAGCCCACAAAATATCGTTTGGCTATGATTGGTGCTATGTCGGTGAGCTTTGTTCTTCCTCGGATTACGGTGTTTCGTATGTTAACTCAGAAGGAAATTCCAAATAGCTCTAAATAGCTCTCTGGGTGATTTGCAGTTGGTGCATCTGCTCAGGGGTGTTACTATACCCGTTAAAGTTGTAAATTTTGTATATTTTGTCGTGGAGTTACCTCGAGTACATAGTGAAAGTATTATATTTCACTAAGAGAAAGTCACATTACTCCTGATAAAATCAATATTTTCATTCCGACATACAGGAGGAATATTTTTAAATTTTCGTAATCATTGCTTTCGTAGTCCACATAGAACCGATTATAATACATAAGAGGTCTATTTTAAAAGGAATGCGTTAAATATTTCCACATATAATATATTCGATTACGGCGCTTAATTAATTGGAACGGCCTTTTGAACTACTAACAGTTTACTATTCATATCATGCAACTCTAATTTGGCAACCTCTTTGCAGAATTAAATATTTTGCAACTTCGTGGAAAGTTTTTGTTTTTGGTAAATCATTTATTATCTTCACAATTTTTTAAAAACTTGTTCTACTACAAAAAAAAAACCAAAGAGGATTGTGGCCGTAACATAGCAATGAGTCTTATCTAAATAACATATTAATGTGTTGTGGCAACATTGTTTATTCCTAGGTCCACGTAACGTCTTTGCGTAAAACTGACGTTACTACGACAAATTGTAAATAGGTAGAAAAATCACGTATTACAATTTCATAAAGTTGTAATAGGTTGATTCCCAGGTTAAAAAGGTATAATTTGTGTGAGGCTTTGTAGAGCCTTTCTGACCTACAGTGTGTGTTTGTGTTTGTGTGGACCTACAAGTGTTTGTGTGAACCTATGGAGGTTTATGGAACCTATAACGCTTCACATTTCTTTACATTGAACTGGCGATCTGCTCCGGCAACGCACGGATTTCCTCGGTTTCTTTATTTATCCCCTCCTAAACGAAAAAACGGATTTTGATGCGGTTTCCACCACCAGATAGAGTAAAAAAATCATCTTGGCGTTAATGTCATGGTTGTGCTCTCTGAAGGCCCAGGGTCCGCCTTGACCATGATCCAAGATTTCATAGATCAGGTAATAACAGTAGAACGACCTTGCTACCAGGGGAACCAGACCAGATTGGAGCATGGTTACATGTTCAGTCACATGAATGTGCAGGTTTCATCATAATGTTTTTCCTCCTAGTGTATGAAGGTTAAATATTTACAAAAATGTAGTAACGAAAAGCCGACAAAGCCTGTGCGATAGCGGGGCGGGTAGTACTAGTATAGTAGGCACACTTATATAGCACCAAATCCCTTATCGATGAGTACTTTATCCCATACTAACCTTTGTCGATAACTTTTTGCTAACTCTTTCTATTTCCGTTGAAGTGAAAGAGATATAAATGTGACAAACCCTTTCATGCTACGCAAGCGGCTACTCGACCCTACACCGTAGGCTAATAACATAATCCTGTTGCCAACAATTCTCTGATTGCAATGATTTAAATCTTAATTCTACGATTACGTATGATCGATTTAATAGTTTCCGTTTTAAGCAATGGAATTTTGTTAGAAACTGAACCTATGAAATCGATGATACGGAATCGCAAAAGTAACAGTTTCAATCATTTAAATCGTTTTCTGCAATAGACTGTTGCTTGGCTATATACTGATCTAGGCACGTACCTTATTTATAACACCTGTACTGTTATACGGCAGCGAGACTTGGCGTCTGCCAGAGCGGCACAAGCAGGAGTTGCGAGTCACGGAAATTAAGATGCTGCGGTGGATGTGTGGGGTTTCCCGCAAAGATCGCATGCTCTGCCGCCCCCGCCAGGCACGGGAAGGAGAGGCCGGCCGAAGATAGTTGGACGTTGCTAAGAGTGACATGCGTGCCAACAGACTCATCATTAAGGATGCCGGAGGTCGAGCAAAGTGGACTAAGAAGAGCAGGAAGGCAGACCCCGGGCGCAACTGGGATTGAACGCCAAGATGATGATGATTACGTATTTTGTCAGTCATCATATCTTACTACACCGTTAAGGAATTTCAAACTGCGATTTAGAAAAAGCGCGATATATATATTCTGTTATTTATCTCTTTTAATTTAGTATTGGGAAGTAAATATAGGCTCTCTATAGGAGATATGTTGCGAGATACTTGTGCCGGTGTGTGGAATTTATACGGAACTAGACCTTGCACTTTTAAGCGGAGGCCAACAAGGTGAACAACTCCCAAGAAAGATGGCATCACGGAAAACATAGCGGCGAGAGGTGAATGTACTGATCGGCACGAATGACTTTTACGGGCTGGTCTAATATTCGAAAATTATTGCAGAATTTCTCACAGAAAAATCTCCAGTATAACTCGTTCGTTGCGGCTTAACACTTAACAATTGAGTCGATATCGGCGTTACGCGAGTGCGCAAGACTCGTCTGGCCGGTCCATACAAAATTAGCGAAGGGAGTGCGCAGGGACTCATCTCGCCGGTCCATACAAAATAAAGCAAAATTATATGAACCTAATCGGCGTCGGCCTGCGCACTAGCGCAGTGTCAATATACACTCAGCTGATCGGTGTGTGATGACAGCGTATGGTAACTATATTTCGGCAGCTATACAGCTGTGCGCAAGACTCATCTGCCCCCGCGTTTGTAAGCACCGCGCCTGACTTTTTATTTATTTAAAAACTTTATTGCACAAATTACAGCAATTGGCGGACTTATAGCCATTGAGGCTTTGTCTAACAGTCAACCAGCAGACCATGCAGAGAGTGATTAAGTAGGTGCTAACAGGACAACATTGACATAAGTGAAAAAAAATATATAAGATTAAATTAAATTGAATACTATAAATACAATTACTATTTAAAAAAAAATACAATAAACATATACCTATTATATATACATTCACTAGATACAAAATGTGATAATGACTACGCCAAGCTCATCACTCATTGCCTACGACCTCTTACTCAGAATAAAATCTTTCAGCAGTTTTTAAACATCAATCGATTTTGCGCCTTTCGTACGTCCTCAGGTATGTCATTCCAATAACGAGCTGCCTGTATTGTGAATGAGTGGCTGAAGAAGTTGGTCCGATGGGGGAGAATATCAAGACCTAACGTATCGGAGGAGCGGAGATCACGGTCATGCGTCGAACACAATAGCCGAAAATTGTACTTGAGATAACCCGGCGAAAGAGGATTGTCCAGAATTGAGAGAAGTGTAGAAAGGACACGCGATCTCCTTCTCTCCCGAACAGTCAACCATGACAACCTCACTCGGTACTCAGAGATGCGATCATATTTCCGAAGCCCGAAAATAAAACGAATACAATTATTCAACAAACGTTCCAGCTTGCTGAGATAGACTTCGTTCACATCAATGTAACATACGTCAGCGTAATCTAGAATAGGCAAAACCAGAGTCTGCATCAATAATATTTTAGTTTTCATCGGCAAAAAGAACTTGAAGCGATACAAACTGCGCAATGTATATGTGACCCTTCTACTTCCCTCAGCAATCTGGACGTTCCACCTCAAAGATTGGTCTAGATATAGTCCCAAGTTTTTTACATGAGGGGCAAACGGGATAACTATACCATTATACAACACCGGATCCAGAGCAGCCAGATCGATCCTTGCCAAGAGTCGCGAACTACCAATAATAATAGCCTGACATTTGTTCGGGTTCACGGCAATACCAAAACTCTTAGACCACTGGTAAGTTGCAGGTCATCAGCGTACAGATGGTACAAGCACGAGAGACATATGGTTATCATATTAATAAAAATTGAGAATAATAAAGGAGATAGGATACCTCCCTGGGGAACCCCAGCCTCAAGATTACACCAGTCCGAAGATGCCTGCCCCAAACGGACCACCTGTTGACGACCTCTAAGATATGTCACGAACCAATCTAGAGACACCGACGATATTTGGAAGTGGGATAAGGTTGCAAGAAATCAATCAAAACGAGGATAGTTACCTTTGTATCCTCCATACCTCTTCTAATATCGTCGGTGACCTTCAGCAAAGCAGTGGTGGTACTATGCGCAGGCCGAAAGCCAGACTGATACGGACTTAAAAGATTGTTGTGGTGAACGAACCCAGAAAGCTGTTTATGCGCACTTGCCTCCAGCACCTTAGAAAAGAAAGGGAGGACGGAGATAGGACGGAAATGGCTAGGAAGGAAAGGGAGTGGAATTTTGGGAAGCGGACGACTATAAGCTCTACGCCACAAGCTAGGGAACTGGCCACTAAGTAACGAGTAATTGACGATGTGAGTGACAGCCGGAAGAATACTTTCAAGTACCATTATAATCATCCTTCGACTCACATCATCACATCAAACTGCATTCGACCTGATGGAGAGGATGGTCTTTCTGATCTCATCTTCACTAACAGGCTCAAATAAGAAGGGGTCAATGTTAGGATCAGGTAAGGCAGAAATGCTGCCAAGGGTAGCGAGTTTCAGGGCTGGATAAAAGGGTTCAACCGATGAGAAATGACGATTGATGTCGGTAAGAGGCACCGAGGGAATCAATTGTTCATCATCAAGCCTACCTATACCCACAGATTTTAAAAAAATCCAGAGATTAGCCGACGATAAGGTGGAAACATTGCTGTGAAAATAATGGCGCTTAGCAGCCTGCACCATTTGGTTGCATCGATTGCTGGCTGCCTTAAAAAGAGTCCAGTTGTCCTCCGAACGGTTCCTCTTAAATTTCCAATCTCCAAAAAAAAGTCAATTAGCGAAGCGTCCCTTTGAAGAGCATCCGTGTCTAAAAGGGCATAGCTACGCACCGCCAGAGTTACAGGCTTCTGTCGAGGGGTTTTAATTTTGTACGAAGCATATATGAGGTCATGATGTGAGAAACCAGGTGCAGAAAAATGCCCGTGTGCGGCGACAAGGTCTGGTGATAAAGTTATGATTAGATCAGTCAGTGTGTCATCAGTATCGATATTGTGATGAGTTGGGTTAAGTGGGAGAAAATTGAGGGATGACGATGCCACGACGGTCTGGAGTCTACGGGCACGAGCCGGATACTTAGCAGACGGGAGAAGGTCAGTATTAAAATCGCCCATAATAATGTGGTGAGAGTATTCGGATGATAAAGATTCAAGGGCACTTTCGAAGTCCAAAAAGTAGTCTGCAGCGGGCGGACAATATACTACACCAAGTACGACTTTCACCCCCCTACAAATTATTTACACAAATATAAATTCAGCTGAAGCAGAGTAGCTCGCAGGAGACTTCAACAGCACTTTATGAACTAGGTGGTTACGTAAATATATCGCTTTTGATACTTGGGTTAGCAGCGAAAGTGTGTTTACCACCTCTACCTAATGATTGTCGTACGGCGGTATAATACAAAAAATCTTAAAAAATTCAAAACATATTGATCAAAATGTAAATATAGTAATTTTAATAAGTAATAGCCTTAAAGTACGAAAATATGACATAATAAAGGGTGTTGAAGCGTTGCAAGGATTGTCAGCAGGAAAAATTGTATTATGCGCATTTCCCTTCGTAAAAAATTGTTATAATACTGAAAATGACCGTATTCACAAGTTGAATACTTTGATGTATAATTTGACTTGCAGTCAGAAAGACGCATTTACCTTTTTTGACTGTAATAAATTTACAGATAAAGTAGTTTTAACAGAAGATACTATGTATCTTCGACGTAGGTACAAAGTCAAACTGGCTACAATGTTAGCGTACCATATTAATTTATTGATTTCTCCTACCGTAGGTAGATATGACCAGAGTGCCGATTTGTTAATAAACAAAAAGGGTCACTGTTTAAACTAGTATGTAAGACAAAGGAGCCGTCCTGTATCAAATCAGCAGCATATAACAGTCCACTGTTAGACTTGAACAATAAATCTTTTGATATTGTTCAGAATATACAGGACTGCTCTGGCATAAAGTCATTAGTAAATAGTGGTAATAAGCCTTTGGATGTACGTAAAGTAAAATGTTATAATAATAAACAAAATTGTATAGTTAACTTAGTACATCAAAATATCCAAGGCATGACGAATAAAGAATTGGAAGTTGAGCTATTCATGAACGGTGAGAATGTTGATATTTTTTGCATTACTGAACATTGGTTAAAAGATCACCAGCTCATATTTGGCTTTAACAACCATAAACTTGCAAGTTCGTTTACAAGAGGGCAGGCAATTCATGGAGGTTCCCTAATACTTGTTCGTAATTGCTTAAAATGCAAGGAACGCACTGATATTGTCAAGCTGTCTGTTGAACGATCTGCTGAAATTGCCTGTATAGAACTTGAGCGACTTATTGTAATGAGCGTATACAGACCTCCGGCTTCATCATTTGATTTGTTCGAGAAAATTATGGACGAAGCCCTTATTAAAGTTAGCAATTGTAATAAAAATATTGTTGTTTGTGGAGATTTTAATATAGATTTATTAGACGTATCTTGTAAATATACTGGTAGGCTAATGTCATTATTTAAGTGTCATAATTTAATCAACTTATTTTTAGAGCCTACTAGAATAACAAGTACTACATCAACTTGTCTAGACAACATTTTTTGTGATATCCAGGCATGTAGCCAGTCTGTAATAAACAAATTGCAATCCGATCATTGTGGTCAATTAGCTGTGTTTAATGTTAATATGAGGAAAGAAACAAAAAATACTATTAAATTTGTACCAATTAACAACAACCGTCTAAACAGTTTTAGAAATAACATTATAGAGAAATCATCTAATTTAAAGTATTTTGATGATACAAATGAATATTATAATTCAGTTTTACACATGACAAAAACTGAAAGTAATAGTATATTCAAACCAAAGGTGAAGGCAGTAAACAGCAAACTTATGTTTAGCGATTGGGCGACAGCAGGAATACATAAGAGTAGAAATAAATTATATGAGCTCTATGCAGAACGGGCGTATAATAATAGCGTAGAATTTGCTGAGTATGTTAAACATTATTCGAAGTTATTTAAACGCGTTTGTGCTACAGCTAAATCGAATTTCGTTAAACACAAACTGAAAAATAGCACAGATGTAGTAAAATCCACATGGCAGATAATAAATAGTGAAACTGGAAAAGTAACAAATCGCGATACTAAGTACAGTTTAAAGATAAATGATAATGTTGTTACCAAAAACTCGGAAGTTGCGGAGGCATTCAATAAATTTTTTACAGACATTCCAGTGTCAACTACGAAATCCTTAAGTTCGTCTCCTGCTCTCGCTGAATCCTTGTTAAAACAAAATGTACCCGAGAGTGTCATCGATTTTAAGTTCGAGCATGCAACACCTCAAGATATAGTTAAGGCTTTTAAAACCATAAAAATGAAAGCAACTGCCGACATTGATGGTATGTCGGTAAAAATTATTAGCTCTGTAATTGATGTTATTGCTGTCCACTTAGCGAATATATTTAATAATTGTGTTGATAATGGTGAATTTCCTGACCCGATGAAGCACAGTAAAGTTATTCCATTGTTGAAAACTGGTAATACAACGGATCCTACAAATTTTAGACCAGTTTCAATTTTACCGACTCTAAGTAAAATATTTGAGAAAATCATATTAAATCAACTAAAAGCTCATTTCTATGGAAGTAACCTATTGCATCATAAACAATTCGGTTTTACTCGCGGTCGTTCAACAACTGATGCAGGTGTTGAACTTATTAAACATATATTTGGGGCGTGGGCGGAATCACGTGATGCCTTGGGGGTTTTCTGTGATTTATCCAAAGCCTTTGATTGCGTTAATCATGACATTTTGGTCAGGAAATTACAACATTATGGAATAAAGGACTTGGCCCTGAACTTGCTAAATTCATACTTGAGTCATAGAATTCAAAAAGTGGATGTGAACGGAGAGAGATCTATGGGGTCTGTTGTCTCTATGGGTGTCCCCCAGGGATCTATTTTGGGCCCGTTTTTGTTTCTTGTTTATGTAAATGACTTACCGTACTTTGTAAAAGATGCCCATGAAATTGTCTTGTTCGCGGACGATACATCTTTAGTGTTTAAAGTAAAAAGACAACAATTAACATATGAAGACGTGAACAAGGCTATTGCAGAAGTGGTAAACTGGTTTACGGTTAATAATTTATTACTGAATGGCAAGAAGACAAAATGTTTAAAATTCTATTTGCCAAATGTTAGATCAGTGCCCACTAATGTACAAATAAAAGGCGAAAATTTGAATTTTGTTGATTCTACAGTATTTTTAGGCTTTACCCTGGATAATAAATTGCAATGGGGTCCTCACATTGATAAATTGGCGAAAAGGCTAAGTTCTGCAGCATATGCTGTAAAGAAAATACGGAGTATTTCTGACGAGGCTACAGCAAGATTAGTTTACTTTAGTTATTTCCACAGTATTATGGCCTATGGCATACTGCTGTGGGGACACGCTGCCGACTGGCACAATGTATTTGTATTGCAGAAAAGGGCTATTCGCGCGATTTATCAATTGAGACCTAGAACTTCACTAAGAGATAAATTCAGGAACATTGATATAATGACGATGCCGTCACAATATATATATGAGAATTTAATGTATGTTCATAAAAATTTACACTTATTTAAGAAGAATAGTGATGTTCATAATATTAATACGAGAAATAAAGATAAGCTTGTTGCTGGTGCTTGTCGTCTAGCCAAAGTCCACAAATCATTTATGGGTCAATGTGTACGCTTTTATAATAAGGTTCCAACAGATATTCAGAATTTACCATTGAATAAATTTAAAGTCGCTATAAAAAACAAATTATGTCAAAAAAGTTATTATAGTATATCTGAATATGTAAATGACAAAAGTCCATGGGACTGAACTGCTGTTCTATACAGGTATTTATTTTTAAGATAGTATATAGGACAAATAATGTATTAGTACATAAGACATGTTTAAAAAAAAAAGAATTAACGTAGGCTCTGTGGGTTTCTTGCCGTTTCTTTCCCCCACAGAGAACCACCTTGGAAGCGGCGTTAATTTTCCTTCCTCTCCCACACATGGTGTCTCCTGTCTGCGCTAGGGTAGTAGTTAGAGTAGGGGTAGGGTAGGGTAGGAGTAAGATAGCGGTAAGGTAGTATAGGGTGGGGTAGGGGTAAGATAGTGGTAGGGTCGGGGTAAGATAGTGGTGGGGTAGGGGTAAGGTAGTGGTAGGGTAGGGTTAAGGCAATGGTAGGATAGGGTAGGGGTAAGGTAGCGATAGGGTAGGGATAGGATAGAGTAGGGTGGGAGCAACTACCTATCACATGCAGCATGTGTGATGCACGCTCACTTAAAAGTCTGTCTGGCGGTGGCGTGGGGGCCGGGTCGCTCTTTTCCCTCAAATATGGTTGAATTGGACGATGGCTGGGCCCTGCGTTATACTCGTGAACGGGTGCTGCCTTGGTGGACTGGCTTACTCTTGCTGTAGTTTTAGGTGGTTTTTCTTAATTATACTAGACATACCTACGAGTATATAATATAATATAGCGTTCCGGCTCTGTCTGGCATTGTCGAGCCCGGTTCGGTTGTGGTTGGCGAGGGATACGTTTATCTACAGACATAGGGCGGTCAGCGTGTCACTGTGTGTTTCCTTCCCACTTTCCTACCCCCTCCTTTTTGACGATTGAAAGAGATATTTAATGTCCTAATCAATAAAGAAATTTTGATTTTTTTGATTTTTTTTTGATGATTTCAACCAACCGTTGTCATCATCCGTAATGAAGGTAAAATTACAATAGAAAAATATAAAGTATCTTAGCGTTAATGTCCCGGTTGTGCTCTCGCGCACGAGTGCCAGTGTTGACCATGATCCAGGATATGGCAGATCAGATAATGACAGTAGAGCGACTGCCATCTGACCTCCGTCACCCTGCTACCAGGGGAACCTGACTAGATTGGATAATTGTTACACATTGAGTCGCCTGAATGTGCAGGTTTCATCACGATGTTTTCCCGCACCGTAAGAGCATCGGTTAGTAGTCAACTAATGTACATGACTCAGAATGAGTTATTTTTCGTATTGGCCGAAGTGGGATTCAAACCCTGTACCTCTCGCTTACGAGTCGGACACCCTAACCGCTCGGCCATCGACGCTCCAGGCATGCCGAAGCTAACATTATAATACCTACTATAATTTGCATAATTTCAATACTTGGCCGAGTGGTAAAAGACAGAGACAAAGTTGTATCTGGCAGAGAAAAATTGCGTTTAGTCCAATATTCCAAAATGTCTTCTGTATGTATCGGAATATCTTCTGTGCCAGAATATATACTGCATCAGAAAGTCTGGGTAGGATATAGTAGAGCAAAGGGTGAAGTAGGGCACCAAAGGCGACTCATGCCTTAGAGAAAGACTGTCTGTCGGTCTTCTACAGGTTGCATTTCGGAGAGTGTGCAAAAGAGTTGCACAACCTCATTCCGCCGGTCCCGCCCCGCCATTCGGGAGACACGATCTGGGCGAACGCTTCATACTTATGTCGTGGATCTTCCAGCTATCCGCACGAGCCGCTTTGGCTTGGAATAGAACACGTTGCCTGTGATTGTATTCCCTGATTATTATAAACTGGACACTTTCAAGGCTAGAGTGAATAGGCTGTTCCTACACAGGCATGCTCCATATTCTGTCGCATCACTTACTATCTGTGGCCCGATTACATAACGGCATTGAAACATGTTGCGACCAATGTTTTGTTGCGGACTAGGAAAAATCTCTATCGATGATTAGCGATTACGTAAAGCCTGCAACATCTCATTCAACCAGCTTGCAACGATATCAATCGATAAAACACTGACATGAAGTTGCCGCGAGTAACGGAGAATAATCAATAACCCTGCTTATTTAAAAAGTTTAATTTATGGTGCAAGCGTTATGTAGTACAGAACATTTTCATTTACCAGCGTTATATTGCTCGTTGATATTTTGAAACTGTAGTTGTCAAGTCACAAAGCTTATATTTTTCAACGTTTTCTTTGTTATCCTAGTTTAAAAAAAAACAGTGAAAGTAAGTGTATTTTGTATATTTGTGCGTTTTATCAACTCACCCAAGTCACGTCACGAATACTTCACGTATACCTATTAAGTTAATTTGTGTTGTAAATATGGCGCCAAATCGCCGAGTTGCCCACCGGAAACTCGAGCTGCTGGTGAAGTTTGCGGAAAGACACAAACAACAATTTTTTCAAACAAAACAAACAACAAAAAACAATCAACAAATTTAACGATGAGAAACAATGTTTTCGTAATCAAAGTTTATGAAAAACTTAGTTTTCGGCGCTCTTGAAACAGCGTCTGAGTTGTTACAATTGCAACGGGACCGCTTGCGGATTCGAGCTGCCACTTTCATTGCAACAAAGATATGTGATCGCATTTTCATACGAATAAATTTTATCGATATGTCAAATTCCGGTTGCTATTGCAGTGGAACGTTGTTAGTGATTGAAACCGTCAAATCGAAGATACGTTATCGCAAAAGTGACAATTTCAACCATTTTGCTTGCAACTGCGCGAGAATTGTCGGCAACAGAGTTACAAAATCAGCTTGCTGGTGGTATGGCGGCCAAATGCCCAATGTCAAATGCCCGGCTAGTCTAATAATAAAAAAAATAAACATCCGTCCCTATGTTGTCGTTGGCAGAATGATCCTTACTATTACTTAGTATAGATATTCTGTGCTATTAATCTATGGAAATTTGTAACTGCACCGATGTCCACATTTTATGATTGTCCGGTGAATTTACTTGCGGTGAACCGCATTACGGAATAGTTGCTCTGTACACTGCAGGTGTAGTCTTTTAGCAACATTATTGTCCATTATTTATCCTAGCTCAGGCAAAAAAATATGTTTTATTTTTACCTTTTACGTGTTTTTTACATCTAAAATTGAAATGTATTTCACAAGATTTAATAAACTTTTTTATTATGATTATATTATTATTGTGAAACTGTATGTAAACATGGGAGCTCGACGTGAAATTTTAACATAAAAGCTGCTGCTCAATCTATTCTAGAACTGCTGAACCGACCCCCATGTATAGGAGGGTAATGTAACTATATTTATTTATTTAAAACTTCTTGCAGATTACAGTACTATAGGTACCTACTTACATACATTTTTCAAAAATAGTAACAACGCACTAACTGGGTAAAAATGCATCAGAAATCCTTAGCAATCAACATTTACAGCTAAATATTTCAATCAGGGGATAAACCGTTCTGTTTTCGACCCTCACCTTTCCATCCATCACCTCGCCGGTACACGCTAAAGACAACACGAAGTAAAACAAACATTGTCGGACTGAGATGAGTAGCGCTCAGTGCCATAGCCAAACACGGTAACTCCATTAACACAAGATCAGTCAGCAAACAACAGAGATAGAAGCAAAGTCTGTTAACATGTTTTCTATTTATTTAACGTGTGCTTTCGCTCACCGCTTGCTTCGGTTGAGCTTGGAAACAATTCTCAATAACAATCATCATATCAGCCGAAAGACGCCCACTGCTGGGCACAGGCCTCCCCCAGAGATCTCCACAAATGCCTGTCCTGTGCCTTCCGTCCAGCTGGTACCTGCGATCTTTACCAGGTTGTCGGTCCACCCTGTGGGAGGCCTACCCACGCTGCGTCTTCTGATACGTGTTCGCCACTCGAGAACTTTACTGCCCCATCGGCCATCTGTTCTTCGAGCTATGTGCCCTGCCCACTGCCACTCTGGCCTGGCAATCCTAAGAGCTACCTCGGTGACCTTGGTTCGCTTGCGGATCTCCTCATTTTTTAAAGAATGGGCTTTAACTTTTATAGGGTTTCGTTCTGGTAGGGTAAAAAAGGAACCCTAGAAGATACTGTCCTTTGGCAATGGTCGTGCGAGGGGCGGTTTAGTGGTCTCGTATTGGTCGGGCGACGTCCGTCGTACGACCGTGGTCGCACGACCATTGCCCATTAGGACATCGCCTTATACGTGTTCTGGCAGACCTTCTGTCTAGGCTGGGCTTTAGAATAGATTAGTCTAGGTAGGGTTTTAGGGTGGGCTTTTGTTCCGACAGTGACGCTGGGTTAGGCTTGTGATTACGTGGGTTGAGTCGTTAATTATGGGCTTTACTTGGACTAGGGAGCTAGCGCCTTGGTAAGATTCATCTTCTTTGCTCACACTCCATTGGTGTAATTAGACTTTTTCAGCTAGGTAGGATTTGGTCATATGGGATGTCGGAACTTGTAGAGTCTGCATATGTATAGCGCTGGGTTAATTTAAGGAAATGATTAGAATTTTAAATATGTTAGCTTTGGTCTTTCTCTTTGGTTTGTCTATCTAAATTATTTATTCAGGATATAGTGATCAAAAAGTAAACAAGTACTATAATAGGACCACGACAGGTCCGAATCGCTTATTGGAAAATTAAATAAAAATCTCTGTATGGCAAGTTTTTAAACGTCATAGAACGTCATTCATAAAAGTCATAAGTCATATAACCCGATGAATCATTGCATATGGTTTCTTCCTAATGTGAATATTTACCATTTTACAACCATCTAACTTTTTTGTTTGTAGAAAGTGACCACCTGCAAATTTTCTATGCAAAAAATTATTTGGACATTATCGTAACTCATTAACACATCACATTATTCACACCACCATACATTATCACATTATTGTATTCAAGTATTTTTGTAAATAATTTTGCAAAAAGCTACCATTCTACTGGTCGTTTTCTGCAAAATTGCACTTGCACGCAAATCGATTTTAAGAAATGCCCGTTTTCTGTATTGTAACCACACGAGGCACGTGGTGCAAATTCGTTCCAATTTTGATATCGAGATACCAGTTGCCAGACTGGTAGTGACATCTAGAAAAAAGCATACCAAACTCTATCATGAGATGAGATTCTGTCTGTTGCCGTGTATAGTGTGTCTCTTACCTTAACGCCTAGCTAGAGGTTGCTAGTAGGGAATGATAGATGGCGTTACGAGACAGTAACACTCAAAGCTTTATTTCCGTTAGGTATACAGTCTCTGTGGTAATACTAAAATAAGATTGTTGTTTTATACATATAAAACACTTTGATAAAGAAACTATGTTTATTCTATAAGTGACCAAGGTAAATTCGATTTGGTAAATATTTACACCATTTTGTGGAGATCAAATTTCGAAGGGATCGTCACCAATGTGCTCCGACCGGCGACCGCGACGCTCCGCTCCGACAGGTGGATTGCAACGATGCGGATAAGACGGGGCAGAAACTTTTGGACGTTAGTATTGTTAGCAACAAAACAACTGGATTAATTTACTCGTTTATTGATATGATACAATGCTTTGCACATCACAAACTATTCGGTCACAGTGAATATCTCTCTCCGGAGGTCTGACGTACCCACGTACCAGGTAATCGTAAGGATCAAACTTGTTTTGCTTAAGCAATTGATTGTGGTGCTTCGGAAGATATCTAATAAACAGGAAAGCAACAGTATGCAAAATAGATTCGACGACTATATGATTTTCGAGATAGTGTGGCCAACACTGGCGGTGACGGGCGTTCGGAAACGCCACAAACTCATTTATAAACACTAGCCGGTAAGTAAGGTCTCCAGTGCTCCATGGGGTGGGGATTTGGGGAACAGTGGTTTTATCACTGGAGGGGCATTTGTTTTTGTGCTGCCAGAGCAACGTGCTATAGAGGTGGGCAACGCATTGGCGATGCCCCTGGTGTTGCTAATGTCTATAGGCAGCGGTGACCACTTTTCAGCAGGTGGCCCGCTTGCCTGTTTGCTTAGAATCCTCCGAGGAGCAGAAACTCATTTACCTACAAGTTGCACGATCGAGAGTCAGAGTGGTGAAGGACATCTTTAAATGCCGCAGTGTAAATGAACCTCATGGTAACTTATTATGGTATTTACCGCGTGGTAAAAGAGAGATGGCGCTCTTCTTTCCACCGTGTTGTGTGTGCTGTTATTTTCCATTATTTGTTTATGTAGAAATTTATGGCGGACGACACAACAGATTTTTTTTTGTCATGCGGCAAACAGGCTTTCGATTAGGGTCACCTAATGGAAAGTGGTCACCACTGCCTATAGACATTAGCAACACCGAGAGTATCGCCAGTGCGTTGCACACCTCTATAACACGTTACTCTGGCAGCAAAAAGGCAAATATCCCTCCACTGCCAAAGACGGTTCCCCAAATTCCCACCCCATGGAGCACTGGAGACCTTACTAACTGACAGAAACACAATACTATTTAATAGAGTATTGTTTAGCTGCGGTATTCAGTACGGTAGACTACTTATTTCTTAAAAGAAATCTAAATCTTGTGAAATCTATATTTATCTTCGAAGTTTCACATATATAGATGTTTTTAAAAATCCTTAGAGTTCAAAATGAAATACAACAAAAAATATCATTGGAACTAGCTTTTTTGTTAGCTAACTGTAGGGGTCAGCTGAAAATCAGCGCTGTGGTCTCGCTACCTACAGCATATGCTGAGCTGAGCCCTAGTTTGGCATGACACTATCCAATTCAATTCAATTCAAAATTTCTTTATTGATTAGGACAATAAATATCTCTTTCAATCGTCAAAAAGGAGGGGGATAGGAAAGTAGGAAGGAAACACACAGTGACACGCTGACCGCCCTATGACCGTAGATAAACGTATCCCTCGCCAACCGAACCGTGCTCGACAATGCCAGGCAGAGCCGGAACGCTATATTATATTATATAGGTATATCTAGTATAATTAAGAAAAAAACACCTAAAACTACAGCAAGAGTAAGCCAGTCCACCAAGGCAGCACCCGTTCACGAGTATAACGCAGGGCCCAGCCATCGTCCAATTCAACCATATTTGAGGGAAAAGAGCGACCCGGCCCCCACGCCACCGCCAGACAGACTTTTAAGTGAGCGTGCATCACACATGCTGTATGTGGTAGGTAGTCGCTACCACCCTACTCTATCCTATCCCTTCCCTATCGCTACCTTACCCCTACCCTATCCTACCATTGCCTTAACCCTACCCTACCACTACCTTACCCCTACCCTACCACTATCTTACCCCGACCCTACCACTATCTTACCCCTACCCAACCCTATACTACCTTACCTCTATCTTACTCCAACCCTACCCTACCCTACCCCTACTCTAACTACTACCCTACCCCTACCCTAGCGCAGACAGGAGACACCATGTGTGGGAGAGGAAGGAAAATTAACGCCGCTTCCAAGGTGGTTCTCCGTGGGGAAAAAAAACTACAATATTTAACCTAATTTTATGTTAGTAAGAAATATTTTGTCAACTTATATTGTAGAAATTGCCAAATAAATATTATGTCTATGTCTGTTAGAATGATACTGAAATGCCATTTATGTTCAACATGACTGGTGCGTAGATGGCCCAATCTGGATGGCCAATTTTTACCCACTTTTCGCAGCAAACGGCCGTATTTCGCTAATAACTCACAGAATGTTGTCTCTGGTTTATCGGCGTTGACATATTATCCCCAAAGAA
Organism: Blastobasis lacticolella; assembly: GCA_905147135.1. NCBI lineage: Eukaryota > Metazoa > Arthropoda > Insecta > Lepidoptera > Blastobasidae > Blastobasis > Blastobasis lacticolella. The sequence goes on along the minus strand of LR990053.1, from coordinate 15,658,398 downwards.
AAAACTCGAATGGAGTTGAATCACACGATCTCGGTGGCCCACGGGAAATTATTCTTTGATGTAAATTTTATCCTTTTTATAATTTTTTGTTCAGCGAGGACGCCCACTTTGCTTTAATGATTTTGACTTTCGATAGAATAACCACGAGGCGGCCGCGTGCCTGAAATGATATTCAAACTTAAATGGCATTTGATTAGCTTTCCAATAAAGCTAACGGTTTTAAAATAAATAAATAATTCATTTATTATAACTAGAAACGTCACAACTTCACAAGTCACAACACAACATAAATAAATAAAAATAAAATTACTACAAATTGTTGCCATACACGTCGACAGTGTCGACCAAAAGTGTCGACTTGGCATTGCCATGCTGTGTGTTGTACGATATATTACTTAAATATTTCCTTAACTACCGTACAATATGTAATAATAAATAATAAAAACCTTACTTAACCTAACTAATATTAAAGGTAAAAGCTAGCTTTATTGGAAAGGTAAACAAATACCAGGGGAGGAACCGAAGAACTTTTCGGTGCCTCTCCTGGTATTACTGATGGTGACCACTTTCTAAGTCAAAATTATCATCCTAAATTAGACTGAGCATAGTAACTTACTGACTATTTAGGTCGGATGTACTATACTGTCCAGTTAGTCTGGTAGGACTAGGTATATTTCCCTGTGCGACATTCGATCAGACGAATCAACTGATGGAAAACGGCTACCGTCATTAGCAACCTAAGGGAACCTAACCTTACAGGTTCTTACAGACATGTCTTTTCAGATCTCCAAGATATACAGCCAAGGAATTTCGCATTCACTGCTGTGATATGATCACGCTCTCGTGAACCAGTAGATTGTACTCGCACTTAGCATACTATACATTACCATTACCATGACCTAGCAGGACCTAGACAGCATGTCAATAACTTGTCCTTAACAGGTAAAATTAGGACTAACACTAACCTGCTAAACAGGTTTAGCTACCATCTTAGGTAACCTGTACTCAATATTAAAATGCTACAAGATATAAAATTAAGCGTTTGATCTAACCTGCATAGGTTGTCATAATCCGTATTTTTTCTGATAGAATGTATCTATCTATAAAAATAAAAGTCAAAGATATCAAATACTATCTACCTACTAAACATACTATTATGATGACTCTTTGAATGTTCAATGTACTGATGAAAGCTCATTTTGCATTAAAATAGCATTTTTTCTATTTGATGTGCTGAACTTAGTAAATTTCAAACAAAGTTACGTTTTTTTTAATGTTATACAGCTGACAAACAGGCAATAGGGCCACCTGATAGAAAGTGGTCACCGCCGTCTATGGACATTAGCAACACCAGGGAAGTTACCAATGCGTTGCTTATATTTATATGTAATTGAATGATGAATTTGATATTGTAATAATGAATGAATTATATAATATAATTCAATTTATAAGTCATCATCACAGCCCATAACAGTTTACTGCAGGACTTTGGGCCTCTCCCACAAAAGGGGAGGTTATTGCCATAATCTCCACGCTTGGCAGGCGGGTTGGAGATCGCAGTGTTGCAAACATAACAATGAAAAACGCTGCTGCCCATTTTCCAGTTTACGGAGACTCTAGATCTTTTGCCTCTAAATGTTAGTCGCCTTGTACGACACCTACGAGTGTAAGGGGTTGGTGCTATTCTACTCTACCGGACACAAAACGGCACACGAGGCGTCAGGATCCGCCTTACCAATAGCTCTTTACCTATACCTACATAAACTCTCGCTCGCATTTATGTATAGGTAATGAGCAGTTTTCCAATAGGTATCTAAAGCATTCCTAACCACTCCCTAGATGGCGCCCCGACAATTTTGGTAATTGATAATCGCTTGAAATAGGTTCTTAGCAAAGAGGATATAAAAACTGGGTACGTTGTATTGGATAATATTATATTTAAAATAGGTTTCAACCATTTTAGAGGTCGTAATAAATTATAACAAACAAAACAAACATCATTTTGAATGAGTTAATTCGTTTCATGGACACTAGGATCAAGAATGGACGCAATACAAATATCTATCATATTTGTATTGCGTCCATTCTTTTTGTATTAAAATACATTTTGTTAAACCTTTTGGTAAAATATTACCAAAATTGTAGGAGCGCCATCTATTGATGCTTTTTGAAACCAATTGACAATACCTACTGGAAAACTCCTCATTAATTGAAAAAGTATACTGAATTTTTAAAATTTATTTCAATTAATCCTGCGACAACTGAAAAGGGTCAAATTGACCAAGCGTGTTAGACTGGGATTAGAACAAGAATAGAAAAAGGCGATGGTGAGCGAGTTAGGGCGAAGATTGAGAGAGAAATCGGGGGAGTCGCGCTAGGCTCGTGCCTGGTGCAAAGGTTAGCCATAGCCATTCAATGTAGCAATGCCGAGAGCGCGATGTGCACCTTTGCCCCAGGTACTGTCAGAGACGGGCCATTTATCGACTGATATTTGTGTATAATTTTTTTAGTTTAGCTTTAAGTTAGATAACGCGTGGGTGATGCCCCTGGTATTGCAAACGTCCATAGGCTGCGGTGACTGCTTACCATCAGGCAGGCCGCAAGCTTGTTTGCCACCTTAGTGGTATAAAAAACAAAAAAAGTTAGTAGCGTAGTTATTAGCGAATACCTGTATATTTTGTAATAAATTTTTGCTTTGTGTAAAAAAAATGAATAGGATAGGTCGTTACTAAATAGTTATAAATTTGAAACTATTAAAGCAACGTTGCTGTTCTTCGTAATAACGAGTTTGTCTAACTGGTTTTTACGCAGACTCAAGCAGTGAGCAGCATTATCTCAAAACTGAAAGGAGTCATCTTGATATACGTCCATGTAACCATTTTTTATATCTAATTTATATTCAGCCGATGTTATTACCATATATATTTTATTAGATACAACATTGAAAATCAGGCTTTCGCCGCGAGTCACGAGTCCTTTTTTGGGATGTATCTCGTACAGTTTCGTTTTGGGCATAAAATTAGTTTAATTTTATTTTCTTCCTAGTTTTCTGTTGCGAAAGTAACTTTCGAAGCTATTGTTTACGGAAATGCATAAAAAAGCCGGATAAGTTTTGAAGTTTTTACGGACTTGGCAACGCGTGGGTGATTCCCCTAGTATTGCAAACGTCCATAGGCTGCGGTGACTGCTTACCATCAGGCAGGCCGCAAGCTTGTTTGCCACCTTAGTGGTATAAAAACGAAAAAAGTTAGAAGCGTAGTTATTAGCGAATACCTATAATTAGCTTGACTGTGTCTACTCATTTTATTTAATTTGTTTTATAAGCTGTTGGTTCTCCAACAAATAAATAAAATAAAAATAATTACAAATGCATCAATACAAAACTGTGAGCGCGTTGAACCAATCACGATGTAAACAATGTTCCGTAGAAGCGCATGATAAGACACGCACCGCACGCTGCAACTGCAGTTAACTGATAACACTTTGCCTACTTACTCAAAATACAGTACTCGTAGCTACTTGCTGTATTTTGGGTTCAACTCGATTCATCCGTTCCTGATTGGCACGATAAGTTTAATAACGATGGAATAAGACTATCTACAGACAACGCTTAAATACATTGCCAATAATTAAATGTATTAAAATGGAAAAAACACTACACAAGAATTGCTAACATTGTATTCTAGTCTTAAATAAAATAACAACAAAAACTTTAAGACTACATCATTCGTACAGTTTTTTGACACCGTACACCTTCACCAAATTGAATTGAATATAGTGTTTTATTTCAATCTAGATAAGTAAGTAACAATAACAAGATAAATAAAAAACAATAACAATACGTAACAATAACAAGACAGTTATGTAAGTAGTCTCATAAAGTATTTCTATAGCCGGCCTCCTAAAATCGCCTCTATCGTCTATCAGTGGCTTTTCGAACCATATCAATGGTAAGCGGTGAATGGTAAATGGTAACAGAAGCACGGCTGAGGTAAATGGCAGTCGGTACTAGGCTAACAGAGTCGCTTGGAGGCACCCAGCTAGAGTCAAGGGCCAGGCCTCGAACAGAGCCGACCGGTTAAGGTTGATTACGTAATGGCAGGTCGCTCCCATTGCGGCGTTCAGTCGTTCCGTGACCGTAGATTGAACGATTAATATTTTTTTCTCTTTGTGGTTGGCGCGGAGGCTAATGATTGAGAATCTGTGGTGTATATATTTTTTATTGCTGGCTAGGTTAATATTATGGTGAGGTTTTTAATGTTATTACACACACTGGTACTTATTGTGTTGACAAGAAATATGTAAAATAATCATTTTGGCCTTAATGACAAGGTTTTGCTTGCGTGAAGGACCGGGGTCCGGCTTGACCGTGATCTAGAATTAAGCAGTTCAAGTAATTACAGTGAAGCGACTGCTATAAGACCTCCGTGACGCTATTACCAGGGGAAACTAACTCATGGTTACAAATTGAGTCACCTAAATGTGCAGGATTCATCACGATATTTTCAAAACCCTACCCGTAAGAGCATACTTTAGTGTTCAACTAATGTACGTAACTCAGAAAAGGAGTCATTGGTATATGGCGGCACTGGGACTCGAACCCGGAACCTCTCGATTACGAGTCGATTCCTTTAACCACTAGGCCACCGACGCGGTAGACTAACATGGGAAAATGCTTAGCGGTAAAATGATAGCGTTTTCTGATTTCCACATGACAAATTCTTTGTCTTGTAGGGTTGTCAGCGGCAGAATGCACGGACCCCCCTACCATATGTATACTTAATTCATGGCGTCGGATCATTTTACTCTGCAGCTGACTGTATCTACTCACGTCTAGTAAGTAATATCAATGTCCATGTGTCATAGTTGGGTGAAGGCGTCGGAAATCTTTTTTCGAATTCAGATTGCATGCGAAACAGTGTTAACGTGTTTCATTTTCCATTATATTTCATTAATACAGTGGCAATTAACATACTTACAACCAATTAATTATAATTAAGTAACAAGATTTTTGGTGTGAAAATAATTTGCGACATATTTCATTGTTTTTCATATTTGTTTACAAGAGGTAAGTGAGCAAGTGCGGGCTTTATTGTTGTGAACTAGTGTTCTAAAAACCTCGAGTCCGGGAGTATGAAGTTATAAACTCCAGTCAATTTTGCAGAACCCAGTGACCTAAACACTCACGAGTCTAAAGCGGAGTCGAGCCCGAGTCATCAGACCTAGTATTCAATTGTTAGAGAAAATTAATGATCCACAGAAAAAAACAATTACTTGTAAGGTTAGAGGTAATTTAATTAGTAGGTATCTTATCTTGATGTTCCACTTGCTAAGATGCTGCGATAAGCCCCTTAAGAACTTTTCATTCGTTTCCATCTACATATTTCGTTAATACTCTAATATTCATTCTCTAGACGACCTTAATTCACACGCAAGAAATGACTCAATGGTAGAGCAAATGATAACTTTATGAATACGTTATTGTTAGCCGGATGAAATCCAAGTCACCGCAAACATGCATCAAATGACTTTACCGCAAATATAAAATTTCTAATGGCGAAACATGGAACTAAAAATAGTATGTATACAAACAACACTCTTTCGACAAACGCAGCGCCTTCGGCGAACAAATGAGTGCTTGTAAATAAATAAATGACTACCTACGTAATTACTGCAAGTTACAATGTGTAACAGAATAATAGCTGTGAACAGACATAATGTGGCAGTGTGAAGCTGTTATTCTATTATATGGCACTTGTCATTTACGCGACATCTGTGTACTTCAAAGCAAAGTCATTTAATTTTAGTTCATTACTTTACATTCACAGTTATTAGCATCTACATAATTTGCGATTATCCCGTGTACTTGGGGAATTCCATAATTTAACGTTTTCCCAATTCATGAATTTTTTTCATCTATATTTTTCTCTTTATATTCTAGCAATCTTTTTTCCTTCACATACGCCTAAGCATAGAACAAGACATGGACCTGGACCTGATCTCAGTCTATGTCCAGGTCCTGAATTTAGTCCAGGACCAAGACCAGGACGTGTATCAGGATCAGATCCAGGATTAGGAACAAGACTAAAACCAGGTCCAGGTCCTTGTACCGCTTCTAGTAGTCTCAAATGGGGAAATAGGGAAAGGAAGTATTATGAAAAGAACAAAAACGTATGGTAAACATCATGAAAGGAAAAACACGAATGAAAATTATGCTACTGAAATAAAAATGTGTGTCAAAATCAGGAATGGGGAAAATGAGAATAAAATTACGCTACAGGCAAATTTAATTTTCAGTAAACGTACTATACCATTCCTAACATCTTTAAAATGTTCGTGAATGAATACCGTCTAAAATGGAAATATATTAATTCGAAAAGTTCACAAAAGGTAATATGAGTCTCTCTCCTTTCAGGTAGTGTATCCACGTTACATTTAAGATATTTATTTTTTTATGTTATATGGCAGACAAGCAGGCAAGCAGACCACCTGATGGGAAGTGGTCACCGCCATTGAAATAGTTACATATGACGTGACCATGATTTATCTTTTAAATTTCTAATAGGTAAAAATGACAAAGTAAAAGTTGCCCCTGTTTCTTACCGCGATCTCACATAACGACACTGTAATAGCCCATTCTCTTCAACTTCAACGGCCTTTCTCTCACGAGATACGCTCGTTTAAAAAATTGACGAAACAAAACTCGCGCCGTACGAGAGGGCACTGTTATGACTGGGCCCATAGGTTGCTACAGTTGTGTTCATTTTTATACGTCATTCATGTGGTGATCAAAGTGGTGGGTGCACGCCGGAATGAAGTGACAGTGTTCGTGATACGTGTTATTTTTTTTGTTTTTGTTGTCATTTTTTTCGGTGAGTTTATTTGCACTTTACCTATTCTTTTGCTGGACTTCAATATCGCTTTTATGTCGTAATCATTATCATTTATTTTCCCACACACGACTTTTTCCACATTTTCCAAAATTTTTCAACAATAGACCTTGAATACTAGGGTCTATATTTGAACTTGAAGACTCAATTTTGAGTATATGTGTCATTTATTCGATAATCGTTCTACACTATTTAACAGATTTTGTTATGGTTTTCCCTAATGGATAGAGCGCGTTACTAAAAAGGTAGGTAGGCATTACAATTCTTCTAACGGAATCCGGGCAGTTGTTAAAATACTTACCTAAATAAGATTTTCGAACTGATTAGATTTCTAAATATTTTATTGTAGTGAAGTGACTATTGTTTTTCACACAACGTGTCACTTCCTGGTAATCTAACTCAAGGTAAATTGTTAAGACATTCTAAAGCGATAAAAACACGTGTCTTCGCCATGATTAGCAAATTATACCTATCGTAGGTTAAGTGGTTGCTCCATGGTCGAATGTATCTGAAACCCAAGATTTTTTTTATGTAATACGGCAAACAAACATTCATGCGGACCACCTGGTGGAAAGTGGTCACCGCCGCCTATAGACATCAGCAACACCAGGGGTGCTACCAATGCGTTGCCCGCCACTAAGGATACCTCTAATATATTTATTTAATTAACAATTTATTGTACACAAGAAAATTAAAGAGATATAGTTCTTGAAGGACCCCATGTCATAGTCCAAAGGAAACACAAAATGCAGGGATTAAATGAAATAATATCCAGGTTGGTTTAGTCGCGTAAGCCCCAGGGATACGTGGGTAATAGGTGCCTAAACTTGCCTGTATCAAGAAAGAGGTCCCGCAGGAGACCAAAGAAGCGATGTCTGAAGCAACGGCTTACGACGTGAGGATTCCGAAAATCGGGCAATGTGGTGGAAAAGCGGACCCTGGCAGAAGCCGGGTTCGACCCCTCGGATGATGACGATGAATATCCGAGTATAATAGGTCGAAATACTGCAGCTGTAATCAACAAGCCACCAGTCTTATTTAGGATTAGATCCGAACGATACTTACGCATATATTTGCTATTACAGGCGAGAGCCATATTCACCATCATCATCATCATCGGTTAGCATTCAACTAATGTATATAACTCAGAACCGAGTCATAGTTACATGACCGCAGTGGGATTCGAACCCTGTACCACTCCCTTACGTGTCGAATACCTTAAGGCCTTGCCACATACAAAGCTCGGCGCGAGCGCGGCGTGAGCGCGGTGCGATATTTGCTAGGCAACCATCGCGCGGCGCGATGGTTGCCTAGCAAATAACGCGCCGCGCTCGCGCCGAGCTTTGTATGTGGCAAGGCCTTTAACCTCTAGGCCACCGGGGCCCCTAAAAAGTATTTATACTGATACATAGCATTATAATATCTACAACAACAATAATTACTTTGTTATTTAACGGATAACAGATAAGTTATCGAGTTCGTGATTTACTGTTATTACGTTCCATCATTTTAAACAGCTCGAAGATTAATGTCGCACTTTGTACTATTTAGATTACGGTACAAAATCACACATAACTATAATTATGCTATGCTTCTGACCTAAAAGACGATAAAATAATAAAAAAAAACATTATCATCTTGGTGTTCCCTGATCACTATAATCTGGACGCCTTAAAGGCTAGAGTGAATAGGCTGTTCCTAGACAGGCATGCTCCATCTTCGAACGCATCGTCACTTACCAGGTGAGATGGCGGTCAAATGCCTGGATAGTATAAAAAAAAGTAAATATCCCGGTTGTGCGATCGCGCACGAGGGCCCGGGCTCCGCCTTGATCATGATCCAGGACTTGGCCGATCCTCCGACCTCCGTGATTCTAATACCAGAGCAACCTGACCAGATTGGATCATGTTGATTTTAATTTCTGTTACGGGTCTGGGTGTAGTATGTATAATAACTACTAGCGGCCCGCCCCGGCTTCGCACGGGTAGTAAACCTTAACAAATTATACACCTGAACCTTCGTCATGAATCACGTTGTCTAAAACCGCACTATGTAGTCTGTGTGTGAATACCGCATGAAAATCCGTTCAGTAGTTTTTGAGTTTATCGCGTACAGAATGACAGTAAGACACGGCGTGGGACTTCGTTTTATAATATGAAGTAATTATATTATACTTAAGTATGTACTGAGTAGTGTCCCGTTACAAACAGGACACCATATTACGATCACAAAAGTTCCAACCGTCTCCTCAACCATTTTAGAGGGAAGGGGGCGACCCGGCTCCTGACGGCCGTATTTCTTGACATTGACTCCCCTCCCGTACGTACCCCGTGCTGCCTAGATAGCCGAGCGGACTGAGCGGCGAACACGCGACTTTTTTCTAATATTCACATTTTTAAACTCGTGATATCTTTCGAATGGAATGTCTGAATTGAATAATTCAAAAAGTTATATAAAGGTATTGAAGCAGTCGTGAATATGAAGTAATTTATTTTGATTAATACCAAGGTACAAATAAAGAGCGTTTTTTAGCGGCGGCATTTCAATTAAATTTTGAAAATAAAAGAACACTTATTGTGACATAACTATAATAGTTAGACATATAATGTCGGGACACTTTTTGTAGATAATGATGTGTTCTGCAAAGTCGTAGTACATTACTTTGTTCTATCATCTATAGTTTTAGCAGCGCACGCGATGTAAGGAATTTTTTGGGTATTTTTTTACACCTTGGGTTACATTATTGGAGTTTTATTAATGATCCGTAATTTTTTAGAAAATATAATATAGCCTATGTCACCCGCGGATAGTGTAGCTTCCCAACGGTGAAAGAATTTTTGAAATCGGTCCAGTAGTTTCGAAGCCTATTCAATACAAACATACAAACATACAAAAATAGGTACAAATCTTTCCTCTTTATAATATTAGTGTAGATAATCTGTCCAGACAGACTTGTCTTATTTGGTTAAGGAAATTATGTATTTAAATGGATAATGTGCAGTAGTATTCGTTGAAATTCACATTCTATGTGTTTCTTGTATAATTCTCGACATCTATACACAATATAGGTTTTAAGACTTTCGTGGTTATTTACTACACTTTCACTACACATATTATCGGGGTTGGGACTTCACACAGTGGCACCAGTCAACTCGTGACCATGACGCATGCAACTGCGTCGAAATATCGAGGTAAAACAATACTAACCGTGGTAACAAACCCGATCTATACACAATATACGTAGCGTGATTGATACGGCAAGTCGTGATATTGGGCATTGTTTGTTCACCAAATAAGACAAGTCAGTTTAAACAGATCATATGAACTTATTAAAAAAAAGCATATGTTCATGAGTTATCAAATTTGACCCGCCACTAGTCGACACGCAAAGAAGAAGAAGTTGAGTTATCTAAAACACACGTTGCTTACTTTGGGGCTAGATGGCGCTGTGTAAATTTGTCCAAGAATGTTTTTTTTTTTTTTCATAAATTTATGTGCTCTACTTGTTCCCGTTCTCTGCGATTTTCTTTTTCTATTTAAAGGTACTTTTCATATCATTCTACGTTTCGTTTTTTAATACCACTAAGGTGTCAAACAAGCTTACGGCTTGCCTGATAGTAAGCAGTCGCTAATTTATTTTTAGGTGAAAGTGATATTGACAGAAACCTGTAGAACGCTCCGTTTCCACTCGCAACAGATTATATTATTTAGGTAGGTATTTATTTTAATTTTAGAACTTAAAATGGATCCTTTACAATTTGTTGAAATAGCAACACTGACATATTTATGATATAGGCGCGTTTTCTACGCGGTGACTAGGCGGACGTGATGCGTACGCGATTTGTAAGCGGGGATGTAATAACAGGCCATTAAAGTTAACAATATTGTTTTGTAAACAAATTGTTACACTAAAAATACATAATATCCATAAAATGACATCAATATTATAAGTGTTAAGGTAATTCACACATATAAATGATAGAGGTATTTAAAAGTCAAGACAATTTTTTTCAGTTACCTTATTAACATTTACCTCAGTTACTTCATAAGGCCCTGTGTGTCATTATGCATAGGCAATAAGTAAAAACTAAATGTGATTTTTTGTGCGTGCTTGTACAAAAAGCAGGTCTATGAACGTTGTATCGGTAATGATAATTTAACAAATATCGAAGTGAATATAATAGAAAAATGTGTGTGTGAACGAGTCATCATCATCATCTTGGCGTTAATGACCCGGTTGTGCTCTCGCGCAAGAGCCTAGGATAACAGTTTTTTTGTGGAAGGGGGTTGCAGAAGAACCTGACCAGATTGGATCATGGTTACATATCCAGTCGGCTGAATGTGCAGGTTTCATCACGATGTTTTCGCTCACCGTAAGAGCATCGGTTAGTATTCAACTAATGTACATGACTCAGAAAACAGTCATTGGTACATAGCCGGAGCAGGATTCGAACCCGGGACTTCTGGCTTACGAGTCGGATACTCTAACCGCTCGGCCACTGACGCTCTATTTTCATACTTATAGATACCATCTACTGTCATATACATCAGGCTGTAGCTTATGCTAAGCTGGGGTCTTTTTGGCATCGCATTGGGCCATGATTAATTGTATTTGTGTGTTTGTACCTTTTTTTTAGTTTAGCATTGAAGTGTCCTAAAATTGTTTTATTTTGTAAACACTTATGGATTCTTGTGATGTCAAAATCAATCATGTTCATGTCTATAACCTGTCTAGACTGACTTCTCTTATTTGGATAATGAAATTATGTATTTAAATAGACAATGAGCAGTCGTATTCGTTGAAATTTACATTATATGTGTTTCTTGTATAATTCAAGACGTCAATACACAATGTACGTAGCGTGATTGATACGACAAGTCGTAATTTTTGCTAATGTTTGTTCACCAAATAAGACAAGTCAGTTTAAACATACAATATGTGTGTGTCTACTGACATGTTGGTTAACTAAAGTTCTTTGTGTATTTTTTTCTCTGAAAACTTATGTCTAAATTAATGCTGGGTTATTTCCAAATTTCTATGTCGCGACCTTTCACAAACAAAAGATTTTCTGCTAAATTACTATAACGTCAGTTGACGTCATTCGCTTATGGCCGTAAACAAGACTTTATAAAGCTAAGATACATGTATTGATAGCCAGTATTTTACTGTAGCGGATTTCAAGGCCAGAAACATAAATTTTTACTACGTTATCAATAACACTGTGTAGACCATGTCACTCCGTAATAAATAATATACTCACTACAATTAATTAATAATACCTAATCTATCTAATGTCCATCCTCAAAGAACTTCAAATCAAGGAAGGGCTTTCGTCAACTGTGTGTCAACTCAAGTTCTTTGGTCACATCTCCAGAAATGTGAACTCCATAGAAAGATTGGTCGTTCAGGGCCAGGTCGAAGGCAGAAGGGCACGGGGCCGATCACCAACTCGGTGGACTGATCTGATAAAGAAAACTACAGAATCCACCATGGTCCACTTTACTCGCAGCGTCCGCAACAGGCAAAAATGGAAGCAAATCGTAGAGAAAGCAATCCTTGGGGAGGTCTGCGACGCAATGGGCATCTCTCCGGGTACCTCGTCTACGCAACCACGACCACTCTGACAAGAGTGTCCGACTAAGAAGAAGAGAATCTATCTATACATAGTACAAAACAAAGTCGCTTTCCGCCGTGTCCCTATGTACGAATATGTATCGATGTTCGCTTAGATATTTTAAACTACGCAACGGATTTTAATGCGGTTTTCAACAATAGATCGAGTTGTACAAGAGGAAGGATTAATAGCAAAAAAAAGATAGAAAGGGTTAAGTAGGTGTACGCGAACAATGTCGCGCCGGGCCCACTTGTATAATATTTTATATTACTATTATTTACTATTACAATGTCACTTAAACTCAATATAGCTGTATGAAATAATATAGATTGTCTGTTTTGAAGTAATTTTCCAAAGAAATAGAACGGATTTCGGTGTACCTTGGTTAACGAGTTACCCAATATATCGACGTAGCTGCATGCTTTATTCTTGTTGCGATAGTTTTATTCAAACATTACTCATGTATAAAATGTTTATCTACACTCATAGCGTAATGTTCCAATTACATATTCGAAAACAGTTGTTTAAGGATACACTTTTTTCACGCCAGTCTATAGAATTTTAAAAAAATACTTTTCGTTACAGCATTTCCCATACTATTTTCATGACATATACAGATACAGCTATCGAAAAATAACTTCTTAATCATTATGCAACACTTTTATTAATTAAATTTTGGTCGGGCGCCGGGACACGGCGAAATGTAGGCTGAATACCTAGATGTCCTTAACAAATTCAAAATTTAAATTTTGCTGTTTATATATTTCCCGCTAAACAGATTTTTTTTGTAATTGTTGTAATTTGTGTTTGTGAATGTTTTTTCTTATTTGAAGCAAACAAATAGATAAATGTGAAAGTAGTAAAGTGCATTTCCCGCCGCTTGATATCCTCGACGCGTAAATACAACAGAACTGACTCGCAGCTTACTTCCAGCAAAGTTAAGAAAATTATAGGTACGATATTTTAACACAAAAAATATGAATGTAGATAAAGTAGTGTATGCAACTGCATATAATTAGGTATTAAAACACTCGTGTCAAACTATTATCATACTTGGCTACGCCTCGTAGGATAAACAGACACACATGTTTTAATACCCCCATCTATATGACTGTTCCATAAACTACATTTTTTTTGGAATTTTCCAGTTGTATGCATGGATTACCAATAAACGTTTTTCTACTCTAATCTAGCGATATCCTGTTACAATCTTTTTTTAACGGTCTGTGTAAATATTGTGTATCTAACTAGCCATTTCTCAATACAATGTTTATGCTTAAAATAAACACGAGGTTGGTAACTTATTTTATTAGCGGGTAATTAACAAGTTGCTTGTAATTTTTATACCTATTGTCAGCCATTGGCCTGATCTGCACCGGTGCGAGAACGGTAATACCTTTGTTAAATTTAGTATGATAATTTGGACAGCTCACAGTAGGGACGGGATAGTGTAAAATCGTAAATGAATCTATTCGATTATCGATTAGCATTCCCATAGAACTTGGAATCGATAGTTGCATGGTAATTTTTTTTATACCACCAATGCTGTATGTATCACACAAATCAAACTATTTTTTTTCTTTTGAATTAATGATTTAATACGACGTAAATTACGACGGTAATTGAATTGGATTATTTTAATTTTATTGTTTATTATTTGACATTTCTTGTACACGACATTTTAATTCTTTTATTTTTTTATATTTATTGTCATTGTTTTATTATTGGACTTGTTTAATTGTAATTTTAATTAATTGAATTTCTGTTATTTTATTTTTCGTACATGCTACATTCATGTGCCAACCGGCGCAACATAGAGGAATTTGAATAATTTAATAACAGCTGTATATATTACCTATGATGATGAATAAAAGAAATTGAAATTGAAATTAAAAATCACTCACTCACCCACTCTCACACACAACGACGATTTAGACACTGCGTATTTAAATTCGGACCAATAGGAGACCTGAAAATCTCCCGTCGTACGACCATGGTCGGATGACCGTTGCCAATTAGGACACCGCTTCCACTCGGCGATGTCAATCCATCGCATCTTATGCCTCAAACGGAACCTACTTCGCTCAAGTTCCCCCGTATTACCGTGGCTTACGCATTGGATACGGAAATATGAATCTATCTATATTAAAATCTGTAACGACCTCCAGAACCTAAACCTGACCTGAACCTCCAGTTCATCCCTCAGCTTCCTACATTACGCAAGGAATGTGCAAAATGGCTGCTGCTGAACTATTCACGGGTTGCTGGATTGAAGGTCTAAACCAATTTGTGCCATTTACATAACTTAATTGTAACTACCTACTTGGTGATTTTTAGTAAGTCTGGCCATGACAGAATACCGGAGTGGGATTCACCTTGACCTATACGCTGAGTCATAGACCATTTTGACTATAAGAAACATTTGTATTAAACATAAATTGTTACAAACATCTGTTAATTTGTAGGCATATAAAGATTTCTATTATTATTATAAGGAAAAAAAAATTAATTGTTTGTTTGTGATCGATAAACAAAAAACTACTTAACCGATTTAAAAGCTTTATTATCACCGATTATCATATTTCCCGAATAAGTTATCCCGAAATTCAATGTGGTACTCACTGGTCCGCAACGAAGTAACCGAATTAAAAAAAAGTTTGGTATATATTATTTGCTTACGTGATGCGTTATAAGTCTAGAATCTAGATCAAAAGTTCACCAAGGCTAAGAAATGGACCAGTTATGTATAAAAAGGGAAATGTCGTTTTGTTTTTAATCTTGGTGTTGTAAGTTTGACGTGTGTATCTGTGGCTTTGTGTATCTGTCTATGGCATCGTAGCTTCCGAATGAATGGACTGATTATCTCTATCTGAAAACCAGTTTAATTGAAGCGTTTTTTAGCTATATTTCGTTAAAATCTGTTAAGTAATTCAGAATATTTTAGAATAAATGCAAAATCGATCGGGGATTGTCCGACTTTTTCTGTTAGACATGTTACATCACGTCGTATTTAGCAACGGCACCTCTTGCCATTTTAACGGTATTCAGTACGGGTTAAGGAGCTGCGTCCACGCATGTTAAACGAGTTCGTAATAGCTGTTACATTGCAGTGTCGCCTTGAACGGCTTTATCAAGGACGAGTTAGTGCCAGCGACAGCGCTCACCCGCGACACTATGCACTTCGAAGTTCTTTTTGTACCACTTCTTCTACAATCAAGTAGCTCCTCCCTACTACGACTAACAGGGCAAAGAGGACAAGAGAGCAGATGCTCTACAGTAACACTACCCTACCCTACCACTACCACTACCAAATGAAAGGGGATGGATTCGCGATTTTTTCACGAAGCCACTTGAAAGAGCAGTGAGAATATGTCATCTAATGGGATCTTAAAGAATAAACTATAACAGTAGTTTATCTACACTCATAGCGTAATGTTCCAATTAAATATTCGAAAACAGTCGTTTAAGGGTACACTTTTTTCACGCCAGTCTATAAAATTTTAAAATAGTAGTTGATGCAACTGTCATATAAAAGGGGGTATTAAGACGTAGCCGAGTATGATAATAGTTTGACACGAGTGTTTTAATACCTAATTATATGCAGTTGCATACACTACTTTATCTACACTCATATTTTTATGTTAAAATATCGTAGGTACCTATAATTTTCTCAACTTTGCTAGAAGTAAGCTGCGAGTCAGTTTTGTATCTACGCGTCGAGGATATCAAGCGGCTGGAAAATCAATTTACCACTTTCACATTTATCTATTTATTTGCTTCAAATAAGAAAAAAACATTCACAAACACAAATTACAACTGTTAGAAAAGATATTCTGATTAGCGGGAAAATAATTACACAGAAATACATATATAGATACAGGAAACTTTAAATTTACAATTTGAATTTTTAATTTGTTAAAGACATCTAGGTATTCAGCCTACATTTCGCCGTGTCCCGGCACCCGACATAAATTTAAAAAATAAAAGTGTTGCATAATGATTAAACAGTTATTTTATGATACAGCTGTAATGAAAATAGTATGGGAAATGCTGTATCGAAAAGTATTTTTTTTTAATTTTAGAGACTGGCGTGAAAAAGTGTACTTTTAAACGACTGTTTTCGAATATTTAATTGGATCGCTATGAGATTACTCGCGGACGGCGAACGTTCGCCTTAACGTTTCACTCTTCCTATGGCGGCCTTTATGATTTTTTAAATTTCATTTCATTTCATTATGATTAACGAAATAGTTTTTAATTACAATTTATATACACTCCTCTACTTTTTTAATCCTAAATTTCTAATAAATGTCCACTGTACACACTCTACATGCAAATATACACATACTCCCTCAGTTATTTCATATCACTAAAACAGTCTATTTACCTCATAGTATCGTGTTCCAATAAAAATAGTTTAACTTTAACAGTAACGAACTTAATAATCTTTCTTATCCATCATTGTTGTTCCTATCTCTCCAAAAATGATGAACCAAATTAAAATTAACTTTGATCTCGATTCTCTCGATTGCTCCAACTCCTGTCAGTGCTCACCTTCAAAATGTGAACAGCTTCGTTCTTTCCAAAATAAGTCACTAAATATTTTACACCTGAATATCCGTTCAGTTAATAAAAATTTTGAATAACTAAGGCTTCTCCTTGCTGATATAAAGGTTACTTGCGACGTATTAGTACTGACAGAGTGTTGGCTTTCAAAATGCCCAAATATTCCACTGCTTGAAGGCTATAAATCGTACAGCACAACAAGCAACCTCAACCAAAATGCAGACGTAATTATTTATGTTAAATCTTCCTTAACATGCGCAGTGAGTGAACTAGTTTTTAATTATTGCCTCACCTGTGTGGTTGATAAGAAACTGGCTATTCTTGCAATTTACAGATCTCCATCATACTCCCGTCGGGAATAATTAGAAAAATTCCTTGAGAGTCCTGCTCAACATTATCCCATCTCTACCTCTATTATCTATAATAGTGTCAATTAAGTTTTGGATATTCACCAGCTTAATACGTTTGAGCTCAAATCGAAATTAAAAGATTGGCTACAGCAACACAATTACGACGAGACGGAAAACTTACTGTCAAACAGCTCTTGACCGTTGTTATAAACATTAATTTACTTACACACACACACGTACATACACACATACACAATCACATACACACACACACACATACATACAATCACACACACCCATACTCCTCCCTAGTCATTATATAGCTTCTACGGCAGAACACTGACATCCAAGATACAGGCTATTTGCCTAGTTTGGATCTCAGAGTTTAAAAATAAATTTGTGCAAATAGTTTTAGCTACCTACACTAAGTGAATCCACTGTAACACTGTTTTTGTACAAATATTTCCTTAATAAATATATTATATTTATTAATATAAAAAATGCTTGGACAAATTCACACAGCGCCATCTAGCCCCAATAGTGCTAGATAACTGATAAATTACTAATAAACTTTTTTCAAATACATACTTATTATTCATTCTACACCCAGACCCGTTACGGAAAACTAAACATTTGAATGTCATTCCTAATATCTTAGGTATGACATTTGAATGTCGTTGATGTCGGCCGGTCGACGTCTTTGGTGAACCTGTTTTATTTTATTTTTTAATTTATTTTATTTAGAACTCCAACAGTTATCCAACTAGAGTAGATACATTAGCATTACTTCATTCAAATATGTGAGCGTATTTATAGACCCTGCGATAACTTTCCGTTCAGTTATTTTTAGACTCTGCCAGCGTTTTTCCGTTACGTAAAGTATATTATTTGCTTTATTACACACACACATGAACTGTCATGTCGTGAGACAAGCATACGTAACGGTAAATGGTATTCGTAGCAGTGATTGGGCGAACAACATATTAGCTGCTATCTGAATAATATTAATAAGTATAGGCGTCAGGGTCAGCAGACCTCGGCGATGTTGTTTTGCGGAGGTTATACCAGAACGACTAGTCGATGTGTAAGTGGCTCTATTGGAGAGGAAAAAAACTTCAATTCAATTTAAAACTTTAATTTTCGAATGCGTAGTTGAGCGCTGCACATGATTCGCCTAGGCGGTTATGTGCGTGGCGCGTATCGGTGCCCGGTGTCTCGCCGGAGTAAGCCCTCGTACGCGCTGATCGGTCTGCATGCGTCGCCCCCTACCTGGATGAGCTCGCTTAACTTCCCTTTGTTTTCCGTTAGATTTTTGACTTTTGAAAAGAGATTAATTAACGTAATCCTAATTCAATAAATACTTTTTCATTTTCATTTTTCATTTTTCATTTTCATGAGCTTAGTTGCAACATTAGTCAGTATTTGGTTTTTTAAATACTGGTGGATCCGGCGCGACTTCGCCTGCACCTACTTTAGCCCTACCTACCCTTTTTTCTTGCTTACAAACCTCTTGGAACACTCTTACTCTTAATTGGAAAACCGCATTACAATCCCTTGCATAGTTTAAAAGATCTAATCGTATATAGATACATTGGGACAGACGGCGGGAAGCGACTTTGTTTTATTATACTCTGTATAGATACTTATTTGAATGCATTATTCTTTAACATAGATCTTCATAGAATACAACACTACGCTTACGCTTGCCTGTTTGTCTGCCGTATAACATAAAAAAACACGTCTTCCTGGGAATTACATTTTTAAATAGATGCAAATATACTTTCTTTTTTAAAATATTTTTATCCATATATCCTTAAGAGTAGAGATTACTGTGATAAAAATACACATCAGCTAGATCGACTTCGTAAAGCGTAGCCTCTGTCGCACGTGTTTGAGTAAATACCCATCTATAGACAAACATTACATGTGGGAGTATTTTAACTGTTTTTTACCTAAGCTTTAGCAGTCCGTCTAGCTTCAAAATAGTTTTTACAAAAATTGTTTATTACCTACTTTATGGCGTGACGTACACACTAGACAAAAATTGAAATGATGAATTTTAATACTGCTACGGGTTTGGGTATTATAATGTATAGGTAATAAGTATGTATTTAAAATATATAAGTAGTTTATCAGTTTTCTAGCATCCATAACACAAGCTTTGCTTACTTTGGAACTAGATGGCGCTGTCTAACTTGTCCAAGCATATTATTTATTTTTAAGAGAGGTAGGGCATAGCGGGGTATCTCGTTCGAATTGGAGCCGCCCGACTGGGGAAGTACCTCCACCTTACAGAATATCGCAGCTAAATATTACTCTTTCAAATAGTATTGTGTTTCTGCCGGTAAGTAAGGTTTCCAGTGCTCCATGGGGTGGGGATTTGGGGAACCGTGGCTTTGGCAGTGGAGTGGCATTTGCCTTTTGCTGCCAGAGCAACGTGTTATAGAAGTAGGCAACGCATTAGCGATACTCTTGGTGTTGCTAATGTCTATAGGCAGTGGTGACCACTTTCCATCAGTGCCTGTTTGCCTAACGTATGACATAAATAAAAAAATATTAGTGGCTCCGGCGCTACTTCGTTTGCATACCTACTTTACACCTACCTACCCTTTTTTCTTGGCCATAACCTTTCTCTTGAATCACTCTATCTATTGTTGAAAGCCGCCTTAAAATCCGTTGCGTAGTTGAAATAATAATAATAAACAAATAAATAATATTTATTTACGATTCGCACAAATGACATTTTCAGTCACATTAAGGTAACGCTTATATGTACAATTACTGATTGTGAAAACGGTAGACACCATCGTAGGCGGACCTACTGACCTCCAAACCAAGTTAAACTTGTAACATGGATGCCACGGCCCCTCCGCAAGTGAGACTTAGTGAGAATGGTTGAATTATAATACATCCTCTGTGCTTGTTCTATTGATACATACCCATATGTTTATTTTATGTTTTTGACGTGCTAAAATAACCATCAAAACTTATAGTTACTTTGATATCTATGAAGTAAAATTACATGTAAATCTTTGTAAGTCGTTTTAAAGATCAATGCCTAAATAGGGATAGACGGTGGGAAGCGACTTTATTTTATACGATATACGGAAGTATTATAATTGCCCCTGCAATTAGAAAAGGTAATGGTAAAATTAGTTATGTATTGGAGATTTGTTCTTAAGTGGTATCACGCAAGCAAAAGTGAAATTTTTTTTTTTCCAAGCCAAATTCTTGGATATTTTGATTCGCGGGTATCAGAGTATTACCACCTTAAGTTCATTTGGATGGCGGATTCTTACTTGGTCAAATAATTTTGTTGAATATAATATACCTACATAGGTAAAGGCACAGATAAACGCGGGAAGATCTCACGCATTCGTTCCAGCAGACGGACCGTGCCAGGGCCGGGTTCCGAACGGAACCAAATGTATATAATTGCCGATCTACAATTTTATATAAACTCCGTCCGAGACGTGGCTTAGCCTAGATCAAAATTTGAACTCTACTTCACTTTTGTTGTTATTTTATATTTTTAACAGTTTATTGCGCACAGGAAATACATAGCGAGTAACAGGCAAGGTAAATAAATAAATGGTACAACAGGCGCTACTTATTTCTAAAAGAAATCTCTTCCAGCAGGCCTTCGGACGTGCGATGTGATCATGAGACGCCGATAGGACGTGCACAATATTACCTATATAAATAGGCATATTTATAACTATATTTTTCTGAGACGTGAGTCAAAGAATTTGGACGTCCGTGACACGGTACGTAAAGATCCATGACATTAAAATAATTATCTTGGCGTTAATGTCCCGGTTGCGCTCTCACGCTAGGGTCCGCCTTGACCGTACGATCCAGGATTTGGCAGATGAGGTAATTACTGTAGAGCGTATGCTAACTGAATGAATGAATGAATGAAAAATTCTTTATTGCTTATACATAAAATAAAACAAAAGCAGAGGAAAAAAAAGAAAAGCAACCGGCGGCCTTATCGCTTGAAGCGATTTCTTCCAGGCAACCTTAGACATCTAGAAACAACCTCCGGTCAATATTTGACCTCCGTGACCCTGTTTACGGGAGAACCTGACCAGCACATTCTGTCGCTTGAACGTACAGGTTTTATCACAATGCTTTCCCTCACCGTATGAGCGGTTGGGCATAGCGGAACATCCCGTTCGTATTCGAGTCGCCCTGGAAAATACCTGCACCTTACAGAGTACCACAGACAAACAATACTATTTTAAATACATCCTAATATAAGAGAGGTAGGGCATAGCGGGGTATCTCGTTCGAATTGGAGCCGCCCGACTGGGGAAGTACCTCCACCTTACAGAATATCGCAGCTAAATAATACTCTTTTAAATAGTATTGTGTTTCTGCCGGTGAGTAAGGTTTCCAGTGCTCCATGGGGTGGGGATTTGGGGAACCGTGGCTTTGGCAGTGGAGTGGCATTTGCTTTTTGCTGCCAGAGCAACGTGTTATAGAGGTGGGCAACGCATTAGCGATACTCTCGGTGTTGCTAATGTCTATAGGCAGTGGTGACCACTTTCCATCAGGTGGCCCGCTTGCCTGTTTGCCTACCGTATGACATAAAAAAAACATCTTGTCCTGAAAATTACAAACCCCGTAAATGAAAGGGCCTCGCCTGTTTGATGCCAGAGCAACGTGTTTACGGGGTCGACAATACGCTAGCGATACCCCTGGTTTCGCTAACGTCCATAGGCTACGCATACTGCTTACCATCTGACAACGCGTACGCTTGTAAGCCACCTTATTAGTTTACGAGTATAAGTTCTGAAATGAAAAATATTTTTAAATAACAAGCTTTTATCGCGCGGTATAGTACTCATGAAGACCATTCCAAAGAGCCCAAACACGATAGGGTTATCTTATTACGTTTAGTAGTTCTAAAGACCATATTCCGCCATCAGCATCAGACCTTGAATATCACCTAAGAATAAAGTGCTCAATAAGACCATTCCAAAGAAGCCAAACACGATTCTGTTATTTTCTTGCGTTCATTAGTTCCTATAACCACCTTCCGACTCCATCACCAGACCAGCTCTATAATAAATATTCGTGGACAAATTCACACAGCGCCATCTAGCCCCAAACTAAGCAAAGCTTGTACTATGGGTGCTAGATAACTGATATACTACTTAAATACTTTTAAGTACATACTGATTTTACATAGAACACCCAAAATTAAAATTCATCATTTCAATTTCTGCCCGGCCGGGAATCGTACCCGAGACCTCTTGCATGGCAGACCGGATGTTGACCATTGAACCACTCAGGTCGTCATATTGAACACAAATGTGTCAAATAAACACTTGATAAACGGTCTGAACGTTATTGTGTGGATATTCGAGTATGTTTTTTTTTTTATGTCATACGGTAGGCAAACAGGCAAGCGGGCCACCTGATGGAAAGTGGTCACCACTACCTATAGACATTAGCAACACCAAGAGTATCGCTAATGCGTTGCCCACCTCTATAACACGTTGCTCTGGCAGCAAAAGGCATATGCCACTCCACTGCCAAAGCCACGGTTCCCCAAATCCCCGCCCCATGGAGCACTGGAAACCTTACTCACCGGCAGAAACACAATACTATTTAAAAGAGTATTATTTAGCTGCGATATTCTGTAAGGTGGAGGTACTTCCCGAGTCGGCCGGCTCCAATTCGAACGGGATACCCCGCTATGCCCTAACTCTCTATGTAGTGTGGTAAACGATTACAAACAAATAAGAAAATCCGTATTTCACTCGATTGTGATGCAATCACCGAAATTAAGCAAGCGTAGCGGTCATTCGGTGGCTTGGACCACCTTTCACGATACGATCACCTCTGCGTGCGTACCTTGTGAAGGTCAAAATAGCCAAATAACATTTATATTGTTCGGCTCGGCGTGTTGAGTCAACTGCAGAGCGAACGGGCTCACTCAGCGAACTGTGCGTATGGAGGTAGTCCATTCGTTTTGCAGCGTACGTAGCACCGGTGGAGGGAGGACGAATCAATGGTCTATGTACAGTACAAGAGCATAATTCATGACCACCTTAAGAACCATATTCCTTTGCACTACGATTAGTTTATGCAACTGTCATATAAAAGGGGGTTTTAAAACATGAGGCGTAGCCGAGTATGATAATAGTTTGACACGAGTGTTTTAATACCTAATTATATGCAGTTGCATACACTACTTTATCTACATTCGTATTTTTATGTTAAAATATCGTACCTATAATTTTCTCAACTTTGCTGGAAGTAAGCTGCGAGTCATTTCTGTTGTATCTACGCGTCGAGGATATCAAGCCGCGGGAAAATTTTCACATTTATCTATTTATTTGCTTCAAACAAGAAAAAACATTCACAAACACAAATTACAACAATTATAAAAATGATTCTGTTTAGCGGGAAAGTAATTACACACAAATATGAACAGGAAAATTTGAATTTTGTATTTTAATTTTGAATTTGTCAAAGACATTTAGGTTTTGTATTTGAATTTGAATTTGTAATACAGCCTACATTTCGCCGTGTCTCGGCGCCCGACAAAAAATTAAAAATAGAAGTGTTGCATAATGATTAAAAAGTTATTTTACGTTACAGCTGTAATGAAATTAGTATGGGAAATGCTGTATCGAAAAGTATTTTTTTTAAATTCTATAGACTGGCGTGAAAAAAGTGTATCCTTAAACAACTGTTTCCGAATATGAAATTGGAACATTACGCTATGAGTGTAGATAAACGGTTTTTATAGCATTCGTAAATTAATTTTTTATTGATTTTATTAGAAATACCTTGAAGGTAAAGGACGAGTCCTTTGGGCGTAAGGGACAGCTAATTTACCCTTCTTTTACCAAACAGATTTTGGCTAAAGCTGCACCATGCCGTGAATGTTACTTTAGCGGTAATGGAAAATTTTCTTGAAGTGATAATGCATTTATGCAGTTGTGCGGTACAGTCAGTTTTAGAATGAACGGATCCTTGAGAGAACTAAAATAGCCATTGCAGTAGCTCAGGGATGTTTAATCAATTAAAAAATCAGGGGTTGATCCCTACTTTTTTTACTGGAGTAACAGACATGACAAATCTTTATTTGGCTCAAAAGTACAAAAAGTCAAATTATCAAAAAAGGAAAGTAGGGCGATATGACGTCTCGGACCAAAGGGACCAGTATCAGCGATGCAGAATAAAGATGAAAAGATATCTGTATATATATATAGGTCTTATAAATTTTTGACTGTCTGTGACATCTTAGCTGCCGAACTGATTATCCTATTTTGACGACGTTTTAATTGAAAACTAGTGTAATCAAGAAAGTCCATATCTTTGTTTCGTTAAAATAGATAGATAGATAATTAGATATACTCTTTATTGCAAACAAAATTACAAGAAAGATAGTTTCAGTAGTTTAATACTAAACCGATTTTTACATGGATTTTGACGGTAATTTTCCCACTTCTGTCGGAAATTATGACTAGTAGGTATTTATGTCAAATTGATAAGTTAAAATGACAAATCCAAATAATTTAGTGTAGCGTGAGATAACAGGGGATCCTGTGTTGTTCCGAAAAAGTTCCTCGAATCTTTCAGTCGCAGAAATCCATTACTTATAGGTGTTTGATGTATGTATCCATTACATTTACTTATGTATGGAGTATAGATTGTTTAATCTCTTACTGGTAGGCAACATCAGTTATCTAGCACATATAGTACAAGCTTATAGTTTCGGGCTAGATGGTGCTGTGTGAATTTATCCACGATTATTTGAATGAATTAATGAATAAAGCTTTATTGCACAATCAAAAGAATACAATGGGTACTTAAAATTAACAGCAGGAGAAGCATCAGGCGGCCTTATCGCTTAAAGCGATTTCTTCCAGGCAACCTTTTTGGGTAGTTAATTGACGAAAGAAGTGCAATGTAAGGAAATAAGCTGAGAGTTAGCCCGTTCAACATAAAGACATATTGGTGTGATTATTTATTATTATTATTATTATTTATCGGGGGTTTTAAAATATAATGTCCCGCCTTGTTTCCGTATGGTCTACATATTTCCCACTTGCTGCGGTCCTGAAATAGGACCCCTGACAAACCTCTCGCTTCTTCCCAGATTCCTTCAGAATTGCTACCTACTAGGTCGTACCTCCTTCTATAATGCTTGCGTTCTTGAATACATATATTTTATGACGTAAGATAATTGGAAAAATCGTATCTTCACGAAAATCCGATCGTTTTAATTGGAAACTAAGAATGAATTTTGTTCATGCGATATATTTTCATGATCATTGCAAAAATCAGAGTTTGTTTAGGAGTATTTAGGATGGACGATTGAAAATTTTAACGCTGATTGGCTTATTTATGAGATAGATTTACTTTTTTCTCAATATTTCTTTAGTCAATCAGATGTTGAGAACAGAACATGGCTCTGACGACGAAGGAATGTAGTCGTTAACCAATTAACGCATTGTGCACAACATTCGTTGCATCCAATCAGCGGTCATGACTTACAAAATGCGAGCCATTTGTGGTCTCACTGCCTACAGTATATGCTGAGCTGATCTATAATTTGGCATGCTACTACAATATTTAACCTTATTTAAGATAGATACACTCGTTACTCACGTACATAAAATTACAAAAAAAATTAAGTATTTTATTGTAGATATTGCCAAATCAACATTATGTTTATGTCTATGTCAATTATCCTAGTATAAGTTAATTTTTGCAAAGATCCTGAATACGGCACGGACGATTACAAAATCCATTCTTAGATTCCCATTTTCCGGTTTTTACCAATCGCCCTATGATTTTATCCAAGATACGATTTTTTTAATGATCCTGTGGCATATAGATACAAGGATAAAGTGTAACCGATATAATTATTGAAGTGACCAACCACAAAGTTGCTTTATAGGCCTCGCAGTGTCAACGCAATGTAAATCTACATTGTTGTTATATCTCGTTGAGAAATCTACCATAACAGCACCGTAATTAATTGATGAAATAGCATTGGTCTAGTAGCGGCGTGCTTCTGACACCGATAACCAAGGTTAAGCATTGCTCGCGATGTCTGGGAACTGGATGGGTGACCGTTTCGTAATTTGAGGCAAGTCGAACTTCAGCATCGCAACGAGCTAGATATGCCTCTTAATGTCGTTGGCGAAGCGAGGTAGGCCAAGGTTTTGCTCTGGGGAAAGACCCTAAGACTGGTTGAACAAATAATAGGGCGCTGTGACGGTATTTTTTGTTTTATTAATTACTAGCTTTTGCCTGCAACTTCGTCTATCTTCAGATTATCTTTTTCCCGAGCGACCATTTTAAATTACCTCCCTAATGTATGAAAGCTTTTACTACGGATAGGTCAAGCTGTAACTCTGGTTTTCCCAACCGAATTAGGTAACACATGGCCTAGTTTTCAAGTTGGTAGCAAACTCAAACTAGCAAACTGTGAAAACCCCATTAATATCCGTTCAACGCCATTTCAATATTTCTTGTAGTTTAGCTGGTCTATTACGGTTCTGCATAAGGTGTTCCAGTTTTCAAAATCAATTATACCCTATTAGCCCAGGCATTAAGCCCCACAACAAAAAAGTTTAATCCAAATCTGTTCAGTAGTTCCGGAGATTACCGTGTACAAACTAAAAATAGACAAATAGATATAGACAGCACTATATTCGGTTCCTCATATGCAGACAATTTTCTTTTAATTCATGTTCTGTTAATGTTTCTTATAGCTCAAAAAAAAATTTGTAGTTTTTTTTATACCACTAAGGTGGCAAACAAGCTTGCGGCCTGCCTGATGGTAAGCAGTCACCGCAGCCTATGGACGTTTGCAATACCAGGGGCATCACCTACGCGTTGCTGACCCCGTAAAAACCTTACAATGTAACGTGTGTGTCGATACACGTTGGTTACAGTTTTATTACATGTATATTATCTATAAGTATATACTCGTAGATGTGTGTAATAAAAATTTAACGGCTTTTTTTTCTTGTCATCAGGTCATCACAATGGACAAGTGCTTCATGGAAATCGCCTATGAGGCTGAACTGGATACGAAAGAGAATCCAGAGCTTCTTGAGCTGGCCAGGGAGCTCTGCAATGAAGACCTGGAGACCAGAGCTGCGGCCATTGCCGACCTTAGAGACATGATATACGGTCGGTATCTCACATCCTTATTCCATTTTTTTTATGTCATACGGTAGGCAAATAGGCAAGCGAGCCACCTGATGGAAAGTGGTCACCACTGCCTATAGACATTAGCAACACCAAGAGTATCGCCAATGCGTTGCCCACCTCTATAACACGTTGCTCTGTCAGCAAAAAGGCAAATGCCCCTCCACTGCCAAAGCCACGGTTCCCCAAATCCCATGGAACACTGGAGACCTTACTCACCGGTAGAAACACAATACTAAAGAGTATTGCTTAGCTGCGGTATTCTGTAAGGTGGAGGTACTTGCCCAGTCGGGCGGCTCCAATTCGAACGGGATACCCCGCTATGCCCTACCTCTCTTAAAATCCTATGTACACATTGTTAGTGCGGTGGAATATAGCTCTCCGGTATGGCTAGACAGAGACCACCTGATAAATATGTCGACGAGATCTCCTCTGTATTTCTCTGGTAGGGACAGATATCAGAAGGTATTTCGTTGTGGTTCATTAACATAAAAGCTTCCCCATGTATTTCAAATAATGTTCTGACAAAATATAAAGACTCAAAATGTATTTCAAGAATGTAAATGGTAAAATTTAATTCGATTTTGTGACACTTAAATTCTTAGGAATCTTGTAGTTTAGTGTAATCCTAAGTTAGGACCTTAGACCTAGGTGCCTAACACACACAAAATAAAGTTTCAGTTTATGCAAGTTTAAGTGCGAGTTACATATTCTTACAATCGGATCTGATAAGATTGCGGAAGTTTCTTACACGTATGGCTTAAAATCGTGAAATGCCACTTTGCACGACGTGAACTACGTGTTACCGCGATCTAGCATTAATATATTATCAATCTGAGATGGGAACCATATACAAGATTGGTTTTCATCTCATAGAGGAGGGCAGTGCATAGTCTAGCATCGTATAGGACGTGACTCAAAGTTAGCTAGTTGTAGGTTAGCTATAATTATGATATAGTAACTTTATGTTCTCAAAAAGCTGAGGTTCGAAGTGGCAAGATTATAAGGATATGTATGAAAAGAGTTGCGGATGAATGAGAGGCTAAGGAGTTCTGTATCAGGACAGAGAAAAGTGTCAGACCATAGTCTCTACCTACCCCACCTGTGGGACACAGGCGTGAGCTTTATGTATGTATGTAAATGAATTTTTAGATTAAATTTGTGTTGTACAAAACTCAATTCCTAGTTCCTCTCGATCTGCCGGTTGCAGCCATCGTAACGTGAATTGACAGCGCAAGGACTTGCAAGTTCTCACAAATAGATATCATCTAAGTGTGTCCAGGCCATGGCCAGGCTACGTTTACATTATTGCTCATTACGTGCGTTGTAAAGAACCGTTGATAAGTATTATTTTATTAGGCTGACTGTCTATTCGTTTATCGCAAACACAAGTTGGATATGTAAATACTAAATACGCGTAGAATGATATTGTTTCCCACAGGACAAGCTGGCTTAGTCCCGCGTTCAACCGAAACTGTGCTGACCTACTTTAGCGAAGTGACGCCGTAAAGTTAATTGGATTAATTTATAAACCTTCCTTGGCCGTGTGGTATCTTGAGAAGTAGGATGTAGCACCAATCCCTTTTACTTACCGGTGTCGTACAATATAAGGCCACTTAATTCTTGTAGACAAGCAAGCTAAGACCCCCATAGGTGTTTAATACTTTACCTCGAGTGATGAACGTTTTTTTTTATGTCATGCGTTAGGCAAACAGGCAATCGGGCCACCTGATGGAAAGTGGGCATCACTGCTTATAGATATCAGCAACACCGAGAGTATCGCCAATGCTTTGCACACCTCTATAACACGTTACTCTGGCAGCAAAAAGGCAAATTTCCCTCCACTGCCAAAGACGGTTCCCCAAATTCCCACCCCATGCAGCACTGGAGACCTTACTAACCGACAGAAACACAATACTATTTAAAAGAGTATTGTTTAGCTGCGGCATTCTGTAAGGTGGAGGTACTTCCCCAGTCGGGCTGCTCCAATTCGAACGGAATACCCCGCTATGCCCTACCTCTCTTGAAAACCTACCTCGATAGTACATTTTATCGATGGGTCATTACTTCGAAAGGTCAGTACCTCGAGGGTACATTTCATCGATGGGTGGTTACATCAAAAAGTAAAATTAATAAAATATATAGTACCTTTATTATTTATTAATTTTACTTTTCGAGGTAACGACCCATTGATGAAATGTACCATCGAGGTAACGTCAGTCGAGGTAAAATATTAAACCCCCTCCATAGACCAGAAAATGGGCAGTAGCGTATTTCTGTCACGTAATTCTAGCTGGGCAAGTGTGGAGATAATGACAGACATCATCATCTGTTTCTGTGTCAAATGTCAGTCCATCTCTTCTTGGGGCATTTTTAAGAGGGGATATTTATATTAAATAATAATATTGATTAGCCAAATAATACAACAACAAACACAACATATCAGATACATTAAATGGCAATAATACAACATGTTTGAAAGGTTCAGCGTTCCCCGGAGGAGCGACGTGGATACATGGACGCTAAAACTCATCTGTGTATCCACAGCCGCTTTATCGTGACACCGTAGGATTTCATAGATAGTTTGCGATGTGGTGTTCCGGCAGATGCCCAACAATGGGTCTGTCAATATGTACGGGAGATGTCCTGATACACTAGAACGTCTTCCAGTCGTGAAATTCAGGGAAAGCGACACGCAACTCTACCCTGCCGGTTCCAAAGGGAAAGAGACGGTTGTATCGCCTTCTATATTTTCTTGGGCCTCCCGCTGGTCCTCTTTCCTAATAACGGCAGGTTAAATACTTACTTTGATTTTATGACAATAACGACACGTCCAATATGAGTTAGCGGCGCCTCCTGCGGCGCTAACTTCTTGTACGTTTTCTTGCAATTTTTTTTTCTCAAACTGCGCCACCAACTTATCTATTCAGTAGACAAAATCAGAAGTTCTTCTTCGTCGAGTCAATTTTCGAAACCCCTTTTTATTTATTTATTATCTAGATCTGGCTTGCACAGTAGTCGGCCAAAATCAGAACTAAGGCATTATTGTACTAAAATAACAGATTGAAACGCTCATTACTTCACCACTTGCGCCGCCATAAGATAAGTTGATCGCACAATCATTGGCGTACCTACACATAATAAAGATTATTTTGATTATTTAATATAATGCTCTCCACTAACATGGCTCCACAAGCCCAGCGTGTGTTGATGAGAAGATTGTCTCCTCTAGATTCCTCAGAGATTGTGAAAATACTCTTCACTAATGCCTAGAAAGCTCATGTCAACCCTGGGTTGTTATAGAGGCTTCTTTACATAGTGTACAGAGTCGCTTCCCGTCGTCTGTATCTTTTAAACTACACAACGGATTTTAATGCGGTTTTACTTATATATAGTGTGGTTCAAGAGAAACGTTTATAAGCAAGAAACAAACTCGGTAGGTCCATTAGTATGTTATAATTATATGATAAACGTTACTGCATTTACAGAACGCAACAAGTGCCTGCCGCACCGGACTGATGACGCGTTTCTCCTGCGTTTCCTCCGCGCGAGGGACTTCATTGTGCCTCGGGCGCATTCACTGGTAAGACTTTATTTAGACTCTTCTACTTCTAGGTACAATTATTTCTGTCGTACGTGCAAAAGTTGTATACATTTTACAGCAATAAATCATTCATGCATATCGTTTTATTACGTTTAGCACTCCATCCAGTTCACGTAATACCCTGTATACAGTCATCTGACAAACTGCTCACCAGTGATCGACAGTAGAAACCTCATGGACTTGTAAGTCCACGAGAATCTTAACGGAACCTTGTCAAAGTCGATCAGACAGCTCGCGGGCGAAATAATGGCGTTTCAGAATGAGATAGGAGGCGAGGTATTTACCTGTACCTGTATCAAAAATCGTACCTGGGTCAAAAATTGTAGGAACTCCTTCATCCATACTTCAGACATACATCATCAGGTTGCATCCAGAAAGTTCCCAGGGGGAAGTCCAAGGGCATTGTCTCTCGATTGTTTAAATATTGCCCATGTACCCAATCATCTTTTTTTTTTACTATACTAGCCAGGCATTTGACCGCCACCTCACCTGGTGGTAAGTGACGATGCGGTCTATGATGGAGCATGCCTGTCTAGGAACAGCCTATTCACTCTAGCCTTGAAGGCATCCAGATTATATTGATCAGGGAACACACTCGCAGACAACGCATTCCACTCCTTAGCCGTACGCATGAGATATGACTGACGTTTAACGTTTTTTATATGAAGTTTTTTGTTTAATATACGTTTAAGAATTTGGTGCAAGCCGCTCTTAATACCCTAAGCAATAAAGAGACTTTGAGTTTGAGTTTTCTAAAATTCCAGTTGGTGAGATATTGCAAATTCCGAGCGCAGTACCCATACCTATACGATGGAGTCGACATGTGGTCCCTTATCAAAGTGGACGCTGCCTTCGAGGGCACTCTGTACGACCATCCGGACTCGGGGAGGCTGACAATCCTCAGGTTTGGTGAGTAAATTGCAAATATTTCGAAAAATAAATTTTTGTTCTACTCAGTGTCAAACGAGCAGACAGCCTACCTGATGGTAAGTGGTAACTGTCGCCCATAACATCTACGATTAATGCATTTAGGTTGCAGGCAACAAAAATGCAGAAGCGCAGGTGCGTTGTCACTATGAGGACTAAGATAGAATAGAATAGAATAAACTTTATTGCGTTAACTGTGTAGTTACATTACTGCAGATGGTGTTGCAAATAGGAAGAACAACAGTTTACCCATAGCGGGTATGCAATTACAATGTAAGCAAGTTACAATTTGCTTAATTAAACTAAAAGGGTATTTAACTAAAATAGACATTTCTACAATAACAAATATAACGTACTTACTGTTTAAAGCATGAGTTGTAACAAGTAGGTATCTTAAATTAGATTATCTTAGGTCTACTAGTGGGTTTTGTAGTCATAAAATTCTTTTAAGTTGAATGCCTCATGACCGTAATTGCGCTAAAACTAAAACTAGAAAGTAGGACTGCCATGGTGACAAACGAAATTTTAGAAAGGCATACTTATTAAGAAGGAGGACGTCTATTTTATAGAAACAGCGTATGTAATTGGAAGGTGTTCAGATTTTACTGTTCGGAGAACACAGAATCTACCATCTAAGTAATTCCGACAGACAAAATCCAACTTATAGGTAGATTGCGCTTGCAGAAGCACCAATGACAAGCTGATTGTGAAGGCGAATGATAAGGCTGTTATCCAGTAATAGTAATTAAACACACTAGTTATATGATTCAGGGCTAGCACGTGATTATGTAGATGCTTCTCGTTAGAAGCCTGTGGATATGGTATTATCCATTTCTGCCGCTAAGCAACAGTGCCTGAGTTATTATGTTCCGGTTCGAAGGTTAAGGTAGACGTAATCACAAGCAAGACGCCATGAAGCCGCTTATTCTCAAAATGAAAACGTTTCTGCGATTTAATGGTTGTTCTACCTACTTTAAGGAAATGAAACGTAATATGAACTGTACTAGAGACCATTCATTCATTACGTAAGACGATTTAGGGGGGTCGACCATGTCTTATTATTCTTACAAGGTGGTAGAAGGGAGTCTTTATACCTAGTTTTCATATAGATCACAAAAATGCGCATACACACAGCTTTAGAGCCCGCGTAAGTAACCCGTCTGATGGTGGTACGACTGGAAATAAAAAGTTTTTAGCTGGACTGAAGCTGTGAATCAATGTGTTGTTTAAAAAGAGATTATACTTACTTACATAATTTCACGTTTTCTGAACCGACTGAAAAAAAATTATGCATGCCTCTTACTGTGCCTCAATTGTTATTATACTACTCTGGAATCTTCCACAGATATTGAGGAGTCTAGGAGGGAGGGGTGGTAGGAGTAGCCTGAGTGAGTCCGCCTGGGCGAGTACCACCGCTTTATCTATTTCTGCCGCCAAACAACAATGCTTGTATTGTTGTGTTCCGGTTTGACGGATAAGGTAGCATTTCATCTTAGTCGTCACAGTGACAACGCACCTCCGATTGTGCATTTTTGTTGCTTACAACCTAAATGCATGTATCGTAGATGTTATACAGTTACCGTTTACCATCAGGTGGGCTGTCTGCTCGTTTGTCACAGTGTAGAACAAAAAAACGGCAGTAGACTGTTGTTGGCGGTTGATGTAATCATATGATTGTATTGTTTTCTAGGAATGTGGGACCCAAGCGAGTTCCCTGTGACAGACCTGGTGCGAGCGGCACTCCTGATCATGGAGATAGGCGTTCGCACGCCCAAACTGCAGGTCATCGGTGGAACCATCATAGTTGACATGGAAGGAATCACTATGAGACACGTGGCGACCCTCACTCCGACTGTCGCGTATCAAATCGTCGCTCTCATGGGGGTTAGTTTGATTTTTTTTAACACTAAGGTGGCTAACAAGCTTACGGCCCGCCTGGTGGTAAGCAGTCACCGTAGCCTATGGACGTTTGAAATACCAGGGGCATCAACCATGCCTTACCGACCCCGTAAAAACTTTTTCACCCCTTTCTTAAAGAACTCCATGTTGTACTCTCCAGGGATAACTTCTCCCGGTAGTTCATTCCACAACCTTAGCTTGCGTGGGAGAAAGTTCTGTTAAGTTGTTTTTATGGGCTATAGGCTCCGTCATTAGTTCTCATTGCTGCAATTTCTATTGAGCCAGGATCTACAGCGGCCACCGACATGGGCTTCTGATTCTTTTATGGGCTGTCCTAACTAATTTCTCCTCACTCCCTAAGTATCCTAAACAAGTTTCTGGAGAAGTTGCTCCCCCACTCAATACAACAATACAAAATTAGATACAAAAACTAAATTCTATGTATAATCCGCATCATGAAAGAAGAGACTTGTCAAATGACAGTAGAGGAGATTTCGCGCAGGTAATCGTCTACTGCGCAAGTGACCCGCCAAGTCTCTTCTTACATGACACTAGTTATAGTTGTTGAAAGTATTTATGGTAAACATGTTGTTATGCCTTTTTATGAGTTATACGGCGGTAAGTAATGCACATCGGCTAGTTTCGGCTTCATATTTACTCACACGCGTGTACTCACACGTCACAGAGAATATGCTCTACGAACTAGACGATATGCATTATTTATCATTCCTCAAAAGAATTTAATCTATAAGCAGGCCTTTTAAACTCCCTACTGGCTGACTTCGATGTGATGTAAGCTGACAAAAGTTTTTTGTTGTAGGTCTCTGCGCCAGGCCGTCTTCGTAAGTGTCACCTGGTCAACTACAGCTGGATACTCAACACCTTCTTCTACCTGTTCAAGAGGTTCATCCCACAGCAGTCGTGGGACAAGATCTTCTTCCATGGCTCCGATATGACGTCCTTGCAACAGCACATTGCCAAGGATCAGCTGCCTGAAAGGTAATATTTGGTTAATCGATTTATTTGTACGCAATATTATCAAACAAGGGGAGTTCTCGTTGCTAGAGTAAATAACTGATGTGTGGGCATGCATATATTGTTGATTCTTCGTTAGTTGTAATATATACTTATTTTATCAGCTCTCTTGCTGTATATCTTCTCAAAAACAAAACATAGGGAGATTCCCAGCTCGCAATATACCATCAACGTAATTAAATTTGATCTAAAATAGTAGCAAAAAATAATTTACTTTTCAAGAAAATGTCCTGCCTCGTCAAAAGGATCGTTGTCTTTTCAAACAACCATCAACAGAGTTCAGAATTATCAAATGTGATTGTTACAAACGACAACCTTTTTTGAATTTTTGTAGTAATTCAAATCAATTTATTCATTTACAATTACACAACAATATTAACCTTATTTTCAAATCGATGCATGTATCAACCGTAGATATTGTAAACGTCCCAGATTACCGCTTTCCTTGAAATAGGTTGTCTGCTTGCTTGTCAGGTAGTTTGTACAAACACTTTAACCTTAAAATCACTAATAATTTCAGATACGGTGGCACCTGCAAGAGGCTTATACCAATCGGCCTATGGCTGGAGAAAATCAAGAAATACCGGGACAACAAATTCGACGAAGAAATGAAAGGGCTTGGTTATGTCGTTAAACAATGATGCTGATTGTGAACAAAGTTTGAGGAATGATAAGATGGATGAAGTGAGTGAACGATGAAAGATAGAAAGTGGAGGCTGGCAGAAGAAGGAAGATGGACCAAGGACGATCGGTGGAGGGTATCAGGCGCGATGAACAAATACTCCACAAGAATGAAAATACGTTCTGATTTATGAAATTGCTGGTTTCAAAGAATGCTAGCTGGTACGGAAAGTAAAGTTATTATTAAAAAATATTGATGATGAAAAATGGTTATCATTGTTGTTGTTGTGTGATCAATTTGTTATTTTAAGGCATAATATCGAAAGCGACTACTTTCGACATTACATACAAAATTAATTGACATTGGACTCAATATATTTTGAATAAGTATTTATGACAACAACAATGGTATAAAAACTATCATTTAGTAATGACATAGTCATAGACAGCTTTATTCAGTTCCAAATTACATCCTGAACCTAAATTCGATACTTATTGAAATTACGTAAGACCAGCTGGTGTTGTAACGGAAACCGAAATGGTCCCAGCATATGGCTGTGAAGCTGGGCATTGACGGTCAGTTTTTTACGTCAGTCTAGACGTACAACTGTGGCGTCACTACAAATGGTTTAGGTCAACTAGATTTCCCCACTCACCGGCGTCACTCCGGCTCTTCAGTTTATGATCGGCTGCCGGGCTGTTAGGTGTCCAAAAAAATGAATTCTGAAGAAGAAACATTAATTCTTTTAAACATTTCTTCTATAGCTTTTTGTCGATGTTGTTTATTTTTATAACTTTCCAC
The DNA here is from genome assembly GCA_905147135.1 of Blastobasis lacticolella. NCBI lineage: Eukaryota > Metazoa > Arthropoda > Insecta > Lepidoptera > Blastobasidae > Blastobasis > Blastobasis lacticolella. The sequence continues at coordinate 15,621,901 of LR990053.1, read as the reverse complement.
AAACATTCGAAATTTTTATATTTTTCAATAAATTCTGTCGTTACGGCGCGGGGGCGCTGCGAGTGAACTGACGTCATTGGAATGACGATCACACACTCACGGGCAGTTTGGCGCGACGCGCCGTGTTGGATTATGGTAGCCACGGAAAATTTCGGGGCGCGTCGTCAGCTAAAACTCTGGAGTGATGATTCTACACTCACGATCAAATTTTGGATGGACGTCAGTTCAACTGACGCGACAAACTGACCGTCAATGCCCAGCTTGAGGGCTCATGCCTGTCACAGCGCTGATTCCCGGTGGTAATGAAAGCGCCGTTCGCGAGCTACCTATGTGAACTAAACTTAGAAATGTAAAATATAACGTAGATGTACCAATGTATGTGATCTCTAATTATAATTATTTATTAAGAAAGTAGTAAGTCAAACTATTTTTAGATAATGTTTTACCTACTGCATGTGTGATACGACGAAACAATCTAAGGTGTGATATTTGTAATTTAATGTAAGTAAACATTGATGTGGATAGTATTTTTATAAAATTATTGGTGTGAGGCGATTTATATGAATATAAGTACACCAGTATAGTACCTAAAACTATATTAAAATTTCTAAGATCATGAAACCTGGTTATTTTTCTGCTTAGTTATGTAGAATTTGGTAATATAGGCTTAAGTACTTTAGAATCGGGTGCATTTTTGTATGACCTTTATATAAATATTTAACTTACTAAAACAGTTCGCTCAGTAGCAGGGAGTTTCAGAAATCGATCGTACGATCTGTACGAGTGACATCATTGCTGCATAGTGAGCATGCTGTGGAGTCCATGCAGTCTTAAGCTTACTGTAAGAAAACAGACTGAAAGACGAGGAATGTCTGGAAACATTTAACAAATTGCCGTAAAAACAATGTAGCTAACTGTAAGTATATAGTTCACTCATAGTCTATAATTTATAGACGTCATAGATGTCGACAGATGCTGAGGTAGTCAGTTTCTTATTTAGTCAGATTTGGACTACGTCAGATTCTGATTAGATCAGGCACGCTCGTAGAGGGCGCGGATTGTAACAACCCAAGTGTAGCATGCTGACGATGGTGTCGCATGCTTACACAGATAATACCCAGTTCATTAATTTTCACCGAATCAGATCGGTGCTCTAAGTTTAACCAATTTAATAAACTTTTTCTTAAGCCACTTAGGTGGCAAACAAGCTTGTAGCCTGCCTGGTGGTAGGTACAGTTACCACAGTCTATAGACTTTTGTAATATCAGGGGTATCGCTCCCGCGTAGCTGACCCTGAAACCTTTCATCCCTTTCTTCAAGAACTCCATGTTGTATTCTCCAGGGAAAGCCTCTCTCTCCAAGGAGCCCATTCCATAAACTTAGTGAGCGTGGGAGAAAGTGCCTTTTTTGGAACCGCACAGTTCGCGAATTAGGATGATGATTAAAGTTGCGAGGACCGATAGGTTGATTACGAGTATTTATAATTTCAACGGATTTCATTGAATTCACTTCTAAAATAGTTACTAAGCCCCAGCTATGATACAGTAACGATTTATTTATTTATTCTTTTGTACAACAATACAAAAACTAATGCCTTTTAGTGTAATATTTTAGTGCATACGTAAGAGTTCTATAAGTACATACTACTTAATTTTTATATATTCTATTTTGTATATGGATATTTTTTTATACAGTCTTTTGGAAAGACAAAGGAATATTATACTTTATGTATTATAATGTAATACAGTTTTTTTAAATGGGTTATTATTGGTTTTATTATCCCCAGCTTTACCTGTAATTTTCATTTGGTTTTAAGACTTAAGGAAGGCAAGGATTTTACAAAAATAACATCATCGAATACAGTCGCTAAGAAATGCCTTTATCATAGGATGATTATAATGATTTGACGTAATGATTATGTGAATATTCACTTACTAGCTTTTTCCCGAGGCTACGTCCGCGTACAGTTCGGTTATAATGTTCCAGACCCACGGAAATCACTTGAATTTTCGGATATATGTGCTTTTCTGGGCTGTAAGCTACATTGCTGCCAAATTTCATCAAAATCCTTTCAGTAATATTTGCGTGAAGGAGTAAAAAACATCCAAACACATCCTTGCAACAAGCAGGACAATGCTGGCTATACTAAAAGTACTGCTCATAACTTCAAATACAGATACCCTAAGTAAGGTCATATCTCAGTAAGCAGTAAAAACATAGGCGGGAATAAAACCGCCTGTTCACTATAGCTTGTGGATGTGTGCGTGTATGCGTGGGTTCTCCCTCAACCTACCCGCCAAGCGTGGTGATTATGACAATAGCTATGGATCGAGACGGCGCCATATATATCCAGCAATGGACTTACTGGCTGTTGATGTATTGTGATTTGACCTACACTACCACAGAGCAAAATAAATTGCCAGTCTATAGAGAGGGCTGTGACAGCTTTTTCATACAAAAATGCGTGCCAGGTCAGAGAAAACAATAATGAAATCTTCATTTTCTGTCAACAACAAATAAAAATGGCTGTCCACTCTGTCAATATTTTCTTTCTATGTATTGTTATAAGCGATATTATCGATATCGATGTAATAAAGATTATTCTTTAGTCATCATTATCCTTGTAGTCAATCCCGGCTTAAGTAGGTTCTTGGCATAATAATGTACTTTCCCTTAAAGTGTACAATCTTTCCTATGGAGTTGTTGTTATTTTCGTTTTTCTATGGAGTCCAGGCTAGGCCGCCGCCGACACAAGTCACAAACATAATATAACAGCGTATTTCGTCATTATGTACCATTAGACAAAACTAAAAAAATAATAATCAGATCAACTTACAAATTTTAAAGCTTAACTATTATTATGCTGAACGATCTCCCTAAATTTTTTCCACTCCTTATTTATTACCACAGGTATTTTTTGTTTACATCGACACTGGGGAAAAGCAACGAACGCATCACTATCACACGCCCGACCCAAATAATTTTACATATTTTGGGATTAAATAGGTAATTTTGAATTATCGATGTTTTTGCACTATATATTACAGAGCTTGTCGTATTATTTAAGTCAAGAAATTACTGAAACCCCGAGATATTTAAAAAAAAGCTCATGAAACAAGAATCTTTAACACATATTCTGTACACCTGTACACACATTCTACGAGCGATAACAAGCGACTTACAATATACTTAAGGTAGTGGTCTAATGCACATCACTAATATAATAAAATAACAAAACGTTTAACACAAAATATTAAATTATTTTATCAATAAATAAACTCAATCGTTTGTTGACAAACGCTGACGGCATGGCATGAATTTAATCTAAGAAGGCCGCTCTACAATAAATAAATAATAAATTTACCGTTCCTTCACTTTATCTACTCAGAGATGACTGTAGCAAACATCTACTTCACTTATTGGGTACTCCCGTCTCTTAATATTCGGGACAGTAAAGTGATACGGGTCAGATTGTCCGTCCGTCACGTTACTTATACGAGTATGACTATGATTTTACGTATTTTTTTGTCTCATAAACGAAATGAATTTCTGATTGTATGTGACGCTTGTGCGCTTTTTATGTCCATTCAAATTGGACTCGAGGAGAATTAAATACATTAGACTGTTTCTATTTATACGATATCTTTATTGAAATCGCTATCCCTCTCGGCTCGGGTTAGCCTCTTTACCCATGACTACGCAAAATAGACAATAGTGTAGACGCACATAAGGTTGCTTTTCGCAATTGTAATTTTGGAGAGTTATCTGTCTTGTTAAATATGATGCATGGTCGGGTCACACTGGCCAATGACCACTTAACATACCAGGTACGTTCCAGTCTACGCTAGGAGTATTTTTTTCCCGCATGGTTCCAGTCAAGTCACTAGCTCAGGTCGACGATGCCGCGATTGTATTTTGTCATTCATAAGTGTTGTAAAACCCAAACTAAATAAAATTATTTGATTTGATTTGATATACAAAGAAATAAATTGACTCTAAAAGTTATCAAGTCGGCAACGTTGTCAAAGGCAGGTCGACGGCAGTCGTCCGTGTGTAGTCTGCACGTCGGCGACTGTCGTTGTGCATTTGCCGTTTTTATAGTAACGCTTGCAGTTTATCAATAAATTAGTATTACCCCTTATTTTTCTTGCTTGTTTTGCTTTCCTTCCTCTTGAATCACTTTATCTATTAACATAATGTTTTAAACTATCATTTTTTAACAACTAGGCCATTAGAAATACGCGCCATTTACTTCCGTACCATAGTGACTGACAGAAACAGTAATGATTCAAACAAACCGTTGCCGGATCGACGTTGCCGTGGCGCAAATAATTTTTTTTTAATTGACGTTTATAAGTGTTTGTGTAAACCTAACTTGAATAAAAATATTATCATTTTGAATTTCACTATCGCGGTTATTATTTCACATTTTGAGGGTATGTTCCGGGTTTCCTACCGCGTACCTATGCATCATGGTCACGGGATGACTGACGACATCAGTCCTCACGTGACCATGATGCATGCTACTGTGTCGAAATATCGGGCTACTCGTCAACAAAGGTACGCAGTAGGAAACCCGGAACATACCCTTAAAAACTTTATCTATTGTTGAAAACTGCATTGCGTAGCTTAAAAGATATGAGCGTACAACATACGTATAACGTACATAAAGTCAAACGGCAGGAAGCAACTTTGTTTCATACTATGCAAAATGTAATTGGTAATGTCGTCGGATGACGTAGATGCTACAACCGCAAGCGTTATTATAACACCAACCGACGCCACCAGTTGCTGTATGTATGTATGATTACATACATATATATACAAATTGCAGCAATTAACAGATTACTGTTTATTGCAGCAATTTATAACGTTACAGAAAATAAAAATACAGTTTATAATGCAAAGGAGAGCATATCCCTCAGCGGAAATTCTTCCAGCTAACCTTAGCCGAGAAGACCTTTGGTGAGCGGTGAAGGCAATTCTGAGTTTAAACAATTAACTATGAAGAATAAAACCCCATACATATTGTCGGCTGCCGGGCGCGCCGACTGCATTCGGAGAGCACGCGGCAGGGAGACAGCAGCCGTCGACATGCCGTAGGCAACGTGCTGCCCGTGAATAGTCCGTAGAGTGAATCTTAGTGGATAGTCCGGCATCGTGTAAAAGGCGTTTTATGCCGTGAACATGTTGAAGCCTTACAATATTGTATGATATCCATTTATTCGCCGTTTAATAATAACAATATGGCAATATTAACTTGAACAACAGATTGCCGATGGGGCAGAAAGGTTTTCGAGGGGCGACCACGTAGCGGAAGACATGGTGGACTGACGACCTGGTAAAGATCGCAGGTACCAGCTGGATGCGGAAGGCACAGGACCGGCCTTTGTGGAGATCCTCCGGGAGGTCTATGCCCAGCAGAGGGCGCCTTTTGGCTGATATGATGATGATGATGATGAATATAACGTTGCTTAATGTACATCGGCTAGTTTTCGCTTCGTATTTACTCACACGCGTGCGACAGAGACGATGCTATACGAAGTCGAACTAGCCGATGTGCGTTACTTACGGCCGATACCTGTACAGCAATATTTTTTTGTCATACAGTAGGCAAACTGGCAAGCGGGCTACCTGCTGGAAAGTGGTCACCACTGCCTATAGACATTAGCAACACCAAGAGTATCGCCAATGCTTTGCCCACCTCTATAACACGTTGCTCTGGCAGCAAAAAGACAAATGCCCCTCCACTGCCAAAACCACGGTTCCCCAAATCCCCACCCCATGGAGCACTGACTATCTACGGGTTATTTAGTTACCGAGTTAATATTGCCATATTGTTATTATTAAACGGTCGTTCGATGTTCCGATGGCATAGTCACGTGGCCTCGGTCCCCCCCCTGACTCCTGAGCCTGACAGCTCGGTTACGCCGGTGGTCGACCCGATACAAAAGCTTTTAGCAAGCACAAAGGGAAGTGGATATCCCTGTTTGGGAAACTCAATTAGTATAATTAAGAAGGTACCTACAGAGTTTGCTACGCCATTTCTGCCTTAGATATTAATTTAAAATCAAGTGGCGACCGGCATATTCTAAATTAGACCATCGCAAAATATCTTTGCGGACCCAACTCCCGTGAAAGAAGAGGGAAAGGTACCTAAATCGAATTCGGTGTTTTGTTGGGGAAAGTAAAATAATTTTCTTCGCCAATAATGAACTTGTTTTCTGAGGTATTTTGTTTTTACATATTATTAGATTAGGTTTGGCAATCTTTTGGATTCTCGTTTGTGTATTAAGTTAACGAACTTTTTGTATTATAAAAGCTACAAGGAATGGTACAGATGTCGGCGGTAATTGCATATCGGCTAGTTATTTCGATAGAGCATCGTCTCTATTGTGTATTCGAGATAGTTGGACGCCCGTCTACTAATAGTTAGAGCCCATAGAGACGCGATTTCTGCGCGATTTGTTCCAAATATTGTGCTTGTTATTTTGTTTGTTTGTTGTGTTGTGTTGTTATTGTTGTTGTTCGTTTTGTTTGTTTAATGTTTTGTTGTTGTGTTGTTTTATCGTTTTGGTTTGTTTTGTTTGCTGGTGTTATGTGTGTATTGTATTATTTTTGTTGTCCCCTAAATGCTGAAAAGGGAATGAAAATTCCCGCTGTCCTCCATTTTAAAATTTAATTAATGAAATTTTGGTTTCTGCACTAATGACAGAAAGCTTATTTTATTATTTGTAAACAAACGCGCAGCGCCCGCGTCGCGCTCGCCTAGTTACCGCGTCATCGACGCGCCGGCTGCGCGTTTCTTGTTCGGGCGGTATGCGGTGATAAGCAGACGCGACGCGTACGCGGTTTATAAGCGGCGATAATTAATGGTATAATATTTGCTTGATACATACGCAACTAGAATGCAACATTGACAACGCACATTGATTGCTTGGTGGCAGAAATTTTTGAACAATCCATCCATGCGGATTCGCTGAGTCGTTTCCCCCCGGTAATTTGTAGGTACAGTAAAACGTTTGCTTTATGTGTATATCTGTATGGATTCCATCATCGCGTCCTAGCGCTTATCCTGGCCTCTGCCAGGGTCCGCTTTCCTACTCATTTTTCTCCACTTCACCCGGTCTTCGAAAGCCGTTGGCTCTCACATCCGACTCAGAGATGTCAATCCATCGCTTCTTGGGTCGCCCACGGGGCGTCTTTCCTATCCTACCTTGTATATCTGTATAGATTAAAGATTGTATTTCATGACGAACTACTCGTAGTTAAACTTTTATGGGAACTCATCGGATATTAACAACTGGCCCAGGCTTATAAACAATACAATAACTTCGTAAATATTAAAACACTATACCGAGCAAAATAGTTTCGAACAGGATACCGCGAATCTGCGCTTTGTCATAAAACTTTTGTTAATTCTATTTAACAATTGAGCCACAGCCTGGCCAGCGCCAATATCATAAACAGGTTTAGGAATCATAAACGTTAACGTTTTTTTATACGAAGTTTTTTGTTTAAGCTATATATCAGCTTAAATACATTTAAGAATTTGGTGCAAGCCACTCTGAGAGGTTTTGACATAATCTCCACTCTACATATCGCATTTAAGTTCCCCTGCTGACAGACCCACTAGGCTCTGCCGAATCGTCTTTTTTCTCCTGACGGGTTGTGAGGGTAGTCGCCACAAGTGAGGAAGGGTAGGGAAGTGGTCTCTGGCAAAAGCCGAGACAGACCGCTAGGATGATGATGACGATAATGTAGCCAGTATCTACCCAGTCAGTTCAGCCAGTGACGACCTGAGTGGTTCAGTTGGTTAACATGCCGTCTGCCACGCAGAGATCCTGGGTGCAATTCTCGGCCGAGCAGAAATTGAAATGATGAATTTTAATTTCTGTTACGGGTCTGATATAAAGTGTACTATGCATAATAAGTAAGTAAGTATTTTAAAAAAGTATGTAATTATTTTAACAATTATTCACAACTATAACATAAGCTATGCTTACTTTGGGGCTAGATGGCGCTATGTGAATTTGACCGAGATTAATAAAAAAAAATTTGCATCTTATTTGTTTCAGTTCTTGAAAGGACTCCGAAATGGAACGGACCCATTGTCCTATTCACTAAAGTATACGGTTAAGGGACACTACCCATTAACCATTCCAATATGACGTACACACGACCTGAACACGTTTGTCTCTATTTATAAGCGGGGATATGGATTACTTCGCACATAATGGAGCTATGTTTGTTCAAGCATCGATAACAACTCGCCAAATATAACCCTCAGAATATGCTGTTATTGGTGGATTCGTTCTATTAATGTGTACTGTTAGCGAAAAGTATGAGTTATAGGTTTTTGTTAACGCCAAACTTCATTATCAACTTAGACGCGTTAGGTAAAGAAAGTAAGGTTTGATTATTCATTTATTACTAGCTTTTGCCCCGCGACTTTGTTAGTGTGGAAATTGTTTTTAGGGCAGTTCTTTCCGAGCGACCATTTTAATTGTTCCCCCTAATGTATGAGAGCTTGTACGGTAGAGAGGTCAAGCTGTATCCATGCTCTGCCCAACCGAATTAGATGAAACATGGCCTAGATTTTAAATAGGACCGTAAACTACCAAATGTAAGATCCCCATCAAAATCCATTTAGCGCCAATTCCATATTTCTTATAGTTTAGCTGGTCTACATCAGGTGTTACAGTTTCCACAATCAATTATACCCTATATGTTGCCCATGCTTAATATCTTCACAACAAAAAGTTTCATTCAAATCCGTCCAGTAATTCCAGTGACTAGCGTGCACATACAGACAAATCGACAGACAAGAATTTTAAATGTTCTTATTCTATTACTATTTCTTCATCGCCCAAAATTATTTTTTTGTAAATATATCCAATGTTTCACACACACTTTTTTAAATGTTTAATATATGTATAGATTTAACATTATTGTGCACGATAACAGGTATACAATTAAGAAACACAACACAACAGGTATAGCTTATTTCATAAGAAATATCTTACGGTAGACTTACGGAAGAGACAGGGCAAAATCAGAGAGGCAGACGGCGTGCGTGGTTGTTCCTTTCTCGAACACCTTTAGGTAGAATTTTGTCCAAAGATAGTTTTTATCAATTTTAAAGATATCACATTCAAAAGACTATCAAACCAGCGTCGATTTTGTTTATAAACAGAAGAAGGAAAGTTCCATAGGCACGAGTTTCCGTGCAAAGGCCTTCTTTCATCTTTACATAGTATGAAACAAAGTCGCTTCCCGCCCTCTCTTTCCATATGCGATTAGATATTTTAAACTACGCAACGAATTTTAATGCATTTTTCAACAATATATACAGTAATTCAAGAGGAAGGTTTATAGGGTAGGACAACATGTGAACAAAGTGGAGGCGGGCCAGCTACTCCATAATGAAAACAAAGTCGCTTCCCGCCGCGTCTGTCCTTATGTATCTATGTACGCTTAGATCTGTTAAACGTCGCAACTGATTTTAAATCGGTTTTTAACAATAGATACATTGATTTAAGAGGAAGGTGTATAAACAAGAAAAAAGGGTTGGTAGGGTAAATTATCTGTACGCGAACGAAGTCGCGCCGGGTCCACTAGTCACAAATAAACCTAGAGACTCATTCACATTTTTGTCAGTAGTAATTTCACATTTTCTCTTTAGCGATCTAAATAAAAGTCGAGACGTCACCGCAACCTGTGAAAGCTCTCGGTTGAGTGTCAGCTCCACTGGTACAGGGCCCGCATCCCGTTCAGTGCGCTACGGGCTACGGCGCAGACGGGACGCGTGGCCTTCGTAGAGACTCTACGAAGACGATTTGTTTATTTCCCTTCCTCCGACGATAAGGAGTTTGAAAGCGAACTTTAATATCATATTGTGCGAGTTATTTCCTGGGATTTAAAACAGAAATTCAGAGCAGGTACGTTTCTGTTTGTTTTTAGAATATTTTTTTTAAAATAGCTTGTCTGGCTTACGAAGATAGTTTAGTGTTTTTTATACTCATCACACACGTCACAGTAATTTATACTCGAGATATCATCATTATCATCTGAGCGGTCAAACCTGGCTCTGCCCGGATCCGCTTTTCCAGTTATTCGACGTACTTTCTTGGTCTTTATTTGTAACTATAAAATATAACATTTCACACATAGTTAATGTATATTAATGTAAAAAATACAATACTTTAATAACAACTATCACAGTAATTTTATGCGCCTAGTTAACATTGCTGCTCTCACATCATTGTAATTTTTAAAACATTATTATAGGAAACGTGCTGTGAAAAAGTTCCGAAACGTAAAGGAATATAATTATTTTATTTCGATTATTACTAGGAATTGTATCAGGACAGAGCAAAGTGGCGGTCCATAGTCTCTGCCTACCCCACCTGTGGGACACAGGCGTGAGCTTTATGTGTGTATGTATGTATTACTAGGTACACCGTACACCCAAGGATACCTAAGGAAACTACATTAATAATTTATGGTCAGCGAACCTCGCCGTTTAACGGTTATAAAACACTGCAATAACTGTCACCGAAAATCTTAAAATAAAATAAATGAATAAATCATTTATTCATAGCATGTAACACGGATACAATATTATCGGAGAATCTTTTTCAGACATGTTAGAATATAATGAAGTTTAAAAGTACTACTTACAATTACTACAATAAGCGATAAAGATAAAGGCTTAATAATAAATATAATTCATAAATAGAAAACAATGATTCAGCATCACTAATTTTTTTTTAAACAGCATTCACTGTACACTGCATTTAACATTTTCATTACATTTAACAATGTTAAATGTAATTTCATTACATTTAACATTGTTAAATGTAATGAAAATGTTAAATTGTTATGTTATGTTAAATTTTAACATGTCATATGTTTAATTGTGACCATACATAAATTACAAATACAGGAAAAAATTATAATACCTACTTATTAGGCAGTTATTGATGGCAAGGGGCTTTAATGTGGCTGACAAGCGAAACTGCTAAGAGGATGTGACGGTTTTTTTTACTCTTTTAAAATAAGATAAACTACGGCGCCCATACAGTAAGTACGACAACGTAACAGTCAACCATCCAGTCCCCGAACTCTGCGATTGGTTATTACTGAAACAATATGGTTTAATTCTAACGAAAACTAATAACAATAAAAAATATGTAAGTACTTCAGCTTTTTCATGGATTCCAATTAAGTTGAATAATTGCTTGCTCTGGGGACCTTCGCCACGTTGCTGACAGCGCACATTTAGGTCAATTTATAGTAGAATGGGAAAATGGGGTTTTCGTTTCGAAAAATTATTACTGTGGAAAGCGAGCGAAACCTGAAAGTATCGCTGCTTGATAAATAAAAAAATAAAAAATATTTATTTCCACTAAACACATAAATTGAATACACTTTTTCGGTAGGCTCTGCACTAAGATATGTTCTTGTCTCGCAGAAGTCTAAGTACAGGACACCAGGGTAACAATTATTGAATTCCGCGGTTCATATACAGTTGAAAATAATTACTTAAATGTTAATTAAAGAAAAGAAAAAGCGAAATATTACAGTAGAAAACAAGAGATTGGAGAAACCTAAAAGTATCGCTGTTTGCTATACCGTGGAATCGGTTGTAACTCAGGGGAATACGGCTTCCATGTTCCAATTAGGTAGGTAACAGAATATTGATAGCCGAAAATATCCTAATTTTAACCCATAACCCAGACCTTGTAGCGTGATCGATTATCGACAATCTTAACATCTAAACTTTCAAATTACCTAATATAATATCACCTACAGACAGAGTTGACATGATACTGCAGATGTTTTAAACAATTTTTAAAACATGTTGAAAAAAGAGTAAATCTGTTGGCAAATAAAATAAACAAAGAGAGTGAAATAAAACAATGTTTTTACGTAAAGAAAAATGCAGGGTTTTTAATTACCTACGGTAGGCAAACAGGCAAGCGGGCCGCTAGGGCCTTGAGTCCGCTAATTTACGTGGCTCCAATGAATAATAATTGAATTGTAATAGCAGCTCAACAGCAATTTTAATTGTAACAAAATATCAAAACCGCGTGAATATGCCATTGAGCTACGATTGCAATCCAATTACAATTCAATAGCTGTATTAGTAACAGTAGCAGACTGGTAAAAACGTATCAAACTGCGATGCAATTACAATTCTACGAGCCATTAGTAAATTAGTAGGCCCTGGTGGAAAATGCTCACCGCTATTATTAGCAACACCGCTATTATTTGAAACTGAACTTAAACTTGATCTATAATTGAATAGAAATGAATAAAAACGATTAAGCATGTATTGAAATAGCTAGACAGAAATTTAGTAAGTTGTTGCTTATTTAATTAATTTCTTAAACTCATAATATTCCGACCATAAATTCTAGTGACTGTCGCCCGTCTAAAGGAGACCATTCTTATACGGTAATTCCCCGGAATTTGGTATTTGGGTATCCACTTTTAGGTTGTATCTAAACAGTAGGGGTAGGTAGTAGGTATTAGGTACCTTTTAAACACATTTGTGAATGTTTTTCAGGCATATTTTTAAAAAGCCCAGTAATGAATTACCTATGTTACGTCTCTATTTAAATTGAATTTAAACTCCAAAGAAAAAAAACATACAAAATATCACTAATTGTTAAAACATTTCAAACTATTTCTTTTATAAAATAAAAATAAAACCGTTCCTTTTCTAACCCAGCCTACAGATAATGAAACTTAACCGTAATTGATATTGTTTACCCTGTTTCTAAAGCTTTAAAACGATTTTAAAAGCTACAAATGCCAGTCAGCGTTGTTGTAGTGCCAGGCAGTAGTGTCGATATCCACACATGCAGTTTAATACTAGGGGGGGTCCCTCGTGGCCCTCCCCCTCCTGATCGCAGCATATGAATAATGCATACGATGCAATCCCCGTCGAATTCATGATGCGAAAATTACCTACATTCGACCGAGGCTGTTAATTCATTCACGATGTAATGTGGCGTGAAAACGAGTGGAATGGAGGAAATTGCCTGGTAAATTAGTACTTAAATGTTCGGGTCACTAGTGCTTCACATATGCTTAATATACTTAGAAAAATTCACACAGCGCCATCTAACCCCATATTAAATGTAGCAGAATATAAAAAACGCGTAAATGTGCCATTGAGCTACGATTGCAATCCAATTACAATTCAATAGCTGCATTAGTAACAGTAGCAGAATACTAAAAACGTATCAAACTACCATTGATCTGCGATTGCGATGCAATTCCAATTCTGCTGAGCCATTAGTAAATTAGTAGGCCCTGATGGAAAGTGCTCACCGCAAGCAAAGCTTGTGATATAGGTGTTAGATAACTTATAAACTACTTATACACACTTTTTTTGTGGAAAACGAGTGGAATGGAAGAAATTGCCTGGTAAATTAGTGCTTAAATGTTGTCCCTAGATGTAAATATCACAAATCTTATGCAACGCAGAAGACTAGTGTAGCGACAAATATCGTGGGCTGGGTACTCATCCCCACTACGTAGACCCTCTGTTGGTCACCACGCGAAGGTTCGGAAGAACGTTTCTCGCTCGTACGATTCGGATGTGGAATGTGCTCCCAGGCGCAGCGTTTCCTTTGGACTCAGACATGGGATCGTTCAAGAGGTATATTATAGGTCGCTTCAGAGGTGGGCAACGCATTGATAACTCTCCTGATATTGCTGATGTCCATAGGCGGCAGTGACCACTTTCCATCAGGTGACCTGTTTGGCTGCCGTATTACATAAAAAATAAAAAAAAATATTGTCTAGTAGGTAGACAATTTACGTAACAACGTAGATTTATGTTGGTACCACCACGGTTAGTATTTATTTCATTTTCTCAATACTACGATAAAAGAGATAGCAGAATATATGTCGCGCCTTTTCTCGCTCTCGCGCTCTCACTTGTGCTAGCCGTGCTGAGCGATGCAGCACAGCAGAGTGTTACCTGCAACATCTATAATTCATGAGGTTTCTTTTTGTGCGCGTCAGATAATCCGATGTAAAAGCAGCGGGCTTCGAAAGTAGAGCTATTGCAGTGCGTTCATGCAGTTTCATGATGTTTATAACTAAGAAGTTCTACTTTGTTTCACAAATACCTAAATTAGTAGATACTTATTAGGGTTCCGTACCCGAAGCCTAAAAAAAGGTATCCTATTACTAAGCCTCCGCTGTTTGTCCGTCTGTCTGTCACAGGCCTGTATCTTTGGAACTGGACGTATGTTATCTCTTTATTGCATTAAAATATAACATTACAGAAAATAAAATACTGTTTATAGTGCAAAGGTGTGCTGTGGTAGCCAGATATTTGATTTTTTTACAGAATAGGTAGGTATGTGTTTCTATGACCGCTACAACAACAAATAATAAAAATTAATTAAATTGCGAATTTATAAGAGGTTACAAGAAACTCGCTTTTTCGGCCGTTTTTCATAGATATTTTGGTTATTTATTTATCGTAATATAGGCAATACATACAAACACGAAACTTTAGATAATTATAGTGCTAATACTAAAGTTTAACAACAAATAACAAAAACTGGGCAGCATGAGTCAGACTAGTGCACTAAGGCTTTTTAAATTTAATCTATTTTGGCGAACAGTAGGCTTATTAGGTAACTTAACTCAACAATACTATTTTGTTACTTTTGCGATAACGTATGATCGATATAATTGGTTCAGTTTTTTGCAATGGTACTTTGTTAGCAACATAACCTATGAAATTGATGATACGGGATCGCAAATGTTTCAATTTCAATAATTGAAACAAGAGAATTGTTGGGAACAGAGTTACATAACGCCTACTAGTTGCTCTGGCATCAAATTCTTGTTGATAACCTAAGAATGATTTGTGTTAATGGTACGGAACCTTTTGTATGCGAGTTCGACTCGCACTTGGCCGGTTTTTATAAAAAAGAACTGGACATTATCCTCATGAATACCTTGAAACTAACGCCATTAGGAGTCATTAATACCTTACCTCAGCAATAGCCCTGCCGTGATATGAAATCCGTGATTTATATTTCATCAACCTAATAATACCTATTTGGGATCGTAACGTCTGTTCTGACAGTTTGTCTACTCTACAATTAAGGTCAACACAATCCTTATAATTGATTTAGATGTTGAGATGATAACAAACACAATGTTGGTTTAGTTAGTAGCCTTTAACACGCAATGTACGATGTAGGTATTTCTTTTTATAAACAAAAACTTACCATCAGACGGTAAGTAAGTAAAACATTTTTATTCCACTCGGGCACATGGCACAATATAAAAAAATATTCATAGAAAAAAAAAGTAAAACAGAGAAAACATAAACATAATCGGAAAACAGATACTTCAAGATGCGGCTGAGTAGAAAATGAAATGATGAATTTTAATTTCTGTTACGGGTCTGGGTGTAGTATGTATAAAAAGTTTGTATAAAAAAAATGTATACGTATTTTATCTTGGGCTAGGGGCTAGATGGCGCTGTGTGAATTTATTTTTATTGACTCTAATTTCGTTACTTGTATAATCCGCGTCCTGAAAGAAAAGACTTGTCAAATGGCAATAGAGGGGATTTCGCGCAGGTAATCGCCTACTGCGCAAGTCAACCCACGTGACCCGCCAAGTCTCTTCTTACATGACACTAGTTATACAATGTGGAGAGTGCAATAGAGCCACACTCAGCATCACGACAGTAACCGTAACGCTGGTTTTCAGTGGTTCCCCTAAGCATTGTACCTATTGAGTTCCCAATACGAGAGTATCAGAACCCTGAAAGCTGCTGGAGAACTCCATGTCCCCAGAGAAAACCTCTCCTGAGACCTTCTTCGACAACCTTCTGAGAACGGCACAGTTCCACAGAGGATGGGATGGGATAGATTTCACCAACACCATCTAGATGCCTGGTATCCAACTAACGTACGGGCAAGGAGGAGGATAAGACGCCTCTCCACCTGATCTGCAAATGTGAGGCCCTGATGCGCAAACGTAGCATCCATCTGGGTAAACACCAACTACTACCCGATGAGGTGAACAAAATCAGTACTAAGAACCTATTACAGTTCATAGAAGCTGCAGGGATTAGCACTGAACTGTAAAAAGAGGCGATCACAATAGATCAGGAATGGTCGCAGTGATACTGGGACTGAGAAAGCCTTGAAGAGCCCAATTTTCAAATAAATAAATAACCTACGGGCAATGCGAGCCTTTTTTCCGCGCACATACAAGTTGTGGAACGGGGACAACTCTTGAATCATCATCATCATCATCATCATCTCGGCGTTAGATCCCGGTTGCGACCCCGCGCTACACGCGGGTGCCCGGGGTACGCCTTTCTGCTATTTCTAGTCCACTTTGCTCGGTCTTCGGCATCTGGTATTGCAAACGTCCATAGGCTGCGGTGACTGCTTACCATCAGGCAGGCCGCAAGCTTGTTTGCCACCTTAGTGGTATAAAAAAATCCTTCATAGTAAGTCCGTTGGCACGCATGTCACTCTTAACGACGTCCAGCCATCGCTTCTTGGGCCGGCCTCTCCTTCCCGTGCCTGGTGGGGATGGTATGGCCAGACATCTGTTCCCCACATAATTTACCGGTCTGCGCAAGACGTGGCCATACCATCGTAGGCGACACTCTTGTAGCTTATCTGCGATGTCACGGACACCAAGGCTACCGCGGATGTGGGGAGCGCACGCGATCTTTGCGGGAAACCCCACACATCCACCGCAGCATCTTCATTTCCGTGACTCGCAATTGGGGACAACTCTTGAATCGCTGTGGGACAAAGTTATGGTGAAAAACATTTTTGTTTTACTTTAACGTTTGAGAGGGAGAGACAGAGAGAGCAGGCTCGATCAAGGGGGCAGAGAATAAGCATTGCTATTCAACGAGCCGCAGCCAGCTTTCTGGGCACAATTCCGGGGGACAGCGGTCCTCGCCGGTCTTACGGTGTTATGTTTTTATTTCAACAACGTGGGATTTGTGCCCATGTTACTTGAACACCCTTTCATTGTGTCTGATTTATGAATAAATGTAAAACCCTTTTAAAATTTCCATTTTATATTTTATTTATTTAGTTGGTACGGGTTTATTTATAGAATAACAACGTAAGTAACACAATGAATTGTAACAGCAACAGTTGATCTATTATTGCGTAATTGCCTATCTATGAACTTACACATTCACACCTTTCATATTTGAGATTGAATGTTTTGTGAGTCTAAACATCGGGCCTCAGAACAAGCAATAAACAGACGTATTAGATGGTAATAAAACACAAAATAAGGTTTCAAGGTAAATACATACAAGTCCTGCGCTTGTTACCCTCAACATAATAGCTGTATTTTGTAAGCCAGGGGTAGGTACAGTACAGTCTACATTTCAATAAACTATTTTAGTTTTCTGAAATGTAGACTTTGCTTCTTGAAAACCTTTACTTTGATACGACTCGATTGGTTTTAAAGAAGAAAGATTTTCGAAAGACACATAAAACCCGCCATTTAGAATTTTTAAAATTATAAAATGATGCTATTTTGTAATGTATGCTCAAAATTGAAGTTTGACTCAAAGACTCGTATTAGTTACTTTTCTAGGTATTTCTGAATTATAACGGTGTCTAAATATGCGCACTGGGAACAAAAGTACAAATTAAATTTTAACCAAATATTCGTGTCCACACATAAAAATAGGTAACTAATTACTTTTTACCTTCTCGCAAACCAAATTAATATGCTCGTTTCACTGGTAACAGTTCACTTATTTTTGCTGCCGACTGTACCGTTTCGCGAACCGCCCTAGGCAAGGACCGGCATTTAAAATACGCTTCGCTATATGTGAAAATTGTGTATACCGCGGTTTTGTATTGTAACTGGAAATAATTTCTTGTGGCTTCATATTTTTTGTGTTCAAATAAGGAAACATCCTACGCAATATCCTTAATTGGCTGAATTTTTCCTAAATTGTAACAATACAATTTAGGAAAAATTCTGTGTTACTGAAAACGTAAAAAAATGTTTGGAAAATTTTACCAACATCGGTGTTTTCGGGTCCAAGCTGAACTCACTTGCTTATTCTTGCTCGCAGCCGACGAGGCTCCAGCGAATCGACTTTTCTAGCTCTCGCACGCTCTAGCGATCGCACGTCAACATTATCATCACAGTCCATAACAGTCCACTGCAGGAT
The DNA here is from genome assembly GCA_905147135.1 of Blastobasis lacticolella. Lineage (NCBI taxonomy): Eukaryota > Metazoa > Arthropoda > Insecta > Lepidoptera > Blastobasidae > Blastobasis > Blastobasis lacticolella. The sequence continues at coordinate 15,603,681 of LR990053.1, read as the reverse complement.
TCAAAGCCTATCCCATGAGCGGGGAGGTTGTTGCTATATTCTTCACGTTTGGCAGACGGGTTAGAGATCTCAGTATTGTAAATATAAATATAGAAAACGCTGCTGCCCATTTTCCAGTCTACGGAGACTAGATCTTTTGCCTCGAAAACAGTAGTCGCCTTCTACGACAGCCACGAGTGTAAGTCGATAGTGTAGTCTATTTTTAATAATTAAATATTTATGTATTGTGCACGTCTTAAACTACTTCCAGTAATCACGTTCTCTTTGCTGTAGGCCTGCTGTAAGAAATTTCTTTTTAGAAATAAGTAGTGCCTTTTGTGTCATGTATATATTTGCCATATCTTTGTTACCATTTTTGTGTGCAATTAACTATTAAATAAATAAATAAAAGTAAGGGATTTGTGCTATTCTACTCTGCCGGACACCACACGGCTAACGACCAGGCCGCACGTATACAGCCAAACAACCACAATATAAAAATGTATAAGTAGGTCCGATGACCTCAGGTGGAAATGCATCCCTCTGGATCCACATCCCTATTTCTATAGGGCGTCGTAAACCGAACACCTAGCGAAGTGGAGGAAGAAGAGACAATGACAGAAGCCTTTGCGAAGAAGAAGACTGATCGCTGGGTTGATGATTTTATAAACATATGAGCGACCCGCCCCGGCTTCTCACGGGCAACCTTAACAAATTATACATCTACCTTCCTCAGGAATCACTCTGAAAACCGCATGAAAGTTAGTTCAGTAGTTCTGTCCGCAATAAATTCGAAAAGTTTATCGCGAACACACAGTCAGTCGCGGCATGGGTTCTTCTATAAATAGTATAAAACGAAGTCGTTTTCCGCCGTCTGCCCCTATGTATCTACTTACGCTTAGATCTTTTAAATTGAAATTTAATGTGGTTTTGAACAATAGATAGCGTGATCCAAGATGAAGGTTTGTAAGCAAGAAAAAAGGGTAGGTAGGGGTAAGGTAGGTGTACGTGAACGAAGTGGCGCCGGTCCACTAGTTGTTTTATTATATGCAGTGATTTAACTTTGTGAACACACATTGAAATGAAAAAGTATTTATTGAATTAGGATTACGTTAATTAATCTCTTTTCAAAAGTCAAAAATCTAACGGAAAACAAAGGGAAGTTAAGCGAGCTCATCCAGGTAGGGGGCGACGCATGCAGACCGATCAGCGCGTACGAGGGCTTACTCCGGCGAGACACCGGGCACCGATACGCGCCACGCACATAACCGCCTAGGCGAATCATGTGCAGCGCGCGCCCGGCCCCAGCCAGCCCGCCGGCGCTCACACCCGCACGCACCAGCCGGCCTACCCGCGTCGCCCCCTGAGCTCGGAACAAATAAGTAAAAAGAATGTCTGTCTGTCAGTATGCCGCTTCAGTTAGGAAAATGACCATCTGTGGGAAAAAGAAACGGCAAGAAACCCACAGGTACATTTAAATATGATTACATTGCATTGATACATTTGTCAATTTAATTTGAGTGAGCCTGTTTTGATTGGAATATGATGTGAACCTCTACAAATCGGTCAAGATAACTAAAAATAAAAATAAATTCAAAAACAAAAAATGGCACAGCAAAAGCAGGCCAGTCCACCAAGGCAGCACCCGTTCACGAGCATGACGCAGGGCCCAGCCATCGTCCAATTCAACCATATTTGAGGGAAGAGAACGACCCGACCCCCACGCCACCACCAGGCAGACTTTTAAGTGAGCATGCGCTGCCAATGCCGTACACATTAAAAAAAAGATTTGTTATTCAATGACTATTACACATCAAATCATCCTCACCCAATTAACAAAATTGTAAATTTATAAATAACTTCCTATTTCGAAGAGCTAGTAGTACACCATACATTTTTGTCATTGATATATTCATCAATTTTATAATAGGCTTTTTTCATTAAAGTTGTTTTCACCTTATCTTTAAATTGTAATTCAGGCAAATTAATAATACATTCAGGAATATGATTATAAAATCTTATACAGTTACCCATGAAAGATGAATTTACTTTACTTAGTCTGAACAACGGTGTTACCAGTTTATTTTTGTTTCTTAAATTGACATTATGAATATCAGTATTTTTAGCAAATTGGGTAATATGCTTTCTAACATACATAATATTATCAAATATATATTGACTTGAGAAAGTCAATACATCAATTTCTTTAAACAATTCTTTGAGCGAATCACGTCGACGTAATCCATATATTGCTCTTACAGCTCGCTTTTGTAGTTTGAAAATGATGTCACTATCAGCACACTTGCCCCATAGTATGATGCCGTATGACATAATACTATGAAAATAACTATAATAAACTAATCTAGCTGTATTCACATCCGTTAGCCTCCTTATTCGCCACACGGCAAATGCAGCCGAACTTAACCTACTAGCCAATGATTCAATATGTGGGCCCCATTGAATTTTTGAATCTATATTAACGCCTAAGAAAGTAGTTTTCTCTACCAACTCAAGTTGCGTTTTATCTAATATAACATTACATTGATTACTTTGTACATTAGGGAGGCAAAAATGAACGCATTTAGTTTTTTTAGAGTTTAAGACTAAGTTATTAATCGTAAACCAATGAAGCACATTCTGAAGAACACAGTTTACTTCGTCTATATTATTATCTTTCCTATTAATTTTAAATATCAGTGAAGTGTCGTCAGCAAACAAGACTATACCAGCAATATTCTGCACCATGTATGGAAGGTCATTTATATATACAAGAAAGAGAAACGGCCCCAATATAGATCCTTGTGGCACTCCAATGCTTACTTTCCCACCCGCAGATAACTCGCCATTTACATTTACTTTTTGAACTCTACCTTCTAAGTATGATTTCATCATTTCAAGACTATCATGCGTAAAACCGTAATGTTTTAATTTTAGTAATAGTGTTGAATGATTTACACAATCAAATGCTTTAGACAAATCGCAAAAAACACCTACTGCATTATGATGTTCTTCCCAAGCGCCAAAAATTTGTTGAATGAGGCTAATACCAGCTTCGGTAGTATTGCGGCCTTTTGTGAAGCCATATTGTTGTTGATGAAATAATTTATTACTGTTAAAGTGCACAATCATTTGACTTAACATGATTTTTTCAAAGATTTTACTGAAAACGGGCAGGATGGATACCGGTCTAAAATTATTCAAACTATTTTTACAACCTGATTTGAATAATGGCACCACTTTACTGATTTTCATGAGGTCGGGGAAAACACCTACTTCAACGCAAGCATTAAAAATGTAAGCTAAATATGGTGCTAAAATATCAACAACAGTACTTATAACTCTAACTGACATTCCCCAAATATCTTCCGTATTTTTCAACTTAATGCTTTTAAAAGCTTTAATGATAGTTTTAGCGTCTACTTCGGAATAACAAAAGCCATTTTCACAGGCACCTATATTTTCTTTTAACAAGTTTTCTGCACTAATTGGGCACGAGTTTAGCAGCGAGGTAGTTTTAATCGGTATTTCGGTAAAAAATGTTTGGAACAACTCTGCCACTTCTTTATTTGCGGTACTAGTTCCGGTTTCTGTTTTGATTTCATAATTTGTATCACGAGGCTTTGTTTTTCCTGCCACCTTATTTATTACATTCCACACAGTCTTAGCCTTGTTTGAAGACGAACTTATAATTTTCTTATAATGCTGTGATTTTGCAATTAGACAAACTTTCTTAAACGTTTTTGAATATTTTTTGACATATTCTACAAAATCTTTATCATGGCAATAAGCTCGCTGACCGTATAGTTCAAACATTCTATCTCTGCTTTTGCGGATACCTAAAGTAGCCCAATCACTAAATTTAGATTTACAGTTACTTTTTATTCTTTTTTGCGTAAAAACACTTTGATAAACATTATTGACAGAATTGAACATATCAGAAAATAGAATGTTTGGGTCATGAGAATTAAGAGAAAGGCCGGCAATGGTCTCCGATAAGGCTTGTTTGAAGTGTTCAATTCTCCTTTGAGTAATTGGTCTTGTAATTATTTCATTGATATTACATTGTTCCGTAAAATCAAAAACAACGAATTGTCCACTATGGTCAGATCTTGTAAAATTTATAATAGCCTTTTCGTTGACCTCGCAACAGCAGAATACATTGTCGATGCAAGTCGCTGATGATTCTGTGCATCGTGTCGGCTCTAAAAATACATAATTAAGATTAAAACTACGAAATAAGCTTATTATTCTCTTACTAAACGTTGTTTTTTCTAGTAAATTAACATTAAAGTCTCCACAAACGATTACCTTTTTTTTACACGTAAAAAGTCTTTCTAAAACTTGTTCCATAGTTTTTTCAAAAATCTCATAGTTTTCATTGTATGGTGGCCTATACACACAAAGTATGATGCACTTTTCTAGCTCCACGCAGGATAACTCAATCTTATGTTCAACTGAGAGGCCAGAAACATCTTTCCGGTCTTTCGATTTAATATTTTGCCGTACTGCAATTAATGAACCACGGGAAATAGATTTTCGATTAAAACAACTAATTATATTATAGTTAAATAAATTAAATGACATGTCAGATTCCCTCAGCCAGTGCTCAGTTAAAGAGTTTTCTTTAAATATAATTCTATTTCATGTTCTTTGCCAGAAAAACCTTGTATATTTTGATGAATTAATCGTAAACAATTCTTGGGCTTTTCTTTTGTCTTAAAATCTAGTTTAAAGAGCATCCTTTGTCCTTAGATGATAACATGCAGGAGCCCTGGTCAATCCTACTTACGCTAATATTGTTATAACAATTAATATTATAAGCTAACAATGTAGTAATATACTTTTTGTCCTTTTGCTTGAGATACAATGTATCATTTGTACAAATAATATTGCCAACAAATTTGTTGATGTCAAAAAATGTAAATGCGTTACTATAACGAGTCAAATTATATAAACATGTATTCAGTCTATGAATACGTCTATTTAACTTAGGGTCATTATTTGTGTATGGGAAAGCACACAAAGTAATTTTATTAAAATTATGGGACTGAATTTTTTGAAAACTCTCTACGATATCATTTCTAGTTATTCCCATGCTATTTCCGACCATTACTATAATATTGGTACGGTCTTCATTACATTGTTGACTAGCTACATTTATTATCTCATTAAATGATCGGTTTGGCAAACAATGATTACAAACAGATGTATTGACATCATTACTTATTAATATGCCCATGCCTTTGCCAAGCGAATCGGAATATATTATGGTGCGTATTGAACTCTTTGCCGTGTCCGTAGTGCCCGCCAATCTCGTTGTCGCCACGACGGCCGGGGCGGCTGGGGTCTTGTGGGGCCTAACGACCGCGGGCTGGATGTGGGCCGCGGGGGCCGTAGAGCGCGTCGATCTCCTTGCTATGGTGGCATAGGAGGTGGCCGCAATAGCCGGTGCGTCTGTGGCCTTGAATGGCTCGTCGACCGCGGGCTGGATGTAGGCCGCGTGGGCTGTAGAGCGCGTCGTTCTCCTCGCAGCGGCGGCATAAGAGGTGGCCGCGAAGGCCGGGGCGGCTGAGGATTTGGGGGGCCCGCCGACAGCAGGTACGATGTGGGCCGCGGTGGCAGAGGTGGTCGCGACGGCCGGGGCGGCCAACACCTTACACCCGGCGCCCGCGGGCTCGACGTTCACCGCAGGAGCCGTGGTGCTCGCAGCGTGCGCCTCGGGGGCGACGACAATGTTTTGCGGCTGGGGCGCGGGGCGCTGAAGCTGCGAAGCGACACACTCACATTCCTCTTCTTTGGCAGTCATCAGTCGTTCGATCATGTCCGTGTTTTCATTTGACAATTTGACCATTTCAGAGGTAGCTTCTCTCCAAGTAATGATTTCGTTTTGTTTTTTTACATTTAATCACGAATACTTTGTCTACAACAAACGGCGCAGCGTAACTCAAAACTGATAAAACTACAATTTGAGTTGCTCTTGTATTTCACGCTTCTATCTCCTAAACTCCTAATTCGATTCGGCAAAGGATATTAACCCAAACCCAAATGTGTAACCGTGATCCAATTTGGTCAGGTTCCCTGTTAACCGATCTGCCAATTCCTGGATCATGCTTAAGGCACTAGTGACCTAGGATCCCGGCTGTAGCGCGAGAGCGCAACCAAGATTTTGACGCAAAGATTATTTTATAGCGATGCACCATCGTATGGTCGATGCTTGTCAAAATTGATTTATTACACAAGATTGGTAAAACTTTGGAGCGTCGGTGGCCGGGCAGTTGAGTATCCAACTCGTAAGCGAGAGGTACTGGGTTCGAATCCCGCTGCGAGAGGTACTGGGTTCGAATCCCGCTGCGGCCATGTACCAATGACTCTTTTCTGAGTTATATACGTTAATTGAATTCTAACCGATACTCTTTCGGTGAGGGAAAGAAAATTGTGATGAAACCTGCAAATTTAGGCAACTCAATTTGTAACCATGATCCAATCTGATCAGGTTCCCCTGGTAGCAGGGTCACGGACGCGAGATGGTAGTCGCTCCACTACACATGGTCAGGGCGGACCCAGGCCCTCGTTCTCGAGAGCACAACCTGGATATTAAAGCCAAGATGATTATGTTATTGGTAAAACTTGGGACTCAAAATTGAGCACTTGCAGAGCTGACTTTAATCTAAAACACACCCGGCGCGTACACTAACTTACTTAACTTAACCCATCAAAATTCCATCAGACGTTAAAAAAATACACAGTACATACATACTAGAGTCAGGTTACTGAATGGAATTAAAAGTCTTAACAACGATGAAACTAGGTCTTATACATAGCTTGGTGGAGGTTTAAGTCCAGCAGTGGACAGGTAGGGGGTGAAATAAACGTTTGACTTTTAAAAAAATACATTTATTTAGGGGGCACAATTTACAATCTGTAATTCTACGACTAGTCGTTATCTTTATTATAATTTTTATTTTACAGTGTTGTTATGATGATGTAAAAAAAGTGTCCGGAAATTAACCTTATTAAATGACGGGTGGTGATGTCTGTAGGCCTAGCATAAGTTGCTCTCGCGCGCGATAAACGAGGAAAAGTGCGACATAGGTATTGCTATCTCTTTCGTCTTAGTATTGAGAGAAAGAGACAAACGCTCTCTCGCGGCGCGAGCTTTGTCGCGGACACACTTGTGCTAGGGCCACTAGTGTCGCAGGCCAAGATCCACTTTGGGTCGCTGTGCCAGCGCAGTAAGTAAATGACGGGTAGTCTGATTACATCAAGTAAAAGTAAAAACATCCTATTTATCGAAATTTTAAACATTTAATATCCACTAAAACAATCAAAAAAATATAATTGTACTCTGTGCTTCAGAGTATAATTATATTTTCCTCAGATAAGAGGGGTCCGCCGTAACCATGATCCAGGGTTTAGCAGATCTGCGGCCCTAGCCAAGAGGTTTCGTTATTCTACAATCGTTTGTGGTAGAAAAAATGTATGGGATTTGACATAAGCTAACGTTATCTGACATAAGCTGTTTGTGGTAGAAATTATTGGTCCATAGACAATTCACGTACTTTCGGTGTTCAAAGGAGGCGGATTGGCGGATGATCCTACACAATCAGAGTCAATGTAGATGTTGGTAGAAATAGTCGAACTTCGACCTGAAAATTTTCTACCATACGCATCACGCAAGCGGACCTGTCAACGATGGCTAGACTGGCAGGTAATTACAGTAGAGTGACTGCCATCTGACCTCCGTGACCCTACTATCAGAGAAACCTGACCAGATTGGATCATGGTTACACATCCAGTCGCCTGAATGTGCAGGATTCATCACGCTGTTTTCCCTCACTGTAAGAGCATCGGTTAGTATTCAACTAATGTAACAACTAACATATCAGAAAAGAGTAATTGGTACATGGCCGCACTGGGATTCGAACCCGGTACCTCTCGCTTACCATACCGGGTACCGATGTTCCGATATCCATAGAAACCATATCACAACCAAATAGCTGAATTTGCAGTCGGTACACAGTGCGGAATATTAATCCTGTTGATAAATCATAACTAAAAGGATTTATCCATGTTTTTAAGACCAACAGTTACACTTCTTCAAACAGTAAGCTATACCTACTGCGTTCTCACTTTAATTGAAAAATTCTGCCCATAAGTTCACGTTAACATCTACTATAGTTGAGATCGATTTTATCTAAATCACTACGCTAATAAAAAATTCTTTAAATTGGCAAAATTTTTGATACAAAATCGAGCATTTGCAGAGTTGATCCCTAATCTAAAACATATCCGGCGCGTACAGCCGTACACTAACTTACAGCGTTCGACAAATTGTTATCTCTTAACCCATCAAAATTCCATCAGTCGCTAAAAAGATAAAATTTCCGGCACGCCATTCGCGAAAAACAAACGAATCGAGACCGCACAATATGTGCGGAAAACGATTTCCATTATTCAGTTGTTTTCATTTCTTCTCCCGCTCTCACTGAAAGCCAGCGACGTTAGTTAGAGAGAGATCGTGATATATTGTGTTATGTTATTAGTCCATATTGCGCGGAAATGTATCGGTTGTAGGGTAAATGGAGTAAATCGGAATAGAATAGAATACGTTTGAATATGTTGTTGAAGGTTCAGATCGAGAGTACCCTAAAACGATGTTCGCGTAAAAAGGTGAATGAATGTGGAAGAAGCGAGAGAGAGCTGTCAGGACTGTAGCAAGTGGAACAGACCGACCCCTACTGGAAAAAGGCGTCACATTATGTATGTATGTATGTATGTGCTGCCGTATAGTCGAGTAGTGTGGTGCATACCGCGGTTTTCTTTAGCTCAGTGATATGTTTTTTTATTTCTTTTACTAGGCAGGCATTTGACCGCCAGTATCACCAGATAGGCAGTGACGACGCCTCCGAAGGGGGAACAAGACTGACCAGAAGCAGCCTATTCTCTCCGGCCTGGAAGAAGTTTAGAATATTCAACAGGAACGTAGCTAAAGGGGTTAAAACACTGCCATTGCAGAGACTTCACCAGGAATGCTCCTTGTTGAAATATGGATACGGCTTTAAGCCAGGCTGCAGCATCATCGATCTAACCTTTGCCCTAAGAATCCTCCAGAGACCTACTGAAGTAGAAATCAGCCTTTGGATTTCATATTTCTCGGTGTGCAGCAGTCTTTAACAGTGTATCTCGAAAAGTCATCATCATCGTCCTAACGTTTATCGCGGCTTTTGCCAGGGGCCGCTTTCCTACTAATTCTTTTTCTCTCTCTCATCCGACTCAGCGATGTCATTCCATTCCTTCTTGGGTTTCAGGTATCCCAGGAGCTTAGCAATCCGTAACCAAACCAGCGCAGGCAAGCCTCCTTAGTTTTACCTGCTATAAACACACCAAGTCTTTGTCTGTGTCAAAGTATAATTCAAAAATAATAATCATCTTGGCATTTATGTCTAATAAGTATCTGGTTTATATATAATAAGTATGTATTTAAAAGTATAAAAGTAGTTTATCAGTTATCTAGCACCCATAACACAAGCTTTGCTTACTTTGGGGCTAGATGGCGCTGTGTGAATGTGTCCACGATTATTTAAATTCAAATTAATTTTAATTTAAATGTCCCGGTTGTGCTCTTGAGTTCGAGGGCCAGGGGTCTACCTTGACCATGATCCAGGATTTGGCGATCAGGTAATTACAGTGAAGCGACTACCATCTGACCTCCATGACCCTGCCACCAGGTGAACCTGACCAGATTGGATAATGGTTACAAATTCAGTTGCCTGGATTTGCAGGTTTCATCACGATATTTACCCTCACCGTAAGAACATCGGTTAGAATTCAACTAATGTACATAACTCAGAAAAGAATCATTGGTAGATGGCCGCAGCGGGATTCGAACCCGGTACCTTTCGCTCGTATAATTATAAATTTTAAATAGGGATTGAGACATCTTATAAATAAAGAAAATTAACATTTGTAATTCGCTTCATTACCGCAATGATAGCATTTTTTATTCCTTTCGAAACCTACTTTTTGCAACGTTTTATTGCTCGACGAGGTTCGCCGTAAACGTTACGATATGTTTTATGGCACGGTGTTTAAGGCTAGTGCAGAGATTTGGGGTTTTTATTGCAATAAGGTACTTAGTTGTTCAATGTCAACTTAGATAACTGAAAATTTACTGGCTTTTTATTGTAACGTTAACAATAAATTATTTATGTAACAAAATTAATTTAACATTGGAATTTCATCTTGTGTTACATATATTTACGTACCACCAGAATAAACAGTATTCGTGGACCGTACATTTTTTCCATTCGCACATTATCTTTCTAATCTTACTAATATTATCCCACTAATATCAACCCCTTTGAGCCATTTGTTATGTGTTTGTGGTGTTATTGTGTGTAAATAAATGTTTTCTATTTCTATTCTATTTCTATTCTATTTCTATTTCTATTATAAATGCGTTTGTAAGGATGGAAGCTTGTTACTGCTTCACGCAAAAACTACTAAACGCATTGTGATAAAATTTGGCAGGAATATAGCTTGCACCCCAGAATAGCACATAGACTATAATTTATCGCGACATTCAACATGGTTTCCGTCTTATAACCGTATAAAAGACGAAGTCGCGAGCAAAAGCTAGTTCCTCTATAAGATACTCGTAGATAGGCAACTTTAAGGCATGGTTACACAGCTTAGGAGGCTTAAAATTTCTCAAGCCAAATATCCAGGAGAGCCCATCTGCATAGTAATCCTATAATGTGGTATTAGGCCAGAGGCGTAGCTACCGCCGTATCAGCCGTATCAATGATACGAGGTCCCCGGACCATAGGGCCAAACGAGTGTCAGCAAAAATTCGTTATCCATACTTTCAGTTAAACTCTTCCCTACTTCACGGGTAAAAAAGTTATTCAATAGAGAGTTCACATCAGGTAGCCGTTCCGCCAAAATAATTCCAGAAATTTCGAGGTCGCTGCACTCGCTCATTAATTTTATTATTTATCGTACATTTACAGATTTTAGGTTATTTTAATGAGGTGCGTGACAGTCCGTCACTACCTACTTTTAAAAAGCGCGTCAAAGAGCATTACCTTTCCCTGTCTAGTCCTAAATAGATATGTATTTATGTATGTATATTATAAATTATTGTATTATTATGCATGTACGCATTCATTATATATTTAAGCATGTATGTATATGTGTCTGTATCTAGTAGCATAATTATTTTTATTCTGTACTGTGCACGTCGTATCTGCGTTTCTTATGTAACATCTCACTTCTGTAGGCCTGCTGGAAGAAATTTCTTTTTAGAAATAAGTTGTGCCTGTTGTGTCATTTATAATTGTGTTTTTACCTGTATGTTTTACTGTGTACAATAAATAGTTAAATAAATAAAATGACGCAAGGGTTTAAGGGATATATTCCAAAAATTTCGAACTCACTACGCTCGCTCATTCATTGACATAAGTTATCTTTGTAGTAATGACGCAAAGCAAAAATTCCGAGCACGCCTCCATTATGGTATCACAGAGACTTATAATAGTTTTAGATCTCTCGACGACTCTAACAACCTCTATCAGGCGGCCGTAAGCTTGTTTGCCACCTTAATGGTATAAAAAATAAAAAAATAAAAAACAACCCCCATCATCATAAACCTGAAAAGTCCCGCAACTGGACAATGGACTCATCGACGAGAGACCTCAAAATTAGACTGAGTTTCTCAAATAATTATCTGGGTAGTAGGTACAGTCGAGTTCATAAGTGCATGACCACTTTTGAAAAAATCCACAGACCACAGAATTTTTTTTTGTAGCTACTGCCACAAACATTTTATTAGGTGCATTGTTAAACAAATGGAATTGGCTAAAATAATTTCCTATTAGCTGTCCATTAGGCAGCAATAACTCATTTTTAAACTGCAGGTTTTTCTTTATTTAATAAATGAAAATTACTTTAATGAATTGCCATACTTTGTCTTATAACTTAGAATTAAAATATTAATTAAATTACCTTTTGTACACTAGTTCCACTTCATTTTACATATGGAAATGCAACCGGTTTCGAATTACTAATCTTTAGGCAATTATTTAATTTAATACATAACAATGGAGTTTCATCATGAAATTACCACACAAAGTGTTAAATATACATTAAATATATTTTTTGATAATTCAGTCACAAAATTTTATTTATAAAATTAAAAAGGTATTTGCACATAATGTGAACTTTTTTTTAAGTCACGAAACCATTGTGACTTTTAAAAACAAAAATGTTAAAGTCATTTTGAATTGTAGTTAATAAACTATAACAAAAATAGATTTCTATATTATTTTTATTTTAAATCCTTTTAACAACTGCTCAGGAATATGAATTACAAGGTGTTCAAGCACTTATGACCGCGACCGTACTTAAAGGTCTTCAGTAACGAGTTTTCATTACTGGAGAACTCATCGTGCTCCTTCCTAAAGACATTTTAACTAAGATTAATATTTTCCATAAGATACGCTCCACCTTGTAGGTACAACTTCGTTTTATTAAATTTCTTACCGCCATCTCTTTGGTATTAATCTTCGTGGTATTTCCATTTTTACGGCTGAGAGGCGCCATTTTGGCCCCAATTGAATATTTCGTCGTGTACAAAGATTTTGGTATTGTACATGTGTTTTTATTCTCATCAAGGTTTTTATGAGGCTTAACATCACGACATCATCATCATCATCAGAGAACAAAACAGTCCACTGCAGTACTTAGGGCCTCTCCTGCGAAAGGGGAGGTTATCTCCATAATTTCTACGCTTGCCAGGCGGGTTGGCGATCGCAATATTATAGACAACGCTGCTGCCCATTTTCCAGTCTACGGACAGTTTAGATCTTTGGCCTCGAAAACATTAGTCGCCTTGTACACCACGATTGTAAAGGGTTGGTGCTATTCTACTCTACCGGACTCCACAGGGCCAAAACGTTACGTCAGATTCCATTTTATTTAAAAATAGCTGTGCCCGCTTTTTCACCCACTACTAAATGTCCGGCCACCTTCGGCCTAACCGCGTGTTATTACCAAATTTAAAGAAATAAATTTTCAAATCCAACTGGTTCTTTCAGATTATCGCGTTCAGACAAAAAACGAACTCTTCAGCTTTCCGCCGTAGTTTTTACATTGCACTATAACATGGAGTTATTCAAAAGGTACCTCAAAGGCCGGCACCGCATCCTCTCGCCTTAGGTTGCAGATGACCTGGACGATGGTGGCCACTTTCTGTCAGGTGGACCGTCCGTATGTACGCCTCCCGAGGCAATTATACGTATATTTGTTGGGGTTAATGTCCCGGTTGTGCATATTGGATCATGGTTACACATTCGGTCGCCTGCATAATAGTTTGACACGAGTGTTTTAATACCTAATTATATGCAGTTGCATACACCTTTATCTACACTCATATTTTCATGTCAAAATTTCGTACCTATAATTTTCTCAACTTTCTGGAAGTAAGCTGCGAGTCAGGTCTGTTGTATCTACGCGTCGAGGATATCAATCGGCAGGAAATTTACTATACTACTTTCACATTTATCTATACATATATATGTGCAGGTTTCATCATGATATTTTCCCTCACCGTGAGAACATCGGTTAACATCCTAATGTACATAACTCAGAAGGGAGTCATTAGACTATCGTTTGCGAGTCGGATACCTTCACCACAAGGCCACGATGCTCATAACTCTCTATTTTTTATACTACTAAGGTAGCAAACAGGCTTATGGATGGTAATATACCACGTTTTACATGCACTTTTCTTATGCGCACTGCAAAGGACTGGAACTCTCTGCCTGAGTCATTGTTCCCCGAAAAGTATAACCTTGGGGTTTTCAAATCAAGAGTGAATCGATATTTACCTCATCGAACTCATCGTCGCTTTGTATTGCTAAAAAATTTACACTAAGGTGGCAAACAAGCTTACGGCCTGCCTGATGGTAAGCAGTCATCGCAGATTATGGACGTTTGCAATACCAGGGGCATCCCACGCGTTGTTAGTGTAGCAAGTATATTAGTAAGTATAGCAAACTACGAACTTCAATATACAAGGCACACAAAATCCCTGTAACATTATCAGATAACCACAAAAGGTCGCCTTTCTTCAGAGCGCACGTGTTAATTGGACTAATTGCCTTCAGAATAGCTCTTAATTAACGAAATGGAGCGCGGCTGCCTTCGTTCGCAAGTTTATAATAATTTGAAGATGCTCCAAAGAGTCAAAAGGAATAATAATCTCGCCAAGATATTCCACGAATTATTGAGGACAAGTTAATTGGTTTGAATAGTATGTATGTATGTATGTAAGCTCTTTATTGCAACAACATAGTACATTTCAAAAGGAAACACTTACAAAGCAAAGGCGAACTTATCCCACAACGGGATCTCCTCCAGCTAACCTTAGACAAGCCGAAAGGAACTTTAGCGAGCGGTAGAGGCAATAAGAGTACCTTACCTACTTTAAAAATAATCAGAGTTACCAAAGAACCTTAATTTAAATATATTAAACGAGACCAGTAAAACTTATCAGTAAGTAAGTACATAAATAAGTAATCCATAAATATACATACCCATAAACATATATCCATATAACAAATATATACATATATAAATATACACATAAATACATCAAATTCTGAGGAAATGCTTCCTCAGAAGATCCCTGAAGGAAACAGGTGAGCGTGCGTCCTGTATCTCCTCAGGCAGCGAGTTCCACAGCTGTGCCGCATACACTTAATAGTTTTATAGGAATAATGAGGCGGAGCACGGGTCCTGGCGTACGAAGCGGGAGCGCGTTTTATAGGAATAACAAAAAAAAAATACACCATTTATTCTACCTAACCTTCCTACCGTTATTTAAAAAAAAAACATTTATTTCTGGCAATGTCCATAGATTTAGGTCAATAATAGGTAGTAGTATATGTATAATAATGATATAATGTAAAATAAATGTCAAATTTTAAATAATCATAAAATAATTAAAGATACATAATGTCAAGTACTCAATACAATAATGTTTTTGTTCAGAGTAAAAATAGCTACAACTTAATAATTATTGACATAGATTAGTAGTACCGGGGTTGACCCCCAGTGCCGCCATGTACGAATAATTATTGTCTAAGTTATGTATATTAGCTAACCCACGGTCACGGTAAGGAAAACATCGTGATACATCGAGATGAAAGTTGCACATTCAGGTGAATCTGGTCAGGTTGACCTGTTAACCAGGTCACGGAGGTCAGATGGCAGTCGCTCCACTATAATTATCTGATCTGCTAAATCCTGGGTCATGGTCAAGGCTCGCGCGCAAAAGCACAACCGTGACTTAACCAAAGTCGCTGCCTACCCCTATGGGATTGGAGCATGAGTTTGTATATGTGTATGTATATTTTGTACGCTCTCATTAACGACTATCGAATGCAATACTCACTGTGAACTCTGATAAAAGGTCTATTAGCACTAAAAATACTTACCGAAATATAAAATGTGTTTCAATAGTGCTAGTATTGACCATCAGTGTATTTTCTTACGTAGTTTCCCTATACTATATTAGTTAGTTTTTGCGCCACATTTATTACCGAATGGTATTTCAATATTATCACTGTGTGCTGTGCTGTTTTGTCTTATTAACTTAGAAATCATTTCCAAAGCTTCCTGTAGAAATAAATTTCGATACCTACTGCTCCTTTCGTAAATAGGCTGCGGTGACTGCTGACCATTAGGCCCGTAAGCTTGTTTGTCACCTTTGTAGTATAAAAAAAACAATAGCGAGTACCGCTGACTGAAGAGGCACTAAATTGAGTGTACTCGACATTTTCTCCTGAAACGTCTGCTTATACATGTCCCCCTGCCTCCCACCTCACCCCCCCCCCCTTCCCGCTAGGTTCTGCTCCTCTTTTATTAGTGGAGCTTGATTAAAACCCGGGCGACTGTTATAAATTTACCCTAACCTACTATGGGCGTCGACGTTGTCTTGTTCCACAAAAACGGCTTTTACTACGTGAAGTCTTCTAGACCATTGGAGATATTGTTCTTATTAAATGTCTTTCCGGACTATACTATACATTATTTGTTAGTTATCAAATAATGTACATAACTCGTAAAGGTGTCATTGGTACATGCCGTCACTGGGATTGGAGCTCGGTAGCTCTAGCTAGATATCGAATCTTGGCCACTAGACCACCGATGCTACCGTCTGCTGCAAATGACATTGATCATAAGGGAAGATACTCATACTAAATGACACATTTTTTACCATTTTTATCCCCGTCCCCCTACGGTGGCCACCTGTAGTATATGCCAGGGCTCCCTTCAGTTTTCTCGTAGTAATTCATAAATATGGTATGAATCATCTTTTTTCAAACAGAAAGTAAAAAAAGAATTATTTGGTCCATATAGTCTTCATTAATACGGCGCTTGCCGCGTGACGCCAAGAGTGCCTACGATTACAAGTGAAAAAATTTGAATATGTCTTTAAAATAGGTAGCTCGAAAAAGCACAAGATTTTTTAATATAGCCGATTTTTTAATACATATACCGCCTTCGTGCTATATTGTCTTGCTTAGGTAACAATTTTTGCCATGATTTTTACTGTCCTTTGTATGTACAACAAAGAGTTATGAATATAGCTCGAAAGAGCGCTAGATTTTCCTATAGAATATTGACTACGTTTCAATGACCTAGTTATGATACATTCCCGAATTCAAAACTAAGGAATTTGAGCTCTAAAGTCTGAAGGAACCATATTCCTGGTTATGGATATTTTATTAAACCTGGCAAATTATAATTTATCAGTACGTTTGTTTGGTAATTACTTCTGACACGGTACGAACGCCTACGAACATCATGTCAGAAAGCTGTTATTCATTTATAAATAATTTTCAATGAATGAATGGTTATATAATTTAAAATGATTTAGAAACGTTTGTGAGGTCTGATAAACTGCTTATATACTTTTAAATACATAATTATTGTACATATAACACTCATACCCGTAACAGAAATTAAAATTCAACAATTTAATAGAAACTTTTTTGTATCAAATTTTGTGTTTATGTAAAGCTTAAATGCGATTTTATGACCTTGATATTAACTGACCCATTGAAATAAAATAAAATTTTATTGAATATGGAGTTTGGGTTCGTAGCAGTACTTTCATTTCCACCAAATTCCTACCTTTTCAAGCGTATATCCGCAATTGATCTACATTTTCTAATATGCCAAGATTTGACAATAATATTTATTCATATTTGTTTCAAACTTATTTCCTTCTTTACACATATTATTATATTAGACGGGACTTGCACGCGACGTACCTTTTCGATTTGTTTTCCCGACGTTTCGGTAGGGTTACAACCACCGTGGTCACGAGACGACTGCCGTGAAGAGGTGACAGCTGCGGTGATGTGCTGGTAGACTCCTACCCTCACATAGAATTGTCAATTTGTTGTTGATTCGGAACTGCACGGCACACAACACTCACGATGTTCACGGATAAGTTCGACGATAAATCTTGTGTCTTAAGGATTTTTGTTTTGCACACCACTGCGTTCCACGACGCCAAAAGCTTAGGTATATTCATCTTCCCGATTGAATGTTTTGTACTTTTTAATTGCAATCGCTTCCCGAACGCTGTCTTTAGAACATCTAAATTCAATCCACCCAAAAACAAAATTTACCCTGGAGGTGGAAAATGACCGACAATTGCCGTTCCTAGATGTCCTGGTCTTTACCAGCGATCCATCTTTTCGTACCTTTGTACGAAAAGATGGATCGCTGGCGCACTCGGTATACAGAAAGACAACACACATGGAAACATATCTAAATGCTTCTTCACACCATCATCCCTCTCGACTCGGACCACTTAGAGAGCGAGTTGTCATATGTCCAGCTGGTATTACGGAAGAACGGGTACAAGGTGACAAAAAAGCCGGCAAGACGGAAAAAGAGGGAGAAGCTCACAGAAGTAAGTCGGCAGTCAGCGTTCCTACCGTATGTGAAAGGGGTGACAGATAAGATCGGATCAGTACTAAGTAGTTACTCGATTCCAACAATATATGTCCCGCACCTCAAGGTAGCGAACCTGCTGCGTACTCCTAAGGATGTGATCCCGTGTCAGACGCCAGGTGTCTATAAGGTAGACTGTAGCTGTGGAAGCTCATACATTGGCCAAACTAAACGTTCGATTGCCGAAAGGGTCAAAGAGCATACAGCTGCAGTAAAAAACCACCAGACGAATAAATCTGCCACAGCAGACCACCTGCTCAACTCTGGCCCAAACCACTGGATAGAACTGCATGCGCCTAATGTTCTCTCCACCGACCGGCAATATTATCGTTCGGGAAGCGATTGAAATGAAAAAGTACAAAACTTTCAATCGGGAAGATGGATATAAGCTTTCGGCGTCGTGGAACCCAGTGGTGTGCAAAATAAATAACCTTAAGACACAAGATTTATCGTCGGACGTATCCGTGGACATCGTGAGTGTTGTGTGCCGTGCAGTTCCGAATCAACAACAAATTGACAATTCTATGTGAAGGTAGGAGTCTACCAGCACATCACCGCAGCTATCACCTCTCCACGGCAGTCGTCTCGTGACCACGGTGGTTGTAACCCTACCGAAACGTCGGAAAAATAAATCGAAAAGGTACGTCGCGTGCAAGTCCCGCCTAATATAATAATAAATACTTATTGAATTAAGAAAATATGAAAGTAATGTCATAATTTGAAAATTTGAAATGTAATTGTTTTTTTTTGCGTCTTTAGAGTTGGTACTATGGCAAGTAGAAGTTGTTTGTTATCATTAAGGTATCCTAAAAAGGTATCGATAAAGCATTTTATAAATTGGATGAATTTAAGATGTACAGAGATGAAACTAATGATTAATGGAATTTTTTTTATTTAGTAATTTATTTTATTTGACATCTGAATTTAATGGGACATTATTATTTATTACTTAATCCAATGATTTTATTTACAATTTTGACATCTGAAAATACAATTTTTACTTTTTAATTTTTTTATTTATGGGACATTGTTACTTAATGTTTTAAATGATGGAGATAAATATGTATATTGACATTAGATTGGAATGTTGACATTTACATTAAATTTTATATAATTTTAAAACTATTGTACGTCCGTAATACACAAGCTGTTGGAACTACTAATGTAATAACATCTGCATACCTGTATACTTACACAGCTCAACAATAAAGACAATGCTATTCTATTATAGAATATAATAGAATAGTCTTATTCCTTTTGTACCATTAATTAAATTCACTCTGTAGATTCCTTTACACAATCTATATTTCATCTTCAAACCACAGAGTTTAAATTTCGAGTTTGTTTCAAAGTTCACACAATGGCTATTTGGAAACGTGGACAATAAAGGGGTTATCTCAGTTCTACGGGTCCAACGTGCCCGTTTTGCTCCGACGTGCCCGTCACAATGGGCCGTGGGTACCAGGCGATCAGAGCACGGAAGCAATAAGCCTTTGTACGCCACTGGACCCTGCATAGGTATTAGGGGGACAAGTAGGTCGGACTGCGATGCTATCTTGATCGGGTCTAAAACGGTTAATACGAATGTGGGTATTTGTTAAACTAAGATAGGAAAGGGGTCGTTACGAGGGTATTTCGTTTTCTGGCAAAAATTTTGCTGATCCAGTGAAATTTTAAAAACATGGCGTTTTAAATAAAAATTTTAATCAATTCAGATTTCTTACTATTGTTTAATATCAACTCTTAATCTTTAAAAAAAAATATACAAAATTTTTGGAATCGAGATAGAACATTTTACTCCATTCTTATCTTTATGACAAAATCTGCCCATCAAGAACAAAAAAAAATTATTTGTCTTATAGTTTAAGTTTATGTCTACATAATTTGACATCGAATATACCTGAATCACTACGGGTTATGAAGATTTCATTGAATTAGTAAATTTTTTTACCGAAAAGCCACGAAAAGCCGCGAAGAAATGCCCGATCTCACCATAACGGAACGTCTTAATTTAAAATGTGGCATTATCCTTTTATTTCTATAAAGTATATTTATAATAT
The DNA here is from genome assembly GCA_905147135.1 of Blastobasis lacticolella. NCBI lineage: Eukaryota > Metazoa > Arthropoda > Insecta > Lepidoptera > Blastobasidae > Blastobasis > Blastobasis lacticolella. The sequence continues at coordinate 15,583,609 of LR990053.1, read as the reverse complement.
ACGTCCACTGTATACAAATAAAACGACATTAGCACAGAGCATTCAACAGCGGCACCTCATAACGCGTATTTTGTTGCCATAACTCGTCAGGTGGTGCGTGTGTGGCTAAACGCTTTGTACTAATGTCATTTTAGTGAATGGAACGAGCCGTTTTTAAGGCCCGTTTCCTACAAATTCTTATAAATAGCGCGCTCTAACTGACGACATTATGATAATCTCTTGGCTGTATTACTGATATTTATCTTTATTTCTATGCAATTTATTTTAAATCTATTCATTAATTTAACGGTTTTTAAAAGTCAGTGTACAACATGAAGTTCTTCAGGAAAGGGATAAAATGGTTTTTACAGGGCCGGCAACGCGTGGGTGATGCCCCTGGTAATGCAAACGTCCATTGGCTGCGGTGACTGCTTTCCATCAGGCAGGCTTGTTTACCACCTTAGTGGTACATCAACTATTAGTACTTAATTCTATTCATGAAACTATTTTAAATGACGATGTATGCTTATTACTACGAATAAATTAATATGAATATGAATATAAAAAAAGTGCTCCTTGGAGCTCAACTTTGTAATTTTTATTAATCGCTTTCTGGTTGACTGGAAGATAAAACTGTGTAACTCTATGTCCGCCTCTGTAAGTCATTGTCCATGAAGTTAAAATAAATAAATAAACTTTAGGTAGTCCTTTAGCAAATACTGCGGTTTAATTTGTTCTGAGGCAATGATGATGACAGTCACACATATGATTTTCCATACAACTACCAACAATAACACCATATAGACAAAATATTTGAGTTCTTAGAGCGCGCCATGTTTGTCATTTTTGACAAGCTTTTCTTGAAAACGACTCATTAAAAGATGAATTACAGCATATTACGCAGGTTGTTGCAGCGTGGGTAGGCCTCCCACAAGGTGCACGGAAGACCTGGTAAATATCGCAGGTACCAGCTGGATGCGGAAGGCACAGGACCGGCCTATGTGGAGATCTCTGGGGGAGGCCTATGCCCAGCAATGGGGGTCATCTGGCTGATATGATGATGATGACGTAGCTTGTATTCATAACGCGATTTGTGTCGGGTTGGGCACACCTGGCGATCGCAGCACTTGCAAGCTGAGTGTCCTCTTTAGACGATTTTATATACTTTACACAAGCTATTAAAATAATAAAAACTTGAATACTAGAGTGAATAGATGTTCCTAGATAGGCATGCTCCATCTTCGGCTGAATCGTCACTTACCACCAGGTGACATGATGGTCAAATCTGGCTAGTCTAATTCAAAAAGACGCTGCCACGTCTGTTTCAAAGCTGTATATCAGAATTTGCATATTTTGCCAATTCGACAATGCTCGACTAAACCCAGAAGTTGAAAGCGGCTTATGGTAGAGTCGCGCCTAAGGCGATATTTACATAGAGTGCTCACTCTCTATTCAAGCTCTTTGACTGCACTGCTGTTGGATATTAGATGCGAAAGCGGTAACCATACGATATTATGGACCCGTGTAAGTTATCATTGGTAATCCGTTTGTCTAAAACAACATTTTTATCCGCGACTTGTGCGTAGAATTCGTATCTACTTCCCGGACCCGTTCCCGTGGAACCACATTTAATTTAGAGAAAAGTATAGACTATATTACTAGCTGATAATGTAGCTTTCTAAAGGTGAAGGAGTTTTTGAGGTTATCCATTACAAACAAACAAACCATCAATTTTTTACAGTTTATTGTGAACAGGAAACACCTACATAGTACATGATATGACAAAGTAATATATGGCACAACAGGAGCTATTAATTTCTAAAATAAATCAATATTGTTGTGTTGAGTTGATGCTTAAATAAAATTTCTTGCATGTGTCGTGATCAAATATTTTCTCTTTATAATATGAGTAAGTAGTAATTGAAACCTTTAGGTACAAAGGATCTTTACATACAGACTCGCCTCTACGCTATAGAGTCAGTTGTATTACCGGTTTTATACGAATGTTTTTTGAAGTAATTTAGCGTCAATATCAATTTTTGGCAGATCAGGTTTAGATCACCGTAGGGACTGCCATCTGACCTCCGTTATCCTGTTACCAGGAGAACCTGATCTTTCTTATGAAAAGTACCGACGTCAATAATTACATGTCCATTACCTCTCATAATTATTGTTGGGTACCTTCCATTTCTATTTTCCTTTATTCTAGCGAAACGTTATTCTTTCCTATGCTGTTTTTAAATGTTACCTCTTTTGTGTAATACTTCAGTCTAATAGGCGAGCGGGTCACCTGATGGAAAGTGATCCCCGCATCCTATGGTCATCACCAACATCAGGGGCGCTACCTATGTATTTAAAGTATTATGCTAGGTATTTAGAATCATCTATAGTTTTACTAGTATAAAATTACACCAATGTGTCTTTTGGTATTACGGACTTTATGTCCTATCAACAGTCATATACCCAAAAAGGTTACCTGGAAGAAAACGCTTTAAACGATAAGGCCTGTTATCTGTCTGTCTTTATCTTATTTCTAAATACCCACCCATAGCATTATTTTAAAATGTACATTATAGTGTTTTTCATTCATTTTCATTCATTCAATTACAATTGAGTTGCCCCCTTCAACTTGCTAGTAGTCAGTGCAAGCTAGCTACCGCCTAATCAAAAGTTTCAAGGGACATCGTACCTCAGTTTCAAGGGGCGTAGTTAAAACTTTCCAACTCAGCGATGTATAAGCCTTTTAATATGAAAATTATGAGCGCAAAACCTTTGGTAAAACTAGGTAGCTGGAGTTTCTTTATTTCCAGATTTATTATTTTTTCAGTAAGGTAAATGATGTGATGTGATCGTAACGTGAGTGGGTGTACGTTGTGTATATGTTGAATCGGTGCTGCTCGATTTCACTTTGGGTCGGGCAGTGCTGATTATTGATGGATTATTTATCATTCATCATCATCATCTTGGCGGTATGTCCCGGTTGCGCCCCCGCGCAGCACGCGCGGGCCCAGGGTCCGCCTTCGAATTATTTATTATTGTATTGTTCTAAATGATTTATATATGCAGGATAAGATAGCCGCCAATGTTGGCAAGCGAAGATGGTGAGAAGGGAGAAAAGGGTAATTACCCACCTGGCCGGGTGTTGTGACCAGGGGACCAAGGGCCCGACAGTTGATCGTCGGAAGTTGTATATATGCCGTGAAAGTTGGCACATTTCTTTTTAGCGCGATGCAGGACGGTTAGCGCCATCTATGTGCGGATGCTTGCCAACCTTGTGTTCGTGTACTCGTAATGTGAGTATCGTTGAGTTTCCCTAGTGGAGCGATAGATGTCGCTACAGTACTCCCCCCGGAGACTGGAGGTCGATACCGAAGCGAGAAACGCTGAAGCTGACGTATGAAGCGTAGTCAGTCTGGCGATGCGGTGAGCAATGGCGTAGCTCTGGCGTGAGGTTGGCTGTGAGCTGTGCCGAAGCGATGCTGTTCCCAAGTCTGCAGTGAGTCGAGACTGGGTGGGGACAGTGAGATGCCGCAGGTGAGCGACCAGGAAGCACGCGTCCGTGCCGACTATGGTCAAGGCTGTGACTGCTGTGTGCGGGAGTCAGGTAGGGAAGACGTAAGGATCACGTCGGGGTCACCACTTTAGCGGTGCAGGATAAGATAGCCGCCAATGTTGGCAAGCGAAGATGGTGAGATGGTAGAAAAGGGTAATTACCCACCTGGCCGGGTGTTGTGACCAGGGGACCAAGGGCCCGACAGTTGATCGTCGGAAGTTGTATATATGCCGTGAAAGTTGGCACATTTCTTTTTAGCGCGATGCAGGACGGTTAGCGCCATCTATGTGCGGATGCTTGCCAACCTTGTGTTCGTGTACTCGTAATGTGAGTATCGTTGAGTTTCCCTAGTGGAGCGATAGATGTCGCTACACATAGCTAGGTATAAGTCTTACTAACTAATATGAGTCTTTGTCGCTTGCTTTAATAAATGAAATTGAAATTGTAACTTGGTTGCGATGTTCGCGAAAAATTTTTTTGCATTAACAACTGATATTTATTCATAAAACAGACAAAATGAAAGGGAATAATTTTTGTATTTATAATTCTACTTTGAAAGAAGAATCGAATAACTAGTAATGTAATATAAAATTAAAATTTCAGCTACGATGTGGAGACTTTCATATCGTGTTTTATTATATACTTGCGACCCGCTCCGACTACGCAGGTGGTGTCTCGGATTTTGTTTACTATAATATGCATATATTATACAAGTAAATAAAAAGCCTCGTACGGAACCAGTTCCGAAACTCCGGTTCTAAAACCGGCCGAAGGGATTATACTTATAAAAATATAAACCTTCCGGAACAAACTGATGATGGAAACCGCATCAATATCCGGTTCAGAAATTAGATGTCGGATACACAGACATACGGAAATCAAGTTTATTTTATGCTATGTTTTTTTTTATGACTTTAGGTAGGCAAACAGGCAAGCAGGCCAACTGATGGGAAGTGGTCACCACTGCCTATAGACATTAGTAACACCAAGAGTATCGCCAATGCGTTGCCCACCTCTTTAACAGTTGATCTGGCAGCAAAAAGGCAAATGCCCCTCCACTGCCAAAGCCACGGTTCCCCAAATGCCCACCCCGTGGAGCACTGGAGACCTTACTCACCGGCAGAAACACAATACTATTTAAAAGAGTATAGTTTAGCTGCGGTATTTTGTAAGTATTCTGTATGTGGGGACTTATTTAAAATTTACAATACACTTTAATAAACAGACTGAAGTGGCAGTGGGCAGGGCACATAGGTCGAAGAACAGATGGCCGATGGAGCAGTAAAGATCTCGAGTGGCGACCACGTATCGGTAGACGCAGCGAGGGTAGGCCTCCCACAAGGTGGACCGACGACCTGGTAAGGATCGCAGGTACCAGCTGGATGTGGAAAGCACAGGACCGGCCTTTGTGGAGATCTCTGGGGGAGGTCTATGCCCAGTAGGGGGCGTCTTCTGGCTGAGATGATGAAGATGATGATGAGAATGTTTCACAATCACAAAGAGGAGTGTTCGTGACGCCCTCTATCTATCGAAAGAACTCACTTGATGTTTATTCACGTAGAATTTTGACGACCTGATTTCAGTTGGTTGACATGCCGGTTTGATACGCAGAGATCCCGGGTTCGATTCCCGGCCGAGCAGAAATTGAAATGATGCATTTTGATTTCTGTTACGAGTCTGGGTGTTATACGTATTTAAAAGCATGTAAGTAGTAATCAGTTATCTAGCAATAGCAATTTATACACATAAAGGTACACATAAAATATATATAGATATAATAAAAATATTCACTAATACTTACGTTAAAAATAGCAAAAATATACACCAATACTTATAAAATAACACTAAACATTTAAAAAGTCGTCCACGCCGCTGCCCCCCGGAATGGTGCCCAGAAAGCTGGCTGCGTTGCCTCGTTGAATAGCGATGCTAATCCGTTGCCCGAGGAACGAGCCAGCTGTCCTGTCACCAGTGGTGTCATTTTATTTTTTGGAAAGTTCTGTAAAGAACTTTCTCCCACCATCTCTCGGTCCCACGGTCCCAATGTGTCCACCCCAACACATATATAGCACCCATAACACAAGTTTTGCTTACTTTGGGGCTAGTAGGCGCTTTGTGAATTGTCCAAGCATATTTATTTTATCCACTCCACCTGACCGGAGGGCGTCCTATACTACGAATAAAATAATCAAAATGCGAACGAGTTTAGAATTTGTGTATATCCTATAGTGGGTACGAGTTATTGGCTTACAGCATTACATTAATTCCTACTGAAAATTCAAAAATTCAAAATTTATTTATTGGTTAGGACATTAAATAACAAAAACGCCACTATGTCAGTTCGTCTCCAGGACAAGACCACAGAACCTATTCAGCTGCAGCGAGGTGTTAGACAAGGTGATGTCATATCTCCGAAGTTGTTTACCGCTGCACTGGAGGATATCTTTAGGCTTCTGGACTGGGACGGACTTGGCATCAATATTAACGGCGAGTACCTCACGCACCTCAGATTTGCTGACGATATCGTAGTCATGGCTGAAACCCTGGAAGACTTGGGCAAAATGCTCGATGACCTCTGTAGTGCCTCTCAACAAGTAGGTCTTAAAATGAACATGGACAAGACGAAAATTATGTCGAATGTCCATGTTGTGCCTACTCCAGTGACAGTTGGAGGCACTCCACTTGAAGTTGTTGACGACTATACATACCTAGGACAAATAGTCCGGCTAGGTAGGTCCAATTTCGAGAAAGAGGTCAATCGACGAATCCAACTCGGTTGGGCAGCGTTCGGGAAGCTACGCCACATATTTTCGTCCCAATTACCGCAGTGTCTCAAGACGAAGGTCTTTGACCAATGTGTGTTGCCAGTGATGACTTACGGAGCTGAAACGTGGCCACTCACTATGGGCCTTATAAGAAAGCTCACTGTTACCCAAAGGGCAATGGAAAGAGATATGCTCGGAGTTTCTTTGCGCGATCGAGTCAGAAATGAGGAGATCCGCAAGCGAACCAAGGTCACCGACATAGCTCTAAGGATTGCCAGACTGAAGTGGCAGTGGGCAGGGCACATAGCTCGAAGAACAGATGGCCGATGGGGCAGTAAAGTTCTCGAGTGGCGACCACGTACCGGTAGACGCAGCGTGGGTAGGCCTCCTACAAGGTGGACCGACGACCTGGTAAGGATCGCAGGTACCAGCTGGATGCGGAAAGCACAGGACCGGTCTTTGTGGAGATCTCTGGGGGAGGCCTATGCCCAGCAGTGGGCGTCTTCTGGCTGATGATGATGATGACATTAAATATCTCTTTCAATCGTCAAAAAGGAGGGGGGTACGAAAGTAGGAAGGAAGCACACAGTGACACGCTGGCCGCCCCATGGCAGCAGCAAACTTACCCCACGCCAGTCAAAACCGGACCGTGCCCGGCAATGAGAGGCAAAGCCGGACCGCGCTCAATATATTATATAAATATGTCAGTAAAATTAAGAAATCCCACCTAAAACTACAGCAAGAGTAAGCCAGTCTACCAAGGCAGCACCCGTTCACGAGTATAACGCAGGGCCCAGCCATCGTCCAATTCAACCATATTTGAGGGAAAAGAGCGACCCGGCACCCACGCCACCGCCAGACAGACTTTTAAGTGAGCGTGCATTACACATGCTGCATGTGATAGGTAGCTGCTCCCACTCACTCTATCCTATCACTACCCTACCCCTAGCTTACCCTACCATATTCTCCTACTGCCTTAACCCTACCCTACCACTATCTTACCCCTACCCTACCACTATCTTACCCCTACCATAACACTATCTTACCCCTACCCTACCACTATCTTACCCCTACCCTACCACTATCTTACCCCTACCCTACCACTATCTTACCCCTACCCTACCACTATCCCACCCCTACCCTACCACTATTTTACCCCTACCCTACCACTATCTTACCCCTACCCTACCACTATCTTACCCCTACCCTACCACTATCTTACCCATACCCTACCCCTACCCAACCGCAGGCAGAAGTCACTATGTGTGGGAAAGAAAGGAAATTTAACGCCGCTTCCAAGCCCACAGAGCCTACGTTAATTCATTTTTTTTTAAACATGTCTTATGTACTAATACATTATTTGTCCTATATACTATCTTAAAAGTAATCACCTGTATAGAACAGCAGTTCAGTCCCATGGACTTTTGTCATTTTCATATTCAGATATACTATAATAACTTTTATGACATAATTTTATTTTTATAGTGGCTTTAAATTTATTCAATGATAAATTCTGTATATCTGTTGGAACCTTATTATAAAAGCGTACACATTGACCCACAAATGATTTGTGGACTTTGGCCAGACGACAAGAACCAGCAACAAGTTTATCTTTATTTCTAGTATTTCTATTATGTACATCACTGTTCTTCATAAACAAGTGTATGTTTTTATAAACATAGATCAAGTTCTCATATATGTATTGTGATGGCATTGTCATAATGTCAACATTCTTGAATGTATCTCTAAGTTAAGTTCTAGGTCCCAATTGGTAAATCGCGCGAATAGCCCTTTTCTGCAGTACAAATACATTATGCCAGTCGGCAGCGTGTCCCCACAGCAGTATGCCATAAGTCATAATGCTGTGGAAATAGCTAAAGTAAACTAATCTTGCTGTAGCCTCATCAGAATAACCTCGTATCTTTTTTACAGCATATGCTGCAGAACTTAGCCTTTTCGTTAATTTATCAATGTGTGGACCCCATTGTAATCTACTATCTAGAGTAAAGCCTAAAAATTCTGTGGAATCAACAAGATCTAAATTTTCGCCTCTTACTTGTATATAAGTAGGTACTGATCTAACATTTGGCTAGGAGAATTTTAAACATTTAGTCTTTTTGCCATTCAGTAATAAATTATTAACCGTAAACCAGTTTACCACTTCTGAAATAGCTTTGTGCACGTCGTCATATGTTAGTTGTTGTCTTTTAATTTAAAACACTAAAGATGTATCATCAGCGAACAAAACAATTTCGTGAGTATCTTTTACAAAGTACGGCAAATCATTTACATAAATAAGAAACAAAAACGGACCCAGAATTGACCCCTGGGGGACCCCCATAGAGACAACAGACCCTGCCGATCTTTCTCCGTTCACATCTACCTTCTGAATTCTCTGACTTAAATATGAACTTAGTAAGTTTAGAGCTAAGCCCTTTATTCCATAATGTTGCAATTTCCTGACCAAAGTTTCATAATTAACACAATCGAAGGGCTTGGATAAATCACAGAATACCCCTAAGGCATCACGTGATTCCTCTCAGGCTCCAAAGACATGCTTAATTAGTTCAACACCTGCATCTGTTGTTGAACGACCCCGAGTAAAACCGAATTGTTTGGGATGCAATCGATTATTTCCATAAAAGTGGACTTTTAATTGGTTTAATATGATTTTCTCAAATATTTTACTTAACGCCGGTAACACCGAAACTGGTCTAAAATTTGTGGGATCTGTTGTGCTACCTGTTTTAAACAATGGAATAATTTTGCTATGATTCATCAGGTCAGGAAAATCGCCATTATCAACACATTTATTAAATATATTCGCTAAGTGGACAGCAATAACATCAATTACAGAGCTAATAATTCTAACTGATAAATCATCGATGTCGGCAATCGCTTATATTTTATGCCTTTAAAAGCCTTAACTAGATCTTGAGGTGTTACATGTTCGAACTTAAAATCGATGATACTCTCGGGTACATTCTGTTTTAGCAAGGATTCAGCGAGAGCAGGAGACGCATTTAATGATTTTGTAGTCGACCCTGGAATGTCTGTAAAAAATTCATTGAAAGCCTCCGCAACTTCCGTGTTTTTGGTAACAACATTATCATTTATTTTTAAATTGTATTTTGTATCGCGAGTTTTGACTTTTCCAGTTTCACTATTTATTATCTGCCATGTGGATTTTACTACATCTTTGCTATTATGTAGTTTGTGTTTAAAGAAATTCGATTTAGCTGTAGCGCAAACGCGTTTAAATACCTTAAATACCTTCGAGTAATGGTTAACATAGTCAGCAAATTCTACGCTATTATTATACGCCCGTTCTGCATAAAGCTCATATAATTTGTTTCTACTTTTATGTATTCCTGCTGTCGCCCAATCGCTAAACATAAGTTTGCTGTTTATTGCCTTCACCTTTGGTTTGAATATACGATTACTTTCAGTTTTTGTCATGTGTAAAACTGAATTATAATATTCATTTGTATCATCACAATGCTTTAAATTACATGATTTATCTATAATGTTATTTCTAAAACTATTCAGACGGTTGTTATTAATTGGTACAAATTTAATAGTATTTTTTGTCTCTTTCCTCATATCAACAGTAAACACAGCTAATTGACCACAATGACCGGATTGTAGTTTGTTTATTACAGACTGGCTACATGCCTGGATATCGCAAAAAATGTTGTCTAGACAAGTAGATGTAGTACTTGTTATTCTGGTAGGCTCAAAAAATAAGTTTTTTAAATTATGACACTTAAATAATGTTATTAGCCTACCATTATATTTACACGATACATCTAATAAATCTATATCAAAATCTCCACAAACAACAATATTCTTATTACAATTGCTAACTTTAATAAGGGCTTCATCCATAATTTTTTCGAACAGATCAAATGATGAAGCTGGTGGTCTGTATACGCTCATTACAATAAGTCGCTCAAGTTCTATACAGGCAATTTCAGCAGTTCGTTCAACAGACAGCTTGACAATATCAGTACGTTCTTTACATTTTAGGCAATTACGAGCAAGTATTAGGGAACCCCCATGAATTGCTTGCCCTCTAGTGAACGAACTTGCAAGTTTATGGTTGTTAAAGCCAAATATGAGCTGGTGATCTTTTAACCAATGTTCAGTAATGCAAAAAATATCAAAATTCTCACCGTTCATGAATAGCTCAACTTCCAATTCTTTATTCGACATGCCTTGGATATTTTGATGTACTAAGTTGATCATACAATTTTGTTTATTTTTATAACATTTTACTTTACGTACCTCCAAAGGCTTATTATCACTATTTACTGATGCGTTTATGCCAGAGCAGTCCTGTATATTCTGACCAATATCAAAGGATTTAGTATTCAAGTCTGCTGACATGATACAGGACTAACATTGTAAACTGGGGATTTTATTCAGGGTATTCATCATTGTCCTAGCGCTCATCCCGGCCTCTGCCAGGGTCCGCTTTTCTACTCAATCTTCTCCACTTCGCCCGGTCCTCGGCATCCTCTCGTCATAAGCCGTTGGCTCTCGCATTCGACTCAGCGATGTCAATCCATCGCTTCTTGGGTCGGCCTCTTTCCTGATACCGGCAGGTTCAGGCACCTATTTCCCACGTATCCCTGATGCTTACGCAACACGTGACCAAACCAGCGCAGACGAGCCTTCTCAATCTTATCTGCGATATCCCTCATGCCAAGGCTGCCACGGCTGTACTCGTTACGTACTCGATCGAGTCGCGTAACTCCGCACATCCACCGCAGCATTTTCATTTCGTTGGTGTGGAGTTCGCGAACGTGTTTCGTCAGCGCTGGCCATGACTCACAGCCATAGAGCATCTCCGGTCTAATATACTCTTGTATATAAGCCCTTTGAGCTTTACAGGGGTTTTAGGGTCACAGGTGACTGCCGTGAGTTCCCGCCATTTGGCCAAAGCTGCAGAGATTCAGCGTATTACTTAGCTTAATTAATGGTCGGACAAAATTAAGGTGAATGGAATTTAAGAATTCAACTGTGTCAACGGCTTCATATCGTGCTCCGTGACATTCTATAAATGCGGTAATTTTGTCTCGGCATTTCTTTTTGGCCATTTTGGCAAAGTTACCGTATTTCTACATTGTGGACTATTATTGCCATCAATATAAACACTCCGATTTTTTGAAAAAGAAAAGCTTGACGTTAATGTCCCGGTTGTGCTGTCGAGAGCTTGTGGACCGCCTTGACCATACCACCTGATTTGGCAGATCTTCAGATATTTAAATCTGGTCAAAATGGCCTTCCCCTTTCCCTCAACTTTGCCATCTATTATCACTTTAAAAAAGTTATACATACAAGAAGAAAATTTCAACGAAGTGCTGTAAATTCCCCCAGCCACGGCGAGGCTGTATCTGATTACCTCGCTAATTAGCACTGAGTGCCTTGCAAAGTAGTGCCGCAACACTATAGACCCCTGTTTTATGAACTACTTGCTGGCCCGCCACGACTTCGTTCGCATGTTGTCCTATCCTGTAGAATTTCTTAACATATTGTTGAAAGCCGTATTAAAATCCGTTGCGTAAAAGATCTAAGCGTGCATTTATACCTACATACAGAGGGACACACGGCAGAAAGCGACTTTGTTTTATTATCATCACAGCCCGTAACAGTCCACTGCAAGACTTAGGGCCTCTCCCACGAAAGGGGAGGTCATTGCCATAATCTCCACGCTTGGCAGGCGGGTTGGAGATCGCAGTGTTTAAATAATACAATGGAAAATGCTGCTGCCCATTTTCCAGACTACGGAGATTTGCCTCGAAAACATTAGTCGCCTTGTACGACACCCATGAGTGTAAGGGGTTGGTGCTATTCTACTCTGCCGGACACCACACTTTGTTTTATACTATGTATGAGTATATTATTATTATTATATTAGTCCGAATCATCCCATCCCCATCCCATATATAGAAGACTAAAATTTATACAACAAACAGAAAATCCCTATAGTAACCTAATAAATTGTCTGTTTTTCTGGCATACGGTGAAAAATATAAATTATGTATCCAGTATCCACGGATCGCAGAACCTCGACCGGTATTATGAATAAAACATTTTGTTTGCGATAAAACATGAAAATAGAATTGAATTTACACCGTTACCTAAACTAACAATTTTCAATCTTACCCCGGGGGAAAAGTTGGGATCGCCGCACAATGTTGTTACAGAATCCATCACACGTACGAATGAATACCTAATGTACCTAATATCGGATAAAAAATTGATAAAACAATTTTAAAGCTAAATTATGTTACCTAAGGTATGAGATCAAACATGTAAACACACAATTATCTCCAACCTTACTTATATATTTATTCAGAACCTTGTCTGATAAATTTACAATTGTCAACTAACTACTCAGCCTCCTTAGTCCTTCATTTTTAAACAGCATATGATAGATGAGGGATTATTATTATTTGGCAATAACTTTTTATCTCTTGTAAAATGAATAAGATTAAAATAGGAAACAATGAGAGAATTTCCGTTATTTGTAAGTAATTTACTCTATTGCGTGGTATCTTGTTATTTTTAAGTAATATATTTCAAGCATGCAGACTAGATGAACCGGACCAGGGTTGCTATTTTTTAAACCGCTCATATCCACGCGTGCGCTCGCCTTCTAGCAACTTACCACGAGTGTGAAACGATAGGTAGCGCACACGAGCGCTCGCGTCGATGGAAAATACCTGGCCCTGGGGCCTATTATTAACCTTGACTCAAATGATTTTCAATCATTTCGATGTTCACTACTTTGAACCTGGCATTACTTAAGCTTTCGCTTTGTTTAAAAAGTAAGTTTTTCATATCGTAAATCAAAATTGAAAACCGTTCTACCCGTGGCGAGCAGTTCATAAATAAAATACCAATTCAAGATGGCGCCCGCCGCCCTATTTATTTATTTATTTATTTATTTCATACACATACTTATTGCTAACAGAGTTTCCAATCGCAATAGTGTTTATCTCCATCTCTACAACCTAATCATAAATATACTCTATACATGATTTAGAATAAAATAAATAAAACATGTCAACAAAATTTAAAAAAGGAATGTCAAAATACAATAGGCACCTATTTCTAAACGGGATTTCATAACAAATACCTAAATAAACATTTATTAGCACCAATACCAATATAATGTCAAATTAAAATAAATGTCAGATTTAAAATTAATAATTTGTAGAAGGTTTTGGTGTCAACGTAAAATTCGCTATAAATTCTGCAACGCAGTGGACAGTATCCGTGTAGCCCCAAATAAAAATGCATTACCGCAGATGCATTGTCGTTGTGAGCATTAGTCTGCATCATCATCATCAGCCTCTAATCCACTGGTAAATCCCCAATGAGGGCTAATGCACCCTCACCTCGACATGCCACAGCTTACCACCTTTCCTTTGCAAGGAAAAGTCTCTGTATTCAGTTGCCATGGTTATTTGCCTCACTCTGCTCGGCTATATACATTCCTAATGATGACAATGTCTCACCAGGATGGCTGAAGGGCGCACGCGCGTCCAGCAGAACGATCTGTTGCTCCACGAGGCGGTGATCAAGAACGAACCAGCGGCCGTACGCGACGCGCTCGCCAGGCCGGCCGATGTCAACTGCAGGAACAACGTGAGTATCAATAAAATCATCTTGGCGTTAATGTCCCGGTTGTGCTCTCGCGCACGAGGGCCCAGAGTCTGCCTTGACCATGTTCAGGATTTGACAGATCAGGTAATTACAGTGGAGCGAGTGCCATCTGACCTCCGTGACCCTGCTACCTAAACCTGACCAGATTCGATAATGGTTACACATTCAGCAGACTTAATGTGCAGGTTTCATCACGATGTTTTCCCTCGCCATAAGAGCATTCGTTAGTATTCAAGTAATGTACGTAACTCAAAAAAGAGTAATTGGTACATGGCCCCAGTGGGATTCGAACCCGGTACCTCTCGCTTGCGAGTCGGATACCCTTACCACTCGGGCACCGTGACAACGTGAGTACCACGTACCTACTACTCCAGGAGCATCATAATTATCCTAGGTATTATCAGCCGAAAGCTGATTACTAAGCCTCCTCCAGAGATCTCCACAACAGCTGGTCATGTGCCGTCCTCGTCTAGCTGGCACCTGCGACCTTAATCTCTCACAATTCGATTCAATTACATGTAGATCACACTTGAGACAAATTGGGTATTCTGCAAAAACTTGTAGGTAAGCGCAATTGATGTAATCGAATGGACCCTCAATCGACGCTCTTGGTGTTGCCTTCTCAAATCTACCTATCAAAAGACTGAACGAATGAACGTGAAATTTGCACGATTGATTGTCTTTAATATATTTCATTTACCGTTTTCTTTTAAATTTTACGTAAATTAAATTGTCCGCAATGAAGACCCTTGTCAAATAAGAGGAGAATGCCGTTTTATCACACACTCGAATCGAGCTACGATTGTAACACCAATCGAAAACCAATCGCGTTTGATTGGTTTTTTATTAGTAGCTGAATACCAAAAACGTGTCAAACTGCGATTGAGCTGCGGTTTCGATAAAATTACAATTTTGCGGACTCGAGGCCCTGGTCGTCGGTCCATGTATGTATGTATGTAAACTCTTTATTGCTCCGATTTGTCCATGTTCCGATTGATTAAAATGTACTACTGCAAGGGGCCTTCGCAATCACCTTCGACTTACAGGTGCTGTAAGCCGACTTATATCTTAGAAGCTAAGTAGACTGCTTATCTGCAAGAACACCCGAAGCTTAGACATTACGGCAAAGCTTCGGCACTATGTGGAGGAGGCTCAAATCCAACAGTAACTGCTAGCAGCTTTTGATAACTTAAACTCAACTCCAATTAAAAAAAATTAATTGAACGCATAAATAATTAATCTAAACGTCAAAAAAAAAGTACGAAAAACAAAGGGATCATTTGTCGAGCTCATCCATGTGTGATATATCTACATCCGAGAGTAGGTAATGTCACAGCTGCCGTCACACACACGACATCAATATACATTAGATGCAACATTCTGAAACGTACAGTGAAAACGATCGATTACAACGTTAGTATTCACGCTCATGTAAATTGCAAAGCCAAATCCACTCGAACACTATTCACAATGTTTCGTGAAAGCATCAAATCCTTTATTTACAACGTAAATAAGGTCGGTCGGCCAACTCGACTGCGGGAACAGCCCGCTACGCAAATATGTCCGATAGCCAGTGTACAAACATGTCAGGCCTTTGAGTACTACCCTACAAGTAAGACTGAAGGCATAATACACTTATAGGTGATACTAGCGACCCGCCCCGGCTTCGGTAGGCTTGTCGCGGATTTTCTTTACTATAAAAACAATGAAAAACTTACTTACTTCGCTGGCTAAGCGACCCGAAGTGGATCTTGGCGTCCAACACAATAATTGGTCTCTCCCTATCGTGCGTCATTTGTTCCCAGTTCGTTATCTGGAGTTCACGCAGGGCTTTCCGGACCACGTCCATCCATCGATACCTGGGCCTTCCAACCGGGCGCTGAAAAACAGTAAATAAAAATAATATTTATTGTTTTTCTTACATCATACATACAACGGTCTTATGAGAGATTTATAGAATGTTTTAAGCAAAAAATCTTGAAAAACATTATTCATAAACCTATATATAGACTTCATAACTTATAGAAGGCTTATGCCTTATACTCCATAACCTGTATTTTAGTGACAAACACAATTTCCGCCGTTACACGAACAGCTGATTTTATTCGCATAGTGATTGATTGTAATTGACTCGTGCCTCCATTCTCGACTTTTATCCTGAAGACGATAGGCAAAGGAGATGCATCCATACAGCCATAAATGTATCATTTTGATGCTCCGTTTTGATAGCAAACAGCATAATAAACTTTTAGACTTGGCTACAAGCGATTTTATATTGTTGGCAAAAATTTTGAAATGTTTTTGGCTTTAAATTCATCAGAGCGACAACATGATGGTGTCAATCTGTATTTCATTCTACGATTTTATCAGACCTTTAGCTAATAGAGGTTTATGAAACATTTATGAATAAGGAATTTAAAAATACGTACGTTAAAGGCCTAATGGGTGTTTTAGCTAATAATATTTTCAAACCTACTATAAGGTATTTTTATGAAATGACAGTTAAACTTCCAAAAAAAAATTCCTCTGCACTACAACATGGGGTTCTTCAAAAACATGACTAGAGATACCTGAAAGGCCGGCAACGCATCCGCTCCCCTTGGATTGCAAATGTCACGGACAACGGAGGCCATTTTCCATCAGGTGGACCGTCCATGTACCCATCCCTCTAGGCAATAAAAAAAAATCACTGGTGGTGAAAACCGTATCAAAATCCGTTGCGTGGCTTAGAAGGAGTTAGCGGAAACCGACTTCACTTTATACTATAGATAAAGATAAGGAACGACATTGTAACGCTCACCATCTCAGTCATCGGTGGCTGACTTTTAACAACAGCCACCCTCTTCACTTCTACCTACCACACAACGGATCTGTTATATCTAAAGGATCCCTTTTTTAGCAATAACTTCTAGCCTACCCCGTTCACTCATAAATTATAAAGCGAGGTTGGACCCTTGTATTAATATTGCACGTTTCGGCAGTACGGGCGGGCGCCGATACACTGGGCAGCCAGCCGTGGCAACGTGGAGATTATCAAGCTGCTCATAGACGCCAAATGCGACATCGAAGCTGCTGATAAGGTATGCTACCCTAGTACTTTTGTCTAGCTTGCATTGATGTTTCGATGTTATTTTTTTTTTCTCAGTTTTTAATTAATATGTTTTTGTTTCATCTTTAAGGCCAGGACCGTTCAGCAATTTTTTTTTTCAACGACCTACTAAACTGGGACGGAATGCTTATAGAATAAGGATCATTGTCGTGTCACGCGTATTCCATAAGGAAGCGGAGCCATGCAAAAAACGCGAAAAAGTGCAATTTTAAGATATTTTTGCTTATTATTATAAAAAATAAAAATATTTAAAAAATCTATATTCCTCAAATAAAAAAATGTACTCGGTGATACTTGTAGTTTAGATAAAGGTCTATCTATATATTTGTAAGAGCAATTGTAGTCGCGACTTCTTGATTCTTTTTAATCGATATTTAAAAAATCTATTCAGTGTACTTTTACTTTAGTTCTTTAGCTATCCTATCTATTTATTTTTTATTAGTATTATGGCCTGCCACGCCAATCTAGACGTTTAAAAATAGTTCGTTTCGATTAAATGGACGCCATGCACGCCTTAACACGCTTTCATTAGGTTTTCCTAATCTAATCCGGACGACTCGTCATTTCCTTAATTCTGGTTGATTATAATAAAAACTGACTAATTAAAATATCTTCGGTGTAAATCTAAACAAATCTGGGAAGTGAATTTTAATCTAGTTCTATTTAACGTATCGTTTTGAAATTTTGCAAGGATAGGTTTATATTTTACATGACAATCGAAGCCATGATTTGATGTTATCGAGTTACCTGATCATGGAGCCCGAAGGTAGACACAGGACCTCCAAATATAAATAACCTAGTTTTTTTTCTGTTTTTGTGGTTTTTTTAAACAATAGTCTTGCATTTGACCTCAACTCACCTGATGGAAAGCGACGATGAGGTCGAAGATGTAGCATGCGTGGCTAGTTATTCTTCCTAGTAAAATTCGGTTCGAACGTTTCAGACGCGTTCCCGCGGGAACCACATTGAATTGAATTTCAGAATAAATTATAGCTTAAGTGGTATTCTGAGCTATAAGCTATAAAGTGTTTGGCCCTTTTTCGTTATGGTATCTTTTAAGGCTATTTCCCCCGAGCGCGGTCCTGCGCGATCCATACAAACGTAGTTTTATAATATTTTTAATATTAAATTACGCTATCACATTAATTAAATGGCAGATGGCGCTGTGTGAATTTGTCCACAATTATTTTATAACTTTTAAAACCAAGTTGCATGCCCCTCTTCTCTCCGTTTGCAATTAGTTGACATTGTCCTCTGCCGACCAATTTATCATATTAATATGTACGTATATTACCTATATATTTAGTGTGTACGAGTATATACTAATGTATGTAGGTGTAAAGTTATTAGCTTATAATATATTAGTTTACCTAGATGATTAATGCTATTTTTGTTGCTTGTCTGACTCATGTTTATCTTTTTCTCTTTCTAGACAAGGGTTGCCTGGAAGAGATTGCTTGTAGCTGTAAGGCCGCCTTTGCCTACAATATTTGAGACGTTTTAAATTGTCTTTTTTGTAATTTTGTGTGCAATAAAGAGTATATTATCTATCTATCTAATCGTTATGTCATAACGACCGAAATCGATTAGTTTGCGATCGCTATGTATGTCGAGACAGCATCCCCAGGCGCTTTGAAAGAATAATATTTATAGCTGAAATTGTTCTAGCTTCTGGGAGCTATGTGAGCAAACAATAGCCGAAGGGCCGGAAAGGGTTTCGATTGGCTAATGCGAATAGAACATCTAAGCGTAGGTAGGCACAGGTGATTCGTCTAGCTATGCACGTGTTTCAATTTTATGATATAAACAATAAATAAATATTCGTGGACAAATTCACACAGCGCCATCCAGCCCCAAACTAAGCAAAGCTTGTAGTATGGGTGCTAGATAACTGATATAATACTTAACTACTTTTTTTTTTTTTAAATACGTACTTATTATACATACCCAGACCCGTAACAGAACTTAAAATTCATCATTTCAATTTCTGCCCGGCCGGGAATCGAACCCGGGACCTCTTGCGTGGCAGATCGGCATGTTGACCATTGTATTGTACTGTATATTATGA
Organism: Blastobasis lacticolella; assembly: GCA_905147135.1. NCBI lineage: Eukaryota > Metazoa > Arthropoda > Insecta > Lepidoptera > Blastobasidae > Blastobasis > Blastobasis lacticolella. The sequence goes on along the minus strand of LR990053.1, from coordinate 15,564,458 downwards.
ACATTGTTTCGTCTAATTGGCACGAATATTGGTCAAAAATTCAAAAGTAACAGCCAAATTCCTTAGTACCCGCCCGAGGAAGTGATGGACCCAAACTGAAAATCTTATCTCGTAGGGGCCCATCGCGCCGGAGGGCACGCAATTTGTTTCTTGTTATTATAATATCTAAAGAAATATTTATGAAGTCAAAACATTCGTATACAAATCAGTAAATGTCAAAATTAAAACTGTTTTCTTTAAATACATACTAATTGTAGATACATACAACACCCATGCCCGTAACAGAAATTAAAATTCATCATTTTAATTTCTGGCCGGCCCGGGAATCGGTCCCGCGACCTCTGCGTGGCAGACCGGCAATGTTAACCAACTGAACCACTCAGGTCGTCATTACAAACAAAAATACTAATATTTTCTCTTTATACATAATAGGTATTAGATTATCTAACGCCGAAAATCCATTAGAATTTCGCCTCGCAAATTATTATATCATGTCACAACAGCTATGTAAGCGGGTATGTTACCGACGAATAATTTAATACTCCAGAGAATTACATTGAAAAGGGTATGACACACTTTGTGATCATCGCTATGTAAAATCATGTTATTTGTCAGCCCGCAAAATGTAATACGACCTATAAAGCGACTGAGACGTGTTTGTTTAATCCATCCACAATTTCGCACGATCTCTGTGCCTAAATGATAAAGTACTTTATGATTACTTTATACTAAGGTAGCAGTTCTTGAATATTGGAAGGACGTGAAGGATAAAGTGAGCGCCGGGGATAATAAAGAGATGAAGAGGTTGGCAGACAGGAGAGAAGAGTGGGGATTGCTCCACCGACAAGAGTCATACTCTTAAATATATGATGATGATGTGAAGGTCGCAGTACGGGGAGGATTTGGCGAGTAACCGTAGCTGAGAATAATAATCATCATATAGGTTTAAAGATTTTCGTGGTTATTTACTACATTTTCACTACACATCTTTTTATCTGGTTAGTTTGTCAAAATATCGAGGCAAAAACAATACTAACTATGGTATCAAACCCGAGAATATATGTAGTGAAATAATAATCATCATCACCAATCATCATCGGTCCGCTTTCCGCCATTTCGCCCGGTCTTGGACATCTTAGTCATAAGCCGTTGGTTCTCCTACTCCACGATATCAAGTAAATAATTAAACACACTGTATAAGTGCCTATAATAGTAAGTGCCTAGTAATAAGACTAGCCTCTAAGTACGAAATGTTCACCCATCCAGTAACAACCTTCCAATCTGACGACCTGAGTGGTTCAATGGTCAACATGCCGTCTGCCACGCAAGAGGTCCCGGGTTCGATTCCCGGCCGGGCAGAAATTCAAATGATGAATTTTAATTTCTGTTACGGGTCTGGGTGTTCTATGTATAATAAGTATGTATTTAAAAAAGTATTTAAGAAGTATATCAGTTATCTAGCACCCATAGTACAAGCTTTGCTTAGTTTGGGGCTAGATGGCGCTGTGTGAATTCGTCCACGAAAAAAAAAAAGAAAAAAAAAAAAAAAAACCTCCGAATCCTGCCTCTTCAACTTGTATAAGTGCCTATAATAGTAAGTGCCTAGTAATAAGACTAGCCTCTAAGTACGAAAAGTTCACCCATCCAGTAACAACCTCCCAATCTTCTGAATCCTGCTTCTTCAACTTGTATCCTATAACTGTGGTGATCGGTATCTAAACAGATCGTTGTTTCGCAGTTCGGCATGCGACCTCTGCTGATGGCGGCGTGGCACGGCCACCTGGAGGCTGTCAAGACGTTGGTCGACGCCGGCGCATGTCTCGCCGCTACGAATAAGGTATTTGAATGAATGAATGACTAACGCTTTATTGCACAATCAAAAGTATACAATGGGTATTTAAAATTAACAACAGGAGCTGCAACAGGCGGCCTTATCGCTTAAAGCGTTTTCTTTCAAGCAACCTTTTTGGGTAGTTAACTTGACAGAAGTGCAAGATAAGGAAATAAGCTGAGAGTTAGCCCGTTCAACAAAAAGACATATTGGTGTAATTTTAATTAATACTAATATAACTATAAATCAATTTATATACCTAGCATAATATTATAAATACATATTTAAAAACAGAATAGAAGACAGTAAGGTTTATCTGGAATGATATATAGCAAACATATAAGGTTATAACCCAACAAGAGTTATGAGAAGCAATAGACTTGAAGAAGCTTTATGGGACAGACTGTAGAAGATAAGCTTTAACCAGCCTTTTAAAAGATGGTGCAGTTTTGGCTAGTCGGATGTCCACAGGTAATGAATTCCACAGTCTAATCGTAGTAGTATTTCTTTAAGCTACTTGTTCCTGATTCTACTAAACTTAGGTTTAAAGCCTGAATGACTGAAGCTGGCACCAACTCCGACCTTAGGTGAAACCTAAACTCGCTAAGTCTCTCTTAACTTTATGACACCGATTTTGTGACGCCTAAAATGCACAAAAACATCTTAGGCGTGAGCTTAAAAGTCGCCTAAGTTTAGTGCAATCGGGCCTAAAAGACAAACATTATTTTTTATTGTGTAATAATGAAAAGCAAAGACGGCTAATGAAAACCACTACATAGATGGATCAAGTTGAAAGCATTTAGAAAACTATTAATGAAGATGTATTCATAAGTTCCCCGGAAAAGAGATAATTGGCAGTAAGAATATTAAAATAAGGAAAATGAGAGATAAAATACGAGCACAAAGTCAAAGACCAGCTAATAGCAAACATCTAAGAAGAAAGATAATTTTTCCTATTACATTCACATACGAACGTCCTTCCTTGTTCTTTTTTATTTAATTAGACAAACATGCATGCGGGCTACCCGATAGAAAGTGGTCACCACTGCCTTGGATATCCAATAACCCCGGGACAAGTTGGTATTGCCCCTCCACTGCCAAAAACATAATTCCCTATGAAGACCTCAGCGAGCTTACTCACGAGCGAGTCAGTGACGAATCCTGGTTTGTAGTCTGGGGTTGGCTTAAGGCTATGGTTAAATTATTATAATAAAAAAACACTTAGGTATTATCAACAACCGGCCGAGTGGTTACGGTATCCCAATCGTAAGCGAGAGGTACCGGGTTCGAATCCCACTGGGGCTATGTACCAAAGACTCTTTTCTGAGTTATGTTAATTAGTTGCATACAAATCGATCCTCTTGCTGTGGGGGAGAACCAGTCAGGCGAATGTGTAACTATGTAATCTGGTCAGGTTCCCCTTGTAGCAGGGTCACGGAAGTCAGATCGCAGTCGCTCCACTGTACGAGATCTGCCAAATTGTGGATAATGATCAAGGCGGACCCCGGACCCCCGTGCGCGAGGGCATAACCGGGACATTAACGCCAATATGATTATTTTATACCTTAGTATTATCAACATGTGGTGTGTGGTACCGCCACTTAAGAATAGCACCACCCCATCTCTTCCCGTGGGTGTCGTAAGAGGCGACTAAGGGAATAATTAAAAAGTACATTTACATCTACTGCACTGCGATCGCCAACCCGCCTGCCAAGCGTGGCGATTATGGCAAGATTATCCCTCGTGAACAACATCGTCAAAATCGAGAGTGTGTCGTCTAGGGTAGCGTACCTTATACTCAGAATTACCAAGCGGTATTCATTGAAGGTCATACAGGTCTACGCACCGACTTCGACTCACTCCGACGATGAAGTGGAGGCTATGTATGAGGATATTTCTACAGCCATGCATACCTCCAAGACACACTATACCGTTGTCATGGGGGATTTCAACGCGAAACTGGGCAAACGAGGCGGAGACGAGTTGAGAGTGGGGCAATTTGGAGTTGGAAGTCGGAACGCCCGTGGCCAGATGCTGGCCGGCTTTATGGAGAAGGAGGGACTCTTTATGATGAACTCATTTTTCAGGAAGCCGGATCATCGCAGATGGACGTGGGTTAGTCCCGATGGTGTCACAAAAAATTTGATTGACTTCATCCTATCTACGAAACGGCATATATTCAATGATGTCTCGGTGATCAATAGCGTTAAAATTGGCAGTGATCACCGCTTGGTAAAAGGCACATTGAATATTAATCCCCAGCTGGAAAGATCGAGATTGATGAGGTCCACGCTCCGGCCTGTACCCATCCAAATCCAAAACCCCGAGAGCTTTCAACTCGAATTACAAAATCGCTTCGAGTGCCTAGGAGAGTGCGTCGACGTGGACGACTATAATAACAGGTCCGTGGAAACTGTCTATACGGTTGGGTCAAAGTTTTATAAGGCCTGCCGTACAAACAGAACAAACAAAATCTCTGACGATACCCTCAAACTCATCGAAGAAAGACGCGGAATGCCTCTGCAATCCCCTGATGATGTCTCTCAATTTAGGCGACTTAATCGACAGATCTCTAAGTCTCTGACTCGCGACATACGCCGCTTCAATACTACCAATATTGAGGCGGCGATCGAGCGGAACAAAGGCTCTAAAGTCTTTGCGAGAGATCTGTCGATTGGACAGAGCCAGTTGACGAGACTGAAAACGGATGACGGCAGAGTTGTTTCGACCAAGTCCGAGGTTTTGAGGGAAGTCGAGAGGTTCTATGGACAGTTATACACGACAACACGGGCACCTGTTACCAGTATGGCAAAAGACCCCAGAGCCAAGTTGACCCGACATTACACCGATGATATCCCGGACATCAGCCTGTACGAGATTAGTATGGCTCTCAAACAGCTTAAGAACAACAAGGCGCCGGGTGATGATGGAATTACGGCTGAGCTTCTGAAAGCTGGTGGCAAACCTGTGCTTAAGACCCTTCAGAAGCTGTTCAATTTCGTCATCCTCGAGGGCAAAACGCCGGAAGCATGGCACAGAAGCATAGTGATATTGTTCTTCAAGAAAGGTGATAAGGCTCTCTTGAAGAACTTCAGACCAATATCGCTACTGACCCATGTCTATAAGCTGTTTTCGAGAGTCATTACGAATCGTCTCGCACGCAGGTTTGATGACTTCCAGCCTCCCGATTCGGCCGGATTCCGAAAAGGTTTTAGTACCATAGACCACATACATACGCTGCGGCAGGTTGTACAGAAGACCGAAGAGTATAACCGGCCATTATGCTTGGCGTTTGTGGACTATGAGAAAGCCTTCGATTCGATCGAAACTTGGGCGGTGCTCCAGTCTCTACAGCGGTGCCAAATTGACTATCGATATATCGAAGCATTGAAGTGTTTGTACAAAAACGCCACTATGTCAGTTCGTCTCCAGGACAAGACCACAGAACCTATTCAGCTGCAGCGAGGTGTTAGACAAGGTGATGTCATATCTCCGAAGTTGTTTACCGCTGCACTGGAGGATATCTTTAGGCTTCTGGACTGGGACGGACTTGGCATCAATATTAACGGCGAGTACCTCACGCACCTCAGATTTGCTGACGATATCGTAGTCATGGCTGAAACCCTGGAAGACTTGGGCAAAATGCTCGATGACCTCTGTAGTGCCTCTCAACAAGTAGGTCTTAAAATAAACATGGACAAGACGAAAATTATGTCGTATGTCCATGTTGTGCCTACTCCAGTGACAGTTGGAGGCACTCCACTTGAAGTTGTTGACGACTATACATACCTTGGACAAATAGTCCGGCTAGGTAGGTCCAATTTCGAGAAAGAGGTCAATCGACGAATCCATATCGGTTGGGCAGCGTTCGGGAAGCTACGCCACATATTTTCGTCCCAATTACCGCAGTGTCTCAAGACGAAGGTCTTTGACCAATGTGTGTTGCCAGTGATGACTTACGGAGCTGAAACGTGGCCACTCACTATGCGCCTTATAAGAAAGCTCACTGTTACCCAAAGGGCAATGGAAAGAGCTATGCTCGGAGTTTCTAATCGCGATCGAGTCAGAAATGAGGAGATCCGCAAGCGAACCAAGGTCACCGACATAGCTCTAAGGATTGCCAGACTTAAGTGGCAGTGGGCAGGGCACATAGCTCGAAGAACAGATGGCCGATGGGGCAGTAAAGTTCTCGAGTGGCGACCACGTACCGGTAGACGCAGCGTGGGTAGGCCTCCTACAAGGTGGACCGACGACCTGGTAAGGATCGCAGGTACCAGCTGGATGCGGAAAGCACAGGACCGGTCTTTGTGGAGATCTCTGGGGGAGGCCTATGCCCAGCAGTGGGCGTCTTCTGGCTGATATGATGATGATTATCAACATACCATCAGGTGATATTCTTACTTATTTGCTTCCCTCTATTTTAATTTAGGAAGCAAAAACTCTTTATTGCAAACGTAGATATAACACTATACAAGAATCAGCATAATATACAGGCGTTAAAATATCACGAGCCTTAATTTATCTACTAAAAAAAACATTACGAGTACCTAGTTACCTAGACAAATAGATAAATCATAGCAACTATTCTGTAGCGCAAAGATAATAACGCTTGTACTTGAACGAATACCGAAAGGACGGGGCCTTCCATAACATAGATAAGCCTCTCTTCCTTACAAGCCCATTGCTCTCACAATATTATTACCGTAACCGAACGAAATATCTCGACAGGCAACATAATCTGTCAGACATGTGGGAACGTTGCCTCATAATTTATAAGTAGTGCCTCAGGGTTCGCAACTCGGTTACTTCAAAGGAACTGACTCCTAGTGAAGCATACGAGTCCTATTTCATGGATTCGGTTGTTATGGGAAGCCTTAGTGAGAATATAGAAGCCGATTTCAACAAAGCCTTTTAAAGACAGACTGAGGACCGAAATCCCTGTGGCGGTAGTGGAAGAACATTGGTGGTGAAATATGATTAAATACTTCGGCCGGCGAGTTATGCCTAGAATAAAAACTGTAATTAAACTATATAATCTCACTTCACAACCTATTAGGCGAATAAACTCATCATTTGCCTGCCCTTATCCCATTTATTTGGGGTCGGCACAGGAGAATAAACTATGGTCGCAAAATTCTTTATGAATTGCTTGTAAAAATTAGCTAACACAAAAATATGACTTTGACTTTGCACCTACACACCTCATCTGCATTTTTGGCCAGGTCTGTGTGGTTTTCAAGGTTAGACAGCTGAATGTTCGTACTATTCAGTAGAAAACTGCAAAAGGATTTACAAACAACTGAAAATTTTTCTGGTAAAATTTCGTCTGAGACGAGACCTACTGTTATTTTTTCAAATACCTCTATGGCACCAACTCTGAAATCGCGAAAAAAGATCCGCTGTTTCTGATATTTTTTTGCGAATTCAGAGTTAGTGTTATAGTAAAAGTTGTTTATTATCACGAACACATGCTTCCGGTATCGCTTGGTATAATTAATTTCACATCACCCTGTGCCTCACCCTCGTACGTTGCAAAACTTTAGTCTAGTCTATAAAATAAACAGTCAAGGCTTAGCTCGTCTACACCACACCACTACTTCCCTCGCTCGCTACATTAATAAGTAAGACCGAGGAGAACCAATCCCGTCGAAAGGTGTGTTTCTTGTCCAGACTGCCTTATTGTTGCAAAGATTTTTGCTCGCTACGAACCTTATTTTGGATATGAACAGCTTTTGTACGGGCTTTCCAAGAATGGCTTTTGTTTTCGGTTGCGCTAGATTTTTGCCTGTGTTTTTGTCTAACTACATTTAAAACATATATATAGATAGGATAGTGCCTTTCACGCTACTACATTTTTGATTTGGGTTAAAAGCATTCGCATGCTCTACAAAACATATTCTACTACACCAGGATCGCCAAGAGACATTCAAATTCATGCAGTATAGATAAAGTAAGTATTGTGATTGACTACAGAATTGCAGCGAGAGCGATTGCATCTATTTCTTTAGGCACTTCTTTTGCATTAACTTCTTTTGCAATGTAGGCCAGTCAAATCTTACAAAAAAATGGCCCTAAAACGCAAAGCGCGATGTAACGCTGCATTTTTGGTATGTTATTTGGACCCCTTAAGATAGTGTGAAACTACATTTTGCAAGCAAAAAAAAATTGTGCTTCCTGCGTAATACGCGAAAAACTGCGAAATTTTCGGACTTTTTTTACTTTCTGGTCCAAAAATAAAAAGCTTAGCATTTTTCGACCAATAAAGCGTAATGGCTATTAAAGTTCATTATATTTGCCACTATTTAAGCTCAAACGCAGCTCTACAAAATGTACAGTGACCAAGTTATGACTCTTCAAAGATGGTAAATTTTTCCGGAAAATTTACAATTTTAAGTTTTGCTCCCGTCCGGAGCAAATTATTGATAAAATCGCTAGTCCTATGATAAAAGTAACTAAAAGAAAGTTGTAGTACATTTAATTTACTTTCATTGAAGTAGAAAACGAACTTAGTGAGACTAATAGTTTACTTACAATCTTGAAAATGGTTTTTTGAAGAATTCTCTCAATACTTATTTGTGTGAATGGTATCAAAGTACTTATGCTATGCTTGTTAGAAATTAGGTTTTAATAATAATAAAATACCATCACAAGGTGCCAATCAGCTTCCGAGACCGTTCTATCAGTCTCAGGGTCCAGTGGAAGATATTTGTCAACCTCGCCAATGAATTGCTCGCTTTGTTTCGAATGATTTTCAATCTTAATTTTCCTTATGAAAAATGACATATTTTTCCCTATTTTTGCCCATACTTCGGCCCCCTCTTTCGGTATTGCCAATGTGATTTTAAAAATATTGAATTTTTCACGTCGATATTCAACATTGTAAATCGTTCGAATAGAGGCGAGCGATTCAATAACTGAACCCAGGGCCGTTTGTATGTTAGTTTGAAGTTGCTTAGTTTTACCATGGGTTACTGACATTCTACCGAGTTCTATTGAAATCGTAATAATGTATTTATTTGACATTACTTGGCTTTAGTGTTGTATCTACATTCATACGACGACGACATTAGGGCCTTCAAGGAACAAGCCTCTATAAACGAATTCTCGACACCACTGGCAGGCTCGGTAAAACAGTCATTAGTAAGTACGCTTTATGGCGCCTAAAACTAAAAAAATGATGGTTTCTTTCGTCCTATTACGGTAGGGACTACCTACCGACGCCGGTTTTCCACCCCCCAGCCCAACAAATTACTTCCAGCATATCCAGCTCGACTTTGGATCTAAAGGTGACTGCGAAGCCGCCGTCCACGCCATGAGAACTTTCCTCCAAAGTAATAGTGTTGAAGTCGTACTGAAGGGTGACGTAAAAATGGATTCAACTCCGTCGATAGAGGCGCGTTGCTTGGTCAAATACGATCTAAGCTGCCGGCCGCTTATAAGTTGATGCGGCAATGCTACAAAAAGCCGAGCAATCTTATATAAAAAGGCTACCTCTTGCAATCAGTAGTCAGCTGCCAGCAATAGGCGACTCTCGAGAAGCTAAATTCTAAATTTAACGTGTGGTAGTACGACCTATTTAGAACACGGGATCCTACGAGGGAATGCGAAGACGGTTTTACAGGATTTTCAGCTCCTCATGCGCGAGTTGAGGGTGATTGGTGTGCAGTCCGAAGGCTGGTACCATTTCTGCAGCTTTTGACGCTATTGCTATTACAATGTCGTCGACAAGGCGTGACTTCACCTTCTAGGTAGTTTTGATTAATCCCTCTCGGACTTCATTAAAGAAAAAAATCCAATTCAACAATACAGTGAAACATATTCTTATATTTTAATCCTTAACATAAATCTCGATAATTCATCTTGGAAACAGATGGATATGGAGGTCTAGGCGTTAGGAAAGTTTCAGATGTGTCCCTGTCAGCTTTTCTGTCCTCGGTGTATCCAGTGTAGAGGTTATTATCTAAACTAGGGACTTTTATTACGGCGTATTCTATCGAGGCCAAATAAATACCTTTGGCACGAGGCTTTTCCGGAGGCCGAGCTCCCGAAAAATTCCTGTTCCCAGCGGCTATGGGGCGAGCCTCGCTGCAGATTGGTGCGAAACAATATTTTAAGCGCACCAACCAACTCTGCAGAGCGTGCCCGTTTGCTGGCTGCTGGCGAGTGTAAATCGGCAATCTATCTCAAACTTCAGGCAATGTCTTTTAAAAATATTGGGACACTTCTCGACCGCGTTACGCACTATATCATCCGCCGGGCCTTCACCTCCGCTGGAGCACCCGCTAAGCTTGAGCCAGGTGGTTTGACCCGTGATGACGGTAAGAGGCCCGAAGGGATGATACTCCCGCCCTGGAAGCTGGGACGACGTTTGGTCAGGGACACCACGTGTACCGATACCCTTGCACAGTTCCATCTTCCAGTAACGGCCCGATGCCGTCTCAACTGAAAGTGTCAAACGGCGCAAGTGTTGGTGGAAACCACATATTTACGCCGTTTGGTTTGGAAACCCTTGAATTCTAGTGTCCATGCGCACACTCCCTATTTCAGGAGCTAGCTAAGCGCTTGGTCGATTTTACTAAAGACCCATAGGGCTGACTTCCACTTCGGACGGGGGACAATACGGCCAGCCTTCTGAGCAGCATTCCTAATAGTACTAATACCGTGGACCTTGGACAAAATTAGTGATTGTTCTATTAAGTTAGTTGTTATTTGTAATTTTTATTATGTCAGATTAGTATTCATAATTTGTATTATGTCAGATAAGTATTCATAATATATATAATTGTTATTCCTACCTTAATAAATACTTTATTTTTCAAAAATACATTTTTACGTTCTCCTCGTTTTTTTAAGATTGTGAATGAACCATTAGTCTCACATAGTTCGTTCTGTACATCATTAAAAGCAAACTAAATGTACTACAACTCCCTTTTAATTTTTTTTATAATAGAACTAGAAATTTTACCAATAATTTGCTCCGGACAGGAGCAAAACCTAAAATTGTAGTTTTTTGGGAAAAATAGACTATCTTTAAAGAGTCATAACTTGGTTGCTATACGCTTTATAGAGCTGTGTTTGGGCTTAAATCCTTGCAAATTTATTCAATTTTAAAAGCTATTGAGCTTTGTTGGTCGAAAAATGCATGGTTTTTTATTTTTAGACCTGAAAGTGAAAAAAGTCCCAAAATTTCGCAGTTTTTTACGTATTACACAGGAAGCACAATTTTTTTTTGCTTGCAAAATGTAGTTTCACACTCTCTTAAGGGGTCCAAATAACATATCAAAAATGCAGCGTTACATCGCGCTTTGCGTTTTAGATGTAAGATTTGACTGGCCTAATGAGCCAAGCGATAAGAATTGAAACAAATTCTAGAACAAACAAACCGACTTTCGTATTCATTAAGTATTAGTTAATCTGTAAATATATTTAGTAAATTATTTAAGCTCCGATTGCACCAAATTTTGAAACACGTTTAACGTTTTTTTGTGTGAAATTTTTGTTTAAGCATTAGCTTAATTAATAACGTTTAAGAATTTGGTGCAAGCCGCCTTAATGTATGGTAAAATGGAACAACGCCCGTATGTATGGTAAAATGGAACAAGATTGACATTTGCGTATTTTAGTCAACCAATTACAGCTGTTCGATATTTTCAATTCCAAAGATTGTGAACTTTAGCGATTCCCATGAGATCCTTTTATTTAGGCTGAGCATAGCCGACACCGGAGTGAAAAATTACTTATTTCACTCGGGATTCGGGAATACTTACTGTAGCGTACTGAGAAAGAATTTTCGTAATGTTATTTCAATGTTATGTATCTTTATGAACAACTTGACGGTTCTCCATTCACTGAACATGTTTATTTCAACCGGAAAATCATAAGTGGCTACTTGTAATATTCTGTATTAATAACAATTTTTGGATGGATGTATGTCATGTATTTTATATAAGTAACTATATGTTTTAAAGTATGGGGTTACGCATTGATGACTCCCCTGGTGTTGCTGACGTCCATAGGCGGCGGTGACCACTTTCCATCAAGTGGCCCGCTTGCCTGTTTGTCTGCCGTATAACATATAAATATTAAGCAGTAGTTACTTAAACAGTATTTACCACCCATAGTACAATCTTTGCTTAGTTTGGGGCTGTGGGAATTTGTCTATGATTGTTTATTTATTTATTTATTTATTTAATACTTTATGCACAAAATAGTACAAAGGTGGACTTAAAGCTTTGTAGCTTCATCTACCATCTATCCATCTATGTTTATTATTATGGATTAATCTGTTTATTCTGTAACAAACATGAGTTTATCTAACCTGAAACAACCGTAAGGTTATCATGTTGAAGTTCGGTGTGTGGGTGGTTCGAGTTCGTAACCATACCTATCTAACTAAGTTAAATGTAATCGAAACTACTTCGGGACTACTTAACATGTGGGTTCAGACATTACTCCTACTTATCCCGCAGCAAACACTCCCTAGGGCAGTTTGGCCGGGAGCGATGGACCATTTAAGAAGTTCAAAGGATACTACTAAGGTTTTTTAATACAAAGAAAAGCCTGGAAGACGTCCATTTAAAAGTGCAAAAGTCAAGATATGTCAAAGTTTTATTAAAATTATAATTATAGATAAAGATACTATTGACAATAGTGTAGATAAGTACATCACATAAATTGGCCACTTGAATTGTATATCTTTATTAGAGATGTAACGGATATCCAGTTACTATCCGGTATCCGGGCTATCCGGCGTTAATTTACTATCCGGCCGGATACCGGATAGCAAAAAATGTATGAAAAGGACATAAAAGTGATTTTATTCATAGAAAAAAGGTAATCCCAAAAATTATTAATATTCCTTTATCAAAGCACTGTTGATTAGGACAAAAGTTGTTCATTTAGTAGATAGGTTAGCAAAATAATAGTTTTTGCAAAGTTAATCTATTAAAAGTAAATCTAAGGTAAACTATTATGAAAATTATTATAAATTCGGTTAAAATACGAATTGCTCCTCATTGAGAGGTAACATGTGGTTTCGTGTGACTTCTTAAGAGCTTAAGAGAATATTTCACTACACTCTGGTCTTCAATGCTGGGGCTAATTACCTGTATTTCGAATCGAGGGTATCGCCCAAGGTCGGAAGAATTGTTCAGAATAGAGTTCAAATTATTTGTATTTAACTAACACTTGAAATCACGTAAACACATGCAATTGTCTAATTACTCACCTACGCTCATAGCTTGCACAGGCTTGTTCAGAGACTAAGTCCTGCCAAATATTCGGCTGCCCGATATCCGGTCGCCGGATATCCGGCTATCCGGCTTATGGGGTGGCCGGATATCCGGTATCCGGTATCTGGCCAAACAACTATCCGTTTCAACTCTAATCTTTATAGTAAATTAGTAAGTCGCTTCCCGCCGTCTGTCCTTCTGTATGTATGTATGTATTAGCTTAGATCTTTTAAAATACGCAACGGATTTTAATAGATAGAGTTATTCAAGAGCAAGGTTATAAGGCAGGACAACACGCGAACGGAGTCGCCGGCGGGCCAATTATTAATGTATACTTAGTCGAATTTTACATGTATGGTACATATTTAACATGTTTTAGTACAGTTTAATGTCCATGACCTGCATCTACTTCGCCGCGTCGCTACCAACCCTTCACTTTAAACTCCACGAAATCTACTAATAGCCCACAATTTCCGAATATCCTTGGCACATCAAAACCTACCTACATATAATCAAAGCCTACTATACGTATCTACCTTAGAGATGAAGAGAGACAAGAACTTTCGACAAAGGTTGACCCCGTCAATGACGTCACACTTGCCGAGTTTCCTTTAGATCAGGGGTTCTCAAAGTGGGGTACGCGAACCAATACAAAAATACAAATACAAATAAGTTTATTAAAAAAATCTAGTTATACATAGGGGTTCGCCTATCGACGGTACCCCGGGTTGGAAACATGATTTACGTATCTAATGCTAGCTGTATGACTGGCAGCTGTGTGTGCCATGCATGCTGGCGCAAGGCGGTGAATTTCCTTTTAACGTTTGCTACAATATACTTATGTGAGATTGTGTTTTCACACCTGATCATGCATCAAATACAGAAATCAACTCAATGCTAAATCAGAAAAAAGGTCAAAGTTACTTCTAAAATTGACATATTATTTATCACTTTATTATACATTAACAGTAGAATTATCACAGATTCTGCAAGATTATGACAAGTACAAGGGCGGTCTTATCGCCAATCGCGATCTCTTCCAGACAACCATTTACATGGATATAGTGGAGGTCGGAAAGCAATAAACTAGTAGGCAATGTACATTTGAGATTCCTAACAGAAGTTACAATCACCATACAGTGAAGAAATGCAATAAATATACTATATAAAGAACAAAAAAAAATACAAATATATTAAACTAAACAAAAACAATACTAATTAAAATCCAAAACCGCTATGCAAGACACAGACGATGAAATCATGTGTTCAGGGTAGAATGGAGATGGCCCTTCAATCTTCTTTTGAATATACTCGGGTACTTACATAGGTACTTTGCGACATAAAATAAGCCTACCCCTTATAAAAATATTTTTTGGCACTGTATTTGTTGTCTTTAATTGAAATAAACAGCCAATTTTCTTTGTAGGTGGGGGAGCGGGGGGGGATTAAGGGGTTCGCTGTTATCTGGAAACTTACAACAGGTGTAACAGGGGTTTACAGGGGCACGTGGAGCCATAAGTTTGAGAAACCTTGGTTTAGATCAAGTACACTGGAGTCTTGACTGCCACTTCCATCGCTCGTTAGCAAAGTGGCAACTTGTATGAAAAGTTGGGCCAAGTCGCTGGGCCATGACATGCACGGTTCGCTTGAATGCCTTGTCTTTGGACGCGTGAAGAGATAAGTGTGGATCAGACTCGTCGTTTATTTCAATTTTGTGAAATGAATCTCATCCACGAAATGAGTTCAACGTTTAGCGAAACGCGCTGTTAGTATTTAAAGAAAGAAAGAAAATATCTTTATTCGACGACACTATGTTACAAAAACATTCTCATTATGTTTATACTTGTTACATGTTTCCATTTCATACAAAATGTTAGTCCAGATTCAATAGGCGCACACTACAATTGTATTTAGATACTAATTGTTATTCTATACATCTTAATTTCACACTTTCTTAAAAAGAAGGCCACGATACCTACTAAAAAATACTCGTACCTACACATACCTACAGGCACCCTCTTATTAAATACACCACAAAATAACAAAGGACGTAGGACAGGCGGGACGTTTAAACGGACGCCTGTGAGAAAGTTTCCCGACTTTTCCCCTCCGCCGTCAAAGTTTTAAAGAAAAACGTATGCATCGAATCAGGTACGTTGACTGTTGAGTCTTTATTAGCATATATTCGTTGGAGCATTATTTAGACATAGACACAGACATTATTTATTGGTAACTTTTCATTGCACGTCATAAAATTATTATAACATTCCAATTATTTAGCTAAATTAAATTAATTGCCATTTTAAGTTACATTATAAATAAAATGTGATAACAAATTTTTTTTTTTTTTTTTTATGTCATACAGTAGGCATACAAGCAAGCGGGCCACCTGCTGGAAAGTGGTCACCACTGCCTATAGACATTAGCAACACCAAGAGTACCGCCAATGCCTTGCCCACCTCTATAACACGTTGCTCTGGCAGCAAAAATTCAAATGCCCTTCCACTGCCAAAGCCACGGTTCCCCAAATCCCCACCCCATGGAGCACTGGAAACCTTACTCACCGGCGGAAACACAACACTATTTAAAAGAGTATTGTTTAGCTGCGGTATTCTGTAAGGTGGAGGTACTTCCCCAGTTGGGCGGCTCCAATTCGAACGGGATACCCCGCTATGCCCTACCTCTCTTAAAATTAAAAGACGTTACTCATAAAAATTAATAAATGTCACGATTATAAATAAGCATAGGTACTAATCAAAATGTCAATAGTAGTTCTATCTAGCTAATGAAAGTAGATACAAGATGTCAGTCAATATAATAATTATAATGTCATTAATCATTTATTTATAGTATATTAATAATAAATAAGTAATCCCTATTAAATATTTCATTATATTTAAATCCTACATTCATTTTTACCGCTTATTATCGCCATTGAAACAACCATTAAATACAGCGGTGGGTCACCAATGGCGAGTGTTTGCGAGTGTTGGCGAGTGTTGGCGTGTGTGTGTGTTTTTTTATTGCCTACACGGACGGACGATCCACCTGATGGAAAGTGGCCACCGTCCTCCAGGACATCTGCAACCTAAAGGGAGCGGATGCGGTGACGGCCTTCAACGTTGTGTCAACGTTTTGTGGTCGGTAGCGACAACTCGGAAGCATGTGGTGGCCACCGGCGACACACACGAAATATATGAAAACTTAACCTGTAGAAAAACGTTAGTAAACCCCCGACCAACTATATATTTCTTTTTTATGTCATACGGTAGGCAAACAGGCAAGCGGGCCACCTGATGCAAAGTGGTCACCACTGCCTATAGACATTAGCAACACCAAGAGTATCGCCAATGCGTTGCCCACCTCTCTAACACGTTGCTCTGCCAGCAAAAAGGCAAGTGAGTGCCCCTCCACTGCCAAAGCCACGGTTCCCCAAATCCCCACACCATGGAGCACTGGAAACCTTACTCACCGGCAGAAACACAATACTATATAAAAGAGTATTATTTAGCTCGATCGAGATACCCCGCTATGCCCTACCTCTCTCAAAATATACATATACTTAAATAATTCCTAATCTACTAAACCGATTTTAATGAAAAAAGCTATGAGCCATCTCGATTAAACTGGCTTTCGAATAACGGAAACCACATCAAAATCGGTCCATCTGTTCAGGAGCTACGATGCAACATACAGACACACAGATCCACTGAGCCACAGTTACACTGATACAGAAGTCCAAAAATGTTTGCCTTCAGTTACGTACCTACATTATTTATTAGCTGGTCTACCTTTGTAGAATATCTCCATCGATATTCCGTTGTCGATTCTGGGAAATCTCTCCAAAAACATACCATTTACGTATTAATGTTCTCTGAAACAACTGTCGGCCTGCCCTGTGTTGTAGTTACTTGACAGTTTTACAAAGTAATATTGATGTCGCCCCAGGTGTAGCTGAATGAACCCCAACGTCTGTTTTGCTATATCTAAATACATAAAATAAATGTACATTATATGTACTCAATTAGTACATACTACCCTTTTAGTTTAAGAGGACAATTATTTAAATCAAAGGTTGCTACGGAGCATCTCTACAGCAACCCCATTATTTTTAAAGGAGTTTTACGTGAATAATTACTGTCTCAGCTAATGAAAGGCTAAAAAATCTTCTCTTATTCATGAACGACGAGCTACAAAGGCGGACATAAAGTTACACAGCTTTACCTTCCAGTCAACTAGAAATCGATTAATTAATATTTATAAAGTTGAGCCCCAAGGGACACTGACATTCAAAACCCATTTAATTAATAGATTTAAAATAAATTGCATCCACGTAAAGAGAAATATCAATACCACACAGCCAAGAGATTATGTTAATGTCGTCAGTCGTTAGAGCGCGCCGTCTATGGGAATTTGTAGGAAGCGAAGCCTTGAAAGCCAAAGCCTGGCCGTATAGTGTTCGGCGGAGTAGAATAGCACCAACCCCTTACACTCGTAGGTGTCGTACAGGGCGACTAATGTTTTCGAGGATCTCAGGGTTTGAAAAGAACTTTGTACAAATATTTTATGCAACCTACACTAAATGAACCCAATGTAACACCGTTTTGTACAAATCATTCCTGAATAAAGAATATATTTATTTATTTATAATTATACTTACTTACTTCGCTGGCTCAGCGACCCGAAGTGGATCTTGGACTCCGACACATGAACTCGCCATTGGTCCCTATCCTGCGCCACTTGTTCCCAGTTCGTTATCTGGAGTTTGCGCAGGTCTTTCCGGACTTCGTCTATCCATCGATACCTGGGCCGTCCAACCGGGCGTTTGCCGGCTATTCGTCCCAGGTAGGCACGTTTGGCTGCACGATCCTCTCCCATTCTCTCAATGTGTCCGAGCCAGCGAAGTCGAGCAGCTTTAATCTCTCCGATGATATTAGGCTCGGACACGAGCTCTTCTATTTCTATGTCCTTTCTCGTCCTCCAGGTTCCATCTTCGCCCCTGGTGGGTCCCAGAGTAGGACGCAAAATCTTCCGTTCCGCCACTAAGAGCTTGTTTTCCTCTTTCTGGGTTAACGTCCAAGCCTCACACGCATACGTCAAGATCGGTCTTATGATTGTCTTATAGACACGTATCTTTGTTCTTCTGCAGAGAAGCTTAGACGCAAGTATTTTATGGAGGGCTGCTGCGCATCTCAGGGTGTTTTGGATACGGAGGTCTATTTCTTCCTGTCTTTGGTTGGTGTCGGTCACTGTGCCGCCGAGATATTTAAACTTATCAGTGCCCCTATAGATAGTCCCATTGACAGATAGGTCTTTCCTTGCTGCTCTCGTATATATCGGCGCATATGGAAGTATTCCGTTTTCTCGCAGTTGATTCTAAGACCCACCTTCCGCCCCTCCTCCTCTAGAGTCCCAGCCATAGCCTCTACATCCGCCGCACATCGCCCCACCAACCCCAAATCGTCAGCGTAACCTATGATTTTATGTTTATCATTCAATTCAACTCCGCCGTCAAGAGCCAGAACTTTCCGGATGACGTGTTCAAGTACTAAATTAAATAGCATGGGCGATAGTTTCCTTGTTTTAGGCCCGTGGCAACTTCGAACTCATCGGTGAGTTCTCCTCCTACCCTAACCCTTAGCTTACTCACTCTTGTGGCGACTTCTGTCAGCCTGACTAGCTTATCGGGTATTCCGAAAGATCTTAAAATCCGAAAGAGGGCTTCCTTATCGACACTATCATAGGCTTTACTAAAATCCACGAACAGAAGGTGTATGTCCTGCGCGTACTCCCATTTCTTCTCCATTAGCTGTTTTAGGAGGAAGATTTGGTCCAGAGTACTACGGTTTTTGCGAAAGCCGCACTGGTAGTCCCCCAGGATTTGTTCCGAATACGGTTCCAGTCGGCCCAGAAGAATGTAAGAAAAAATTTTGTATGCCGTTGGTAGCAACGCAATTTCTCTGTAGTTGCAACACTTTTTCTTAGAGCCTTTCTTGTGTATAGGACATATAACACCAATTTATAATTATACTTATACCTATTTAAAACCTACTCAAATAAAGCTATATGAATATGGAGTAATGCATTCGATGCATCTTTTCATATATTCTTTTTGTTCTCCAACAGAAACAGAACGACATGCTCCAATGCGCCAGCGCACGCGGCGCGCTCGCGGTCGCCGAGTACGCCCTGTCGCTCGGCGCGCGCGTGCAGGGCTGCGACGCGGCCGGCGACGCGCCGCTAGCGCTGGCAGCTCGCGCGGGGTACACTGCTGTCGTGGAGCTCCTGTTGGAGAAGGGGGCTTGCATTGACGCTGTGAACAAGGTTAGTCAACTCTTAGTATGCGGGCAAGTTACATGGGGAACAAGTGTCTGGCTATGCTGCCCCCACCGGGCACAGGAAGGAGAGGCCGGCCCAAGAAGCGATGGCTTGACGTCGCCAATCCCGTTAATCGTTCACCCCAGTGTCGACGGTGTCCATGAACTGCCTTTAGGTAATTATATGTCTATCTCATAGGTCTATGCAGGGTTCAGGTATTTCCGACTCATCGGCAATCCATTAGTTAGTTAGTGGATGTCGTACGCCTTGCGTGGCCTCCCAGCCACGATTTTAACCAAACGACCTACCCTGCTTTCCACTGAGGAAATTCCATACCATGACGGTGACTATAAGGTATATGACAGTCACGGATGTGAACAAAGTACAGACGGATACTCTCTAAAATCATGAGTGAAGCATAAAAATGGCCATCCATATATGTGTGTGCGTGCTTTTATACTGTCACTGGCGTTACAGCGCTATATAAAATCAAACAAAATGGCGGCGGAATGCCAGACCGAGTGTATTTGTGTGAAAGTAAATGTCGTGTACAACAAAATAAATTGTCAAGATTTGCTACACCAAGCATGCTTCAGTTCTCATTAGTATAGAATGGCGTCCGTATTTTTTCAGAGCCGTGATAACAGAATTGTTACTGGATATGTAATACATTCATTGGCCGTGTGGTGTCCGGCAGAGTAGAATAGCACCAACCCCTTACACTCGTGGGTGTCGTACAAGGCGACTAATGTTTTCGAGGCAAAATATCAAGTCTCCGTAGTCTGGAAAATGGGCAGCAGCATTTTCCATTGTTATATTGCAATCTCCAACCCGTCTGCCAAGCGTGAAGATTATGGCAATAACCTCCCCATTCGTGGGAGAGGCCCTAAGTTCTGCAGTGGACTGTTACGGGCTGTGATGATGATGTTAATATATATGTAAATTTAATAATACTGTCTATTTTGCTACGTAATGTACGTAAAGGCAATCATTCGAATGCGCGTCGATGTTTCCGATAGCGAGCATTTCCACTCGATGTCCTGGGAATAAAAATTTATTTATTCATCTGTAATTCCATTACGTTCGGAAATTCATTTGGAAACCAATTAAAGGCGAGAGGTAGGTTCCGGCCGCCATTCCCGATGTAGTGCGGTCGATTGTGTTTGAATATTTCAATCATTAATATGCAAGGGACATTCAATATAAACAAATTAGTACTTACCTATATTAATTTGTTTATTTAAAATCTTTATTTAGGGAGATTTTTCAAGTGCGATTGATAATGTCACTCCGTAATTGATACATGGTGTCCGGCAGAGTAGAATAGCACAAACCCCTTACGCTCATGGGTGTCGTACAAAGCGACTAATGTTTTTGAGGTAAAAGAAATAGTCTCCGTAGTCTGGAAAATGGTAGCAACGTTTTCCATTGTTACATTTATAATACTGCGAACTCTAACCCGCCTGCCAACCGTGGCGATTATGGCAATAACCTCCCCTTTCGTGGGACAGTCTATAAGTCCTGCAATGGACTGTTGTGGGCTGTGATGATGAATTTATATATATATATAATTGTAACTCCTCAAGTTCTGTTTATTTTACCTAAAGTTTGTACAGAGCTCAGGCAGAATCTGATGAAGGTAATGCATGGGCGCTATTACACCACCCAATATCACGTTTATACTTGAAAAGATATTTACTAGCTTAAAGCAAAATTATATAAACTTATAACAGACATAGGTACTAAGAAAACAAAAAGTAAAAAACAGTGACTAAAACAAAACAGAAACAATAAACATTTAACGCTAAAAAGGCCAAAGCTGTCCTGCTATTCTGCCTTGGCCTAAAAAATGGATTGCCTAAAGATTTATTATTGTTGATCGTCCTACTTCCGTGTATCAATTAGGTTGTTTTCCTTCCTCCCCTACATACTAATGAACTCAGTTCTTATGAATATATGTAAATCTATTTACATGAGAAGTTCTTAATATTATATGTAGGTTTTTTTTTATGTCATACGATAGGCACCTGATGGAAAGTGGTCACCATTGCCTATAGACATAAGCAACACCGAGACTATCGCCAATGCGTTGCCCACCTCTATAACACGTTACTCTGGCAGCAAAAAGGCAAATATCCCTCCACTGCCAAAGCCACGGTTCCCCAAATTCCCACCCCATGGAGCTCTGGAAACCTTACTCACCGGCAGAAACACAATACTATTACAAAGAGTATTGTTTAGCTGCGGTATTCGTTAAGGTGGAGGTACTTCCCCAGTCGGGCGGCTCCAATTCGAACGGGATACCCCGCTATGCCCTACCTCTCTTAAAATGTAGACTATCGGAGGATATTACCGCTTTCATAGAATAATAATATGTACTATATCACTTGCTGAATCTCCGTAGGGCGCAGACAGAAACAGTTCACTTTCATTGGTCAGTATCGTTGTAATGTCACAGAATATATGAAAACTTAGGAAGAAATGTATGAAAACGCGAGTCCGAGTACACCCAGTCCTGATTCCCCGTGAAAATTAAAGTTCAGGTATTCCATCTGATATGAAGTTACGCTTGTCACTAAAGGGTCCCTTTTACCTTAGATCCTTTCAATGGAAGCACCGCTAGTACTCTTAGTACACTAAATTTAGTTTTGCGCTTAAAAACAAACTCAGATCATTCATTTCCCAATTTAGAATTATCATCAACATCATCTCAGCCGCAGGGCGTCCATAACCCACAAAGTACCTAAATAACGGCCCGTCCCCTCTATTCTCCGTACCCAGACTGAACTTAGGCCTCCCTCCACGTCTTCTACACCATAATCATCATCATCCGAGCGACCAACCGCGGCTTCTGTCGAGGTCGGCTTTCCTACTTTCATCTACACTTTGCCCGATCTTCGGTATCCTCACGTCTTAAGCCATTGGCTCTCGCATCCGTCTCAGCGATGTCAATCCATCGTATCCACGTCTCCCACACCAATCGACTTTATATGCCTCTTGCATCCATTCAGCACCCTATGACCTTCGCACGTCGTCCGACTATCTCGTGGTCTTGAGGATCCGTCATACACTGCAGTGTGCTGCAGGGTTCATAATGGGTTCATAATGTTATGTAACTTATGAAGCAATAAATAAATAAATAAACTGCGTTTTTCTCAAAAAGAATTACCATCAAATGGGCTGTCTGCTCGTCTGTCACTGTGTAGAATAAAAAAATACATCATCTAACAATTATAATACTGGGAAGCGACAGTATCGTCCTACCTGACCTACTTAACTCTATAATACCCACAATCGACTCGATTTCACAACCAAATTTGAAAATTAATTAATTAACGAATCACGAATCGCTTTAGAAAATTGCTCACTTAAACAATGGTTGTTCCATTTTAGAAGTAAATTTGTCCCATCGCCGTGTCCAAATCTCTTTCAACGGTATCTTTCTTTGAATATCTCGAAAATTAACAGTGCCCACTCACTCGATACTAATTAAATAGGTATTTATGTTTGAGAGAGGTATTTTAATATATTTTCAGTTATTATTCGACCCTCACTTTAGCTGATTGGCTATAGGTTCGTACCTAATTCGTACCCGTCTTCCTAATTTATCATATCGTCGTTGCTTTTTATAATTTCTTTAGATAGGTAGATACAGAAAAGCAATTTCAGATAATAATACTCCCCCCTAAGGGGCTTTCAACTAATACTGTATAATTTGGATATCCTAGATTATATTAGATTAAATATACCCGGGCATGAACTGTAACTCGACGACCTTGCGCCTCTTATACGTGAGAGTGGAAATTATAGTTTGGGTAACACTAATGTTGTTGCCACCCAATTCCAACCCAGTTGCAAACCCATTTTAGTAGGACAAGGGCAGCTGTTTCTTCTTCCTCTAGGCATGCTCTGCACACGAGGCTGCCCGTCAAACCTATGGTAAATTGCAAATTTATTCATGGAAAAAAAAAATTATACAAAACAAAATATTTTGATGACATAGAGATTTTAGGGTTATTATTTTAGGGGCTTATTGATTACTTTTTTATGCGGAACCTTATGTGACAAAATGGACCTTTTCGTTTGCAACAACATTTTTTTCTTTCTGAAAAAGAAAAATTGCGCTGACGCTAAGATCTGACGCTGATCGGGCAGCAGAATAGTCCAAATTCTTTAGAGAGAGAAGATTCTCGGGCACGCGGCATTATAGTTGAGCGCGCAAGAAAATCCGCCTCCGAGACATGACGGGCAAGTTGTCCAACTAAACGCCACATTTCTCACGACAACTACCAGGCTGGCAGAACTCAATAGCAGGTCGATTCATAACAACTTCATGAGCATCGATAGTCGGGTTGGATTGGAGCACTTTAAGTTTACTCATCATTTCTATGGCCATGCCATGTCAGGTAAAGGTATGAATAAGGACTAATTCTTTTTTATAGGTACACCGAGACACCGGTATTAGAAATAGGTACTAAAGATCGCTACCAATCGGCGGCTGTAATAAGTAAAATAGCCATATTTCGCGGTGGAGGTAGGTATTAACAAAAATCAGGTAAGGCTGTGTCGGAACACATGGCCGTTAGTGTAAACGTGAAACGTCTAAACTGCTCGCATGCTCGCGGAGTAGACGTCGTTTACTAAGCGTACATTGGCAGCTTTGAGACGCTATCGAAACCACCTCGCTCGCTCAGCGCCGGCCATTGGGGTGGGCACGTGTGGCCCATGGCTCCCTCTTTCCGACGATAGCCCTGATTTGTATTTCTCACGGGCATTTGCACGGACTGAGGGCTAAGGCTAACTTATTCAATTTTCGTAAATTTTTTTACACTTTATTCGCAGATCGATTAGAGCGTCGGAGGCCGAGCGGTTGAGTTTCCGACTCGTAAGCGAGAGGTACCGGGTTCGAATCCCGCTGCGGCCATGTAACAATGCTTATTTTCTGAGTTATGTACATCGTGATGAAACCTGCAAATTCAGGCAACTGAGTTTGTAACCATGATCCAATCTGGTCAGGTTCCCCTAGCTAGCAGAGTTACGGTGGTCAGATGACAGTCGCTCCACTGTAATTATCTGATCTGCCAAATCCTGGAACATAGTCAAGGCGGACTACGGGCCCTCGTGCGCGAGAGTACAACTGGGACAATAACGCCAAGATGATGATGATCCGTAGATCGATAATTGTATGCTGTACGGACTCACTATCGCTACTGTTTGATCGGTTTACATAACACCAATGTAGACCGATCACTGTACTCGTCAACTTCATTAAGCACAAGACTAATTTAAAACGGGCATACCTAATAGAAACATACCAACGATTCACGATAGCAGCTTGCTTGGCTTTCTTTGTAGACCATTGGGACGGACGCAAATGCCACATTTACCGAAAGAGGCACCAGGCGGATAGAAAGCGGCAGCAGGGAAGCGCGCTAATCAGGAACTCCGAGCTACTACCAGAAACATACTAACGCTCTGCGACAGCTTCTATTCGTAGAGCGATTATTGCTGCTGCCGGTTTTTTATTTTTTTATTTATTAATTCATTTCAGGCAACTGAGGCCCATATTTATAAATACACAAACAACACAACTACAAAATAAACTGATATCTACAATATACAGACAAAGATAAAACCTATACCTACATATAAATTATTATAAATTGTAAACTAATGCATAAAAATATAATTTATTGAAATCTTTAAACCTAACTGGCACTTAATGTCGTTCGGCGGCACCGGAAATTCTGGGTCGCCCATGGAATGCCGGTACACCACACCCTTCGGCCAATAATCTTCCCTCATGAAGTAATCCAAATCTGCGGTGGGAACCAACGCCACAAACGGGTTGAACGTACGTTCATGGTTTGATTCCGAGAGCTGGACCCTGAAGAGGTACTTCTTGGTTAAGCGGATGTGCTCTTCCACGTCCTTTGCCATCACTGTGTAATGAACGCGAGACAGGTAAAGCGCCGTCGTCGGTGTCGCAGGCGCAACAGGAAGTTGGGACCGGTTACTGCAGTGCCGCGAAAATTCTGAGCAGCACGACGACTACTCTTCTTCTGGACCGTGACAAATCCTTCGTCATCACGATCCGCGGCGGGGGTGCATGGTGGCTTCAATGCCGCCGATTCTCGTGGAGTTGAAGCCTCCACGCGAAGACGTTGGCGCGATGTCGATACGCGGACGGGAGCCGCGGGCGCGGTGGGCGCCGGCGTTCGAGCGGCGGGCGCAAACGAGCGAGCGGCGGGCGGCGGTGGGCGGGGCGCGGGTTGCGAGACACGCGGCGCCCCGACCGAAGTTTATGTCCACCTGGTGCCTCTAGCTGGAAATGTGGCATTTACGCTAGTCCCAAATAACCTATCTACAGATAAGGCTATCGGCGATAGTTCTGGTAGGAATGAGTTCGGAGCTCCGGATTGGCGCACTGCACTGCTGCCGCTTTCTGTCCTCCTGGTACCTCTATCTGGTAATGTGGCATTAACGCCCGCCCCAATCTGCGGATAGAAGCTATCGCGGATAGTAAATATCTTTCTAGTGAGTGAGTTCAGAGTTCCAGATTGGCGCGCTTTCCTACTGCCGGTTTCTGTCCATCTGTATTTTAGAAATGTTGTATTAACGACCGTCTCAATACTATTAAGGATAGAAACTATCGCCGATAATTAGTATGTTTCTGGTATTAGCTCTACCGAAAAATGTGTCAATTACGGTCATCTACAACAGGTCTAATCTAAGTATAGATCGATTTTTGGAGTACGTTCATGGTTTTGGTACCTACTTCTACCACGAAATGTGGTATTTAAAATTGTTCCAATAATTGATCTAAATACGTATAGCAGCTATCGCCGATCCTTAGACAGCGTTTCATATTTAAAGTCCCGTAGAATCACTAAACATTAGCTAAGTAGATATATGTATAGCAATGAGGCAACAGCGCCACTCGTCATAGGTAAAATGTTATATCAGATTAAAATAATATAGTTCTAATACATGGCCATTGAAATATTGAGTAAACTTCATACTTCCTTGCCCCAACCCAACCGTAAAGTTGTTGTGAACCGACCTGCGATTGAGTTCTGCCACCCTGGTAGATTTTGTGAGAAATGTGGCGACGATTCAGTAACAAGCTCTCCAAATTGAGACCGATTTTCGCATTCGCTACAGTAGCATCGTCTCCAATTGGATACGCGCTACCATAGATAAAAAATATCTACAGAAGCGCGCTACACGCTAAGGAGGTTCCTCTAGAAAATTTCTACTTTAAGCTCTATCGTCTTTGTTCTTTTAAATATTTTACTCTGTTCATTATACATAGAGCGCACTGAAATTTCTACGCTCCAGGGGGTCTAAAACGGCCACATAAGCGTTTCATATTATGATTCATATTAGAGCGCCACAAACTTATCTGATTCGGTGGCCTAAACTGGAACTAAGTGATGCCATTGTGAATTGTCATGTCAATATCAACTACAGCGACACTGACATATTAATATGAATGTTCATGAGTCGGACATTCATAGTCTATGGTTAAGACGGCTCATGGAGGTGTCCTTGTCTATGATCCAAGATGGTGGTCTTGTTCTGGCAAATGCTAAATGTGCAACCCGTGTTTTTCTAATATAAAACTTCCCTTCATAAATTACGGCATTTTCATTCAAGAACACAAACAATGAATCATTAATTATATGAAACGCTAATGTGAACTTTAGTGTGCCTTTTTATAACCCCTGGCCGCTCAAAATGTATGAATTTCGAATGTTTTATTTTTTATATAAAAGATAACTCATATATTGTTTGTGTATTATGTTTAAGTTGTATGATAACTCACAATAATAAGTACTCATAGGTTTAAAAAATAATGCGAGAAATCGCAAGTTGAAGTTCGTCGTCCGTAGCAAAAATTCAATTAACGCTATAAGATTTTAAGGCGATAATTTTTATGATTTTAGTTCACTGTCTCCACAAGACTACACTGCTCGTCTTCAAAAATGCTTTTGGGTGGGAAGCACCTCATTTAAGCACCATAAGGCGTTGGTACGCAGAATTTGATCGTGGCCGTGTCCCTCTCCATGATCAAATTCATGAAGATCGGCCCTCAACTGCGATCACTGACGAAAAGGTGGCAACTGTCAGGCAACTAATTAAATAAACTATGAGGAGTTTCCATGACATTTTTTTGGGGATAGATATGAGTCAAATCCAAAAAATCTTAAATACATCTAAGTTAGAAATCTCGTGAACTCACACCTCAACAAAAACGGACTCGAGTTGATTGGTGTAAAAAATGTTGCTAAAGTACAATCACGGACTTTTAAATGCTGTGTATGTGACAGGCTATGAAAGATAAGAAATATGAAACATGTATATGTCGGAGACGGTCATGAGCCTCTTAGTCCATCTCTTTGGCCTGGACGTCGATGGGGGCGCCACCTGGCGGCAGCGACGGCGGCCGCGAGGACTTGGACCAAGAACTAGAATCCATTCAAGAGCGAAGAAGTGTAGATCCTGCTGTGTTGAACGCAGAATGTGCGGTGCGAAAGCTTTCGTTAGAAGGAATACCGATTCTGTTGGACTAACACCCATTTTGACCCAAGATTATTTTGTTCCATTTCGAACAGCAAGCACTGTGCCCTGCGCATGGACTTACCACCCAAAAGGGACTGCGCACTGCTTTGACTAAAACCGGGCAGAGCGAGAGTCACCATCGATAGTCCTTTGTCCCTTTCTAACAGTGTAAACAAAATGTTATTGGCATAATCACTGTCATTCTAAATTGACAAGTGTCATGTTTAGTGTTGCCATTATTGGAGAAATATATTTACCGTGAATTTGGTATTATTAAAGGGTAATCCGTACAATCCGAAAAGTAGTTGTCATAATACCTATTGACCTACTCAACGTTTCTCGGTCAAACGTCGAGTCGACATAATTATTAACCAACGATTTTATGTTCCACAAAACAGGTAAAAGAGTTTGGTAACGATTTATTCTACAACACTAGTTCCTAAAGAGAAGTGATAGTACTCGTCGATATCTGCATTTTGGGTGAAAGCTGTCAAACTTAAATGTGTTATAACTTGGAACCCATTTATTCTAGAACACTAGTTTCTAAAGAGATATGATAGTACTCGTCGAGATCTACATTTCGTATGACAGCTGTCAAAGTTAAATCTTTTAATAACTCGGAACCCATTGGTCCTAAAACACTAGTTCCTAAAGAGAAGTGATAGTACTCGTCGATATCAAGATTTCGGGTTAAAGCTGTCAAACTTAAATGTGTTATAACTTGGAACCCATTGATTCTAGAACACAAGTTTCTAAAAAGATATGATAGTAGGTACTCGTCGAGATCTACATTTCGTTAGACAGCCTTTCAAAGTTAAATCTTTTATAACTCAAAACCCATTGGTCCTAAAAAATTGTCATCCGAAATGTAGATCTCGATGAGTACTATCATATTACTCTAGGAACTAGTGTTCTAGCACCAATAGTTTAGGAGTTATTTCAGTTCAAAGTTTGACAGCTGTCATCCAAAATGTAGATCTCGACGAGCACTATCACTTCTCTTTAGGAACTAGTGTTCTAGGACCAATAGTTTCCGAGTAGAAGTGTAACCTTGGGCTGGACCCTGGTGAAAATATGACCTTCAGATTGCACCCGGTCCGGCTCGGCCTGGCCCGGATCGGTAGGTCAGTGTCCGCGCTAAGTAATAAAAGTAATTCGGAATTTGCATCAACAATGGTGGCAACACTAGAAAGGGACACAGGACTATCCATGGTGACTCTCGCTCTGACCGGTTTTAGTCAAAGCAGTGCGCAGTTCCTTTTGGGTGGTAAGTCCATAAAACCGGGCAGAGCGAGAGTCACCATCGATAGTCCTTTGTCCCTTTCTAACAGTGTAAACACAATGTTATTGGCATAATCACCGTCATTCTAAATTGACAAGTGTCATGTTTGGTGTTACCATTATTGGAGAAATATATTTACCGTGAATTTGGTATTATTATGAGGTAATCCGTACAATCCGAAAAGTAGTTGTGAAAATACCTTTTGATCTACTGAACGTTTCTCCGACAAACGTCGAGTCGACATAATTATTAACCTACGACTTTTTGTTCCACAAAACCGATAAAAGAGTTCGGTAACGATTTATCCTACAACACTAGTTTCTAAAGAGAAGTGATAGTACTTGTCGATATCTGCATTTCGGGTGACAGCTGTCAAACTTAAATGTGTTATAACTAGGAACCCATTGGTTCTAGAACACTAGTTTCTAAAGAGATATGATAGTACTCGTCGAGATCTACATTTCGTATGACAGCTGTCAATGTTAAATCTTTTGTAACTCGGAACCCATTGGTCCTACAACACTAGTTTCTGTAGAGAAATGATAGTACTTGTCGATATCTGCATTTCGGGTGACAGCTGTCAAACTTAAATGTGTTATAACTAGGAACCCATTGGTTCTAAAACACTAGTTTCTAAAGAGATATGATAGTACTCGTCGAGATCTACATTTCGTATGACAGCTGTCAATGTTAAATCTTTTGTAACTCGGAACCCATTGGTCCTACAACACTAGTTTCTGTAGAGAAATGATAGTACTTGTCGAGATCTACATTTCGTATGACAGCTGTCAAACTTAGAACTGTCATCCGAAATGTAGATCTCGATGAGTACTATCGTATAGCTCTAGGAACTAGTGTTCTAAGACCAATCGTTTCCGAGTTACAACAGTTCTAAGTATGACAGCTGTCATGCGAAATGTAGATCTCGACGAACACTATCATTTTTCTTTAGGAACGAGTGTTATATCACCAATAGTTTAAGGGTTATTTCAGTTCAAAGTTTGACAGCTGTCATTCGAAATGTAGATCTCACCAAGTACTATCATTTCTCTCTAGAAACTAGTGTATTAGAACCAATGGGTACCGAATTATAAAAGATTTAACTTTGACAGCTGTCATACGAAATGATGATCTCGAGGAGTGCTATCATTTCACTCTAGGAACTAGTGTTATAGGGCCAATAGTTTCCGAGTAGCAGGGTAAGCTTGGGCTGGACCCTGGTGAAAACATGACCTTCAGAATGCACCCGGTCCAGCTCTGCCTGGCCCTGAGGTCGGTGTCCGTGCCAAATAATAAAAATAATTCGGAATTTGCATCAACAATGGTGGCAACACTAGAATGGGACACAGGACTATCGATGGTGACTCTCGCTCTGCCCGGTTTTAGTCAAAGCAGTGCGCAGTCCCTTTGGGTAGTAAGTCCATGGCCCACTCTACTCCAACTGACTCACAATGCGCACAACGACGCAAAGGCGAGAAAC
Organism: Blastobasis lacticolella; assembly: GCA_905147135.1. Classification (NCBI taxonomy): domain Eukaryota; kingdom Metazoa; phylum Arthropoda; class Insecta; order Lepidoptera; family Blastobasidae; genus Blastobasis; species Blastobasis lacticolella. The sequence goes on along the minus strand of LR990053.1, from coordinate 15,533,751 downwards.
CAAGCCGCGAACACATGCGCGAATAAGCCAAATCCGCTGTGGTTAAATTGCTCAACTAAATACCACGTTTTTCGCGAAAAATACCAGGCTAACAGAAGGTATTAGTAGGTTTATCCTTAAACTGCCAAATTCTTATCGAATGTTATTCAAGCCGTTTAGTTATTTACAGATAACACTTTAGTATTGTCATTTTGTTTTGTTTGATATTTGTTACAGAGGTTATGAACTGTAAACTTAATATCAGTTCACCTGTTTCACATTTAGATTCAGTATCCCAGATCATAACAACGTTAATTTTGAAGTAGTTTTGAAGGAATCGGTATGTTGTTTATGTTCAGTTGCCCACGCGGACGAGGTCACGAGTAACAGCTAGTATCTATAATGATGAAATGAAGGCTTCTTTGGCGATACTATTTCTTAGGCTTTCTTAGACAATCATCAACTGCAGTTGGGTGCTTACCGATACAACCCCCATCTGATTTTTATATAAAGTTGTCATTGAGAATTTGTTTGATAACAGACCTGCTATTACATTCTGTCAGCCTGGTAACTTTTACGAGAAACGTGGCATTTTGTCGGACAACTTCGCGCATATAATGTGTTGGTTTCTCACACCCAAAGAGATTGGAAAGTATGGGTATGAGAAACAAACCTTCTTGATGCATGAACTTTCCAATCTCTTTGCTCACACCGCTAGTCAGATTCTACAGATTCTTACTTACGCGCTCGGCACATTGGAATGCAGCACAGCATACGGTGCTGCGGAAAACGCAGCCACGCGCGTTCCGCAGCCATCCGCATCACCGTCCGTTTCCATAGACAACTCTAGAAATGTAAATCCATAGATAACTCCAGTGTTACAAGATTTGGCGCTTTATTCGTGGCGAAATTTGGAAATATATGAAACTTTTTATTACCCGGCCCGGCAGGGTATAAAGGTCATATTTTCATAGAAAATGTACTAGTACACACTTATAGACCGATCGACCGGTCAGAAGGCTCCCGGAGTCTCCTGGAGAGCGCACCAGATCAAAACGTTCAAACCGGTCAGAAAGAGGCGAGACTTGCATATTATCTCCCTATAATCCCGGTAGCAATCCGGACCGATCCGGGCGGATCTGTTATCAAAGAGATCAAAGAGATTGGTATACCAGGGAAAGGTATTAGTAACTCTACTGTTGACCCTGAGTCCATTATTTTGGCAGTGCAAAATTTCCATGTTGGTATATATGAAAATCAAGGATTATCACAACCGTGATCTTAAGGCCTTACATAGCAAAAGGTAAATATATATGTTTATGTGAAGTTGGAATGTTGGATGAGGAGGAGAAAAAAATGCAGGTAGGCAGTATCAGTCTACTGCCGTCAGTCTTCGTGAATACATGAATTTGACCCGGTATTGGCTCTGTTTACCCTGGGGATTGATCAGGGTCCAGCCCAAGGTTACTATCCTGCTACTCGGACACCATTCGTTCTAGAACGCTAGTTTCTAAAGAGAAATAATAGTACTCATCGAGATCTACATTTGGATGACAGTTTTAAGTTTGACGGCTCTCATACGAAATGTAGATCCTGACGAGTGCTATCATTTCTACCTTCTTTCCTTTTTTTTAAATTATTTTATCGCGCCAAGCAGTAAGGCGATGCACATTAATTTGTCGTCGTCCATTTCTACCCGTCAACCTTTCCCGGCAAGCACTTGATAACGACTGAATGGAAACTTTAAGAATGTGCGCCCATGAGACCGGTTGCGCCCGGCCCTGTTCTGATTCAGCAATTAATTCAGTACATATTACAGTAGACTTCCATGGCAATACTGACTACAGAGCACTCGTGTCAAATGTGTAGTAGAAAAAAAATTAAAACTGACGGATCAGCACGAACGCGCGTGGATGCGTTTTCTGTGTGTTCGTCTATGCATGATTTCCATAGAAACCGATAACAGCTCAAAGAACTTTGTGTGACGCACTAACGCACGTCACGCACAACCGGACGGTGCTGCGTTCTAGTGTGCGAAGCCTCGTGGATTTAGTTACTTTTTGACGTTACAGTTAAATTCTGTTCTTTACGTCATTTCTGTTGCCGCGTCGAAGATATCAAGCGGCGTGAAAAACACTTAATTACTTTCACATTTATCTATTTATTTACTTCAAACAAGAGAAAACATTCACAAACACAAATTACACCAATTAAAAAAAAAACTGTTTATTGGTAAAATAATTCCATACAGCGCAGTTCACTCACTCTTCTTCCACAGACAGTTCGATAAACAATTCGATAGTAAGTAAGCTAATTAACCGCGCCCGACTAGAAATTAAAAAATAAAAGTGTTGCGTAATGAATAAAAGGGAATTTTATTCGGAAGCGTTCCCGAAATGAATTTTTCACTAAAGCAAAAATAAATTCTGTTTGATGTTTGTTTGTTTGAAATTATGTAAGATTTGTATTTTTCTTTTTAAAAATACATCAACATCTTCTGTAGCCTGCTGGAAGAAATTACGTTTCCAAGGTAACTTTATGGCAAATTTTTATTTTATCTTTTTATTAATTAATAATGGCATTCAACATCTGATGTAACTTTCTGATGAATAGCTGTAATAATCATTATTTTAATTTTATTGTAATAATGAATGACGATATAAAATATCTACTTAAAAAACGAATGAATAACAAAATCGCGAGGCTGAGACGTGACGACATTATGGAAATTCGAAATTGATGAATGAACCCAATCTGCTGACGCTCACCAGAAAGCAGGTGCTTAATCAAACCATTGATGTGAAGAGACACGCTGAGCCTCTCAATTTTGGGATCCATAAAGTGATTTATATTTTCAATGTCGTTTATTGAAAAAATATCTATAAAAATATTTTGTATATCTTACAAAGTGCTCCACGGCTTTTGAAATACGAAGGGAAGGTATCTACTACTTATTACAATATTGTATAAGGCACTAGCTGCCCCGCGGGACTCCGTTCGCGTTGTTTGCATTTAATGATAACCTATGGGTTATAAATTTTATTTAACCAAAATATTTCATGCTATCGTGTTTTCCTCTTGCAGGTGGTTAAAATATTGAAAATACCTACACATTATAAAAAATGTACTAAACACTTGAGAAAAGTAACGCAAAATAAAAATATAAGCATGTTCTTTTTATCATCACAGATGTTGTTTTTGTCACAACGCAACCCGCGCCGCGACAACAGCCTTCTGGACCTGTACCCCTAGTGGTATAGGTGGTATCGTGGCTTTATATGAAAAACAATACCCCCAATTAATATCTAGTGATGTAACAAGAAATAATCGATAAGGATATCTATCCTTATCGATTATTGACCTCAAAAGCACGATTTATTTATGTGACTACCGCTACCGAATTGACCGAGTGCAGGTTGGTTGACCGACAAAATGCCACATATCTCTCGAAACGTACCAGGCTTACAGAACAAGTAACAGGTAGTGTCCATGTTATCATTGCGATAAAACGGCGACGCTGATAACAGTCGCGCGTAGTACTTCTAAACTAGGTACAATTTGCCTCATTCACAACGACGCTGTAGACACACCTCTACCTAATAAAAATATATGTATTTTGTTGGTAATGAATAAACTCAAAAACGACTGGACCCATTTTAAAAATTCTTTCACTAATAGAATTCTACATTATCACTGAGTAACTACGAAGTAAACTAATTTTTATCCCAGGAAAATAATAGGTTCCCGCGGTAAAGTTGATTGTTTACAGCGATAAGGAGTGCGCGCGGGTGATAGCCGCTGAGAACGGCTAGTTCACTAATACGCATTATGACCAATGATAATTACTTAAAGTCTGAATAGGCGAAATGACAAATCGCATAGTATTATCCTCCTCGACCTTTTCTACGTTTTATGATTCCCCGAAAACGTTTATTAGATTTACAGTAATTGGATTAAAAGTATATCAAGTCATAAAAGATATGACAGACCTGGCTCGCAGCTTACTTCCAGCGAAGTTGAGAAAATAATAGGTACGATATTTTAACATTAAAATGTGAGTGTAGATAAAGTAGTGTATGCACCTGCATAAAATAGGTATTAAAACAGTCGTGTCAAACTATTATCATACTCGGCTACGCCTCGTATGATAAACATGATATGATACTCATGTTTTAATATCCCCTTTTATATGACAGTTGCATAAACTACTATTTATTTTCTATACCACTAAGGTGGCAAACAAACTTACGGCCTGCCTGATGGAAAGCAGTCACCGCAGCCTATGGACGTTTGCAATACCAGGGGCATCACCCACGCGTTGCCGACCCCGTAAAAAGCTTTATGTAACTGAAAGTCGCAGTAAAACGGTTAAGGGAGTCTACCTCTAACTCCCACGTTCTCCAGTTTCATACGATGTGTAACGCCAAGTGTCACGACATCGATTTTATATCTGGAGAATCAATAAGTGGAATGTTTTGAAATTGTTTAAATATAAAGATCTTTTCAGAACCTGCCCAGTAATCCCTTTCACCTGATAAGATTCAGAAAAAAAATTATACAAAAAAATATGACGTCATTACCTTAGGGAAATTGTTTTATGTACCTAATGTACCAAGTATATGTGTGCCAAACGGCTAGCTTTGTACGTTTTGCAGATTTTAGGCTAGTAAGTACAATTAAGAAATATAGCAGCAAAACGTGTTCAAAGTTGCCCCGTCTAAATGCCACATTTCCCGATAGAGGTACCAGGCAGACAGAACGCGGCAGCAGGTAAGCGCCAGTGGATCGTCATCCTGGTGTAATACGCATTGTCCTAACTATGTACTCGTATAGCCTAAAGTACACTTACCCAAGGTGATGTGTGAGAAATGCATGAATAGTTCATTAAATAGCGCGTGAAGGAAAAGTAACACGCTTCGATTTACGAAAAAAAAATCATCAAGGCTTTTTTTATTAAGCTTTACTTTTTTTAATAACAGAATGAACACTTTGAAGATGTATAGGTACCCATAACACGGAGTTTAAAGTGTTGAAAATCACATGAGTGCTACCTACTTGCTACTTTTCTATTTCTCGGTGGTCGAAGTCCGTTGTAATTATGAATTACAGTTTCAAGAAATATTGTACAAATAACTATTGACGTGGGCATTGTCAGTTGTTATTTTTTACCGAAATTTTACCGAACTTCATTAAATAAGATAACAAAACTGACATCTTGGCGTTTAGGTTAAGGTTAAGGTAAATGGGCTCCTTTTTCCACATTTGAACTCAAACTTGGTCCCTTGTAGGTAGTTAATCATCTTGGCGTTAATGTCCCGGTTGTGCTCTCGCGCACGTGGGCCCGGGGTCGGCCTTGACCATGGTCTAGGATTTGGCAGATCAGGTAATTACAATAAAGCGACTGCCATCTGACCTCCGTGACCCTGCTGTCAGGGGAATCTGACCAGATTGGATCATGGTTACACATTCAGTCGCCTGAATATGCAGGTTTCTACGCGATGGTTTCCCTCACCGTAAGAACATCGGTTAGTGTTCAACTAATGTTTTAAATCCGAAAAGAGTCATTGGTACATAGCGGCAGTGGGATTCGAACTCGGTACGTCTCGATTGCGAGTCGGATACCTTTACCACTATGCCACCGACGCTCAAAACTTCATAAAATAAGATAATTAAGCTGAGTTATTTCTATGGATACAAATAAAACTATAGATCTCGCAAACCTAATTAAGATTTTTTTTTCATAACGATGGATGGAAAGAACGGCGGCGGTGAACTGCGCCGCTCTGAAAGTTTTTAGCCAATAGCTTGTTTAATTAACTTAATATTTAAAATGTAGCAAAATGTCGCCGGATGTGGTCAGAGTTTATAATAAAATTTGTCTTAAACAATACAAAAATAAAAACAATAGGGTGTATAAGAAGCCAAAAACTTCGCTAAAAACTTCGGACCGGCCCACGTACCTATGCGTTTGGGTTAATATGTAGTTCTAACTAATGTCAAACTTACGAAGATCCAAAATTTTATTTAATTAACATTTTAACATAGGACTGCGTATGACAGCGCTCGACGGATTTTTCGAGCGATCTTCCGTCGGGGGTTTCAAAAATACAAATACTTAAATTTTATCCGTCGTGGGCTTTTTAAATTTTTTTACATTCAGTTTATATTTTTAACTTTTTTGTTTTATTTTGATAAGAATACTTACCTTAAAAACTACAGAATCTCGAAAGACTGAAAATTGGTGTAGGTATTTTTAAATCGCTAGAACTTAGTGATAAATTACTTTAAATACCTACATTGAAGGAACATTTATAGGTTAGCTGGATACTTGCCCAGGGTCAAAAAAAACATAAAAGACACCTAAAAAACACATTTATTTGAAAGCCTTTTAAATTTTAATCATGAAACAATAGATTTCCGATTAAAGTCTTTGTTATAAAATTATGTAGACGCCCGCCTTTTCAATATTCATTACAAGAATTTAAATTAAAACTTTTCAATTTTTTACCAAACGCCTGATGTATTGTAAAAGCAATTAAAAGGAAAATATGAAAAAAATTAGGAAGGAGAAGGAGGAAAAGGAAGGGTGTCAGATAAGTTTGTGCCACGGTATGTGCGTGTCCCGTTCGCTAAAAAAACATTGAAATTTCCAATCTTTTTGCTAATACCTACCTAAACTCAACGTTTCCTCAAAGTTTTTTGTTCGCGTTACACCTCAGGTCCGGGGTTCGAATCCCAGTGCCGACATGTACTGACTCTTTTGTGTGTTATGCCTACCCAAATATTTTTAATTAGTCAGTGGGTCTACCGCAACCGGGATAATAACGCCAAGTTTTTTTTTATTATTATGATTATTAAGAACAATTGTTGATGACTTCTAAGCTCATTTCGAACCGTAGCCAATGTGAGCTAGCTATAATTAAGACTGCCAAAAAATTTCAAGAAGAATTTAGGAGATTTCTATTATTTAGGATGTCAAACAAATTGTATCCATATAAAAATATAGTGTCCTTTATTTATTATTTTCAAGCAGGTTTTTTACAATCTGTATGACACCTTCGCTATTTTACTGGACACACCTAATAAAGCGGTTAACTTTTTGTTAATTATTTAATTAGGTACAGTCGAGTTCATTAATATGTGAGCATTACCAAGGCTTCAAATATAAATGTACATGGAAGGGTACTTATATATCTGAACAGATGTACATATGTTTGATTGATGAATCTGCTTAGATATATAAGTACCCTTCCATGTACATTTATATTTGAAGCCTTGGCAATGCTCACATATTAATGAACTCGACTGTACTTTTTATTTCAATAGAAAGTGTACTTTTTACTAAATAGCTCTTATTATACCCGAAGGTGTTGCCGTTGTATTGCTAAAATATAGTAGATTTGGCTACTATATTTTTCCAACAGTATATAGTATCTCGACCCAAAATATAGAAGGATTCTTTATTAAATAGTAGATTTAGCAACCCCAACTATAATAGCAATATCAATCGCTGAAAGGCTTGATGAAAGGCGTCTTTCGGCTATCGCCTATCGAAATCTACTGTCCAAAAGGAGCAGATGAAGTCATAAGCGATTGCTATTATGGAAGCGAACTGAGGGTCGTACGGAGACACGGGTACGATAACCAGTGCTGCAAGAGCCAAAGAATGTGAACAGGAGCCACAAAAGCGTTCAATGCCAATGGAATGCTTAGATTTAGAGAGTGGCTTACGTAATGGACCTATGCTTCAAGACTGGGTTGACTAAATACAGACACAGCCACTGGCCTTAATCAGTATTGACAGTTATCACAGAATATCTTCTGTTATTCTGGTTTTAAAGGTTCGTCCATCAAAGGTTTAAAATATTCCCCTCGGCCGTCTATTAATGTGACCGTTGTTTTGCAACCAGTTGAGAACGGGGAATTTGCACGCGACTGTTCGTAGCTTAAAATAGGTTCGGAGCACATTTCAGAGTTCGGAATTGGCGCGCTTACCTGTTGCAGCGTTCTGTTCGCCTGGTACCTCTATCGGGATATGTGGCATTTAGTCGGGGCAATTCCGTCTATCCTCGCTGCTTGTTTGCGTTTGTGGTGGTTGCTAATCTTAATGCGTAAGTGCGTAAAAGTGCTAATTTTGATAGATGTATGCTTGTTAGTAAAAAACTATCCCTTTAATAAAAAATATATTCGGCGATAAATTTAGTTTAGCTATAGATTGTAAGTACATATTATTTGTATAAAGGGAATTGTAGTTCTAATGAATTTTTTTGCAATACAATGTTTTTGTATGTACATATTTCAAAAATGTATTCGGAGATACTGTGGTATGGTTTAGTGTTCCTTTGTATTTTTTTAGATTAGAATTATGGCCTGCTACGCCAATCTAGACGTTTACAAATCATCGTTTTGATGAAATTAACGCCATGCCCGCCTCTTTCTCCTGCTTGTCAATGGCTCCACAAACTCACACATTACACAACACTACATAAACCTAGACAAGCGCCCTCCTCCCAATTAGCATCTTCATTAAAACTGTCATTTTTACAGGTCAACATTTTCTTTAAGTGGTGTGTGGTGCCGCCACCTCAAAGAGTGGTGTGTGGTGCCGCCACCTCAAAGAATAGCACCACCCCATCTCTTCCCGTGGGTGTCGTAAGAGGCGACTAAGGGACAAATCCGAAAGGTGGGCAGCAGCATCTTTCTGGGTAGATTTACATCAACTGCACTGCGATCTCCAACCCGCCTGCCAAGCGTGGAGATTATGGCAATGACCTCCCCTTTCGTGGGAGAGGCCCGAAGTCCTGCAGTGGACTGTTATGGGCTGTGATGATGATGATGATGATGATTTTCTTTAAAGTTTTCCTGTGGAGTTTCTATCGAGGTTTATCGTTGTGTTGTGAGTATGGTAAGCCATTGAGAGGTCAGAAAAAGCTTAAAATTCATCCAGATCCGGATCCAAATTCAATTCACATCCAATAAATTAAAGAGCCCCGCGAAATGCCATCAAAAAATTGGAGAAGAAACTGGCTCAGAACAAAATATCTTAACTGCTATACCAAACTCGTTGTATCTTATTTACAAGTACTGCCATCTGCACGACATTATATGAACTAAAACGCCACTACCCTCGTCATAGCGCCGTAGCACTGCCATCTAGGCACATTGTCGCATTTCAAAGAGAGCGATGACAAGCGTTGATTACATCTCTATCTTGTTCTGTAAGCCTGGTACGTTGAAACGAAACATCGCTTTTAGTTTGTGCAACATTGACCCAACTCCTTCTTGTGATTTTTATATTACTTTGTGTTTTGGTTATGATGTGAGTTTTGATGGAATTCCATTAAATTATTAATAATTAAATCACCTAGTTTATGTGACAGTTTTTACAAGAAAACATCGAGTTTATCTTCAGGTAATTATTTGGTATTTTGTTTACCATTTACAATCCGTATCCAGTATACCGTCATGTAATAATTGACAAAATAACTAATGTAGATAACAACAACGACAGTAATAATATTAGGTACCATAATTGTATGATGCCACAGTATAATAAAGTGGAATAGTGTGAAATGAAGGAACGCTATGAACGCGAATGTAAGTAAGTTTTGTAGGCCTACTGGAAGAGATTTCTTTTAGAGATAAGTAGTGCCTGTTGTGTCATAAGTAATCTGTACTTTCAGTATTTGTTATATTGTGTACAATAAACTGTTAAATAAATAATAAATAAATAAGATGAAAGAAATGGTTTTTAAAAAAGGTGAAGGAAGATAACTGAGGTTTGAGTGTGAAATCGTGATCGGGGGGACAAAGTGGAACTAGTTAAACAATTTATTTGTCTGGTAAGTAAGATGAAAGTAAGTTCCCTAAACCGACAAGCAAGAAAAGGTTAATGAATTTAGAAGAAGCGAGAGAGATTTGTCAGAACCGTAGCAAGTGGTCTCTAAACTAAATAGATACTAACTAAATAGGGCGTGACGTTATGCACGCCCTATGTGTGTTGTATTCCATAATCATTATTGTTTTACGGAGCGTACTTACCATGGACTTTATTCATGAATTTTTATAAATTGAAGAGGTATTTTAATCATGGAATGATATTAACTGTATAATACCTGTTTGATCTATCTATCTAGTATATAGGGCAAAAAAATGCCACTCTATAGCCACTTATAGATATTATTATAGTATAAAACAAAGTCGATTCCCGCCGTCAGACCCTATGTATCTAATGACGCTTAGATCTTCAAAACCACTCTAGAGGAGAGATTCAAAAGCAAGGTTTATAGGGTAGGACAACACGCGAACAAAGTCACGGCGGGTTAGCTAGTAAGTACCTAAATAAAGCCTGTAGAAGATTTGTTTTGCACGGTCAAAAAATTGTTATCATGTTTTGTTATATGTACCTAACACTGTTTTTTCCGTTCAACGTGTAGCCATGAGTGTAGCACAGAATAGTAACTATCGTATAGTAGCTATCGTATTCTGTGCGTACTAACTACTCTGACCACCGCGTGCGTTCTGTGAGCCTAGTACTCTCAGAAGAAACTTCGCTTTTAGCTGGGGCACATTGACCAGACGCTTGGATTGTGCAAAGAGACAAATAAAACTCGTTATTGGCGTTGAATAGGATGATTTTGGTAAATACCATGTACATAATACGTCATGCATAGCAATTTTTTGAAATGCAAAGATTTTCACATAAAACTAAATGCCATAACTATTATGATGAAGTAGGCAACGTAAACGTAATAAATACAACGTAAACTAATGATCGAAGAACCTAACCATTTATCTAAGTCCTAAACCAAAACAGATAAACACACAAGACCCTCACTATGTATAATAATTTGGGGTCAAATATGGCTTACGTCTATGGGTTAGGTATTAATAAATCAGTGAAATCAATAAAAAAAGACAAAAACATACATAATCAATTAGGGTTGTGAAGTCAATATTTGTATTTGTATCCATAGCTCTTTGTATTTGTATGCATAGACGAGATCCACGTATCAATAAGTACAAAAGCTTAAACAATTCAAAATCACCAATATATCTAGTGATTAGGGTTGCCAAATATACTATAATAAAGTATTCTACTATATTTTGGGTTATGATACTATGTACTTCTGGTAAAATATATAGTAGCCAAATCTACAATATTTTAACAATACAAAAACAACTCTTTCTTCATATAGCATAATGCTTGTTTATTTGGTGAGACTACTTAACAAACTAAATTTTGTATTGACTTAATATTTACAATTAGAAATAAAATTAAACAATAATACTAATTATATATTAAAAAAATCATCCACACCGTTATCACGCGGAATGGTGCCCGGAAAGCCAGCTGCGTTGCCTCGTTGGATAGCAATACTTATCCTCTATCCGAGGAACGAGCCAGCTCTCCGGTCACCTGTCGTGCCAATCAGCTTTTTGCTTAAAACTTTAAAAAGCTTTAAAGCATCAGGGCCCTACGGTGCCAACGTTTCAACGTATATTTGGTTAATGAAGTTTTATTGTCAGATCGTTACAAAATAACAACGGACAACACCCACGGAAATATTTATGTGTACAATTGTAATAGCAATCGGAGTTTTCAGTTCTTGTAGTAATTTTTTTCTGAAATTGACCGTGTTTGTTCGCGCGTATTGTAAATGTAAAGATTCTGCCTTTGACAGTTCTGTTCGGAGGTTTGGCGGGGAATTGGCGCGCTCGAATATTTTGCTGCTGCCGCGTTCTGTCCGCCTGCTACCTCTATCGGAAAATGTGGCATTTAGTCGGGGCAACTTTGAACACGCGTTGCTGCGAGCGATTTCTTTCAAGTTACGTAACTAAAAAAAATAAACGTATTAATAATTTACAAGTCAAATGTTCAAACTTATTAGAAACAATTTTCAATTATTTTGGCTAAACATTATTCTTTAATTTAATTTTTTTTTATTCCACTAAGGTGACAAACAAGCTTGCGGCCTGCCTGATGCTGATGGTAAACAGTCACCGCAGCCTATGGACGTTTGCAATACCAGGGGCATCATCCACGCATTGTCGACCCCGTAAAAACCTTTTAACCCCTTTCTGGAAGAACTCCATGTTGTACTCTCCAGGTAGTTCATTCCACAACCTTAGTGGAATGAACCTTATTGCCATAGTTATTAAATAAAATATGTCATAAAGGTAAATACAAATTCGGAATGTCACAATGTTATTAATACGAGTATTAGTAAAGAAATGCATTATTCATCGTGAATATGCATGCGAGCTGGAAACTAAACAGCAGTCGGACTGTCTGGGAGTACGTACAAGATCTACAAAAAAAAAATGTTTCTGCTCACATTACTTCGATTCGAAAAAGTCATCGCTTGAATTTTTTGAAAAATATAAACTACTGCGGACAACTTAGAGTATAGGTAGTACCAATTCAGAATAATACGCAACTATTCCTTTTGTAAAAAATACAATAAATACACATAAAGTAGTCAAATAAATAACTTTAAGCCTATCATCATCAACAACGTCCAAACTGAGTTAAGAAAACATAAGCGATTTCTCTACCGGATCGCGGCAAAGACTCATTCCGGCGTCCCATGCCCGACTCTCGATAGATATACCAGGCGGTCAGAACACAGTAGCAGGTAAGCGCGCTATTCCGATACTCTGAACTCTATACGCAGGTTTTTACCGCGTGACGCAAAAGTATGACGAAAGTATCCGAATAAGTCACCATTGTCTAGGGTACAGAGAAGTTCGAGAGAGAATTATAGTTAATTTAATCATAAAAGCTTGTATAAAATACTCTTAGGGCGACTTGCAAATTTTTAAACATAATATTTAAGCTTAAGATAAACACAGAATTTCATACAAAATGACGTTAAACGTCATTCTTAATGTGCTTACGAATTTGGTGCAAGCCGGGCTTAAGGAATGTATGATCTGTCCAGACTGAGTTGTCTTATTTGGTGAACAAATAATACCCAAAACCAAGACTTGCTGATCAATCACGCCACGTACTGGTACTACATTGCCTATTTTGTGATGTTGTACCAAGTGCTGCCACCTATACTACACTGTAAGAATCAAAACACATGTAACCAGTGCTGCCATCTACAATGTCGAACTTCAATCATTACTAAGGTAAACTTTGAAAGAAGTTCGTGACACCTTTGTCGTGTCCTGTGAGCCTGGTATTTTAAAACGAAACATCGCTTTTAGTTGGGGCAACAATGACCCAAATGGACCAGTTAGTTAGTTAGTAAGTTGGTGGAGCCGTATATGGACTTGTAGAGGTATAGTAGTAGTATAGTTATTTTTTTAATACACATATAATATTTACAGTCACAATATATCTATATACACCTACTATATATAACTATTCACTAATACATTTAAAATATATACTAAAAATTGGTTGTAGTTTTTGTTGGTGCTCCGTGAATTTTTAATTTTGTTGGATGCACAACCCACATTTGATGATGGTTCAAGACCTTCTGCATTTATTTAAATTTTAACTTTAAAACTTCTGTTATTATTAATCTCTTTCGCGTCTTTCTTATGTGTCGGGCGGATACTCACGGGACCAGCAAATATACCTATATAACGATGATAGGAAACACTGTGGAGCTCTGCTGGGAGCTCATTCAAACGTTCTATCGAACCTTTGCGTGGACACCAACGATCTACGTAATGGGGATGAGTAGTATGTATATCCAGCCCGTTGTGGGTGGTGCGATGGCGGAATTATACTGTGGGCAACAGATCAAATAGTTTCTCGTAACACACCCTTGTACGTACAACACACACAGGGAGCCAAAGTCCCTTCAGTGGTCCTAAGTTGCTTGTTAATATGGGATCGGCGACAATTTGTACGGCGCGCCTCTGTACTGAGCAGGTCGGCAGTTTCGCCCAAAGATGGGAACAACAATTCTCCGTAATGTGGCCGCACTTGTGCCTTATACAGCAACAGGCGCTGCTCTGGGTTCTGAACTACGACTCAAATTGCCATCGAGTGTGTGCACTTACCTACTACTACATTCTGTGAGCCTAGTATTCGAAGAAGATCTGTCTCGTTTAGCTGGGGCACATTGAACAACAGCCCGGAGGAATAAAATCGAAAAATTGAGGTTTAGTAGCCCCATTTTATTCAATATAATTTTAATTGATTTTATTGACTTTTTTAAACCCCGATTAAAAATAGGGGTGTTATAAGTTTCACATGTGTATCTGTGTGTCTGTCTCTGGCATGCAGCTCCCGAACTGAAGGATTTTGGATGCGACTTCATGTAATTAAGATGGTTCTTAGCTTTGTTTCATTAAAATTTATTTATTTTAGAAAATATTTGATTTAGACGTGGTCGGGGACTATCCGACAGATTATGTTTAGGTTAGGATATTTCATTAAGTATTTATGAAGAAAATTATCTATGTCTATGCGTTTAGCTTATTTTCAAATTATGATCTCAATTTTATATGATCTATGTCTAAAGACGGCGTTCGAATGGGTTTTTAACATTAAATAAAAAAAAATCATGGATTATTTCATAGCTTTGTTGTATATGAAAATTTTAAAAAGGAATAAAAAAAACGTACAGACACGCTAATGGCAAATATCTATTGTGTTCTAAAAATCATGAGCCTAGTGCACAGATTACTCCCAAGGTTTTAGTGGTTGGAACCTTTACTCATCACGACAGGTGAGTGAGTCCTACATGCCCCGTTCCGCTTCCCCTGTGGATGGGTAGGTATTACGAAAATCCTGCCGTAAAAAAATTATTACACATTCAGTCGCCTGAATGTGCAGGTTTCATCACGATGTTTTCTCTTACCGTAAGAGCATCGGTTAATGTACATAACTTTAGAAAAGAGCCATTTGTACATGGAGGCGGTAATGGGGTTCGAACCCCGTACCTCTCGCTTACGACTCATACGAGTGGGAAACCCGGTATGGTTTTCTACACAGGACGATATAGCTTACAACTATGATATTACTTTATGAGGTTCATGAGCTTATAATTTATGAGACAATACCTCGCGAAGTGGATAAATGAATACGGATTATAGGGAAGCGGACGAATAATGCCTTGCAATATTTTTATTGCCATGGTGAGGACGGCAACCACTACGGACTCTACAAAGTTAATCCAACCACTTGAACAACAACCCAAAAACTGAAGCTGACGCGACCGAAGTCGGGGCAGTAGCTAGCTATAAGAAATATAGTGTACGTAATCGTTTTTCGAAACTTAATACCAAATATCCCTAAGAAAGATGGTTTTATAAACTTAGTGCACGCGGACGAAGTCGCGGGACTCGCGGGCTACAGATAGTAAATGATATATTATATACCACAGTAGGTATAAAAAAGCCCCTCTATTTTTTCGTGTTGATCACGTCCGGACTACCATATTGACGATCAAAGAAGCCAAAGTATTTAAACGACGCGCGCACTACGCTTCATTAAAGCTCTTGCTGCGTTCTGTATTCCTAGTAGTTCTCATTGAATAACCTCGCAGTCACGGGGAGAAATGATCCCTCTCTAGTCTTGGCATACTGTTTTACTCATTTTAAGATTGATTGATTGATGATCAAAGCAATTAAAATGACCTACTTTTATAGAGTAAAGTGAATTATTTAATTGAGCGGTATGTATTCTAGGGTCAGTTATTTTAGAAGGACGATATATTCTAATGTAATATGATGTAGGTAGGTACTTCGTCTAAAATAAAGCAGAAACTTGTAAATTGGCTTAAAGATGTACTTAATTTTGTATAATATACTAATTTAATATAGTAATATACTGTATATATTTATTTTAAATTAATTTGATTTTTGTTTCGCTGCAAGATTGATTAATTTAAAAGCAATTAAAATTACATTAATTCAGATAGTAGGGAGGGCTGCTGTTAAGTGAATTATTTCATTTATGTTTTTGTACCTAATGTACTCTTGTAGGTTACGTATAACGATACTTACCTGTGTATCTACACCTGGATTGTTATTCTTTTGACATAGGTAAACTTCATAACGCCTTTCCTCGTTCTTTTAACTGCCTTTAATGATTTTAAGAACTTCTTCATTTACAATGTGGTAAATGGCTTCCGCTACATTAAATCGATCGGAACGTTACGAATCTGTTATTTTTAAGACTTCTAGCGTAAGTTGATAGCATTGAAATACCATTAATTAAAGCTTAATGAACTAAGTATACTAAGGGAAGATAATTTAAACTTTAATTAATTCGGAATTGAAATAGCATCAAGGTTGACAGCTGCCCGAAATGTAGACATCGACGAGCACTATCGTTAGGAATTCAATTATTGTTAATGGACCAATTTTTTTCGAGTTATATTACGATTTTAAGTTAGAAATCGACGATTACTATCAATATCTTTAGCTACTGGGGTTCGATGAGCAATAGATCCCAAGTTATAATGGTGTTAGGTTTGACAGTTTTCATCCGATTTTAGTACGTCCGTTTAAATCAAATCAAATCAAATACTTTTATTGTGACACACAGGTTGGTATACTATAAATACCTACTACTTGCTAATTTAACTATCCAAAGAGGATTTCTGCCACAATTTTTTGCTGTATTTAAGATTCTTTAAAAATGTCTCACAAATCGGTCGAAAAGTGGTCTATATAGCTTAAAAAGTTTTGAAGGCCTTTTGTCCACCCCCTCCCCCACGCAAAGATGTAAGTGTTTGATGGCGTAAGTACACTATCGAGTATAGGAAACAGCTGGTATATTTTTCTCTATGTTGGAAAGTGTCTATTTTCGTAATATGTTGGTGGTACTAAGTTTGAGTCTAGTATGCAACACGTAAGCCAGAGGTCCCGGGTTCGAATCCCGCTCCGGCCATGTACAAATGACTGTTTTCTGAGTTATGTACATTAGTTGAACACTAACCGATGTTCTTACGGTGAGGGTCACCATCGCGATGAAATCTGCATATTTAGGCGACTGAATGTGTAACCATGATCCAATCTGGTAAGATTCCCCTGACAGCAGATAGCAGTCGATTGTAATTACCTGACCTGCCGAATCCTGGATCATGGTCAAGGCGGACCCCGGGCCCTCGTGCGCGAGATCACAACCGGGACATTAACGCCATTAAGTTTGAGTCACGAGATATTATTGTTTATGACGACAACAAAACGTTTATCGCTGTTTCAAGGCTGTAGTCTGAATGACATTATAATTTAAAAACGTTTTCACGCTAAAAGTTGTTCGCCAACTGCAAATTTTGGATAAGTAAGCAGATAGATCTTTTTGTTATCTGTAGATACGTTTATCAACGTTTGGCAAATAATAAGAGTCGACCTGCTACTGCATCCTGCCCGCCTGGTATCTTTTGCGAGAAAACTCGCCAATGACAAGCTGACTCGCGGGCAAGTCGGATCTCGTAAGTCGTACCGTAGTCGAGCAAGGGCAAATTGGAAGGCAAATAAATCTCACTTCCGAAATCAAAGGAAATTCTCTTCGAGGCGTCGAGCGCGTGACAACATATTCTTCGATCGGTAATGTTTAGGTACCTACCCTACCTAAGAATGCGAATTTTTATCCGAAAGCTAATTAAATTCTCAGTTAACGTTGAAACTGGATTTGAGAGCGTCGGTGGCGAACCTATTTCAATCCCCAGTAACCTAATTTATGTCACCAGGAATATTGGTGCTTTTGTAGGTACCTTTTTTACCTCATCATGGACTGCACAGAATTGCGATATTAAGGTAATAATAAATAGTTAAAGTTTCGTAGACAACTTCGAAACATTAATTATCTATTATTGTGATAGTGAAATTAGAGTAGATTAAAGTAAATAAATATAGCTCTCGCAAATCTGTAAAACAACTCGTCTAAGGACCAAAACTCGCCTGTGAAGTGGTAGTAGAGAAAAAGGAAAGTAAGTAAACTACCCGTGACGTGCCCGTGACCACCTGTTGACTCGCGGGCAAATGTCTGCGGGATACCTAGATCCTCCAGGGTAATTGAGATGAGCCTAGATTGGATCTCGTAGCACAAGCGCACTGATGACAAAATCTTGCATCTCAGATCAAAGTGATAGAAAATCTTTTGAAAACGTTGAGCTTCAACAACATAGTTTCTCAAGTTATCGTAGATTATGAATTGCGTCCGTCGCTTGGTGGCGTACCGAGTTCGATCCCTGTGCCGGCCCCTTCATACCGAGGTTCGGTTCGGAGTTTCGTACACGTTCCGTGTTCCGGCTTGGCGCGCTACCTGTTGTAGCGTTCTGTCCGCCTGGTACCTCTATCGGGATATGTGGCATTTAGTCGGGGCAATTCCGTCTATCCCGCTGCTTGCTGCTTGCGTTTGTGATGGTTGCGAAGAGGCAGTTTCAGTCCTTTTTAAACAAAGCGTTCTGCAGAACTATTATATGTATACAGTCGATTCCCTAACTTAGCATATTAGTTGTTCTGTACCTTTTTGACGAGAAACGTCTTTAAGACCACACTGAGTTACCGTAGTAACGAAAACGTCTATCACGACCTAAATAACTGCAAAACTATGTCTTATGGCCGTTTACATTGGAATCGCCTAAGTTCCATCTTATCTAGTTTTTAGCCAATCAGCAACGTCCAAATTGTGATAAGAAAGAACTTAGCCGATTCCCAAGTTTAGTGAGTACGTTAC
Source organism: Blastobasis lacticolella (assembly GCA_905147135.1). Classification (NCBI taxonomy): domain Eukaryota; kingdom Metazoa; phylum Arthropoda; class Insecta; order Lepidoptera; family Blastobasidae; genus Blastobasis; species Blastobasis lacticolella. The sequence goes on along the minus strand of LR990053.1, from coordinate 15,515,120 downwards.
GACTACTTGGCTGCCTTGGCGTAAGGGATATCGCAGATAAGATCGAGGAGGCTCGCCTGCGCTGGTTTGGTCACGTGTTGCGTTTGCCCCAGGAATACGTGGGAAATAGATACATGACACTGCCGGTATCAGGAAAGAGGCCCTGTGGGCGACCTAAGAAGTGATGAATTGACATCGCTGAGTCTGATGCGAGAGCCAACGGCTTACGACGCAACGATTTTATCTACACTCAAAGCGTAATGTTCCAATACTGTATTATTTAAAATTAACCTTTGTAAAACACATGGGATGCTAAATAAACAAATTGAAATTGAAATTACATATTCGAAAACAGTCGCATAAGAATAAACTTTTTTCCCTCCAGTCTATAAATCTTTAAAAAATGTCTTTATGATACAGCATTTCCCATACTATTTTCATTACAGCTGTAACATTAAATAACTTTTTAATCATTATGCAACACTTTTATTTTTAATTTTTTTTAAGTTCGGGCCCGCTCTGGCGCGGCGTAATGTAGGCTGAATACCTAAATAGGTAAGTCATTGTCAAATTTAAAATGGTTTCTAGTCGGAAATGCCTGTCCAGTCTGTAAAAAAAACGTTGACCACCTTCCTTCTCCATCATCAGATCAACTGACTAATACCATAATATTGCATTTTCATCAAATTACATGTGTATGAAATTTTCAATTCAATTAATTACCGGGAAGTGGGTCAAATCCCAGGTCAGGGAAAGGTTATTCTCAGGGTCTGATGATATAATCAGACGTCGATGAATTTTTAAAAAGTACTTAAACAGTATATTATTATTACGCCTACTAAAGGCATAATGTCTGAAGCTGGTATGGGAAATCTAATACACTTGAACACAATCTGAACAGCTTGGCAAGCAATTATGATTACATTATGGCAAGGATTAGATATTGGTCCTTTGCAAGGGCCGAACGATCTTTAAAATTCTATTCGTACTTTTAAATACTCTTTTCAAAATTCAGAATAAATACAGTAGCAACCCTAGTGAATCGGCAAGTTTAGGTAATAATTTTCGAAGATGACGGGAGTGGACCTTCTGTTAGTTTTCTATTTTGTGCCCGAGGACAAGCTAATACTGTCTTGGAACCCGCATCAAATTGAATTAAGAAGTAACAGATAGGAGTAGGAAATATAGTGCATTACTCTTTTAAGTGTATAACAAAGTGCTATACTACGTGGGTGTGGGTGTGTGTGTGTGTGGGGCCCCCAACCCCCAACCAACCCGAGCCAATGCAGCTTTTTGGTTCGATCTCCTACTACGTTCTGTCAGCCTGGTATTTTCGTGACTTCTCGGATGCGGAGGAGCAGATCTGCTCCAACATGGCCTCGGCACTTTTTTTCGAATTTAGACTTTAACTAAAAAATAAACAAGGTTGAAAATAGATTTGATGCAATGTGAATTAGCGAATGAACCCGAATTTACTCATTCATCTAACAGGAATGAGTAAGGTCCCGTGGTGAAAGGGATTTCCCACACAAAATACACCAAAACACACCCGTATGCATTGTATTTGTTTCGTTTTTGTTTGTTAATATAGATACTTAACGATAATGTGCTGTGTTTGTCGTTTTTTTATGATTGTGGTGTTTTTTCTATTTTTCTATTCTATTCTATTCAATTACCCTTTGAAATTGTTCCTTCAACTTCACCCTTATGTCATTTAGGCAGGGGTGGCAGATTTTTACTGGGCTGCACAAAATAGAAAACTAAGTTAGGTACTAACTAAACTAACTTGGGGCGGGCCGTTCTTTATTTTGTGGCTAAAGCTTATTATATTAATTTCTGAAGGCTTTAGTTATTAATTAGTTAGTTCGTAGTTAGAAATAATATTCGTCGATCTTAATTTATATTTTGTTATTTTCCAATAAGTTTCTTTTTTGTGTTACTTATAAGTTGTATGTGTATGCATGGAGTGCCAAATATTATAATTTTTATTCTATTGTATTCTGTAAGACGTTTATTGCTGATTTAGGTTAATTTCGGACCGTCGCTAAGGAGGTGTAAGTAAATTCAATTTATGTAGTAAAATGTCTTTTAAATGAAATTAGTGCGTGTTTTAATAAAATACATTTTATTTTTTTCCTTTTTCTATAATTTGTACGTTGTGTGCGCTATTTTACGCATGCGCAAATTTCCCGTAAACGGAAAAATCAAAAGGGCACTTTCCCGCCCACCAAAGGAGGCCTCTTCATAAAACCTAAATCATGTGGGAAAAGCTCCCTGTATGACGCATGATTATGAAAATGATTTCATCATGAAAAGACACCAGAACGAAATTTACGACAGTGGTTTCACTTTTTGGCTATCAATTATAGTTTCCGAGAAATCACCGCGTAAAAGTACACAATTTTTATGTCGCTCGAATCTCTGCACCCCGTTTATTTATAATAAGATCTCAAATGAAAAAAAAATCCTATAAAGCTTTTATTGCGCGGTACACTACCTACTCATCAAGACCATTCCAAAGCGCCCAAACACGATAAAGTTATCTTATTGCATTCATTAGTTCCTATGACTACCTTCCGACTCCATTATCAGACCAGCTCCTTGGTCATTATTAATGCATTACCCTTGTACCTAGGCACTGCATCGCAAAAATATCGCGTCGGTTGTAGAGGGAAGCTGGCTTATCGTAGCGTCAAACGTGCACGTTATTATAACGTTCACGTCGGAAAAAAGCGTCTTCATATATTCAAATACAGTTGACTTCGCTGTATTATCGTCGTACCGTGGACATCCACGATATTATCCTCTACAAATTATAAAAGCGCTATGCATCAATACGATTATTTTTTCGATCGACCTACAACTACCTTCTGTCGGCCTGGTAGTTTCCGTGAGAAATGTGGCATTTACCCTGACCACTTTGCCCGCCATGTTCGCGACGTAGACGATTCTCGCGCGCTCGACATTTATCTCGAATTCGACATTATGTCGCACGCTGAGATTCTCCTGCGTTTCTCGTCTGTGCGTTGCGTTGGCCTTAGCGTTGCTCATGTAGAACAAATAACCAATGCACTAAAATAAGTGAACCGAAGCTTAAGTTGTGTAAAATTGATAATAAAAAGAAAAAAAAATACTCCTAACAAGAAAAGCATTGCATCAACACCAACCGATGTGAAATCTAAAGTTTTAAGGGAGACTACGTGATATTCAGTCTCGATTAAGTAGACTGTCTTTTTTTTTATTTTCCAGGGGAGGCCTGGCCCCTGAGGGATTCTTGGGTTGTATTTAATTGAAATTATGTTTGTATGAAGTTTTTTATGTACATATGTACGGTACATCTTGGGGTGGGCACCGGACCATTCTGGAGTGGGCACGGCCCGCCCGGCCACCCCCCTTCCTACGCCCATGTATTTACCCCATTTTGGGTAATTCAGGCTCAGAGCGAGTACATCTAACCCATAAAAGTACATAAAAAAAATAGCGACCAGCTCCGGCTTCGCACGAGTAGAGTAACCTTAACTAATTTTACATCAAACCTTCGTCATGACATTAATCACTCTGTCCATTGGTAAAAACTTCAAAAAATCTATTCTGTAGTTTTTGAGTTTATCGCGAACAGACACACCCAACACCCAAATACACACAAATCTACACGAAGATTCGCGTGCAGCGCGTAGAATACCTACGCAGTGAAACCACGTGTGACACAGTTATGAAATGGCACATTTACACTCAGCCTTGTTGGGCAGGGAAGTGAGCAGGGAAGTGGGCAGCGCGAGTATGTAAATAGGTTACTCGCGTTGTCACTGCCCATGCCGCTGCCACTGCCCTACACTCCCTCGATTGTCGGTTTTTCGCGCGGAAGTCAAAGGACAGGCAGCGCGAGCGCGAGTGACTGTTTACATTCTCGCTCATTTGCCGCGGCAGTGCGACCGAGAAAGAACGTGCTACGCGTGTAAAAAATAAGTCTATACTGCTTCTGTAACAATAAATATGTTCATTAGTTCATTCATTCATACTATTCAAATATTTTTGCACGTAAATAATTTGTAGTAGTACTTACGTCGTTCTATTGCGATGAATTTCCCTCATCCACCACCTTCTCTGACGACGGCGTTTTTTATTTCTTTTTAATACATTTAAATAATTATTTATACTGAGTAGACATAATGCTGTCGCACTAAGAATCTCCACGTCAGTCATTGTTGCGAGTTGAGCAGTAAAGAAGTATGAAGGCTGAGTGTGAACACTCACTCGCGTCGTTATTGCCGCAGAAGTATTTAGGGAAATATTTCCGGTAGCGACATGAGCAGTGGCAGTGGCTGAGTGTAAATGTGGTAATAGACGTAAGACGTAGTTACCTATGTGCTGAACTAATACCCTTGTCGTGTTCTGTGAGCCTGGTACTTTAGAACGCTACATCGCTTTTAGTTGGAACCACAGCAAGCGCTGCCATCTAGACTACGCTGTATGCATCATTATTGTTAGTGCTGCCAACTACGATGCAATGTCGAACTAAGTGCTGAATGAAGATATGCATTGAAAGAAGTTTCTAATACCTTTGTCATGTTCTGTGAGCCTGGTACTTTAGAACGCTACATCGCTTTTAGTTGGAACCACAGCAAGCGCTGCCATCTACACTACGCCGTATGCATCATTATTGTTAGTGCTGCCATCTACAATGCAATGTCGAACTACGTGCTGAACGAAGATAAGCATTGAAAGAAGTTCCTAATACCCTTGCCGTGTTCTGTGAGCCTGGTACTTTAGAACGAAACATCGCTTTTAGTTGAGGCAACAATGAGCCAGTTTTCGACCAATATGTGGGAATTGCGGAATCACCACATTGTGGAACTATGTCACTACATTGTAGTTGTATGCTCTTGAAATATTCTCTGTCCAAATTGGTGTTAGTAGAATTTACTTGCAATAAAATTTTTCATTTTTATTAATTTTAAACTACATATTTTTATTAGGCAGGGACCAACTTATCGACCCTATACGGCACACAAAACAATTGTGCTCAATCAATATTTTCACGGTCAATATTTTTCTCAAGTAATCAATGAGCTGGCTCAGCAAGCTCTTTTGACTGGGTTGAGCGGGATTTTAATCACAATTTGGGATTTGTGTGGAGTCAATTATAGAAAAAACGTGTTTGGGTTTATTCTCATAGTTTACCTATAGTTTACCTATACCATAGAGTGGATTTTATCTAGACTATGCGCGGGACACACTAACAATTATTTTCTTGCTGCGTTCTGTATTCCTAGTAGTTCTCATTGAATAACCTCGCAGTCACGGGGAGAAATGATCCCTCTGCGCTTCGTCGTCTGTTTCAGTTTTAGCACTTGTCGTTTCGGATAGCTACTTACTACTAAAGATGCGTTTTAGTAATTTTTCTGGTTTTGTGAGTATCTTGCTATGTGCGTGTCTGGCGTTGTGCGTTCTGGCGTTGTGCGTTCTGGCTTCGTTCTTTCTGATTATGTCTGGCACTTTTCGTTTCTGACCGTATAAAACGTCTCCGCGTGTGTTACATGTGTTGCACATATTATCTACTTGACTACTACTACTACTTACAGGTACTTTGTGTAAATAGCGTTACGCCCTTTTCCCTTTAACTTAACAACTTCTTCAATTTAAAGTGTGTGATCGAAACTTGTATTGTTATTCTTTACTGTGCCGTGTGGTGTCCTACTGTGCCGTGTGGTGTCGTGTATACGGAAATAGTAAACCAAAAAAATGGACAGCAGCGTTTTTGACATGGTATATTTTGTGAAAGAAAATAAGAATCGAATGTACTTCGGCATACCATTATCTCATGAACCGCTAAACCACGCCCAGCAAACCCGGTGCCAGGTGATAGTGTCTTTACTGAGATATTTTACAACTTACGTCAGTCGCCTCTATGCTTATGCAATGAAAATTTAAACTTGCCCCATTCAAACTTCAAATCTTCGAAACTGCAAATCAATTCGCAAAAATATAAAATGCGTTGTGATTTTCAGAAATAAATCTCTCTAATACCACAAATTCTATTTCACGTTAGAACTTTTTCCCGTAGGAATAGATAATTATATATATTCTGTGCTATAGGGGCATATTGTTCCACTTCACTTGCAACGGAATAGCGTATTCTACTCTCCTAAATTTTAGGACCAAAGCCAAACATAAACAGCAAAGCCGACCCACTCCCGAGTAATAACCAAGTAATCCAACCTGATCATCTCGATCCACCAGGTGGGCAGAACCGCGCTCCACGGTGCCTGCGAGGGGGGCCACCGGTCCACGGCCATACTGCTGGTGACCCGCGGAGCCAGCCGCGAGGCCCAAGACATCTCCGGGCGGACCCCGCTGCATATTGCGGCCGTGCACCGCCATACGGAGCTTGTGGAGGCGCTGTTGGAGGCCGAATGTCAAGTGGATGCTACGGATAATGTGAGTTGCTATGAACATAGTATGATGATCGTGATTTCCGGTTTCGGCTACAGCGACTGCTTCAATTCCTTCCAAAACCTGACTTTCGTACGGAGACAAAGAGATAAACCAATAACTAGGCAACGCTTGGGACAAGCCAAACATTAACTTCTTGCTGGGTTCTGTATTCTTAGTAGTACTCTTTGCCTCGCAGTCACGGGGAGAGATGATCCCTCTCTGCTTTTGCCATTTGGTTGCCACATTGGGGCGGGCCGTTCTTTATTTTGTGCCACATATCAAGATGGTTTTTGCTTCGGTTTGTTCGTAGAGTTTCTGTGGTTTAGCTGTAATTAATATAGGTAATTTTTTTATGTTATACGATACACAAACAGGCAAGCGGGCTACCTGTAGGAAAGTAGTCACCGCCGCCTATGGACATCAGCAACACGAAGAGACCTCTAAAATAATGTGTTATACATTTAAGTAAATAATTTCCGAGCGAACCCCGATGCACATCGCGGTCGTGTACCTTTGAACTGAATTTTTAATTTTCTATGTATTTATTGTTTGTAAAAGATTCTCAATACTCAAGGAACTGTACCTACACAACATAATAAAATAAAACGAAATATCGATATTTTTAAAATGGCTCTTGTGACATCACCAATATGAGAGTTTAGTCTCTTTCATTTAATACCCCATACAATAAGTTCCGAAATTTTCTTTCTCCGTACAAGAAAATGATATCATTATAACTTTTCTCTACAACGACAAAAATTCACCTCATGCGATTCAAATTAAGCTAATAGGTATATATAAGCTATAGGTAGGTAATATAGAACAAATGATCGAAATAGGACAATGGAGTGCCGAATAATAACAATATTTGGCGTTAACAGCTATAAATAAAATGGCTACTGTGTAGATATCGTCAATAGGTTAATGTTTCAAAAGTCCCTGCTCATTACTTGATGTAAACGTCTCTATGTATAAAAAAAATGGGATCTACCTATAGGTACCTATAGGTAGATCCCACTCCCCAATGAATGTAAAAAACTGAAGGAATTCTTAATGAGCAAAAAGAATGGATGTGCTTTAAAAGTAATAAATTACTGATGAACAATGCTAATGAAATTTTTATAACACTTTATTAGAAGGTACCTATACTTTCTTTTAAGTGCTTCGCGATTGATGAAAATAAGGTTAAAATATTTTCCCGGTTGAAATTCACATAGAAAACACTGTTTGGTTGCAGAAAAGTTTATAGGTTTTTGACATATCTTCGCATTTGCTCGAGACAGTCTGCATAAAATTCGGCGGTGACTCTTCGGACCCGTTCCACTGTTCCCATTCCCGGAACCACAATTTTCGCGATAAACGTGTAGCCTTTAAGCTGTAGGCAATAAGCAATATTACCATCAAAATAAAAAAGTAAGGTGGTAGGACTCTGTCAAGCCTGAGGATTCCGCCTGGGTGAGTACCTCCGTCTTATGTCTGCAGCCAAGCAACAATGCTTGCATTGTTGTGTTCCGCTTTGAAGGATAAGGTAGCCAGCGCAATTCCAGGCATGATATGAGGCATTTCGTCTTCATCTCAACGCATCTGTGGTTTTGCAATTTTGTTGCATAACTATTTTTTTTTATATTATATAAGGCAGGCATTTCACCACCATCTTACCTGTTGGTAAGTGACAATGCGGCCGAAGATGGAGCATGCCCGTCTTGGAACAGCCTATTAACTCTAGTCTTGAAGGCATCCAGATTATGTTGATCAGCGAACACACTCGCAGGTAACGCGTTCCATTCCTTAGCCGTACGCATTATAAAAGTCGAGCCAAAGCGGCTCGTGCGGATAGCTGGAATATCCACGACATAAGCTGGAAAGGGGCCGGCGGAATGAGGTCGTGCAGCTTCTTCGCACACTCTCTGAAATGTAACCTGTAGAAAACCGACAGACGCGCAACTCTACGCCGATGGTCTAGGCTCTGCAGCCTAGCTTCAATCATCTGCGGGTCACAAATTATCTTCTTTGCACGTTTTTCCACCGAATCCAAAGCCGCCAGTTGATATTTGGCTGATCCATCCCAGAGGTGACAGCAGTACTCCATGCAGGATCGGACTTGTAAAATGCATCGTAAATGTCATGGGCGTTAGTTACTGTTTACCATCAGGGCTGTCTGCTCGTTTGTCAGTACGTATAATAAAAAAAAGTACCTAACCTTTGTTTATTTTGCATACAGAATGGCGTGACAGCGCTTCAGATGGCGTGCGCGCAGGGTTGTCGCGGCATCGCCGAGCACTTGCTGGCTTACGGTGCCAATGTGCACCTGCAGAACAACGTAAGTACATGAAGAAGACTATGGGTCTGTTTCACAGCTTACTGATAAGTTTCAGATAATCTTATTTGGCAGATCGTCGATTGTGTCCCTCTTGTTAGTACAAAACGAAAGATGTGGTATGGCATCACATATCTGTCAGATAAGATATCGGTAAGGAATCAGTAGGTGGTAAAAGAGGCCATTGTTGACTAAGTTTTATTTTATTTTATTTTATTAGGGATAACAACAGCCATAAAATAGGTTGATTACATTTTGTTGTGAACTTTGTCACTAGGCCAATGACAGTTATCCACGCTTATATTAATATAAGGTATCTAACGAACATGTTATTAAGTAGTAAGTTATAACATAGGGTAGCTTAGCTAAGTTAGGGCTACCTTACCTACGTCACGAGTAGTCACGACATACTGCCGACGCCGAAGAAATTCATTTCGAGGTAGCCACAGTACCTACTCTTTCTGTAACAGCTTACTCAATAGCTTAGATACTTACAGAACACCGAGCTAGATTTGCCAGTAGGAAACACAAGCAATAACTTTTCTATATTATAAATTTCTCAATAAGATGGCCTGAAGTGAAGATAATAAGGGAGGTTTTGGGAACCGTAATGAGAAGAGGACCCTCCTAGAAACTGTCGAGAATAGAAAGGGCAAAATGATAGCGCACTTGCTACCACAAGACTTCTTTAAAACCATAGAGAAAATATGTATTTACTAACGTAACAGAGCAGCCATCACAAACAAAATATTGTACCAACCTGTCACGTGCGGAGGGAGGCTGCTAAATCATAGAATGACCGATGAAATGTTATCAACTTCTTTATTTTTGGCCCTCGAATGGTTCGTGCAGTTTTTAATGCACAAGATGGCGTTTTTTTGAATATCCAAGCCACTGTCAGATTGGTCCGCGTCGCGCAATGTCTCAGAACTGACTGCGGCCACTGTTGTCCATGGACCGCAAAGCGTGATTAAAAGAAAATACTTGTGGTGTCTCCTCTATTACTTTAGTAAATATTTTCTCTATGTTTAAAACAGTACTGAATGGGGAAAATTGTGGGAAGGAATGGTGGAGGAATACCTAGAAGGAATTACGTGCAGCAAGTGAAGGAAAAAAAGTGGGAGTCGTTTTGTACCAGGAAATTAAATCAAAAGCGGATGATAAATTAAAATGGTGATTGCTCCGCCGACAAGAGCGAGGGTCTTAAATTTATTTTATCTACACTCATAGCGTAATGTTCCAATAACATATTCGAAAACAGTCGTTTAAGGATACACATTTTTCACGCCAGGCTATAAAATTTTAAAAAATTACACGGCGAAATGTAGGCTGAATACCTAGACGTTTTTAACAAATTCAAAATTTAAATTTTCCTGTTTATATTTCTGTGTAATTATTTTCCCGCTATACAGAATATTTTTTTAATTGTTGTAATTTGTGTTCGTGAATGTTTTTTTTTATTTAAAGCAAATAAATAGATAAATGTGAAACTAGTAAAGTGAATTTCCGGCCGCTTGATATTCTCGATGCGTAGATAAAACAGAACAGACTCGCAGCTTACTTCCAGCAAAGTTGAGAAAGTTATAGGTACGATATTTTAACATAAAATATGAGTGTAGATAAAGTAGTGTATGCAACTGCATATAATTAGGTATTAAAACACTCGTGTCAACCTATTCTCATACTCGGCTACGCCTAGTATGATAAACAGACACTCATGTTTTAATACCCCCTTTTATATGACAGTTGCATAAACCACTATTAGCCAGCGACTTCGTCCGCGTAAAATTTAGCAATAACTTACCCTACCCGTTCCCGTGGAAACCACATGTGCTATTCTGGGTTATTAACTACATTACTGCCAAATTTCGTCGAAATCCGTTCAGTACTTTTTGAGTGAACGAGTAAAAAACATCAAAACATCCTTACAACTGTCGCAATTTATAATATTAGTAGGATAAGATTATGATTATGGTCTCCCTAGAGGCGGGCAGCGCATTTTTTTTAATAGAAAATGTTAATATATTTGTCTGCCATCTCGCCTGATGTTAAATGATGCAGTCTACGATGGCGTATCCCTGCCTATTTTACCACATTGGTAGCGCCTCTGGTGATGCTGATGTCCATAGCCGGCGGAGACACTTTCCCTCAGGTGTCCCGCTTGCCTGTCTGCCGTATAACATTAAAATAATGCCGATGATGAAACGACTCATGCTGCAACTCCTGCGCAGGTTGGGTCGACGGCGCTGCACGCGGCCTGCGCGGCGGACGCCACCGACATCGTCGAGCAGCTGATGGCGCACGGAGCTGACCCTACGCTCACTGACCAGGTTTTGTTTCTTTGTTGTACGTGGTTAGACCGTCGGTTCGACGAGCTTTGCGGCCCACTGCCACTTCAGATCTAAAACACTTCCTCTGTACTATTAAATAATCAATAATAATATATAGTGTAGAACGAGTTGGTGCTACCTCTGGATTTGTTAAAGTTCACAGGCGGTGGCTACTTTCCATCAGGTGGCCGCTTTTCTATAGTAAGCTGATTGAGACTTTATGTATTGGGCTGGGGGTTACATTGATCACTAAATATTCTGTATTATACAGGGTGTTTCATAATACATGTATAAAGCCGTGAACTGGATGGAGTGCTAAATGTATTAAAACGATAGGTACAATTATTTTTTTCGTGCGTGGAATAGTTAGCGAGAAAATGACTATCGAACTTTTTCTTTTTCAATGTCGATAATCGACATTTTGAAAACGAAAGACCGCATCTCTAGAAATCAGTTTGTAAAAGGTCACTCAAGTTCATAGTACTAGGCGCAATGGGATATTGAGGAGATCAAAATTAGCCGTTTTGTATTTTTTGGTTTGAGGGTTCTGTACAAAAAAATATTGTAATTAATTATGATTTTAATTAAAAAGGTTCCTTCATAGTTTTTTCGAAAGTGCACCACCACCTAACTAATAGCAAAGTAGTCTAATTCAAATTACTGTAACATATTAATGTAGCAAACTCTAATTAATGTTGCATATTTGTCTTTACAAGTTTGCTTTCTCATGTCATGCCTGTCAGTCATGTTTCAGTGTCGCATAGGTAATCGTACCTATCTGCTATGAGATTTTTCAGTAACTACACACACATATTTTTGTATCAAATAAAACAAATGTAATGAAATAACATAAATAAAACAAAGACAGTAGAGAGTGGAGTTTAAGACAGAACCCTCCACTAATGTGGGGAAGGCTTAAATTATCAGAGGACTGTTATCGGCTATTAATGACGGTTAAAATCTGTACGATTTCACGAACATTTCTCATCAACAAAAATTAACTAAATGAATCTTAGTTGACGGAGCTATACCTGTAAATATCCCATGCTTCACCCAGTTGGAGAACCTAGGCAGGGGCGCAACAACCGCCGTATCAGCCGTATCAATGATACGTATCAGTGATACGGGGTCCCAAATCGTTTGTAAGCAAAAATACGTTAATAAAATACCTAATGTTGCACTTGCACTTGTACAATTTTGCACGTCACGTTATACACGATACGTCCACGATATATCGTAGACAGCAACGTCTATGTTAAGTGCGTTTTTATATTTCACAGCCGTGGCCGCAATGGATGCCATTTTGCATTGGATGCGAGCACAAACATAAATTACCCTTGTAGCTACGCACTACATCGTAAAAATATCGCGACAGTTTAAAAGGGGAGCTAGCTGTCCAACCAAAATATCATTGCGTGATTATATCATGGAAATTTATAAGCGTCTTCATATATTTCCATATAATTTACTTCCCTGTTATATCGTCATACCGTGGACGTCCACGACATTATCGTCACGTTAAAAATTGTAAAGCGCCCAATTAAGGGTGATTTTCATGCAAACACAGCTTGCCATATAAGTATTATACCACACTGATAAGTGGCTATACTGTAAATTAGCCATCATTTCATCCAACATCATCATCCATATCAAAGTCACCCTAATTTACGGTAACAAAAAAAATATCGATGACTTTAGTTCAGCTACTGCAGATTTACCACGCACTACCTACAATTTATATGTCCCGCGATGCCTACATTTTCATAGCTACTTATAGTTTTCGTATAGGCACGTCGTATTGCTTCGACGTGCCTAATAGAATGAATGACCCTCATGGTAGAACCTGTTATGTGGCGTGGGTTTTCGAACTGTTGGGAGATTTGGAGAAGATCCCATATTTGGCCCGTGGTCCATTGTTTAGCTGAATAATGGGTGTAAGTACTAGGTACCTACTGCAGCAAAATTACGTTTTATCAATACTTTACGATGATTTATTCAATAAAATTAGTAAATTTGGTTTTACAATTAACTTCTATTCATCAAGGCCGAAAATATAATGTTTTACACTTTTTAAATTATTCAAATGACAAACGCTACCGATAGTATTATTTGCATACAGCCTTCACTTGTATACTACTTGTCACTTGCAATAATACTCTTGGTGTTGCTAATGTTTATGGGCAGTGGTGACCACTTTCCATCAGGTGGCCCGCTTGCCTGTTTGCCTACCGTATGACATAAAAAATATATATACAGTCAAACCTGAGTAAGAGAGAACTGGGTAAGCGAGAAAACTCTATAAGTGAGAAATTCTCAGGTCCCGGACTTTGACCCCCTAAAAACCTCTATAAGGGAGAAGCAAAAACTTGTATAAGCGAGAGTCGTTTTTCTCGCCCGGACCTCTATAACTGAGAGCCTCTCTTGTCTGAACCTCTATGAGCGACAATTTAATACTGGCAATGAATGACTCATTCTTTATTTTTCAGGAACTGTGTGTGTTTATGTTTACTTTATAGTTCGAAGAATATAATCAATCATCCTAACTAAATTGTAATGCTAACTACAGTTGATAAATATTATTTGCAGAGGAAGGTTCGGTGCAAAAATGTCAAAACGCAAAATAAACGTGTTGTCGTTAAGTGATAAGCTCAGAATTGTTAATGCCTTTGAATCGGGCAAGACACGTAGTGAAATACGAAGTGAATTTGGATTAGCAGAATCTACCTTTTATAAAATTATAAAATTCAAAGATTCGATAAAGTGTCAGTGCTTCAAGGGACACGGAAATATCAAAAGAAGCCGGCTTTCTGAGTTTCCTCACGTTGAAAGATGTCTGCTAGAATGGATAAAACAAACGCTCGATAAGAATATTCCGAAAGATGGACCACTGTTCTACCCGCAGCCTGTGAGGTTGACTCGGCAGTTGTTGATAGGGATATGTTTGATAAAATATATGAATTGGAAAAATATACACTAAATATTAAATCAGAAAAACAAAAAAAATTAACGATTTCTTTAAATAAAATTGTTAGATTATTTGATTCCATTGTAAACTAATAACTCTAATAAATTAGGCTTATCTTGTATGTAACAAAATATTTTGTATATTATTAAATAACCTCTGTAAGTGAGAGAGACTTCTCTTGTACCTCTATAAGCTAGAAACTCGGATTAGTGAGAAACCTCTATAAGCGAAAAATAAATGACGGTCCCTTGAACTCTCTCTTAACCAGGTTTCACGTATATATATTATTTTAAGAATTCATTACAGTACGTACCTACAATGATATGTAGATTTGTATGCATGTAACTATAGTATAGGTACTGTAATGTGCAACATGGCAAACATATACATAGGTGGCAAACCTAATACCATTTAACCTATGTTGATAATGACTATTACTTAACTGTGGTAAATGTAGCGTGTAGGTACGTCTACCTAAATACAATTTCAGTGTTCAGTCCATTTGCTGTTGAATGGCGTTTTAAAAGCTATTATGTTGTGGAAAGTGGATTCACCGTTTACTAAAAGCCTGGCTCTGACAGTTAGATATACCTGCGTACCGATTGTGTTTTTCAAACGATATTTACACTGATAGGTACTTATAACATTTTTAAATAAAAATTCAGCAGCGTCCAGTTTTATTGTAGCAGTAGTTTTTGTAGAGAAACAAGGAGGAGACAGCATTGGGTGGAAGACGGTTGAAGAAGAAGAAATTTTAATTTAATACTTAGCAGAATGGTTTAGCTTACTGAAACTAGAATTGGTTCAAAGGAACTGCACTGCCGACATTTATGTTTCTGGGTTTGTAGGTTATGTTACTCCCTTTTTTTATTAGCTTGTTAATACTTATTTTATTATTTTCTCTACAGTAGGTAACGTCATTAAAGCGATTATCTACACTAATATTATAAAGAGGAAAGATTTGTACCTATTTTTGTATGTTTGTATGTTTGTAATGAATAGGCTCAAAAAGTACTGGGCCGATTTAAAAAATTCTTTCACCAATAGAATGCTACATTCTTCCAATTTGACATAGGCTACATTTCATTTTGAAAAAAATTAGGGATCCTTGGTAAAATTTGAACAATGTAACCGAAGGTGTAGAAAAATACCCAAAAAATTCCTTACATCGCGTGCGCTGCGAAAACTATTGATGATAGAACAAAATAATGTACTACGACTTTGCAGAACACATCATTATCTACAAAAAGTGTCGCGACAGTATATGTCTAACTATTATAGTTATGTCACAATAAGTGTTCTTTTATTTTGAAAATTTAATTGAAATGCCGCCGCTAAAAAACGCTCTTTATTTGTACCTTGGTATTAATCCTTATCAAAATCAATTACTTCATATTCACGACTACTTCAATACCTTTATATAACTTTTTGAATTATTCAATTCAGACATTCCATTCAAAAGATATCACGAGTTTAAAAATGTGAATATTAGAAAAAAGTCGCGTGTTCGCCGCTCAGTCCGCTCGGCTATCTAGGCAGCACGGGATACGTACGGGAGGGGAGTCAATGTCAAGAAATACGGCCGTCAGGAGCCGGGTCGCCCCCTTCCCTCTAAAATGGTTGAGGAGACGGTTGGAACTTTTGTGATCGTAATATGGTGTCCTGTTTGTAACGGGACACTACTCAGTACATACTTAAGTATAATATAATTACTTCATATTATAAACACGAAGTCCCACGGCGTGTCTTACTGTCAGTCTGTACGCAATAAACTCAAGAACTACTAAACGGATTTTCATGCGGTATTCACACACAGACTACATAGTGCGGTTTTAGACAACGTGATTCATGACGAAGGTTCAGGTGTATAATTTGTTAAGGTTTACTACCCGTGCGAAGCCGGGGCGGGCCGCTAGTTAATCCATAAGCAGATAGGTATCTTTCTATACCTTTCATTGTTCAATAGGCTGTGTTTACACAGACATTTCTTCTCGTAACAAACATAGGTAGATATAGTAGTTGTAGGTACCTACATTCACCTTCATTATCTAAAGTCATGTGTGACATTATAATTAAGCAATTGTCATTACATTATCCTCCAAGACGTTTACTGCTGGGCATAGGCCTCCCAGTCTTCCATAGCTTTCGGCTTTCAGTCCATCCGCTTCAATCGGCTTCCAGTGACCTTTCGGCATAAAGTCGTCCATCCATCTCAAGAATGGACGTCCTACGCTTCGATTAAATTGACTCAAGTTTACGCTGTATGACCTTGATTATATTTTCCATCATTTCCATATGTAAGGCCTACACCGACGCGCAACGTTTGACATTGACAATTTGAGATTAAATAGGTACTTAGGTATAAATAAAGCATATGATTGTCATTTACAGTCACTGGTATTACCCATAGATACGTATTACGCACTAATGTGTGCGGTAATGTATTTAGGTATGCTCTTGAACTGAACCTCGAGTGGGTAGTAGTTTTACCAAAAGATAGTTCTCAAAGCTGTTTTGAACACTGTTTTAACTTTAGTCAGGAAATAACCAAAAATACAAACTTTAATAAAAGGAAGTTGAAAGATAAACTACCTACCTAAACCATAAAACTTTTTAGTAGAGGAGAGTTGGCATACCGAGCTTCTAACGGCCAATCGCTATATCCATGATCAGGAAAGTATTATTAAGTATTGCCATATATTGACGGGATATTTATCTGGCTACAGTACTAGGGTTTAAAACTTGTATAAATATGAAGAGGAATTTATATATAGGCCAAATCGTAAGAAATGGGAAATCAAGAAATTAGCGTACCGGTTTGATAATTTCGTGCCCCCGGGTTGATGAAATCACGCCCCTATTCATTTCATGAAATTTGGTGAGTCCTACCTAATCATGTAATAAAGTCACTTTTATTTAGGGATTAAGTGTATATAGCGCGTCAGTGTGCGGTATAAGAAAACTGCTGGGTATTTGTGAGTCGTACGCTGGTGTTCACGGTCTCAAGTATAATGTACTTAAGAGTCAGTACATGGTGTTTGAGGCTGGTCGGAGACGTCCCTCGGAGTATCCGCCTGTAACACTATATGGAGTACCCCTTACAAAGGTAGATAAATTCAAATATCTGGGTCATATAGTCACGAGCAGCCACAAAGACGATGCTGACATCGAACGGGAAAGGAGAGCGCTCTCCGTGAGAGCAAACATGATTGCTCGCAGGTTTGCACGCTGCTCAAATAGTGCGAAGGTGACGCTGTTTAAAGCTTTCTGCAGTTCTCTGTACACCTGCAGCCTGTGGGTGAGTCATACGCGGAGGGCGTTCGATTCTATTCGTATACAGTATAACAATGCACTGAGGGCGATGTTGAGGCTACCCCGTCACTGCAGTGCGTCCGGCATGTTCGCGGAGGCGCGCACGGACTGCTTCTACACCGTGATGCGCAAGCGGGCCGCGGCGCTGGTGAGCAGAGTGCGGGCTAGCACCAACAGCGTTCTCGGCATGATAGCGGACAGAGTTGACTGTGTATTTATAAATAGATGCGGACACCTCCAGGTGGCTCGCAACAAAAACTATAAAATTTGTTACTAACATTAGTAAGTAAGGTGTGAAAATACTAACAAATTGAGTCACTGGTACTTGAATAAAGAAAAAAATAATAAATAATAATAATATATAGGTACTGTATATAACAATAGAACAATGATTTGAGTTTACACTATATAAAAAGAGAATTCCACTACTTTTTCCTTTTTCGGCACACGTTCAGTCATATAAAACAATTCAATTCAATTCATTTATTTGTAAAAGTAGCTAATACATAAGTTCTCATAATTATTGAGTTGTCCTCTACTTTTGCCCCAAGGGAGCATACAAATATTAGATTAAAAAATAATAATTCACAATGTCAAACAATGAAATATTAAATATAAAAATACAAAATTGAAAAACATGTCAAATTGTAAAGATTAAATAAATGATATAAAATTCAACAAAACACAATATTTTAAATGTTATTTACTCCGAGTTCTTACTGGGTTCTCAAATATTGAGCAACTCGTTTTCAAATAAATTCAGATAATAACATCCAAGTTCGAAACATAGACAATAAGCTACAACATTTCCATAGTTCATAATACCGCGACCTGGGGCGCTTAAATTACAAACTCGATTATTTCATTTTATTATCTCAAATTAATTAATTAATTTTGTGTACAATATATTTGCATTTCAAGGTTCAATGGGTACTATATAAAATTATAGGTATAGGCCTTAACAAGATTATCCTCGAAATTATAAGGAGTGGGCGTAAAAACTTTAGTAACACATAGTCTTTCCATGACAGCTCCGAAAGGGCTGCCTGTGGGCGTAGGGAATCGGAAAGGACGTACAGAGCAAGAATATTTTAGCACTAGGATTTGCAACTAGTGCATATATTTTGTGATATGCACATGCGCGGAATTTATCTACGGCGCGGTATACGCAAACTCTCCTACCTACTACTATTAAGGTAGCTATAAACAATATCTATAACAGATAGAGTGCTATCTCTCGTCCTCAACATAATACTATAATAACAATTTAAAACTGAATCAATAGGTAGGCATGTCACTATTTGTGCAATGATGCGGATTATGCTACAAAATGCAGTTCATCGCCACTATAGAATGAGCTAGCATCAGTCTATCGATGCGCGTACAAACCGGAAACAGGCCAAAGTCTAAACCAGGTAATTTGGGGTCTCCTCTACTGTCGTCTGTACTACACATTAGTTTCCAATTAGGTTCCAATTAGTTAGTAGTTGGTACTTCTACTGGGTACCACAATCGAACTCGTTCTAATCATCATCACAGCCCGTAACAGTCCACTGTAGGACTTAGGGCCTCTCCCACGAAAGGGGAGGGTATTGCCGTAATCTCCACGCTTGGCAGGCGGGTTGGAGATCGCAGTGTTTAAATATAAGAATGAAAAACGCTGCTGCCCATTTTCCAGACTACGGAGACTCTAGATCTTTTGCCTCGTAAACATTAGTCGCCTCGTACGACACCCATGAGTGTAAGGGGTTGGTGCTATTCTACTCTGCCGGACACCACACGGCCAACTCGTTCTAACTCGTTCTAATATAGCGACTAGTTGTCTAATGCCACAGATTACAACCTAATACTTCCAAAAATCAAAAACAAAAAACGACTTCGGTCAGGGGACACCCGGGTTTGAACCGGGGACCTCTCGATCTGCAGTCGAATGCTCTACCACTGAGCTATATCCCCGCTTAGTGCATATGGCGAAATATATCGCCGCGTTTCGTGGTACCAGTCAGATGAGTGTGACGTCACCCTTATGATAAAGACGCCTACAATGGACGGAACCAATGACTAACTCAACTAAGTCTATATTATGATAACAACTATTATGAATGTTTAATACATCAAAGTTCATTGACCTGTGTATAATTTGTTACAATCATATGATTCTCTCTGCAATGGCTCGCTTAGGAACCTCATCTTCAGTTAATAAGTATATTGTTTGTCTGGTTGTCTTTTAATGTTATCCCCACTTTATCTCCAGGTCTTATTTAAGTTTTCAGCGAGTCTTGTGTTTAAGAAATACATAGTTAGACAATATAATCCTATTATCTTGAGTGGCTTACTTACTTACATAACGTTAAATAGAGATAATGACAAACAATTCCTACCTATACGAAAATTAACAAAAGAGCACACTAAATATACCTGCAAGAGCTGTGTCTGTTACGGACAATCTGTTTAATTTGGTATTCTGTACAATGCCTAAAATGTGTAGGCAATTTACGAAATAACAATAAAAGTTATGCTACACTTTATCTAAGCATTCTAAACAATAATAATATATTATCAGAGCAAACAAAATAATTTAATTACAATTTTATACTTTACCTGACCTCCTCATATTCGGTAGATATTTCATAGAGGTATGAAATGGTAACCGATAGATAGAATATTTTATACATTACCTACGCACACGACTAGGTATTCTATACAATGACTAAATTATATACCTATTTTGCCGGTAACATACCTACTACATACCACTTAAGGTACATACTTACACAAATAAATTATTAAGAAAACAGCGCTAAATATACGTAGTTAACAATTTATTTACCTACATAGATATTGCAATTTGCAAAAAATACCTACAAGGGTATGTACACCCGACCTCGCAGTATGCGACCGGGCGCCCTGGGAAAAGTTTATAAATTTCACACACCGCTCGCTTTCGCATGCCGCTATTGTACGTTTCATATTTAAACAGGTTGTTCGTGTTGCTTCTGACACTGATGTTTTTACTTATTTACATGAATAAATTATTAAGACTCTTAAACAAGACGTGACTTATACCATAGTGTAGCCTCTCTATGGTTAACCCTGCCTGTAAGTTACTCCGTGCTCATTAACAGGGCCTTAAAGGAATAGAAACACTCATTGCAAATTTCACTCCCGCCATAGAAGCAATGTCAAGAATAGGACAATCAAGTTGGGTAACTACCCCATTCAGTTAGGCGATGAGGAAGAATTCCAATAGGTACAATACAATTTTATTAATAATTTGAGCTCCCAGCCACAGTGTTTCATTTCATCGTTCAAGAGGTATATTAGAGCTCTCCTTAGAGGCGGGCAACGCATTGGTAGCGCCCCTGGTGTTGCTGATGTCCATAGGTGGCGGTGACAACTTTCCACCAGGTGGCTCGCTTGCCGGTTTATCTGCAGTTTCACAATAAAAAAAAAATTTAAAAGCGGTAATTGGTGCTCAACGATGCACCTAATACCCACCTAGGTAAGTATAAGTAGAAATAATCATGTTGGCTTGACGCCAAGATGATTATTTCCGATTTATCCGAGCTCGAGGGCCCGGAGTTCCCTCCGTGACCCTATTAACACGGGAACCTGACCAGATAAGATCACGTTAACACATTCAGTCGCCTGAATGTGTAGGTTATCTACCTCGCGATGTTTTCCCTCATCGTAAGAGCATCGGTTAATGTTCAACGAAAACTCGTAATACCTTATTAGAGCTCGTCTAACCTAAAATGACGCGCCCCACTATCGCATTAACACACACAAGCAAGTTTAAAAGACGCAATACATATACAAATGCCGTTGTAATTGGTCATTCAGTTCGATTGGAGCAGTCGACGCTCCCACACAGATGAATATTTGCACTCACACATCGAAATCAACTAACTAAGTAGTGGGGCGCGTCATTTTAGACTAGACGAGCTCTACATACCTCTGAAAAGCGTCATTCAGATAATTAAGTAGATACCTACCTATTAATTACGACTTGTACCTATTTTGGGCAAAGAATACCTAGGTATCTACTACCTATTAACTTTCAGCACAAAATAAATAGGAACCTCCATTTCAGGTCGATTTAACAAGTGAGACTAGTCTAGACCAGACTAGACAACTTCTATAATAATAGCCTTGTGAATATTTAACTTGTTTAATGTAGTGCAAAATCATAAGCATGTAGGCATGTGCCTACATTATTTAATTTGCACAACTTTATCAATCTTTAGGTAAGTCTTTTACTAACTGCCTTAGGGAACTTTTATAATACTTGTAGAAATTCTTTAGAAGCTTGATGAGTTTTCTTAATACACAACTTCGGGGCAAAACCAAGTAAGTAGGTACCTGCCTAGGTTTAGTATTAGGCTATAAGTATGAAAGAGATGTAAGGTACTATTTAGAAATGCGAAATTTTAGAAGGCTGTTGGTTATTCCTTCACGCTAATCTTCTGAACAAATTTTGATAAAATTTGTCAATGATATTAATATTTACTCATTGTTAAACATCATCATTTTATCAACCGAAAGACGGCCGAAGGGCGGTCTTGTGCCGTCCAGCTAGTACCTGCGATCTATACCAGGTCATCGGTCAACCTTATGGGTCTACCCACGCTGCGTTTTCCGGTATGTGGTCGCCATTCGAGAACTTTACTACCACATCGACTATTCTGTTCTGCTAGCCACATAGAGAAAATATTTACTAAAGTAATAGAGGAGACACCGCAAGTATTTTCTTTGAACCACGCTTTGCGGTCCATGGACAACAGTGGCCGCAGTCAGTTCTGAGATATTGTGCGACGCGGACCAATCTGACAGTGGCTTGGATATTCAAATAACGCCATCTTGTGCATTAAAAACTGTACGAACCATTCGAGGGCCAAAAATAAAGAAATTGATAACATTTCATCGGTCATTCTATGACTTAGCAGCCTCCCCCCGCACCTCCCGCACGTGACAGGTTGGTACAATATTTTTGTTTGTGATGGCTGCTCTATTACGTTAATAAATATTTTCTCTATGGCTAGCCATGTGCCTTGCCCACTGCCATTTACCTAAGTCTGGCAATCCTTCGGGCTATGTCGGTGACCTTGGTTCGATCCTCTGTCCTCGTTTCTGATTCAATCGTGCTATAAAATTCCAAGGCTAGTAGCGTAGCTTTCTCCATTGGCCTTTGGGTGAGAACCAGCCTTTTTATAGATCCACAGTGAGCCACGTCTCTGTTCCGTTGGTCATCATTGGCAATACACACCGGTCAAAGATCTTCGTCTTTGGCCTCATCGATTGACCTCTTTCTCTAAATGGGACCTACCTACCTGGACTATTTATCCTAGATAATGTAAACAATTTCAAGTGGAGCGCCTTCAAGGCCTACTTGTTGAGAGGGAGTTCATCCTCACACCTTGGAGCCAAATTGGTCGCGAACTGTGCGGTTCCAAAGGAACTTTCTCCCACGCACACTAAGATTGTGGAATAACCTACCTGGAAAGGTTTTTCCTGGAGAGTACAACATGGAGTTCTTCAAGAAACGGGTTAAAAGGTTTTTACGGGGTCGGCAACGCGTGGGTGATGCCTCTGGTATTGCAAACATCCATAAGCTGCGGTGACTGCTTACCATCAGGCAGGCCGTAAGCTTGTTTGCCACATTGGTGGTATAAAAAAAAAGGCACTACAGATATCATCAAGAATTTAGCCGAAGTCTTCCAGGGTTTCAGCCATGCATACGATATCGTCAGCAAATCTAAGCTAAGCGAAGTGCTCGCCGTTAATATTAATGCGAAGTCCGTCCCAGTCCAGAAGCCTGAAGACATCCTCCCACGCAGCGATATCATATCACAAAACAATTTCGGTGTTAGGTATGACATCACCTATCTCCTCGCTGCAGCTGAGTACCTAGGCTTTGAGTTCTGGTCCTGGAGGCGTACATTGTTATGCCTACTCGCGTGTTTTTTTTATATCGTTACAATGTTAGGTTGTACAATTAACTTTAGTAACACGGCACGGCACATTAATATCTACCAACCTATTAATACGTGCGTGTCGTAATAAAAAAATGATTAATACATATTACGAAACAGTTTAAACTTTTATAAAGCCTTCGCGTAATCCACCCGGGTATCAGAAAGTGAGCTCTCCCATACATAATCCTGTTTGCAAAGGCTTATGTAGGTATATTTTGCAAACATTATTAGTTATATGTGAAATACGAAATAAGTACCTACTTTAATATGAACTACTTAGTAAAATGATTTTTGTTTTCCATCAAGATTTACAGGTAGAATGTTACTTAGGTAAGTTCCTACGTTTGAATAGAAAAACAGAAAAGTAAATCAAAATAACGATAAGTATAGGTACCAGCTTCATATAAATAAAACATATAAATCTTAGAAATTTTTTAAAGATTTTTATGGACAAAAGGTAAATTATATAAGTATAGTATTTCGATTTCTGTGAATAATACTTACTTACAGTTCTTATGTGCTACTTTTGTCTTTTACTACTCAAACGTCCCGTAGTAGGTATCTACCAACACGTAAGTTCGATGTGAACGACAGCAACACCAACAATAACTCTTCACTCTCTGCTTCTTCATCCACCAATGGGGCACCGTCGTCCCTGGACGACGGTACCCTGAGGTTGCAGATGTCAGGACATCTGCAACCTAAAGGGAGTGGACTGAAGACATGCCTTTTGAAGAACCCCATGTTGTATTGCCTAATTAAGCACCACAAAGACCAATTGAACTAAACTGCTTTCTCTTTCCAGTGGTCGCAGTCCCCCATGAGTGTTGCAGGAGGGGGGACGGAGGGCCCCCCTGAAGGGTTCCGCCGTGCGACCCGGGGCTCGTTCTCCGCAATCCTGGACCTGCTCACTGCCACCACCAACGTGGACCATCACCATGTGAGCGCTGTCAATTGGATTGGTTTTAATGCTTAAATAAATAAATAAACACTTTATTTCAGGCAATACAGATCGTGGTTGCAGGTAACTGTTAAAAACTGTTTTTGAACATTTTAAAATAATACTGAGATAAAAAGTTTAGGATAGGAGGAGTTAGGCATATGTGACGTTTGGCTTAATATCGCCATTTAAAATACAAGTACGTAAGCCGTCCCCACTGGAAGACAGGTAGGTACAGCGCGAGTTCATGTTTATCGCGCCCGACCCGGGCCCGGTTACCTGAACGCATTATACATCATCTCACTCGATCAAACTTGCGGTTTAAGTGAAATGGCGATGTATCGAGCCTTCAATAATTGCTACTCGAATTATTTAAGCGGTTGTGCCCGTGGACATGAACTCGCGCACGCACAGTAAGTACACCTAGGCTTTTCATCAGGTGTCCCGCTTGCTTATTTCTCTACCGCATAACTCAATAACATCTTCACAATCTTCACAAGCTACACTAAAATGGTAGAACTACTCCGCTTATTAATTCCGTACATGTCGCTCTTATTACCTTTCCACTTAGCCCGAGCGAGACGTGATTTGAGTTTACGATTGGAGACAATTTTGTCGTGAGCCTTTTAGGCGTAGGTAGCTGGGTGTAATTCAATTTGAACGCTGCATTCTTGCGCAAGAGGCCATAACAAACATGTGCGGCTATATGGCTGGGCTGTTAATTGCCCGGCCGCTGTATTGCAGACACATATTGCCAAGTATTGCCCGTTCATTTAAAAGCACCTTAAAATCAATACAAAAGAAGCCGGTCTCAGCGGCTATCACCCGCGCAAAGTTCTGACCTCGGTAAACAATTAACTTTCCGGCAGGAACTTATTATTTTCGTAAGACACAAAGTTTTCTATGTTACTCAGTGATAATGTAGTAAATGAACTATTTTTAAATCGGATTAGTTGTTTTTGAGTTTATTCATTACGAACAAACAAAAATACAAATGTTTTCTTTTAATATAAGTAAATGTTAGTCCCTTGTCGAGCGACAATTTAGTTCGATAGGTCCCTTTGTGGGCGTCACTGTAACGTCCGACTTATTGGATAATTACTTACAAGAAAAATGTACCTACATAGGGAACTAGCGACCAACCCCGACTGCGCACGGATTTTCTCGGGTTTACTCTATTATAATGTGCATGTATTATGCACAGAAGCTTCCTTATGAATCACTCTGTCTATCCGTTCAGTAGCTTTTGGGTTTATCGCGGACAGACTTGAGACGCGCCGTAGGACTTTGTTTCATCATTTTCATATTAATACGCACGAGATTTTTTTTAAAAAGAGATTTTAAAAATCCTGCAGAGTCTGGACGTGAACAAAGCTAGTGGACCTGATGGTATAACAGCGACGGTCTTGCGTAGATGTGCCCCTGAGTTGTCTCCTATTCTCACACGCCTGTTTCGTCTCTCACTAAAGACTGGTATTGTACCTAAGTCGTGGAAGCTCGCCAATGTGCAGCCCGTGCCTAAGAAGGGCAGCCGCGCAGACCCTGCCAACTAACGCCCTATTTCAGTCACCTCCATTCTCTGTAAGATTATGGAGCGTGCACTGAACAACAAACTCCTTACGCATCTCGAAGGTAACGATCTCCTCAGCGATTACCAGTACGGATTCCGCCGTGGTCGGTCGACTGGGGACCTTCTGGTGTATGCCATTCATATATGGAGTGAGGCCATTGAGAAGCATGACGAGGCCCTTGCTGTGTCGCTCGATATCTCCAAGGCCTTTGATAGGGTTTGGCACGCAGCCCTACTAAGCAAGCTTCCCTCATTTGGCATTCCTGTTGGCTTTTGCACCTGGATTTCGGACTTTCTGAGTGGACGTTCAATCCGGGTAGTTCTCGATGGTTACTCGTCTGATCTTCAGGCTATCGACGCGGGAGTTCCTCAGGGGTCGGTTCTGTCCGCGACTCTTTTCTTGCTGCATATCAACGATCTTCTAGTACCCGGTACCCTTGGGTACGCTGACGACAGCACAGTAACGGATAGATATCTGTCAGAGGCAAAAGCTAACAGGGACGACATTCAGTCTTGTCGAGAGGCCATGGTTAAGCGTTTGAACGAAGCTCTCAAGGCAGTTTCCGACTGGGGCGAAGCCAATCTTGTGGCGTTCAACGCTACCAAAACACAGGCGTGTTTGTTTTCCGCCAAACGGAGTCCATTCCATCTAACTCCGGCTTTCCGGGATGTAGCTGTGGAAATTGCCGACAATTTACAGCTCCTTGGTGTTGAGCTATCAACCAATCTTAACTTTGGACAGTACATCGAATCCAAAGCCAAGACTGCAGCCAAGAAACTTGGTATCCTCTCGAAGGTCAGGCGATACTTCACTTCAAAGCAGTTGCTTCAATTATATCAAGCACAAGTTCGTTCATGCATGGAGTACTGCTGCCATCTCTGGGATGGATCAGCCAAATACCAACTGGCCGCTTTGAATTCGGTGGAAAAACGTGCAAAGAAGATAATTTGTGATCCGCAATTAATTGAGGCTAAGCTGCAGAGCCTCGAGCATCGGCGTAGGGTTGCGTGTCTGTCGGTATTCTATAGGTTGCATTTCGGAGAGTGTGCGAAACAGTTGCACGACCTCATTCCGCCGGCCCCTTTCCGCCATCGGGAAACGCGATCCGGGCGAGCGTGTCATCCTTATGTCGTAGATCTTCCAGCTGCCCGCACGAGCCGCTTTGGTTCAACCTTTATAATGCGAACGGCTAAGGAATGGAACGCGTTGCCTGCGAGTGTGTTCCCTGATCACTATAATCTGGACGCCTTCAAGGCTAGAGTGAATAGGCTGTTCCTAGACAGGCATGCTCCATCTTCGACCGCATCGTCACTTACCACCAGATGAGATGACGGTCAAATGCCTGGATAGACTAAAATAAAAATAAAAAAAAAAGATATCGACACATAGTTCCCATTCGAGTTGAAGCAGCAATTGCCTACTATAATATAATTTTCAGCAAAAGTAGTACGGTTGTAAAAGCCTCCAGGAAGCTATCTGCCTCTTGTGTTAAATTAAACGTCAGTCCCTTGTTGTGCGACAATTCTGTTCAAGAGGTCCCTTCGTGGGCGCCACTGTAAAATGCTACTGATTAGATTTTATGTCATACGGTAGACAAACCGGCATGCGGACCACCGGAGTGTTTTACTATAACTAGATATAGGGTAATAGGGCCAGTAAATTCAAGTTATAATTATTCGCTTTTGTTTCTCAGTTACAAAAGCTTAGACGGCCAAAATATAGATTTGCGAAGTTGTTTCACAGAAGGTACTTTTCAATGCCTGGCTATCGATCTACTATTAGCCCCGCAGCTCCAGCCGTTACACAGAAACGTCCAATTAACTATCATACTACGACGTTATCTCCAGGCAACCGGGTCGAACTTTAATCCGGGATAGCTGGAGTTTTATCCGGATTTTACATAAAAGGATATTGGCATGGCGGATGAATATAAATCTCGCACGTGCAGATGGAAGAGCTGCTCGCATGTGTAGATTAAAGATTTAAAAAAAAATTATAATGTTTCCCTTACTTTGGTACTTTGACAACCAAGGTTTTAAAAATGAACTCTCATTTCGTCATGTTATACATATACATTACATGTTCTGAAGAACTGTTTGACATTATGCCTACAGCTACATTCTATCATCGCACCGCTCGCTATCGCTATCCTCACACCTTGGAGCCAAATTTGTCGCGAACTGTGCGGTTTCGAAGGAACTTTCTCCCACGCACACTAAGGTTGGGGAATGAACTAGAGAGATTTTCCCTGGAGAGCACAACATGGAGTTCTTCAAGAAAGGGGTTAAAAAGTTTTTACGGGGTCGGCAACGCCTGGGTGATGCCCCTGGTATTGCAAACGTCCATAGGCTGCAGTGACTGCTTACCATAAGGCAGGCCGCAAGCTTGTTTGCCACCTCAGTGGTATAAAAAAAAGTACATAGTATAAAACAAAGTCGCTTCCCGCCGTCTGTCCTTATGTATCTATGTAGTTACACTTGGATCTTTTAAACTACGCAACAGATTTTAATGCGGTTTCCAATATACCTATAGATAGATTCAAGATGAAGGTTTATATGTCTGAAAAAAAGGGTAGATAGGGGTAAAGTAGGCGTACGGGAACAAAGCCGCGCCGGATCGACTAGGAGATAATAAATTCACATTGCTATTCTTCTGACTAACGCAGGGCAGCACCTAAGTTCGGATCACACAGTTACCATGCGCCTTTAAGCATGTTAACGTTAAGTCAGGCGTTAACGTAAGCCTTAACGACCCAGATACAGGTATCGAGGGTCTATACGAACACAAACGACAGCAAGAAAAGGAATAAATAAGACGTGGTTGTCCAACTTCTAATTCAATAAAATTACAATTTAATGTTGTGGTAGGTAGGTAAGTACCTTTTTTACTATGCCGGTACGGTAGCAAGAAGGGTGATTATGACCGGTAGCTAATAAGTACCATGTTGTAGCTAGGTAGTTACGTATTATTGTTATGTAAGTAGGTAAGTAAAGATTCTATATTACACACATTAAAAATAACAAACATAGGTAGGTACACAAGAAAACAAAACTGTATAGTAAGTCTTAGGTATCTATCCAACAAAGAGAATCCGCAAAACGAAAACTGTTTCCAACCAAAGCTCTCAAATATCACTTACCTACAAAGATACTTACCTATAAGAAACCGGTAGCTTTAGTGAGCGAACAAATTACTTGAACTGGCGGCGAAGCAATTAAGTTACCTCCATTAAATAGTTACCTGGGAACTAACGCTACATTTTATCCGGAGCATCCGGTTCGCTACGCGACCGTTTCATCCAATTACTGGAGAGAGTGACGTTGGACGGCCGGTTTATAAGTTTACCCGGGACCGGTGTCCGGTTCGAACGGTATGACCTAAATACCCACCTATTTGGGACCATATAAGCAAGCACCGATCAACTGCATCTAGGGGTAGTTTACGATATGCTATAATTATCTTTATCAAACGTCAAAAAGAGTAGGAAGCAAAGAGAAAGTTGGCGAGCTCATCCAGGTAGGGGTGACGCTTGTAGATTGTAGCAAAACCCTGAAGAGGATAAAGTGCGACACTAAAATAGCCACCTACGTGGTAAAAAACAACGCATGGAAAAAAAGTGGGCCTATCAGGCTTGACACCGTCAGAAGCGCAATATGATCATTCCAAACACCTTCAGTATATTACCAGTTTTAAACGATTAATTGCGATTTTAGTACCTAACCAAGATTTTAGTTTGTTCTTCCTGTATTTTTTTTTATTTTGAGTAGAGAAATTACCTATCTTAATTTTTTTGAATTTCAGTTTACATTTATCCCGACGTTTAGATTATCTATCAAGTTCACAGGTAAGAAAGCACTTTTCAATTAACTCTAGTGTGTGTGTATTCTTAGTAGAATCAAATATCCGGACACCAAAACGCTCTACACCTATTTCCGGATGCCGGTTCACCGGAAATAGACAGGATACCTAGGTATTCCCTGTGTTGACTGGCACTCAATACCGGCAACAACAAACATGAACACTACCTTACCTTAGGTATCTTTCTGTTTGGCTGAAATTGACGTTCCTTCGTTATCTAGTTAGGTTGGTATTTGTGTTTGGTACACACACCCACCTACTTACCTACATATCGAAAACGAAAGGTGAAAGGTGGACATAACGGGCTTGCGAGACACAACACACAGTACTTACAAAAGTTACAGGCTTTTTACAGTGTCCACTTAAAAATATTTGAAATTGAAATCTCGAGTAATAAGTTAACTAGGGTTATATATCTCTTTTCGAGATAAGTATAATCACTTTCCCTCGGTCACTTAAAATGTAATTATCTCTGCACCTCCCAAATAAAATATCCCATTCTTTTTTATGCAGCTTTATAACTGAATAGATTACCTATCGAGTCTAGTACCACGTTTCTAAAAGAAGTTAATAATTTAACCGCAATTTACTGTTCAACAATAAAATTACCAATTGCCCCCCGGTCTCCCTTACGCCAAAAATTGGGTTCATTTCGTTATAATCACAAACAGGATACAGTCAGATGCAGAGTGGATGGGCCCTCACCATACTTACATGTGATACCTATGCTGGTGGAGTCAATATGTTTAGTTAATGTGTTTAATGCTGAGGGTTCGTTCCCTCTGCAACAGAGCTGCCAGTAGAACTACCATACATATCTTTTTTTAAATAAATCATTTAGTACTTTCACATTTTTTTAAAACTTATACTATACTACAATTACGCAAAAAAAACCAAAGAGGTTTGTGCCCGTAACATAGTAAGCGAGCCTTATCTAAATAACATATCAATGTGTTGTGGCAACATTCCTATTCCTAGTCTATAATAGGACGTAACTTCGACAAAATGTAAATAGGCAGAAAAAGCATGTATTACAATTTCATTAATCTGCTATAATAGGTTAATTGCTTGGTTGAGAACCTCGTGCCTGCATTTCTAATCATACTTTTAGCCTTTCGAGTTCTTGGGTAAAGTGTACTTTTAGTTTATTCTTAATGTTTTGTACTGTAATTGAGTGAATTAAATAGGAAGGTAGGTTGTTTATAAAACGCGGCACGAGGTACGCCGCTGACCTCTCGCCGTAGGCAGGTAAATAGGTAGGTACCTACATATCAATGTTTATCTGAATACCTCGCTATAGAATCGAATAAGAGAGCTAGTGTTCCATTTCAAAGCTTAGACCAAATTCCAGTTAACAATCTATGCAGTCTAAACGAGAAACCTGGAATCAAAGCGAGTAAACTGCGAATCGCCGACCAGTCTGAATATTTGATATCCAATTACAACCCTCGAAAACGGGGGAACTCACCTGGCGACCAGCGAAACACTGGTAATTGCGAAGAGAATTGGGAGTACGATGTTAGGTACTTAAGTATGAACGTACGTAGTTAGGTACGAATTCCGGGTTTACAGTAGTGTACGTATAGCAGTTCGCTAACTCATAGCGAGTTTACACCGATCGAGCGAATGCTCGCTCCCCTGCTGCAAAACGCACGATTTTTTTTCTTTTTTTAATCATTTATTTTTATATTTTTTAAAATACTTACACTACTACAATTACGTAAAAAACCAAAGAGGTTTGTGCCCGTAACATAGCAATGAGTCTTATCTAAATAACATATAACTGTGTTGTGGCAACATTATTCGAACATTATTACGTTGTAGAGTAGACCCCTGGCACAGGTTACCTACCTGTCTTGTGTCACCATTCTACGCAGTACCAAGTGTAGTCTAGCACCAGAATGGTTAAAGTGGTTTTGAGCATTCTGGCCCAGTACGATTCGGCTCTTCTACTTTTTTCGTAGACAAAGGCGATCGAACTTTGGTTGCGAATTCGTTGCGCGGATTGCACTCGAATTTTACATTCCGAACTTCACATGTACAGTCAGTTCTTCAGCTCCGGGGTCCGTTCACTATAGGTACAGGTGGCTGTGCGTTCATCCATCCACACAAACAAACATTCCGTGTGCGAAATGCATCCAAAATGCGTTCAGCCTAACGCCAATTTAACGATCTAGCTGTGATCTCATGACGAGGAATAAATAGGTAGCTATACCTACTTACCTAGGTGTCTCTCTCAGTTTTAAGCCGCTTTCCATGACATGCCACGCTACAGCAGCTTCAGTCCTTGTATAGGTAGTAAAAAACGTGAGTAGCGTCTCTAGGAACCTGAACGTATCCTACCTATCTACAGATACATAAAATACCGCTGCCTCCGTGCCTCGAACCGTAACTCGCGTAGCTACGATACGGGCGGCAAATTACGTAGGTATTCTCAAGTAATTACATACGAAAGGATGTTCGTTACGAGTAAAGTTTGGAGCGGGGACTGCCTTACTCTCGAGGTCCCGACACGCACGTTGACTCGTAAGAACTCCACGCTTGTTAATTCATGTAGGTACCTATCTACTTATGGGCATTAATACTTACGGTCAAACTAGTCGTAGGTATATGCAGTGCTAGATTCTGTATAGGTACCTCCGTGTCAATGTCCTAATGGGTTTCAACTCATAAGCAAGAGATGCCTAGGTAGATTTCGATTTTCAGTGCCGCCATATCTACCAAAAGGCGCTTTTATAATTAGTAACGTGACGATATTATCGTGAACGTCCACGATATAGGGAAGAGGTGGCAAAAGGGGACATTATTTAATATGTCTTCTACACAACACACAACAACACAACACGTCAACATATGACGTGAGCGAGACGTCAACGTTCTAGTTGATGTGTGCCTGCACGTCAACTAGAACACGCTATCGAATATACACCGTCGGATAGTGACGTACGCCATTTGGACCACAGCAACGCATACTTACCTGATCAAGATGGCGGTTCCCCCACAGCGAGATCTCCGAGGGATGGTCGGTATGAAAATATGTTTGATGTCAATCATCAGAGGATTATCAGAGACGACTTCCACGACTTCTACGACTTCATTTACGTCTAAAATAACCCAAATTGGACGTCGTGACGATGTAAAATTGTTACCTGCGTTACGGTGAGGGAAACCATCGTCATGAAATCTGCACGTTCAGGTGACTGAATGTGACCATGAATGATCCAATCTCGTCAGGTTCCCCTATTAACAGGGTCGCGGAGGTCAGATGGCAATCACTCCGCTGTAATAAGTTGATCTGCCGAATCAGGGATGAACCCGAACTCTCTTTTAAGGGGCGAAATTTCAAGAGAAGGCAGTGCCTAGCAGAACTTCTGTGTAACCCTCAGTCGTTCATCTTAGAGTGCTACAAACCTATCTGACCAAAGTTAGAACTTAGTGTCATATCACTTCCTACAACAGCGACGCTGTCACTGGGTCAGATAAGTATGTTGCACCACAACCTTACTGACACGAAACCGATTATGTTACCTATAGACTGAAGGACTAAACTGAACAGGCACCAGAATAAATAAATAAATATGCATGGACAAATTCACACAACGCCATCTAGCCCCAAAGTAAGCAAAGCTTGTGTTATGGGTGTTGGATAACTGATAAACTACTTTAATACTTTTTTTAAATACATACTTATTTAATATACGTACTACACCCAGACCCGTAACAGAAATTAAAATTCAATTTCTGCTCGGCCGGGAATCGAACACGGGACCTCGTGAGTGGCGACCGGCATGTCAACCAACTTAACCACTCAGGTCGTCAAGAATAAACCACCCAACTTTATACATATAGCAATTCTAAGTGACGCCTTGATTATTAATTAAAACGAACCCTCAATTCAAGTCTTACTAAACTTCCTCAGCATGTACTGTAAACAATTTGAAGTCTCTAAGTTCGCTATCTATCTACATTCCGAACGTGTTATTAGCGGGCTTAGTCACTCGAGTTGTTTGCAGATTTACGTAAGGATTTCAGTAAGAAGGTACGCCTGCCTGCCTATAAGTACTTAATGTTATGTGGAAATGATTTAAGCAAACGAATTATAGGTTATGTAGGTCACCTACCTAAAATACTTAGTGCCTATAGGTATCGATTGTGCCAGTTTCATGAAACAGCGCCACACACACACGATACATTTTAACTGTAGTCTAATTACGTAAAGCTGTTATCAACAATTATCTGCTTTCAATTATTTAAATTGTAACTTTTACGATTCTGCATCATCGATTTCATAGGTTCATCGCCAACAGCGTTACGTCATTAGCCTACAGTAGCCGTATTCACAATGATTCGAAACCGTTTTCGAACGATTCGACACGAAATTCGTGAGCGGCGAATCCGTGTCGATCGATTCGAACACTGTTATTCAGAATCCCGATAGATTCCACGGAAACTCTACTCTCTATAACATATGAAAATTTCATCAAAATTAACTGAAACCACATTTTCCTAAGAACTTTTGCGGGGTCCTTTGTCGATTCCGTGTCCGAATCCGATTTCCGATCCATTGTGAATACGGCTACTGAACTCACCCGTTTAGGTAGGTATAAGGAATTTAGCTTTACATGTAAGAAGTACCTATAGTACACAGTTTTAAGTAGGAAAATTGCAATTAAATCTGTCGTGTCTATGTATAATACCTTAACAGATAATATTTCGTAAGCAGGCTGCGGAGATTCTACCTCCATCCTTACTTAATTTTGTCTTTGTCTCCAGGAGGACGGATCGCCGTCCCCCAGACCTGAGAGAACAGAGGACAAGTCCGGGGGACTCTCGCCCGCTGCTAACGATGGTGAGCATTGTCTTGGAGATTTCTATCGGGTATCTATCTACATGGCCACTTATCGACCGTATGATGGATATGGCTTGCAGCGATAGCTAACAAGGGAGCCATGAACCGTTCCGTGAGTGTTGTCTCCAGAATGGAATTTAGCATAAACCCGTATCGACTTACGTTAAAGACTGTGCAGGTGACGTAGGTTATTCTACGTTGAATAGTACAAGAAAAAATCCAATCCATCCATGTTGTTCTGATTACACATTTTAAGGGTATGTTCCGGGTTTCCTACCGCGTACCTTTGTTGACGAGTAGCCCGATATTTCGACACAGTATTTACTCTTGAGTGGGTTATATAAGTAAGAAAACCCGTTCGGCCTACAAATTCTAACGACGGTTTCGCTTTTCAGCTACTTTTCTTTTTGGTGACTATGATGTGTCTGAAAAGCGAAACAGCGACATCGACAAGCAACGTCACCAAATACTTATTCTACGTGCAATTTTGCGCATAATTAACTTCATGAGCATCTCTCAGTGAAGTGCTGCGAGGGGGGTTGAGCGGGCGCGCGAGGGGTGCACTTGCCACAAACAATAAGTATAAAGTGATTAAATTTTGACCTACCTGCAAGCCGAGTTGACTCTCTACTGTCCGATCGGTTTATGCGCTTATTACACATTCCTAAATTCAGTAGACTAAATGATTCAGTTACTGAATTTAGTCAAATGTAATCGCATTTGGCAAGTTAGGATGCTAAATTTAGAAGAACGTATGGTTTCTGAATTTAGAAGCCTACTTTGTTAAATATAGGATGATAATTTTGACAGTTCACAATGGGGATGGGGTAGTGTAAAATCGTTAACGACTCTATTCGATTAACATTGTCGTAGAACTTGGAATCGATAGTTGCATGATTATTCAGTACGTGTTATACAAAATAAACTATTTATTTTCTTTTGAATTAATAATTTATTAATACGACATTAAAATCCTTCCACAACGGCGATTTCGACACGTGCGTATTTTTATTTGGTTAGTCAGCCTATTCCGTAAAATACGCGAGTCGTCGAGTCGAAATCGTTGTTGTGAAAGATCTCTTACTGTGAAATCCAAACAAGGAATAAGAGTTATAGTTGCTAAAAATAATGTAATTATCTAAATGTCAATTTTAAATGTTCGTTTATTTTATTCGAATACCGATTTTCAATTGTCTGTTGTTATTCGTTATTCGTGGCACTTCACTAAAGGGGCGGGCCTGTCTACGAAGTACGACATTATCCGTAGTGCATTTTATGGAAAAAAAACACGAAATTTCATAGGCGTGCGCCAAGTACCAACAATTAGTGAGCTGTCAAAATTATCATCTTATTTTAGACAATGCGTAATTAGAAACGTATTTAGGAAGGTTCGTTTAGAAACTCATTTTTGCCTAGTAATTTAACTGTGGGAGTTTAATCTTGTAACATTAGGCCTTTTTAGAGAAATCATATTTAAAATAAATATTACCAAACATTATTCGAGAGCGTCATTAACGGCAATATGATCGCTTACTTATAAGAATCATGTTCAGTTTCATATAAATGTCAAGCAGTGCAGTTTTCGAACGCAACATCTAAATAAAAAGAAAACAGAATGGCGAGAATTCAAAAGTACCACAACACGTCCGACTTCGTGACGCTTCAACCAGTAAACGAATTTAGAACAGTGTAATCAGAAGCTTCTAAATTTAGAAGCTAGTTGCTTCTGAATTTAGTCTACTGAATTTAGGTATATGTAATAGGCGCATTACTAACCTACTTACCTTTTTTCCTAAACACTTGTCCAATGTAAATCGGGCATTAAGCAGACCAGCCACTTCCTCCGTATAGGTACCAGGAAATGAACAGCACAGCGTGGTCTGGAGGACTTAGTTTTCCAAGGATTCAAAACTGTGATCTCCAAAACTCCAAGCCGCTTCTCAAGCGTAGAGATTATGGCAAAACCCACCACTAAAATGTGGAGAAGTCTCGGTCCAGCCGTGGACCTACCCGTGTTACGAGGGGAGTTACCGTGTTACGTGTGAGAGGGGCTGTTTATGTGATGTGTCGCGATCCAATCACGTCCCTCCTTTGTCAATCTCATTAAATCAACCTCAGATGTACCTACATTCTGTACTTTAACTAAGCGTTAATGTCCCGGTTGTGCTCTCGCGCACACATTGAGCGCGGTCCGACTTTGCCTGGCATCGCCGGGCACGGTCCGGTCGTGACTGGCGTGGGGTAAGTTTGCTGCTGCCATGGGGCGGCCAGCGTGTCACTGTGTGCTTCCTTCCTACTTTCCTACCCCCCTCCTTTTTGACGATTGAAAGAGATATTTAATGTCCTAATCAATAAAAAAAATTTGAATTTTGATAAAAAAAATTTGAAGGCTCGGGTTCCGCCTTTGCCATAAACCAGGAATTGGCAGATCAGATAATTAGTGGAGCGACTGGCATCTGACCTCCGTAACCCTGCTACTTAACAAGCTGTACAATAATAATATGTGTTGCCTAATCTCGATACCTTGCACTACTTCAGGTCCGGAGGCGGACTCGGAACGGTGATGGTCAGCCAGCACGCTGTTGGACCGACTCGCGCAGCGCGGCTTCGCAGCCGACACCCGCCTGGCACTGCCGCCCACAGGTGAGTATTTACCCTCATAATTATTCATATTTGTAAGTATAGGTAGGTAATAATCGGTAGAGATTTCAACACTCGCGTTACGGGTTCAAATGAGCTCTAAAATTAAACCCAAGAAGCGATGGATTGACATGCAAAAGGCAACGCTAGCTATTATTTTCAATCTCGTCAGCCGTCCGATATTTTCAAAGCGACACATACGAGGAACACCGGGCGAAGTACAGGAGAACGAGGATAGCGGATCCAGACGAAACTAAGACTGACCCTATTGGGGCTCTTGACTATCTCAATGGACAACTGAATTTGACATATAATAATCTTACCCTACTCGTAGGCAACATTATGTGTCGTATTGTAGAATTATCTAATGTCAAATTTAATTGCCAACTGAGTTAGACAATAGCCCGCAGAAGGAATAATTCTACACTAAGTTATCTACGTTGGCCACTGCGTGTAGCGTCTACGAAATTAGAGTAGTGCAAGATTATCATATCAAATTCAGTTGACCACTGCCCCGCAGACGTAGACGATGATAATGAATTAACCCCGTGTCATTGCAGGCTGCGCGCGCTACCGCGAACTTTGCTACCGCGCGGCGCAGGCGCAATCCCCGGCGACGGCGACCGCCGCCTGCGTCTGCGCCAATTGCGAGCGCCGCCATTCAGCTTCCGGGGAACCATGATCCACACTCACGGCGGCGGTGCTGCCCACCATAGCCCTCGCGCGCCCCATACCCTCCGTGCCCTGCTTATGGAGGCCGACTGATGGCTAAGCGACGCGATGATGCACTGAAACACCTTTTCGACTCTTTTTTGCTACTATTGCTTACGTCACGTCACTTTGTGACACTGTTACCCAATGGTTATCACGACAACGGGTATTCTTCCCGACGCACTTTAAAACTCACTAGGTAGCTATGTAAATCTACGGTTGTAGGTATTGTATGTACCTACCTACATACTTATAAATTGAGTGAGCGCCCCAAGTCCACTTTGACCTGGACCTGGAAATCGTTGTGGTACTGCTGCGGAGCATTCAATGACTCTCCATCAATCATAGCATCAATGAGGTGTGTATAAAAATGTTCAAGCACTGATTGCTAATAAAGCATACAAGTACGCTCAGACCAGCGTAAACAAAATGGGCACAATCCCCAATATAGAGACTGATTTGATTGTCTGTCTACACCACACAAAAACTTTCTATAAACTGCGCCTGGCCCATAATAGTTAGCAAAAATAATTTTATGCGTTTCGTGCCATAATATTGGTTCAGGCGCAGTTTAATGGTAATCGAAAAGATGTTTATGTCAGTTTACATCCAAGTCAATCTCCTGTAAGAAAATTAAACACAGAAGCGCTATATTTCTAAGTGGTGGGCCACTTCTTGGAGATCCTACTCCGCATCAGTACCTACTCACCAACTTCATATCATAGGTGGTATACCTTAAAGAATATTGTTTTCAAACTATAGAAGTAGGTACGTACTATTCATTGTAAGGTAAAGTGATTGTGCACCCAATAGGCACAATTATTTTACCGACGTAGGTAGGTACCAACTCGTAATATCCGATTAGTTAACGATAATCGGCCTGCCACGGCTATGGAAATGAACAAGTGGCCAAATAAAATGACTTCATTTTCCTCTTTCCAGATCAACCCCGTTTTCCCATATCCAGCAAGTACCTATTCTTGTATTGGTTCCCTCCCTAACTCCTGCAATGGATAGTGATAGATTATGAGATGGGTACCTATCCAATTTCTCGTCGCTATCAATGGCGCAAAAGCAGCTGAAAGTTACATGTAGGCTGCAAACACGACTCCAGCTATTGCGCAGAGCTCATAATCCTTCAGTCAAATTCTGAGCCAGGTTCTAAGCAGTTGTTTACGTCAATATATTTTTTGGTATATATTTTTTCATATATATAGCTTGCGGGGGAGCATCAAACCTAGAAATCGTTTGTGCGCAATTAATCCAACTGATCCAAACTGACCTGATTGATTCAAATTTTATAGGCCTGCGGGAATCGAGATTGAACTTTGGGACGGGAGTAAGGAAGGGTAGAGGTATGAGTAGGGGTAAACTAGGTGTAGCTTATTTTCTTTAATCCACCATAGAATATCGTAACTTTGATTACATGGATGAAATCAACCAATTGTCGGTAAAAAATAATGGTAGGGGCGCCGTTTAAATTACAGGAGAGTAAAAGTGGCCATATCAAAATACCACCACGTAGCGAAGATCTGAATGTCGGAAAAGAAAAAATAATTGTCGGGCCGCCAATCTACAAGATTATCAGTTAAAAGTTGATAAACATAAAAGTGATAAACATTTCTTTTCACCATTGGACCAATCGCACACAAACGTCTAGAAAACGATCCCCAGCCCAGAGATCGAAAAAAGTTTTCACAGAGAGTACCTACAGCACTGTTCGACAAGGGTGTCAAAATACTTACCAACTCGAATTCAACGTCATTGGGCTATGTCGAGTGTTGCATTCTATTCTAACCAACAAATTGGTCCTTGAACGTTACTCTCACGTGGACGAATTTGTATTTAGTAATTTTTTCACTTTCTGAATCGTCGTCTCCTGAACTTTTGAATAAGTAGGTGTCTAACTAGTAAGTAGGTAGGCGATTTTATAGTGCATGTTGTATCAATTGTTCCAATGAGGAGTTTTCCAGTAGGTATTGTCAATTGGTTTCAAAAAGCATCAATAGATGGCCCTACAATTTTGGTAATTTTTACCAAAAGGTTCAACGAAATGTATTTTATACAAACCTTTCATATTATTTGTGATTTGTAATGTGTCCATTCTTGATCCTAGTGTCCATGAAACGAATTGACTCAGTTAAATTGATGTTTGTTTTGTTTGTAATAATTTATTACAACCTCTAAAATGGTTAAAAACTATTGATAAATACAATATTATCCAATACAACGTACCCAGTGTTTATATCCTCTTTGCTAAGAACATATTTCAAGCGATTATCAATTACTAAAATTGTCGGGCCGCCATCTAGTGAGTGGTTAGGAATGCTTTAGATACCTATTGGAAAACTGCTCATTCCAATAAATTTGTCCAAATATCTCCCTAACCTAACGCTTATCTCCCAGTGCCTTACCTTCCCCTTCCTTAGATGTTAATAAATGTGTCAATATTGTCATTTACTAGGTATCTAATTGTATTTTTACAGAATAAGTTGCATCCAAAATCGCTATTGAAAATTAAGGATTATGGCACGCCTATTTCTGCGTCACTAAATATCTGTCAATAAACTGTCTGTCCATAGTGTGTAACTGTATGTAATATTATAAACTAATTCCAAGCTTTGATTAAATAAATAATGTGAAAAGTAACTTTACACAATTTATTTAGATGATTCTACATTAGAATTTTCCGTAAACACTAATTTATAGCAAGATCATGTTTATATTTATATAAAAATCTAAGCCAAGATTACTTAGAAATAAATTTAAAAATAGATAACGGTAGGTGGCTAAAAATTATCACTATGGTCCAGAGATTGAAGTGCTAAACTAAAATTAATTCCTGTGTGCTAATTATTATGTAAACTTCTTAATTTTAGAGCCTAATATTAAAATTAGATAAGTCTAGAATAATTTCTATATTACTTCGTCGTGCGTGACCTAATTAAATGTCAATCGGATTTCATCTTTAATAGCGATAAAAATATAATGTACATTAAATTCTATTATATATTATAATTACATCGTTATAAACATTAATTTTAATTACAATTATTACATAATTCTGATCTATTTCTCATTGTACTTAGCCGATGTCATTAAATTTTAACGTA
This sequence comes from Blastobasis lacticolella, assembly GCA_905147135.1. NCBI lineage: Eukaryota > Metazoa > Arthropoda > Insecta > Lepidoptera > Blastobasidae > Blastobasis > Blastobasis lacticolella. The sequence continues at coordinate 15,474,125 of LR990053.1, read as the reverse complement.
CATTATTTAAATATTAACAAGGCCTACCTACTCGCGTTATAAAATGTAATTTAAAAATGACTCAAAAATAAAAATACGTTAATTATAAAAAAATATCGTTTGGTTTCTGTCATTTCTCAAACCCAAAGTAGTGTGGCACACGTCGCACCTAAGTAAGTCTGTCGGTTCGTGGGGAGTTAGGATAGGACGCCTAGTCGTCTGTCAATTTAAATAAAACTTAGAATATTTAGTTAATTTATTCAAGAAACATTACACCGTGTCAATGAGAGAACAATGGATTCATGACTTGGGCGCGCGAGCCCGCGCCGCCCGGGCGCCGATGCATCCGAGCGCCGTAATGTGACAAAATCATTGAAACAAAGAATTCATGCTAATTCAATCCACTTGCCCACATCACACTACAGCTACATACGAATTTTCATAAATGCCATAACATCTATTGCCTCGACATGATTGCGTGTTGCTTGCTTACACTAAAACATATGATTAGTTTGGAATCTAACTGGTAATTTTAACCATTAACGGTTAAGTGATATAAATCTAAAAATGTATAGAAAAATACAAGTCAATTTAGGTTATGTCTAAGGGGAGAGGTGTATAAATAGTTAATTTCCTTACAACAAATTGCGAATGGAATCTAATGTATTGTTCCCAAGAACGTGAATGTAATGAAAAGGTACTTATGTGTCAGTTGCGCAAAGAAACTATACAAACAGATATGGACCTGTCATCAAATGGACCGCTCTGTACGGACCCAGACATTTCTGTGGAAATGGACATGAAATACTTATTCAATAAAGTTTGTTACAACTGGTGATTTCGAAAATTCGAAATGCTTACTGGATACCAATGTCCAGCCCACACTACTCACATAAAGTCCACAATACAAACTAACCTAAAACATCGCAGAACTGAAGTTTATAAGAATACGTTTCGAGTTGTCATCGATCTAAAATCGTAGTTCAAACGATATGACAAAAAATCAAATCTCAAAACTAATATCATTGGACTCGAAAGCTGTAACAATAAAGGGTCAATGGTGTTACAATTCCAGTGTCTATGACGGGGAACTTAACGATTCTTATAGACTAGAGCCAGCTAAAAATCATTTACAAACTTAATGATTGCGTTTTATAGAAAAAAATAATATAATAATCATCAATATTTTACAAGTTTTTTTTACAAGTCGCCAACAGTACGGTTCGTTGCGTTCGTATTACATTTGTGTGACGTCGATGTCGCGAGACAAAATAAAAGAGATTCTTCAATGCACGAGGCACATCTTTCGTGTGGACACAATACAAAAACATTACATTAAAAAAGTATAATAGCATCACACAATTCTCTACCGACTTGTCAATAGACATAAATGTTGATGGAGATACGAACCGTATCGTGCATATTCCAAGTGCCCCGGATTGTGCGGAATGCGGTGGGGGTTCTCACGTCGGCTCGACAAAGGGAGTACATTGGAATGATGACGTCAGTCGACCTGTAATGGCGCCTAAGCGTCGACGTGACGTCACTCGCTAACGCCTATAGGGGTGGTATGAAGACGCGGACGCAGATGCCGCGGCGCCGGAGGAAGCCCCGTGGTAGGACCGCTTCGAAGACCGCTGGTACCCGTCGCCTGACCCACCAGTGTACTCATAATCGTCGCCTGACACAGAGATACAAACATTAGCACTCACATCGCACTAAAGGCAACTACTCGATGGCTTTGTTCAAGAACTCTAAGCTGTTGATAGAGTTGTATTGTAGCAACGAAGTAAAAGCACTTTATGAAATATAGGTTGTAGTAAAATTAAAATGGAACTTACCGCACCACGCACCACCCTTTGTACCATGAGTTATACTTGTTAGGCCATACTTGTAATTCTAGTGACGTTGAGATACCTACATGTCTTCATTACTAGCGGGTATTTTTTATATACTTGCATCTGTTCTAGCAATATCCTATTAGCAGGATTCTACTACAAAGACAACATACAGGTTACTACTTCAGAAAGCACGATGACCACAAATCGATACTGAACAAAAGCAATACAACAACTTCTCGAGATACAGTCCTATTTCCGAATTGCATGTCCTATTCTACGTATTAATTGAAGCCTACACATACGTATTGCGGTATGATAGAGACCTGATGCAGACGCAGAGATGTCGGAAACGTTACAAAACGACGGCTGTGGCGACACCATGGCTCCGCAGTACATCATGGGGACCTGTCGCATGAGAACACCAATAGAGACCCTAGTAGGTACCTACTGTTACAAGTTATAGTAATGATTCTACATTGAATTAATGTATCCACAAATATCTACCTTCGATGTTGGGTGTTATCTAATACTTGATGTAGTGATAGGGTCGGCACAACAGCGACGCAGTCGTATCGTAGAAAAATACGAGCTCGTACAAAACAAGAAAACTTGCTAATTGTATCGCGGCGCGTATTCTGGCGGTGTTACGCTTACGTACCAGCGGCGCTATTGGCTAACTCAGTTGACAACTGTATTTGACACTAGATAATTCAACACCACATCATCTACGTTGAAAACTGGCAATAGCGTCTACCAAATTAAGAGTAGTGTCAGATATTTTTATGTCAAATTCAGTTGTCCACTGAGATAGCCGATAGGCCCTCAGGAAGGTAGGTAGCAACAGTGCAAGATACCACTCATTTATATTTGCTTCTTTTGCGATCTGCTGTTATTAATAAGAAAAGGCAAAGAAGAACAAGTGGGACGTAAGTCGTAACATCGTAAGAATGCGCAATACGAATCCCAAGCTCTTGTATTCTCGCATTGTATGAGCTCGAAATGTATTTCTCAATGAGGCGACGCCGCGCCGCCGTTTCATGTGACACCACACAATTTTCAGTCTAACTACAGTAGCTCGTTGGATTTGATAGCCAGCTAATCCTTGATAACAATTTAGGTAATCTTTTTTCCCTAAATTGTTATCAAAATTACTGCTAACTGCCAAGGTTTCCGTCTATTGTTGAATGTCTTATCTTTAGTGGCATTAAGCCAAAACAAATTAATGTAAAATCTTGCGAATGATATGGAATCTTCCGCCCAATACAATGAATGAATCTAGAATCCTAGATTATCTAGGCGATTATGATTCGAATGCACTACGCCTAGCCTACAATGTGATCGTAACCTGTGGTGGCGTTCCAATCGCTTCTGTCATCTGCGGTACCGTCACATACTTGGGACTGCCAGCGGTGCTGCATACTCCATCGCCCTCTATATCACAAACTGACATGAGCGGCCTGAACGCGAAGAGTTGGCAAGAGGATTCTTGTGACATTGAGGCCGAGGCTTTTGTACGCTTTTATTATATTTAGGGCAAACGAAAATACACACCGTTGTCCCCATGACCTGTATCCTCAACCGAGACGAGAACGACCGAATTGCAATTTAACATACTCCGCATATGGTAGAAAATGGCGTAGCAAAATAAACTTTGGATTTATTTTGCTACTAATTTCATGCGTATGCGCAGAACATTAGGTTGTATTGCATGTCGATGGCTCATGTCGTCACGGTCGATACGGACGAATCATATTGGGGAGAACGGGTATTATTTTTTAATTTTAACCAACGCGAACGGTTCGTACATCACAGTTCGTTAAAATATAGCGTGACGCCTGGGACAGACACCAAAGGTGACACTTCTAGGGTCTAATAAACTAGAAATAAAAGGGAAATAAACTAATTAGCTCAAAGCGTAGTGAAACCGCAGCTCTCATAAATTACATCATCGTCTGAGGAATATTAGTATTATTGCTATACCAAAACTTTGTCTTTGACTTCTAACAAAGAAAATTTGTAAAAAAGTACGTTTGATCGAAGTAATTGAATGACATTTTAAAAAAACATCCGTATAATCAAAATATAGCTGGAAGACCCTCACTAACTGTCATATGATTTAAAAAGAAAATCAATATGACGGCAAAGTCAGAACGTGTCAGCCATTTTAACGCACATCAACCGGCCTCAATGTCACGAAAGAATCAGAACGGGCATACAAATATAAAAGTGTTATAGAAAATGAAAGTAAAATAATAAAAAAACAGTACTTTACCAATAGACTGCAAGAATTAGATAGTACAGTGAATAAATTTATATATATTTCAGTATTTTGATTTGGAAATAAGTTGTGTAAAGTGTAGTTTCAGTAGAGCAAGACATTTTTAATTCCGATTTATTAAAATCTTTTGTATTTTTATGCCACCGTATAGTATTAGTTAGGTATTTATATCGCGCATTTATTATATTCTAGTATAGGGGGTCGGGGTGGATGCAAACATTAAAAATGCCAGTTAGATTTTGAAATTTCTGATTTCTTTTAATTATCTACGTTTTATAATGTTCCTTAAAGTAGATATATATTTCATCATAAGATATCTCAATATTTGCAGTTGTAATATTAATATTTTTAATAATTCAACCTGGTATTACTTAATATTTTAAGATAGAAGAAGCTTAATAATAAGATCTAAGACAAAACTGTTTATTTTTCCATTACATTACAAACTACATACTTATGTTACCAGTTAATCTAACACTAAACATACCCAAAATACCTAGTATTGAATAATGCATAATTTCTACTTCAAAGACCTCATCATGTATTATGTATCTGATAGCACTTGTTTAATTATTACATCAAGTACAAGCATCGTCTTATTTTAGTGCTTCATTAAAAATTAATAATTAAAACCGTAATTAACTAATTATCATTAGGTACCGTAAAAAGAAACAACAAGGACGCACTCTCGATTAGTCTATCTTAATTTCTTTTTAGTTATCGAACATAGTGTCCGTGCGCGAGGCGGGCGAGGCGCTGGCGGGGCGCGGGCGAGGCGCGGCGAGGCGCGCGCGAGGCGACGCGAGGCGAGCGCTCGCCCGCTCGCCTGGCGCCGCACCCGCCGCGCGCTTTGCACTCTTTAGGGCTAAGTATAGGTACACATTATAACAAATCTAGTCATCTCTTACAATCGTAACATGCTTAGTTTGAAGGCGCTCGCGGACGCCGCGCCAATTAATTATTACACTTTAGGAAATTAATACAAGTTGTATAAATACAGCGCCCCCGAGGGCGATAAAGTAAACTTATATACTGCCGTAAGTAAACATTACTTTATAAATATTGTACATCAGTCGATAGTTCACCTAACAATTTTGTAATCTAATCAATCGAGAATTATGTACTTTAATCCACTACAAAGAAAAATAGTTAAAAAATAATCAACATCAAAATTTTAATTAAAACAGAAATAAATAACAACTTGCCCTAGGTTTTTATCATAATTATTAATTAACTGTAAAGCCCGTGCAATTTATTTTACGATAAAATGGATTCCATAATTACATTTATATTAAAGTCTAGTATAAATATGAGGTTTTATATTAATAATACCTGCATTGATTTTAAAATTAAGTTTGGAAAAGACTATAGTAACGCCGACCGTTGGGTGTCGACACGTTAAATGCAAATGATTGATTTATATGACGAGTAGAGAATGAACTTAAAGAGAGTATGCTGCTACGCTAACGTTAACACTAGGGGTTGTATAATTAGTCAATTACGATCATAAATGTGGGGGCGGGGCGCGCGGGGCCGCCGCCGCCCAACCGGCTAAGTTAGTCCTTCTATACCAAAATACACCTTTACACAAACATGTTTCCTTTATATACTACTTGGATAAACATACACATATAAAAACCGCGTACACTATTTATAATATAAAGTAATACAAACAAGAGTCGAAAGGTTAACTACACAACAGTACTACAGTTAAGCCATGATTAAAATATTATTCCATAAACATTATTTTAAGATACAGTGCATATCTTATGTCGAATTACCGAGGGTAATATAAAATGCATCCTGCATGGTGGCGCGGGGGCCGCGGCGCCCGCGACGCGTTTGACAGACCAGCCTCTAACGAATCTTACCGTATTTGTATTTTGCTAACTATTTTTAATTAATAAATTCATCCAATATTTTATGCTTCCTCCTATATAATAATAATTAAAAACCCATTTATATAGTCTCAATTGATTTCCTCATAATAATTTGCACTAAGTTAATGTTCAGTAAATCTAAAATTTCTAATACATATACTTTATTTAAATAAATTATACTCTTTATGTTTAATTAGAAGATTGCCACGATGGTTCATTACAAACTAAGTTCTTAATTGTTCCAAGGTTTGTGAGTTAGGGCATGGGCCCGTACCTAAACACCTTAGTGCTAATAATCGTTATCACTGAAAGTAACATAATATAAATCATCTATATTTACTCAACGTTTTTGTAAGGCATCGTTTCCTAATATTAAACAGGTGTGAACAATTTCAACGTGTTCGGTGGTTGTACATTATAGCCTACGGTGAGTAATCGTGATTCGTAACCGAAATGAAATGCGAGCGACGCGAGCGACTCGAGCGTGCGAGCTGCGCGAGCGCCGCGAGCGCTCGAGTGGCCGAGCCGCGAGCGGGCGGGGTCTCGATACGACAGAGGAATGAATCAGAAATTAACCTAAAGAACTAACATAGGGACGAAGAGTGGAAAGCGGCACGAAGCGGACAGCGAGCAGACGTAACCTAATTGGCAGTTGGGCACCGAAGTCGTTCAGTTAACATTATTTACTTCATTATTGTTATTAAGGTACGATTTTCCTACATACTACGACCTCCAGTCGCGCGTTATATAGATAGAACTATAAGAATGTACCGTATCCGCGTTAACTATGAACATCACATTGTAAAGGCGTGTCACTATGTGTTACCGATAATTTGGGACCACGCACCCATCGCGCTGGACCGCGTCACTTATTATTTGCTTATACACCTCACATTACTTCTCAATAGATAAATTATACTTTACTTTAGAGCGATCTTAAATAACCCTATTCTAAACGATCAAATTATGCATTCAATGTAATCGTCAACAATTTGTCTATTAAAACATTTAATATTAATGTAATCGAGCGCTGCGGAGCGGCGCGGGTCTACAACTTAAAGGAACAGTCTCTCCGTACGCTAAGGCGGGCCCCGCCGCCGCCCGCCGCCGCCCCGCTAATTACTTAGCTTATATATTACTAAAATTTTAATCAGTCGATCGGTCAAGTGATTGAGCGATATAGTACACAGTAAAAGACTAACATTAAATTTAATCTAACAATGTTATTTTAAATTATAACTCACTTTGCAACGGGGCGGGCGGGCGCGAGGCGGCAGCGCCCAATTATGATACCACTAACATACCGGCCGTAGCGGCCGTAGAAAGCTCTATACAGATTTAAAAATATTTGGCAATCACATAAATTAAAACTTTAAAACTATGTGACGAGAGAATTGATTAAAATTATGCTTTACACACAAGTAAGTATATATATGTACAGGTGTCCGCGCGGTGGGTGCAGGCCGGGTCCGAACGACTATATCCTAAATGCTTGAGCGATCTCTTAACACATACTCTATAGTTTGCTCTTTAACAATTTGGCAGGTAAATTTAATTCATTAAAAGTATAAATTCCATAATATCAACTTAAAACTTGCAATAAAAAAACTAAAATGCGTATTAGAAAACAAATTAAAATTACGATATCATATTATTTATACAGTATTGTTCCCTTTCAAAAAACGGGATAAAATTAAATATATTTAAAACCATGATCAGTCGTACTATGTTTTGTTATTTAAATATTAACACATAATTATTACATTCCTACCGAATTCCTAAGTCTAGTGTGTGGTAATAACCAAAATTCTAATATTAAACATACATACCGATATATATACCAAATATTTATACAGTTATTAGCTTAAGTTAAGTTGTTTTAGGTAATTTTCCCTAAATTGGCCTTGTAATAACAGCGTCTGTCAAACGTGCGTCGCGCGCGCAGGGGCCGCTGCCCGCGATGAGATCCCGTCGAACCACCGTATAACATACCGTGCCGTAACAATATTAAAAGAAATCCTTTTTCTAAAGACTCACAAAATATATTTTAAAAATCTGAAAAGATGTTGAAATAAAAACAATCTAAAAAGCCCACATCCAAAAAAGAAAGTTAAGAAGCGAAGTAACTGTGTACGGAAGGTACACGGCAAATGAGCGTCCATTAGCATGGGAAGGGGTCGCGAACTTCGGGGAGTGACATCGAGTGTTCAGAGGAGGCGCGGCCGGCGCGGGCCGGGCCGGCGCTTGCGAAAATACGAGCAAATTTACCTACACGATAAGAAGACAAGACTCGAACAGTAACTTCTAAGTTCTATTGTTTTTATAATATTTTTTATAAAAATTAACGTCCTTAATTACACGTGTGGGTTTGTGTTAATGCAGTCCTCAACTGCCTCTTAAGGCTTAGAATTGCATGCAAATCTTCCTTTAACTCATTAAACTTGCATTGTTATAATTACTTTGTATCATCGTTACAAGCCTTTGTATTTAAATCTTAAACCGATGGTCCGTTAAATCGTATGCTACTACTATTTTGCGACGAATTTACCACATCAAGATGGAGGGCGAGAGTGAATAATGTAGGCGTCACCGTGTAATATAATGTCGAGCCTACATACGCCGTTGGTGGTGTATGGACTGGGGCCCGGTCGAGCGCGCTCGCTTTCGAAATTGGAAACCAGCAAAATCGTTGCTACTCGCGTGGAAGTAGGAAGATTTTGTCGATTTCCCGGCGGAAGGAAGGGAGGACGTATGACCGTCGGACAAGTGAAATAGTGAAAGGAGAAAAAGAGTTCGGAGGAAGAGAGGTCTAGTGGGGGGGGAGGAGTGCGGAGCTCGCGCGCGCCACCGGGCCGGGGCCGGGGCCGAGGGGGGTGTGAGGGGCGCCAGCCTACGCGGCGGGCCACTCCTTGTTAAACTCGTTGTTGAAGTGTTTGGGCGCGTGGTGCGGGTGAGTGTGCACACCTGGCGGCTGCGCGGCCGGCGCCGAGCCGTGGTACTCGTTGCCGCCGGCGTACGCGCGCGACCCGCCGCCGCCGTACGACGAACCCTACCATCCCGCACACGTTAGCCCTGCGAGCGCGCGGCGCGGCGGGCGGGCGGGCGGCCCCGCCGGCCGGGGCGCTCCGGGCGCTCCGGGGCGCTCCGGGCCGCTCCGGCCGCTCCGGGCGCTCCGGGGCGGGGCGGCCCGCCCGCCCTGCACTGTGCTCCGGCCCACGCCGGACTGGGAGGACACAGCGAGCAGAAGCCATCGGCCTACACGACTTGAACACCACTTAATAATTTGAACGTTGCCCTCGAAAACTAAGTACAAAAATAGAACTTTAGAATGAATCACGCCCGAGGCTTCGGCTTCGATGTGTCCGATGCCGTCATGGAGGATCGAAATGAGGCTGATAGTTGTGATTCTTCGCCATTAAAAGGTATCAATTGTTGCAAGTAAGAAAGTTTATTGAACCATATCGCCTTATTCGGCGATGCCCCCATGATGATTTTCACATAATTTTGTAAATATTGTTCTCTCAATTACAATTAACAGAATAATTATTATTTTTTATCGTGAACACTTAAAGTACACTCTTAATATTATTTTTATCGTTAAAATTAACTATTAATGAACCTGTAACAATATGAGAAAATCCAAACTTTACTAATTTGTACTTTAAATGCCAATTTACAAGTGTTGAGATGACTCAAGGCGGTTGGGTCATCTCGCACGGCTACAAAATGCATATGGATATAGAATGTAACTAGGGTAAGCTTATGTCTAGTGTGGTGCGATGCCTTATTGATGAGCGCGCGCAATCGTCGCAAAAACCGAACCGTCCATAGTGAGAAATCCCCAGAGTTTCGCGACAGACCCTCATCGGAACCCGCCCTTATCTCTAATTGTCTTTCTGGAGGAGCCACTCTTGTGGGCCCTGATCGACCAACTGGAAAAGAAGAACACGACATAAAGTCCCACTCGCCACATGAACCGGATCGTTAGCAGGTATGTAAGTAGCGCAGAGCGTGAAGATGGACCAAGCGTGAACACCCCGAGGGCGGATGAAGTCGCGGGAAGGGAGGGGCGGGGCGGTGATGAGAGACCTTCAGCGAAACTTTACGACACTAATCTTCTTGATTTTTCACTATGGATAGTGGGGCCGGGCGCGGGAGCCGGCGCGGCCCGCGGCCGCGGCATAGCTCACAAAATCAAAAAGACATCGCACATTTATTCTCGCCACTGAAACATGCAGAGCGGATGTCGTTGTCTCTGCGCAAGATAAGAGATATAAACAAGCAATGTATCGGAACACAGCACACAGATGCAGGGGAGGCAAACTAATGGCTCTAATGTCATGCTGCGTGTCGCCGCCCGCTAATAGTTCGCTGAATATCACTCGCTCACCAAGAGCAACACACGGCACTCGCGCTACAACCGCAAACAACCAGCAAAGTACAACCAAATTGAATAACTCAATAATGGACTGACACATTCATTTACGCACTCCTCACGCCATCCGTTCATTCATAACAAGAGGTGGGAGAGAAAACAAACTCAACGGTCGTCATGCGATCACACATACCGGCGCCACTCAAAACAAACTCGGAAATGCAGGAGGAAATGAAAGAAAACAAGCAGAGGATTGAGGACGGAACGAAGGGAGGATGGATGCAAGCCCCAGGGGATACCATAAACACAACACTTCAAACAATTTGGCTGTACTTTTACACAGGGGAAGTAATCGCTGCTTTGAATAACGAAACACTCATCTTGAATGTAATAAATTTGATATGAATAAACTAGCTAAGACAATACAAGGTCCATCGACATCGGAATGGTTTGTTGTTTGCAATTAAAGTTTTATATTGGATGAAAAAATTAATGTTAAGCAACGGTGAAGATAATGGATCTATGTACTACTGAATGAGTTTTGTGAAGCAATTTGTTATTTGTCCAAAAGCATGTTAGAAATAATTGTTTTCGTTAGTCCGTAATCCAGCAAAAGTACAGTTCACATTTTAATGTTCATTACTTTGTTCAAATTGTGCCATTGAAACATGAACTCCCAGAATGCAGGCTTCTAAAAAAGCCTTTTGCGTAAAGCGTAATTAACTCAAAAGCTAAGATATGTTTCTGTCATCTCATTACAATTCGATAACTTCCAAGTGATTTTGATCAGAAATAAATCTTTTTTTTTTTTTTCAAGAATTCGATTGCAGCAAAAAAAACAACCCAACACCGTATGATAATGTACAAAAAGGTCCATGCTTTAAAAGGCACAAAGAGCATCCTTATTTTTAATAAAAATCAGATGTATGAGGTCGACACATGCTTAGCGAGACGTTTACAGTAAAGGGTGGTGTATGAGATTAGAGTGCAATGTACCGACATCATACAATTGATTCTCAGTGGCGAGAATAAAAGTACCGCTAGATAGCTCACGGCAGCACGCGTGTGAAATTCGGCGAGTCATTGAACTTGTACAGTACTATTATATGGAAAGCGATGACTCAACGCCGTCATTTCTATTCCAAAATGGAGAGCTACGGTATGCGAACAATGCATAGGTGAGTACCTAATTCAGCGATTGATATTACTGAGATATGAGCTATCACGGGTTTTCGAGTAGTTTGGTACGATTATAACATTTGTATCGATATTTCATAGTAAAAGGATAACACTGATATTTATGATATTTCATTTTAAATGTGATTTACTTTTATTTATGAAATCAATACAAAGTAAGTTAATTAATATTTACGTAATGAGCACGATGCCGCAGGATTTCGCAAGCATTCAGTTATTATGGACATTTATACATAAAGACTAAATACAAAGCACTATTTTGCAAACACTCGACATTTTAAATATATTTTTATTGATTCGTTTATGCTTTGCAATATAGTACTTGATTATACATTAGTTAAAATAATTACCAACAAAGCTTCCACAAGTATGTGAAGCTTAGTTGTATAAACGATTTACGTCAAATCTTAGTAACCCATAAAATACACATTTCTATTTAGCTACGGCACAATAACAGAGTGATGATAACAGGTGTATTATCAAAGAATATATTCAAACGTATGTATATTCTATGGATCACAACAAAAAGGCACACAGGGGACCGTACTACAGCTCAATCAGGTTTACAAAAAGGGCGACACAAAATCCAAGGAAATCTAATTTACAAACAGGCGGGCCACCTAATGGCCAACGCATTAGCGAATCACCAATGCGTTGTCCACGTCGACGACCCCGGGACACGCGCGTCGCTCTGGCAGCAAATAAACACAGAACCTTCACTGCCAAAGCCGCGGTTCCCTCGTCAGAGCAAAAATCCTAGACCTTCAGGTGCGCGTAGTACGGTCCCGCGATCCCACCGTCCCACATAACCGTACCATGTCGCGCGATAGCCGTCACTGTTGCGTGTACATGAACGCGTCGCTCACCTGGTCCTGCTGATAGGCCGGCGGGTACTGCTGGTAAGTGGAGTAGTCTGCCGACGAGCTCTTCGAGAGCCCGGCCGAGGACAGCGTCTGCGTGAGCGCCGGGGCGCCGCCGCCGCCGCCGCCGCCGCGCCCGTACATCTCGCCGGCCTCCGACAGCGGCACGTAAGACCCTGGCGGGAGGACACGGGCGTCAGTGCGGGCTTAAGGATATTTTTTATACCCACAAGGTGGGTGATGGTAGGCAGTCGCCGCAGCCTGTGGAAATTCGCGTTCTCTCCCCTACAGTGGGTTGGGTAGAGTAGAAAGCTGGCCGCACTTACAGGGCCTAGCTAGTCGCCTGGAGTGGTACCTCTGATAGTACACCGCCATTTTGATGCAATCGAGTTTGAACTAATCGCAGCAAGACAGCTCTGGCTGTGGCTTGCTGCGATTGGTCCTTACACAATTGCATCACGATGGTGGTGTACTATCGGAGATCGGCGGTACGGCTGCTGGTTGGTAGTAAAGTTAATAACGTTAATGTTCAGAGTCGGCCGCACAAGCGCTTGGCGACTTCGCTACTCGGCTCTAAGCTCTAAGCAAGCCACCTGACAGAGCAACCGTAGCCGAAAGGTTCAATGGGGGACGAAGTTGACGACACCAAGGTCTTGTTACTGTCAAATAAACCGTTTTATTGGCCAAAATCCAACTGCCAACTTTAGTGTTTCTGACCAATAGCACGAAGTATTTTGCCGACAGGATCCCGCTCCAGTAGCGCCACCTAAAGTCCGTAAAATATGGTTTGTGCGACAGTGGACATTTGATTCACGTTAGCCCCCATTGCTTGTTTTCTGCCGACGTGTTTGTAAGTAAATAATAATACATAACCGATGCAAATTCGCGCGGACACGAAACTATTGATATGTATATTATAAGTACGTACGTCCTTCTGCAAAACATAAGTTTTTGTACATGACATTGTCACCGATAGATAAGTTCCCACTAAAGTATATGTAATTTTGATGACAGTATGTAAGTAGATCACACTTGTACTAAGATGAAACCCCTCGTTTCTAAATTTAGGCGAATGGTGTCAATAACCCCTGAAGTAAAGAAAAAATAATTAGTAGAATCACAACGCAAGTCTCGTTTGATGCATGGATACCCAAGTGAAATAAAGAAGTGAAATTAATTATTACTTGAAGTGTAATACATCATACCACTACAAGTCTACACAATGCCATATCACTGAATTCCTCTGACTGATAATGTCTACCGTGGGTGTTAGTTTCATTTCCATGTGGGTGTCTATATGTTGGTCTATGTAATTTGAAACATTTTACAAGTCCATCCATCCAGTCCATTAAAGTCTCAACATGGTGTTTGTGAAATTCATTAGAATAATTTGTCGCGTCAAGTACAGAAGAGCGCACATACAGTTTTGGACTTGTGACCGTTTGTACGTCAACCACAAGAATATTTAAACCCACTACATAGTTTGATGTGCTGCTATACCTACTCCAGAACAATCACCGCTAAGAGCAATTGTGTTTAAAACATGACAATCCATTAAACTAACTCAATTTATTTTACAGACTAAATACACCTGCCGCTACACTAGGTTTCTGAAGTGTGATCGACTACAGTAATAACTTGGATGAGCGTTTCGCTAACGAGTCCTCTACGTTCGACTAGGGCCGACGAAAAGCCGAGTGGTATACATGAAGCCGACAATGTTAAATGCAATATTGGCCGCAATGTGTTAAATGATAAGCCTACAGCCGCCCTACAACACTACAGGTTAATCTACGCAACGCAACTCCAATAACAGAACGTTGTGTACTCACGAGTGCAACCGACACGCTAGTAGCCGTTATGTCAACTTCGCACCGCAACGAAGCGACAGCGTGAACGTGAAACGTAGGTATCGCTAAGCTTTCGAACAGTGAAAACCCCGTTGGGGAGCAGTGAAATCCGTTCAGTAGTCATTGACGGTTCGGGGGTGCGTTAGTGGGATGCTAACCAGAGCCAGTGGAGTTGGAGTTCTGCGGCATGTTCCAATTGGTCCAGCTGCCGCCCGCGGACGCGCCGGCCGGCGCAGAGCTGTAGTTGGCTGCACACGCAAAAGGGTAAACATTAAACCTAGGCCCTCCATTGCCGTCCGGACACTGGCGCGGCTCCTGGCACTAGACTACGACTGGTGGTTCTCGCAACTACTGGACCGATTTCGTTTTTATTTCACTGTTGGAAAACTTACTATTCCGCCTACGTGGACGCCGTATACTAGGTGAGGCGTATCCTTCAGCTTGTGATAACCTAAAAGGGGAATCATTCACCACTTATGCATAAAACACGTACTTTACCTCAGGCCAAACATGTCGATGTTATAAATAAAAAGGCTACCTGTGACCGGATCGAAACGATTACTAGCGTTGTGTAAGTATAATTGCGCTCGAGCGCAGCGCACTGTCGAACGCCGCGTGCACGCATGACCAATTAGGAATTTATTCATATCCACCGTTCTCGCACCTACTGTTATTACTCTACAATTTGCGAACTAATACGATCAAAATACATAGCTAAATTTGTTGTCGTCCCGGTAATCTGTCTTTCGTCTGGGTCCGCTTTCGTACTCCCGTCTCCTTCACAACGCCCGGCTCGCATGCCATTCAAATACTTAGCCAAAACTACTTCGTTTACAATTTTTTTCGCATCCAACTAGAACTAGACACTAGATTGCGACAGCCAGCGCCGGTCTTGTAAGTATTAATTTGCGTACTTCGCTGGAGCGCTAAATCATGCCGACACATCGCACGGCAGACGAAATCAACTGCCGAGGACCTAGGAGAAATGGCCGCTTAGAGTCTGAGGAAAAGACCGGAAGGTCCCTTCGGATGTGTTATATGGCGTGCCGGTGCCATTAAAAAGTCGATTATCCGTCCTAGAGTGCTCGCCGTAACTAAAAACAGATAACAAAAACACTTCCCCCGTCTTACCGCGTTGGTCCCCTGCCAAGGACCCAATAATGATCAATAATCAACAGCAAATTCCTGTGGAAGTCGTAATAAAGTCTGTGGCAGCAGACACCGCATTGTGAACAAATAATAAGTGCAGAATTTCACACCGAATGCTTGCCGACCCGTCGAGTTGTTGCGGTGCCAATCGGTTTCCATTCACACTATTGCTCTTTTTCCCAAAAGTTGTTTGACGTTAAACCTATTTAAGTTCAAATGTTTTGTGTTTATCTGCCACTGAAGTGACTGAATTTGAAAGAAAATGACACACCATATTTTAGCTAAACCAGGTTTATTAAACGTCAAGTCAACGAATATAAGACGGTTAGTCTATAGGTGGGTATAGCGTGGGTAGGCCTCCCACAAGGTGGATCGACGACGTAGTAAATTGCAGGTACCAGCTGGATGCGGAAGGCACAGGACCGGCCTTTGTGGAGATCGCTGGGGAAGGCCAGCAGGGCATCTTTCGGCTAATGGATGAGTCTATAGGTAGCCCTGATAGGCGACCTGAGTGGTTCAGTGGTGTAGTACGTATAAGTACGTATTTTAAAAAAGACCTAAATAAATAGTTAATCATTTATCTAGGCGCCCATAACACTGCTTACTTTGGGTCTAGATGGCGCTGTATGAACTTGTCTAAGCCAATTTTTGTTTTTTGGCAAACCACAGCACTCAATCGCGAAGTATGGGCAGCATAGGGCGAGGCCTTTGCCCAGCAGTGGCATCATTTCGGCTGATAAAAACAAACTACCACTAAACCACCACTCCATCAAAAGTGTTCGCTACACTTAGAAGAAATAAATAATTTTTTTTTTTCGACTTCTTTCTTGTTTTTGTTTCCAGATCTCTGTCGTGTGCGCGTGTACATGTCCCCCAGGCTTACCGTAACTGCCGTATCCCTGCGCGGGCGGCTGCGTGTGTTGCGTGTAGTTGTTGGAGGCGGGCCAGGCGGGCGCGTGCGGCGGCGCCTGCGGGGCGGGCGGCGCGCCCCAGCCCTGGTAGTTGCCGGGGCCCGCGCCCGCGCCGGCCGCTCCGTACCCGGCGTAGGAGGTCTGTCCCGGGGAGGTGCCCCAGCCCTGGTAGCCCTGTGGGGGTTGGAGGTGTTAATATTTGGGCGTAGGTTTCGGATGGAAAGATATCCGGCGTAGGATGTTTGACCGGGGGAGGTGCCCTAGCCTTGGTAGCCCTGTAGGGGTCGAAGGGATTAGAATTTGGAGGTGTGTAGATTTCAGATGGAAAGGAATGCAGAGCAATAATGTATAATATTTTACTGTTTAATAAGTTTGTGTTTTCAAGGCTAGAGCGAACAGGCGGCGTACGAGGTAATTGTAATTGTTGATACCCATCTAATTGTCGTACTTCATTTTTCCATCCTCGACCGCATGATCACTATAATGTAAAAAAAATACACCGAGGATTGCGGGGTACAGTGACCGACCCACAACGACGGGAAAATTTAAAAAGATCGACTAAATTACAAAGCCATACAGAAAGTAAAAAGCTGAAACGAAACAAATCGTACAATGCGACAACTTATCTGTTCAATAGACGGCATCACCGTGAAAACGTGGGCGTTTCAAGCTGTCAACCCTTTCCAATTTAATCTACTGAACACATAAGTTGCCACCGCAAAGAGTCGCAACGCAAACCACCCCTACCTGCATGATGTTGGGCCCAGCCATCGGCATGTTGATCGGCGGGCCGCCCATCTGGCCGTTGTGGCCCTGGATCATGTTGATGGGCGCGGCCGGCGGCCCCCACTGGCCCGCGGCGGGCGCGTCGCCCGGCGCCGACATCCCGCCGCCGCCCATCCCGCCCGAGCCGGAGCCCAGCTTGCCGGACCCGTCGCGGGGCTCGGCGCGCTTTATCTCCACCTGCGGCAATGGTTGCGTCAGATATTTCATCAAATTGAACCTCGTTATCATAGCGTCTATCCCAGCTTCTATCCACCATTGTCCTCCACTTAGCGCGATCTTCAGAATGCTTGCATCGTGAGCTGCTCTCGCATCGCCCCTGACTCAGCGATGTCTATCCATGGCTTGCTAGGCCGTCATGTTTTACACCTATTTCCCCCGGTTTTCTGGAACTTACGCAGAACATGACCAAACCGGCGCAGGTGAGCCTCCTCAAGCTTGTCCGCGATGTCTCTTTTTGCCGCATATAATAGTATTCAATTCATGGCGGTCAGTGAAGACTCCACTCCAGTGTCCCATGGAGAACCGTGGCTTAGAAGTGGGAAACGCATTGGTAATACCCTGGGTGTTGCAATCACACAATGATGCGGGTTGTTAAAGCGCCGTTACATGGCCGTAACCTATATCATGGTTACCTATCTCGAATGTGTAACGTAGCAAATGTAGGTTTTTTTACTATGATAAAAAAGTAGGTAATTTAGAGCTAATTAGCTCATAAAATGTTACCTATTGCCAGAAGTCCTATCATAACAAAAAGTAGGTATTTTTTGTTGATTATGTAACTTTAAATTACATTGAAAATATAAATGAATTGTCGCAAACTTTGTAGACTCTGGAGGCCATTGGGCGCACCGGGTATATGCTAGTCTGCATGTCAATGTCCCACAAACATCTGAACGTACCAACAGAAAGTCATGCTGAAGGCACTGCCTGGATGTGGATATTTTTATATTTCCTGTGTATACATTTCGCTTTCCAAAAATTTAAAAACATCAAAGATACCTGGCCTTTTGAAACTTCTTGAAATAATACTATAAAAGACATTGTTAAAAATGGCCTATGAATCAACACGCATGAAACATTTACTATAATTACTAGATCTTTTTATAATGTACATTACAAATATTTTAATAGAACGGACACTTCTTAATTTCGAAAACATTTTAAAAAGTATTCACTTCCGTCATAATCCTCGGTGTTACTATTTAGACATTATCTATTTTGACAGATTACAGTAGGGATGTGGTTGTATAAAATCGTTAATGAATCTCTTCGATTATCGATTATCATTCTCATAGAACTTGGAATCGATAGTTGCATGGTTATGCTATACGTATTATACAAAATAAACTATTTATTTTCTTCTGAATTGATAATTTATTAATACGACATTAAAAACCCTTCTACAACAACGATTATGACACGTGCGTATTTCTATCATCCTATTGCGTAGAATACGCGCGACTCGAAATCGTTGTTGTGAAAGGTCTCTTAAGGTGAAATTCAAACAAGGAATAAGAGTTTAGTTACGAAAATAATAAGGTTACCTAAATGTTAATTTTAAATATTCGATTATATTATATCAATACCGATTTTCGATTGTCTGTTGTTATTCGTTATTCGTGGCACTTCACTAAAGGGGCGGGGCCGGTCTATGAAGTACACAAAACTTCATAGGCGTGCGCCAAAGACCAACAACATATAATAGCGCCAAAGACTTATAACATTTGACATATGGTACTTGTACAATGCTATACCTACTTTATAATCACACGAAAATAAAAAAGGAAATCCTTAATAAAACCCTTGCAGGTCCATAAGACTCCTGACTCCTAGACTCCTAGAGTTCAATGTCAAGAAGTGCGCATCTGTCAAGCCTACTCCTGGAGTTTGGTCCGCTTCAACGACAGATTTTTTGACCGATAATTCAAAGAAAACTAAGGTAGTTAAGTATCCTATATTGCTCTTACTTGGATAACGAGTAGGGTGGAAAACAAGGATGCAAGCCTTTAAAACTCAGCATCAGCGGGATATGACGAGATATATATCAGCAGAGCTGTTTTCGAAACAGTAGTTCAGAGTGTTCTGACCTAGCAGTGTGACAATAAAACGTTTACCTACAATTTATAATCCAATGTAAGTACGTTCTTACACTCAGTAATAAATGCTAAGTTATTGCTACATACCGAATGTTTTTATTGACGTAATTATAACCTCAAAATCCGAAAGTGTCTTGATTTTTTTCGAATTCTCAAAAGTGTCCGTTGTTTTAATTTAGGTTCAATCGAATATATACATTATCTAAAACCCAAAAAGTAAATACACCTCCCTGTTGGATCTTAGGCCAACTATGTATGGACGACGAGCAATGTCCTTTCATTAAAGCCATTGCTTGGAAGAATTTAGCATTAATTTGAAACAAAGCGAAGCCGCAAAAGTTTAAATTAAAATCTACGTGCAAACTTAAACGAATATCATTAAAATACCGTATTGTTCTCTACTAGCTTCTCTTGTATGTTCACGCTTCCATAGCACTATTACCTATGTGTAATCGATTTCATGCATATACCTTAAAAACGCTGCAAACCTATTGAGCAAGTTAGGTGCAAAACTGAGTGATACCGCTTTAGTAATATACGTTAACCTTGTATAACACTTATATCTTAATCTTATATATAATATCTTAATCACTCATAATATGCCTATATTATTTATTACTATAGTGATTTTCTAGTAATTTCCTAGTAAAACCCTAATAACAATTAAAAACAAAATCTTGGCGTTAATATCCCGGTTGTGCTCTCGCGAACGAAGGCCTGGGGTCCGCCTTGACCATGATCCAGGATTTGGCAGATCAGATGGTTACAATTGCAGTGGAGCGACTGCCATCGAATCTCCGTGACCCTGCTACCAGGGGAACCTGACCAGATTGGATAATGGTTACACATTCAGTCATTCAGGTTTCATCACGATGTTTTCCCTCACCGTAAGAGCATTGTTTAGCATTGAACTAATGTACATAACTAAGAAAAGAGACATTGGTACAAGGCCGCAGTGGATTCGAACCCGGTACCTCGCTTACGAGTCGGATACCTTGACCACTCGGCCACCGACGCTCCCTAAGTAAAACACTAGTAATATTAGTAAATATTAGCTTGCACGCTCTATATTATACAATACGCACCTGGTCTACAGTTGAAAATTATAAGCACAAGGAATAAAATGAAGTGTACCAACCTGTTTACCCTGGAGGTTGATGAAATGCTCCTGGGTCACACGTTCTACCGACATCTCGTCTTCAAAGGACAGGAAGCCAAAGCCTAGAACAATTGTAAGAAAATTATAGCTATATATTGCTTCATCTATTGGGGATAACACTCTGAACACAATGTACATTGTTAGCGAATAAAATTTTATTGAATTGACGAGTCCCCGCGATTGAATAGAAACCTAGACATATTACCACAATTTCAGACGTAACATATTACTTTAACAAATTATTTAACGTCGTATGTCATATTCAATATACGTGTATGTTGTGTTCATGTGACATAGATGTAACCATAGAAGTGGATAGGAGTAACCATAGAAGTTGCCACGTAAGCTACAGTCTGGCAAGAACATCGCGAAAAATATGAGGGTGCCACTTGACAGCAGAGGAATTCAGTTTGACAGAAACCCACGGGGCGCGCCGGGTATACGCTGGTCTGCGTGTAAATGTACCGCAATAATGTACACGTGCAAAGTCGTGCGATGTCAGTGAACACGTGTTGCGTACTAATTGTTCCCTAGTGTATACGAGGTTTAACTCACGAAAATCAAAGCGATAACTACATACTTTTAAATGTTAGTAAGACACAAATTCGTATTTTAAATCTACCCAGAACGCCTATCATAAAGAATACCTATCATATTTAAAAATAGTGTCAGTTTGAGCACCTTGCCGTTCAATGAATTCTCTATCTTATCAGGATTGTGAGTCACTTGCTCATATTGACTCAGTAAAATATTTAAACCGCATTACACATATTTTATTAACAATTGTTTGTCGCAAACCTTGTAGACTCAGCTGCCACGGGGCACGCCGAGTATATGCTAGTCTGCGTGTCAATGTACCACAAACATCTGAACGAACCGACAGAAAGAAATCTGAAGGCACTGCCTGGATGTGGATGTTGCCTATTTAGTTACACGATTCGAGTCGTGTAGGTAGCTATACGATTCGAGTCGCGATTAAGGACAAAGACCCTTGAAACCTTCTTAACACATCAAAGATACGGGCATTGTGTGGCGTTGAAATATAATTTACATTAAAATATTCGGAATGACTAATATTGAAGATAACTGCCCGAGTTCGATTAGTACTTCGAATTGGTTGAAGGACGTAGCACGTGAAGTGTAGCTGTAAACACTATCAAGTTGATTGTTTTTGTTAGTTTACAGAATGTAACATGCTTGTAGGTAGGAGCTCCATTCACGATGATCACCGACATTGTCAAATGAGGTCCCTAGGGAGTACGGCTTAGAAGGCTACAAGGAATGAATAAATTTAGGGGGTCAAACACGCGAGCGATAGACACGCCTCGTATTGAAACGCCAAATAGGATACGATTACTTTTGATTCTCTTATGCCGTTGACAATACATAACGCCAACTCAAACAGACTCCACTACTCATGCTTAGTCGAGATCTCTGCAATTAAAATCGACATAACCTGTCGACCGTAGCCGCGTGGTGTCCGCCAGAGAAGAATAGCACCAACCCCTAACACTCGTGGGTACCGTACAAGGTGACCTTTTTGAGGCAAAAGAGCTAGACTTCTTACAGTCTCCATAGGCTGGAAAATGGCGAACTCCAATCCGCAGTAATCTCCCCTTTCGTGGGAGAGTGCCTAAGTCCTGCAGTGCACTCACCTCGCGACTTCTTCTTCTCCTGGTCGTACATGATGACCACCTCCATCACCTTCCCGTAGCGGCCAAAGAACACGCGCAGGTCCGTCTCGGTGATGTTCGATGGCAGCCCGCCGAGGAACACCTTCGGGTAGCCGCCGCCGCGCTTAGGCTTCTGCAGCGTGCGCGGGTTGCACGGCTTCGGGTCGATCGTCCTGGGGAACGAGGGTGGGTTATAGATGCTATTTTATATAGTAGCCAGGCGTTTAGAGAAAGAGGCACACAGATAGACGTATCTATGTGGCGCCATTTCTCGCTTATTGCGCGCGAGAGCACCGACGAGACAATGCGGCTAAGATGGAGCATGCCTGTCTTTAAGCAGCCTATTCCCTCTGGCCTTGAAGGAGTGAAGGTTATACTGTTCGGGGAACACACCAGCAGGCAAAGCGTTCCACTCCTTATATGTTCGTATTAGAAAGGTCGAGCAAGTAAGGGTGGAACGCCTGCCCATTCTTATTATATTAAGACGACCTGAGTGGTTCAGTGGTCAACATGCCAAGAGGTCCCGAGTTCGATTCCCGGCCGAGCAGAAATGAAAATGATGAATTTTAATTTCTGTTACGGGTCTGGGTGTTCTATGTATAATAAGTATGTATTTAAAAGTATATAATTAGATTATCAGTTATCTTGCACCCTTAACACAAGCTATGCTACTTTGCTACTTTGGGGCTAGATGGCGTTGTGTGAATTTGTCCACGATTATTTATTTATTTATTATTATTATTCTCTTGTGCCGCGAAGGCGAAAATGACGCTACTAATGCTACTCGCTTATCTACTACAAGCTGCCGGTCCGCGACTTCGTCGATTACACGTTATATCGAGGTCGCCGCCATATTGAATTTATGATGACGTCACATAGCCTAAGTCTATCTCAGTGTTCCCGAGAATATCCCTCCCAAGTTGGTCTAAATCGCTTCAGTGGTTTTGCCGTGAAAAGGTAAACAGACAGACTACTACTACTTACTTTCGCATTCATAATATTTGTTAGGATTAAATCAGTAAGGGCCAACAAAGGTTTAAATAAAGGCAAAAATCTTGTGTTTCCTAAAGGCACGCCTAGCGCCGAACGTATTAAAGGTACACGTAAAGTAGGTACATCGTCACACACATCGGGTTTTTCATCAAGTCACCAGTTATGATTATTTTTACCTCGATATTATAGTGGTTACATACCCGATAATGTGCAACGATTTACCAGTAAACCGTAGGTGAATAAATACGGTTTCAGGGTTCCGTAACAAAGAACCTAGGTTTGCCAACTCCGTCTATCTTCTGTGCGTAACTTTACTCAAAGAGCATTTGTACTTGAAAGCTAGTTGAAATAGGCATGGTTATCAACGATTCACATTAATTTGTCACAAAGTTATCTGCGGCGTCGCTATTGTTGACATTGACATGACAATTCAAAATGGCGTCACTTAGTTCCAGTATTGGCCAGCGGATCAGATAAGTTTGTGGCTCTTTAATATGAATCATAATATGAAACGCTACTGCCTATTTAGACTCCCTGGTTAGCCTCTTAGGCATTAGACGCCTTGTGCAGAAGGCAGTATATCTTCCTAGCCGAAACCAGTATAAAAGAAGCTAGCATTGCTATGCGCATTCATAGAGATGTTAGCTGATTCTTATACTGGTTTTGGGTAGGTTAGGCCACAAGAGCCTCGAGTCCGCTAATTTACTTGGCTTGATTGTATTGTAATCGGATCTCAGTAGCAGCTCAACGGCAGTTTTAATTGTATTGGAATACCAAAAAACGTAAAACTGCCATTAAACGGTGATTGCGATTCCATTACAATTTAATCGTACCATTAGTAAATTTGCGGACATGAGACCCTGGTCATAGTGGTGCGTGATATATTTATACTGTATGCTCCGTTCTGTTCGAACTGAGCATTTTTACACACAATTATAACATCAGCTCTTGCGGGAACAAAACCAGGCAAACGTCGTGTCATTTCATTGATGTTTTCCCCCGGGACTCCGGTATTTAAAACAGCACATTGTAACTAGTTGTTGACAGCGTGCGACCACTGGCTGGGGTAGATAAGAGTAGCAGCAAGCAAAACACCCGAAAAAAATGTGAACGTAACAAAAAGATGAAATGGCCCGGACTTCCGGCAATGTGGCAAATGGTTGCCTAAGTTTTTAGAGTTCTATAGTCAAATAAGGGACACCATATTTCGCCAAGTCCCGTTCGTACATCTGTCCGCGCTTCAACTCGGAAGATCATTAGTCTACTAGAGAGGAGAATACATATTAATCACGCCGACGAAGATGGGATATAAAATTGAAGAAGAAACCCTTAAGATACCTGTCCTGCACTGACCTACCTGTTGACGCTACACGTAAAGCGGGGGTGATTTTTTTGGGTCTAATACATTGTTTGGGTTGTTGAATAGGTTCGATCAGTTCCCGAAATATTTGGCTTTAAACTAGGATTTTTTATTAGAAATACGTGTCGTTCTTCTACTCTACAATACCCTACACCGCATATAGCCCGACACATCTTGGCCATTTCTTTATTGTGTAGTACTAATTTGACAGCGCATTCCATTGATAAATTGTTAAAAACAGTATTACCTACAACTAAAATAACTTGAAATCCTATTAAAATATCTAAAATATCAGACGATAACGATCTCTAATTACAGGGCATGTGACTTGCCTTGTCTAACAACATACTTATTGTTTTGTGATTGTTGTAATCACATTTCTATGTCATCTTCAGTAGACACGGTCATTTGTATATAATACAGAAGGAATGTGGATTATGAATCGATAAAATAGAATATGCTACTTCAAATTCGGGTATTCATTCATTATGACCCATAAGTATTGGTACAAAACTGCAAAAACATGAAATTTTAGTTTGTTATTTTTTGTTACATCGCAGGTGTACCAAACTTCAATTTAATTAAACCCAAATTGCCTGCCCATTGTTGTTGTATGGCCTGCAGCACGTTTTTTTATGTTGAGCGACTCCAGCGACAAAAAAGCACTAGCAGTTAATCTTTTTTGGGCGCGTCTCTCTTTCTGTAAGCGCATAGTAAACTGCTATTCCGCCGCCATTTTGTTGAGATTCGTAGGAGTAGCGACACGCCGGGTATCGCGAGGTTAGTAGCGCACGCGCAGGTTTGGTAGCAAATGGTTGCATTACCAAACTCGTCACGCATTCTCTAATGTTCTCATTCCCAGATGGGCCCAGTCCCGCCCGATCCCAAATCGTCCCGTTTCTAGTTGGTGCTGTTTTCGGATCGTATGATTCGAATATCGATCAATCGAAACTTTCGTTAAAATCAGTCATCAAAACGAACTGGCAATGGGACCAATCAAGTCTATAATACAGTAGGCAGCGTTTATTTGTACGCGTATCCATAGCGATGCTAGC
The DNA here is from genome assembly GCA_905147135.1 of Blastobasis lacticolella. Classification (NCBI taxonomy): domain Eukaryota; kingdom Metazoa; phylum Arthropoda; class Insecta; order Lepidoptera; family Blastobasidae; genus Blastobasis; species Blastobasis lacticolella. Next base: position 15,448,683 of record LR990053.1, on the reverse strand, counting down.
TCATTTTATAATGGTGGTGGCTAGGTTGATGTGCTGCCTTCTGTAAATATGGGACTGGAATAGATTTGTAGGAGGGAGTCAAATATGCGTATAGGCCCCGTCACGTGGAACGCTAACCATTTTTGAGAAATATGAGACGCAAAAGTTTAACCAAATTTGTTGTAACATTGTCCTCCACTGTCGCGCAGCGTTCTTTTTATGTGACGATAACTACGTGGAAAGTCACTAATGATAAGATACGCTGTTCCGACAGGTATATTATAATTGCGATCAGCTTCTTTAATCGACTAATATTCAATTAAATAATCGTATAGGCAGATGGCCTATTGCATTTTTATCGACAATAAAATCGAGCGTTATTTCTTGTTTACGTTTCGCCTTTGTTATCGTATTTGACATAAGCCGATGTTTATGTAGCAGTTGCGAGTATCACAATAGATAATCGTGGAAATATAATGTCCTACCTATACTTAACACTGCCCCTTTCGTTTAAAATAATTATCATGGCGTCAATATCTCAGTTGTGTATCCAGGATTTGACAGATCAGGTAATAACAGTAGATATCTGACCCCCGTGACCTTGTGAACAGGGGAACCTGATCAGATATATTATCCCTCCTCCTTACATCGTATAGAATAACTAGAGACCCGCCACGGCTTCGCACGGGTTTTCTAGACATTTCTTTACTATATTATAGATGTATTATACATATAAATCTTCCAGAAGAAATTATCTAACTGACGGTGAAAACAGCATCAAAATCCGTTGCGTGGTTTAGGGGGAGTTAGCGGAAATAGACCGACAAACAGAGAAACCGATAAGCGACTTCTATACTTCTATCTATCTAGCACAGTGTCCGACTAACAACGCGTACGAAAAACGCGTTTGACACAAACGCTATCTAAATGAGTTGTGCACCATCAAATGTGGTTTAGTTGGGTGATTAAACGATAGCCGCACCTCGTTTACAATGCCGCCAGATTAACCGTGGCCGGGCCGGGTAATTAGGACGCATACTAAACCAAACGTCTCAAAAGCACTTAGCTCGTCAAAATGGCGGGAGTAATCTGCGTAAAGTTACAAAGTCATATTTTGCGAGTGATCCAAAATAAAATTTAATTTGGAAACAAATCTATACTTGGTATAAAACAAAGTCGCTTCCCGCCGTCTGTCCCTATGTATCTATGTACGCTTAGATAGCGTGACTTTTAACAATAGATACGAGTGATTCAAGAAGAAGGTGAATGTAGGTGTACGCGAACGAAGTCGCGCCGGGTCCACTAGTTATTTATAAAATTCTAACTTGCACTAAACATTATGCAGTTGGAAATTTTGTAATAATTTATTCTATCTTCCTAATATTATAAATGTGAAAGTAATTCAGTCTGTTTGTTACCTTATCAGGGCTATACTACTGAACCCATTTTAACCAAACTTAAGAGGGACATTCTCGAGACCCTGAGATGAACATAGGCTGTGTGACGTCATCATAAATTCTTCTATATAAAAGTTATTTAATTTTTTCTCCACTTGTGTCCTTCTCAGTCAATTTTCTCCGAAACTAGCATGATTATGAAATTTAAATATCAATCTCTATGACCCAAACATGGACTAAATAGGCAAATTTCGAATGGAAAATCTATATAAATATTATAAAGAGAAAAGATTTGGTTTTTTGTTTGTAATGGATAAACTCCTATTTGAAAAATTCTTTCACTTTTATTGAAAAAATTGACAAAATATTCTATCTTAAACTGTCTGTAGTGGTACTAGATGAGATTATGCTTGACAACCCTTCAATAATACGGATTATTTGCGCTAGTGGTAACATTCTTAGGCGTTATCATTGAATAGGTACTTAGGTGCCACTGCTACCATGATAAAAGTAAGTTATTTAGAGCAAACTAACTTATAAAATGTTACTCACTGCCAGAAGACCTATCATAGCAAAAATAAGGTATTTATTGATTATGACACTTTGAATGACATTAAAAATATATAAATGAATTGTCGCAAACTTTGTAGACTCTGGAGGCCATTGGGCGCACCGGGTATATGCTAGTCTGCATGTCAATGTCCCACAAACATCTGAACGTACCAACAGAAAGTCATGCTGAAGGCACTGCCTGGATGTGGATATGGATGGCTAATAAATTTCATAACAGAAAGTGTCATAAATAGATTGTTCTTCTTACTTAACTATATTTTTCTTTTCTTTTTTTAATACCACCAACAGATCCTAATAAAAATAAGCACCCGTGTGTGATATTCGATTATGTTTTTCTTCACTTAAATTTGCAAGTCACAACTATACAATATAAGAAGACTTTAAATTCATTCAGAGGAGTATACATGCAGTTGTGATAACATATAACTTTTACTATGTCACAACACAACAGAAATCGCGAAAGAAAATCAGCTGTTTCATACAAAATACGATATTTCCTAAGATGTAAACTAAATTGTGAACGAACAATGTTAGAATTAAAGAATTTACAGTAAAACTTGTCGTCAGCTTGAGTATAATGGAAATCCAATTACCTATATTTTTCAAGTCACATAAAACGTTTAAAAGGTATTTTCACTTTAAACTTTCCTGTGTACAATAAACTGTAAAATAAATAAATATGGGATAAAGAGCTTGTATTGCATACAAAATCTGAGTTGGCTGCTCATTAAGAGTTGCTTATTTGACTTGCAGCTAAATATCGTATTGAAAATGAATTCTACTAAATATAATAAACAGCTGATTTTTCTTATCATGATTTTAGAGTTAGTGGCATAGTAAAAGCTGTGTACAATTACCACTATCCAATCTGGTCAGGTTCCCCTGGTCACGGTAGTGAGATGGCAGTCGCTCCACTCATGTAATTACCTGATCTGCCAAATCCTGGATCATGGTCAAGGCGGACCCCGGGTCCTCTTGCGCGAGAGCACAACCGGGACATTAACGCTGAGCTGATTATTTTTTTATGCATATGAACCTCTATATTACACAAGAAACTTTCATTGTAATTAATGTAGTATCTACCTACCTACACAGTTGATATGCTGCTCCACAAAAAAGCACAACCTATCCACCTGTTATTGAAGGACAACAATCAGGTTTCAAAGCAGTATGTTTCATTTTTATAATGCTGATTTTTTAACTGGAAAAGTAAATAAGAAGATCAGCTCAGTACTGCAGCTGCTGAAAACCCTTTCATGTAACTTATTACAGATTTATGGTTTCATGAATGAATAAGGTATGGTTTGCACTTGGATAGTTAAATTGTGTTTTTTGCAAGTTTTTGAAACATGAACACATTTAACTAATGACTGCCTGAATACAATTATCCACAGACCTTGTTTTAATGTGTTTAAGTCACCAAAACCCTAGAAATAGTAACATGTATTGTCAATCTTCGAAGCAACACATAAAAAAGTACCTATAAAACATCAAAGTACATGTAAACAGTGGCACAAACTAATTTTAGCTTACAACACTACAACTAACCTTGAACTTAGTGAGGAGACAGAAAATTGTATGGCTATTTCTAAGCACAGAATAGGATAACTAGTATACCAAGTTACACCTATTATTATTCAAACAAGTTTCAGCTCAGTCCTTACCTGCCATCAAGTTGATGCGGCCCATTCTGCAGCACCACAGTCACCAGCGATGGCTCAGCGAAAGTAACGAAGCCAAAGCCCCTGGAGCGGCCAGACTCGCTGTTCTTCATCACTACGCAGTCAATAACATCCCCATAGCGGGAGAAGTAGCGCTGCAGGTTCTCTTGGGAAGTCTCCCATGACAGTCCACCGACAAACAGTTTTCTGTACCAGAAAAATTAATGTTTTTTTATAATTAGGCTCCTACTTCTCTAGGAGTGATAGTCGACTATTGTATTAGAATGGTTGGCCCTTAGTATTGGCCAAGAGCTATAGAGTAGTACCTAATGCCTGCAATATTTTTATGTAAATCTATAGACAAAACACCAAGCCATTTATAATAACTTTACTATTTGGAAATTACATAAACAGAATTAGGTACCAAATCGGAAATTCATTCAAATACAAATATGTATGTATTTAACAATAATGGTAATGGTAATGATGATAAGAAAATAATTTCATTGATCACCCTTTAACATCTGTCAACAAAACTCTAGAGGACACTCCATTTTGACCCAAAAACTTAATCATTTTATTATCATCATTTAACTTATAAAGGTGATAATGGTATGGTAAAAAGAGTAATGAGGAGTTCATGATTAAAATTCCTACAAATTGAAGGTTATGTATGGATCCATCAAAAGACTGATTGTCTGTTATTGAACACTTGAACAATATAATTCAGAATAGGTACATAATGGGGTTTCTACAGATAATCAGTGAGAATTATTATTACAAACTCAGATAAGGTGAATGGAATGTTTTCAGTACCTTGTAGGTGAGCTGAAAGACAGTAAAAATGACATACATGATTTATATTCATTGAATTACACAATTAAGTAGAGAAGTGAACCTACTCTCACAAAAAATGCTTGACTGCTTGCGAGTGGTGAAAGTTCCATTCACTTTTTTACCAAGTTTTTAGACCTACTGTAGAGCATGGTCTTTTTTATTCATTTAGGGAATGTCAAATTATAAAATGTTCTTAATGTTACTTTATTTAATATTCATTACCTGATAAATGCTATGTTTATGTGCTATTTAGTAGAAAAATGGTGGACATGAATTACCTAGTTGATTGACTATCAATAAATAATATTATAGCTATGATTTTGTTATTAAATGATGGTTATGTTATTAAGTTTTCACAATAATTGTATTATTAGCATGGATGGCAGGTACCACTGTACCTTAATTTCTAAGTGATAAGTACCAATATCAGGAAATGACTGTTGGCAACAACCACGGCATGTAGAATATGTCGATCAACAATGTCGTGATGTGATCAACCATCTTCCAGACCGATGAATCGGTAAGGAAAAAATTCGAACGACCATTGCTATCGCGACGACGTCGCGCACCTAACCATATGCAAATGAATCAGCACGTTTTGGCCGCGTCTAGTAAATGAGATCAAGCAACGCGGCACTTCGGCAAGCGCTCTAATAACCCCATTTAGGTTACAGTTCGTCAAAATCAACACGTTTCTTTTACAACATGACGCTTCTGACGCCGTAACGCAAAATTTGCGATAAGAGAAAGCTATGATTAGTCACACAAAGGTTAATTTTACATATTGCGACGAATCCACATCTCAATTGAGGTGAAAATGAAGTTATATAAACATAAATACGGAAATAAAGATGCGTTTGCTGTAGGGAAATTAGGATTTTCTGACAAATACAGTTTCGGAAAGCAATAGCTGCCATGATCGGCATACACGCAACTCGCGCGGTGAGGCTTGGGGTCGGTGGCCGCTAGCCGGTAAAAGGCTAATTGCCCATACGCGGACTGTACCCGTATCAGGTCACTCAGTCAGCCGGATCATGAAAATCCCATGAAAATAGTAAAAATATGGCTAAGTAAAGGTCAGTGGGTAACGCTGAATGCCAAGCCTCGCTGGCTATCCATGAAATGCGACACACCAAGCAAACGTGCAGTTTGACCTATTATAGTCCACACGTCAGGAAAATGTGTAATCTACAATAAAATTATAGTAAATCTAACTTACCCCTTCTCGTCATCGTCCATGTCTGCATTCATACGCATAACTTACTACTAATTAAAAATAATGGTTGGCACCGGTAAGAAAACCAAACCACACAAGCACAGACCCACACGAAAGATTATGGCGGACCAACCACTTCCGTTTACTCAAAAAAAAGTCATGGAAAGGGGAAGTGGTAATATGAAGTACTAAATACTTTTTGTCAACATTCTTTTACGTTTATATTAACTAAAGAAATTGTTTCAGACTTAATAAAATCTGACACATTTTTTAAGAAATATTTAAAATCGTTTAATTAAATATTACGAATATTGAAATAATAAAGTAATGCCAAAACTATTATTTTAGGAAATGTTGTCTAGCATCTGCAATAGATGTCGCTAGACGGAAGTATACCAAGGCGTGGACAGTGTGACCACAAACAAATAATTATTGTAAGCCTTGATTTTTTAATTTCATATTCTCGGTAGGTAATAACGTAATAAAATTATAAAAATCTAATTTGTTTTATTATGCGAAAATTAATATTAACACAAAATAACATTGTACTTTGTAAAATATTTTATTTTTTATGTTTCGCGTAGCCACAAACCGGGGCCGATTACACCTTTGCTTAATCTAGCAACCTAACTCATCAATGAACACAGATCAAAATGAAATGTACGTTTGCAAATTAAGGTCTGTTTTGGTATCACTTATATATTTTACGCACACGCTCCGCTTTCCAAAAGACGTGTTACAAAATAGACCTTATTTGATCTGCTCTCTTATGACTTATGTTGCTGGATTAAGCAAAGGTGTAATCGGCTCTCGATGGCCAAAGCTCGAACTAAGTTTCGCTAGTTTTAAAAGTCACTACGTTGTCAACAACAGCGACGCCGTAACCGGCTCAGATAAGTTTGTAGTAATGGATGAGACTGAAACAATACCATATTCCTGTCCATAGATATCCAATGGGTTTCTATTTTCTAGATCGATGACCACTATAAACTACCCAAAAGAGATAATATGAGAAAGAATTCAATTATATTGAATCGAGTAGGTATAGCACCAACCAACCCCTTCGACAGAAATGGAATCTTCAGGTTATAACAGGGATCACAATGAACGTGGCGTAAAAATGAACTAACATCCTGATTTCGCGACGTGCATTTTCAATATGGCAAATGAAATCAAAAGACACTAACGCCCCTCTTAGTCAAAATGATCCTTGTCGGACCTCGGACTGTAGCTATAAAGATATTATCTCCGTTGAACAGAAAATGGGCTGCAGCTGAAATAAACTGGAGTGTTAACTGAATTCAGTGTTTTCTGTTGTGTATTTTACATAAATATTGCGATCTCCAACCCATCTGTCAAGCGTAAATTGGATGTGGAGGAAGCTTAAACAAATCCAGCAGTGGACTGTTATGATGTTAGTATAAAGAGTTACCGTCTTGTATAGGTACCTAATGCTGAAATTTACTGAATGGGTACCCTTCACACACCTGCTTCCTGCTTTATTTTATCCCCTCCAATTTATGATAGTGTGTATTAACTTTCATACAAACTTTCACCCCCATTTCACCCTCAACGTCATTCGTAATTAAACCTTAATGTTATACTTATATATCTTTAAACTACCCAACTATCTACATAATATTATATTGAAATATTAGATATTTTTCCGAAAGATATCGTAGTTCCAATGTGCGACTATCGCCGTCCGAAGAACTATCTAATGTTATTTGATATTAGGTAGATACCTAAGTACAAGAATTTTGTTTATGCTATTTCCATATCGTTACATAAGATTGGGCTAATGAGGGGCTAACAGACATAGGTACAATTTTGGACCTAAAACCAAAAAATCAAATATTATTTTCCGATACAATAAACAACTCCTAAAATTTTTTACTACTTTTATATGTACGCCCAATGGTTAAGTTGTTGTTGTTGTGGTAGTAGTAGATAGGTATACGAGTAGGTACCTACACATTAGGATGGTAGTTGGCGTATAGCTTTGGCGCTGTAGTAAAAGACGTTAGGATTTGTATAAGCATTTTCAGCTTTTTTGACCAAACTATTTTTATTTTCCATACGGTAGGCAAACAGGCAAGCGGGCCACCTGATGGAAAGTGGTCACCACTGCCTATAGACATTAGCAACACCAAATGTATCGCCAATGCGTTACCCACCTCTGTAGCACGTTGCTCTGGCAGCAAAAAGGGCAAATGCCCCTCCACTACCAAAGCCACGGTTCCCCAAATCCCCACCCTATGGAGCACTGGAGACCTTACTCACCGGCAGAAACACAATACTATTTAAAAGAGTATTGTTTAGTTGCGGTATTCTGTAAGGTGGAGGTACCTCCCCAGTCGGGCGGCTCAAATTCGAACGGGATACCCCGCTATGCCCTACCTCTCTTAAATTAATGATAAGGGTTTTTCAGTAAAAATAAAGACAAAAATTATTTTACAATTATGTATTCAATATCCTCCTTCACCGCTTTCCACGTCTGTCTGTACTACATCCGCTAACTTAAACCACGCGCCTGATGCTGGTTTCACCATCAGTAGAAACTGTTTTTACCATAGTTAGGTTCATATGCAGGTATTTATAATACTTATATACAATGTAAAGATAAGCTCGTACGAAACCGAGGTTGCTAGTTACAAATTAAAATTTGTGTTATTTCGCTGATTGGATCATAAAAAAGTGGTTTTCATCGGAGGTTATGAGCTTTAAAATTTTACATGATTCAATGCGATACAACTTACTTAGGCTTCGATAATTAGTACCTATTAGTTATATAATACAAATCTTAATAAGTTCAGTCATAAAGACTTACTTACTTACTTACTGCGCTGGCTCAGCGACCCAATGTGGATCTAGGCCCCCGACACCAGAGATCACCATCTCTTCCTATCCATGCGCCATCTCCTGCCAATTGAGGATTCCTGCGTGCATGCGTGCATCGACCGGTCGGGCGACCCAGATATCGCTAGATGGATGAAGTCCTGAAAGACCTGCACGCACTAGTCATAAAGACTACTTATGTTTATTTACTAAGTACTGCCTGCAGCATTAATATTTAATCGTGAGACCAATCTCAATTTCATAAAAAATCCGGTATTCATCGGATATTATTGGCTCGTCTATTACAGAAATTCAGAAACGGTGGTGCGAAATGTCACACCTGTCACATTTTACTGATCTTCATTTACACAAATTTCTTAGCAGCGTCGTTGTAATGCATCACAGGAATAGTTGAAACCGTCACAGGAACATCCAAATATAACGTCGTGTGAAAAGGAAATATCATTTCCACCTGAAATTTTTACAATTTATTATGAACACGCATGCTTTTATTACCCATATGCATTGCAAGCTCATAACGCTTGCACAGCCAATCCAAGCCTACATACCAAATTTAAGCTTTCTATTTAGTACTTCGGAAAGTAGGTAGGTACCTACCTAGGTACTCTAGATATTTTATTGAACTAGTTATTGACTGTCCAAATCGACGTTTTTAGGTAATAAAATAAAAAGTATGATAGCTAGACACATGCAACTTTGTGTATTTTATAAGTTTGGTCAACTATAGGTAAGTATGTTAATTAAACTCAAGCTCAATAGCATTATCAGGCCCAGAGATATATTATGAGAGTTTGAAAATTCAACGCTTCACAAGGTGGTCCGCTGGGGGATCTCTGTCTGTAGTTCATGTCGCTAGCTCTATGATGGAAGCCAGATTTATAAATTGTATGTCAGTAACTATCCGTTTTCAGCGGCATTCACCAGCGAGCAGTTCGAATCTTGGTATACATTCGGCTTTCCCGAGGGACACTATTATTTTCCCGGGATAAAAAGTAGCCTATGACTTCGTCTTAGTGTAAGAACTTAAAATCGGTCCTGTAGTTTTAGAGTATATTCATTGCAAACAAATAACAAATATTTTATCTAAATAATACTAGTATAGATACAGATGAGGTACGAATTGAACTAACAAAATTATTATTTACTTTATCTTACAATTAGTTAATTAGATAGAACTCACCCTAAGCACATAAGAGACGTTTATCATGGGGTCGGAGATGTAAATGCTGGATGGCACTGTTTGCGGTATTTCCATATCAAAATAACATGTTTCCGTAACAGTATTCGAAAAATTATTATATGATACTTTTCCCACCTTTATTTCATCGTCAGCGTAGCCCGATGTAACTGTGTAACGAACTTTCTGCAAAAAAATTGTCCGATTACTTACTACACCCGGTTTAACTAACTGTGTACGACTTGGCGTTGTATAGGTAGTATAGTTTGAAAAAAATTTAAATATGATTTACGATAATTTTTCAACTTCTAAAGCTAAAGTTTAAAGTGTAGATAATAAAAAATTTATTAGCTGGGACAATTTCACACAGCGCCATCTAGCCCCAAAGTAAACAAAGCTAGATACCTTTTTTTAAATAATACATACTTTTTATACATACTACACATACACCCGTAACAGCCCGGGAATTGAACCCGGAACCTCAATAATTTTATATTGATTATAAGTGCATTTCAGCGAAGTGCACAGTTGTAGTTATAGGTTGTAGTTATAACATTTACAAAGTGCTGTAGGCGATTATGTATTTAACGACGTATTTTTATCAATATTTAGTTTCCAATGAGACTTACTTGTACTAGTATAACATTTAATTTAGTTATTTTTATTTTCTTTTCGTTGGTTACGACTACTTCGAAAGGTACTTGCTGCTTTGGGGAGAATCCTTTAAACGTCTTGAAACAAATTGATACGCTTCCTGAATTCCATAACTTTTTCTCACATTCAACAAATATTGGTTCCTGGAAAAATCAAGTAATTTTGTTAATAACTTTTCTTTCATTAGTAAAGTAAAACTCACTAAAGTAAAAAGCTCACTTTACGCACCAAATAATCCGGTAAATGGTTAAGGTTTACATTCCCTTGGACTACAAAGGGCACCGTCTTCTGTTTACTAAATTTATACGGACGTTTGCCTATAATTTTTATAATATAATTAACTTTTGCAGTAGGACTTTCAAAGGTCGAGGGTAAATCGGCGGGCAGAAAAAAGTGGAAGTGAAAATTTTGTATTCCTGGCTGCACCGTTTTACCTGCAATAGATAATCTTTATAATTATACCTACCTATAAACCTATCTATTAAATATATAATTTCAATGAAAAACTAAATCAAGAGTAGGTACCAATAACCGACGAGCACTTATGAGAAGATTGATGAATGTCAAAGAATTAAAAGATGTTTGTACAATGGATATGGTCTCCGCCTACGTAGGGCCTACCTCTATGGGAAAAACGCGTCATGTTAAGTATGTATGTATAATGCACCTTGTAAACGGCCACATCCGCTGGTCAAGCGAGTTTCGCTAGGTTTCGTGACTAAAGAATAATTTTATTTTCGGGTAGCAAAAAATACAACTTTATATAAGTACATTAAAATACTTTTATACACTAGTTCCACTAAATATAATATATTTATACCTAAGCTTTTAATTAATTGCTACCGGTTTCGGACATCATCTTCTGGCAATGTTTACATTGTAAACATGATAAGTTGATGTCAGAATCTAGTGTATAAAAGTGTTTTAATCTATTATATAATGAAGTTCCATCATGAATGCACAAAACATAGTGTCACCTGCTTAATACAACTTATTTTACTTTTTTATTATTTGCCAATATAGTTGAATAGGTACCTATTATCAAATGTACTTACCGTCTAGCTCGCTAAATACGTCTATGTTATAATAAAGTACTTTCTTTTTCTCGGAATAAATTTTTATGTACGGAATTGTTGGCATTGGTCGTGTCCATTGCGCTTTACATGTTCCAATAACTTCAAAATCAATACCTGAAATTAAATTAACATTTCGATAATTCATAAATAACTTTAGTTTATAATATTCATTTCATATTACCGATATTTACGTTCAATTTTTTGCTCGCGTTTAAATTCCAAAATAACTGAACCGGTAACTATATCGCCCGAATAAAAACTGCCTGTTGAATCACTATTTAATAGTAAAATACAATTTTCCCAAGCCATTTTATAACACTTCACTCAAATGGGCAAGTTTCATATCGTAATAGTTTTCGAGTTATCTTCCTAATAATTATCGATTACAACATGATAAGAGAAAACTTATCTTTATCATGGAATGAGCAGTTTTCCAATAGGTATCTAAAGCATTCCTAACCACTCACTAGATGACGCCCCAACAATTTTGGTAATTGATAATCGCTTGAAATAGGTTCTTAGCAAAGAGGATATAAACACTGGGTACGTTGTATTGGATAATTATGAGCGTCGGTGGCCGAGCGGTTGGAGTATACGACTCGTAAGCCAGAGGTCCCCGGGTTCGAATCCCGCTCCGGCCTGATTGACTGTTTTATGAGTTATGTACATTAGTTGAATACTAACCGATGCTCTTACGGTGAGGGAAAACATCGTGATGAAACCTGCACATTCAAGCGACTGGATGTGTAACCATGATCCAATCTGGTCAGGTCCCCTGGTAGCAGGGTCATGGAGGTCAGATGGCAGTCGCTCCACTGTAATTAATTGACTTGCAAAATCCTGGATCATGGTCAAGGCGGACCCCGGGCCCTCGTGCGCGAGATCACAACCGGGACATTAACGCCAAGATTATTATTATTATTATTACGTTGTATTGGATAATATTGTATTTGTCAACAGTTTTCAACCATTTTAGAGGTTGTAATAAAAATGGAACATAGTGCCAACTTAAATAAATATTTGTTTGTACATTTCGTTCAACCTTTATCAGTTATGTTTATATTAATAAATATTTTATTTTTAAGTTTTGTATTAGTTGGCTGCATGAAATCACTGCCACCATCATATAGATTAGAAAAATATTACCAAAATTGTAGGAGCGCCATCTATTGATGCTTTTTGAAACCAACTGACAATACCTACTGGAAAACTTCTCATTATCGTCACATTTAGGTACTGTCTCTCCCGAAAAATTTGCATCTTATACATATGCTATTCTAAAACAATGTTTAAGCATCTAAATATAATTAGGTACCGTATTTTGAAATTATATCATTAATTTATAAAGTAGATCAGCAGTCCGGGGATGAACCATGTCTTCGGAATTTTTTACCCATGTGATTATAAATCTTCCGTAAATAAATGAATGAATGAACACTTTATTGCATAAATACAGAATACAGTTGGTACATATCGATAGCAACAAAGAAAACAAAAGGCCGATTTATCGCTTAAAGCGATTTCTTCCAGGCAACCTTTGCGTAGCGAACTATCAAGAGGGACATGTTTATGTAGAAACAGAGCAAGCCCGTTCAGCGAAATGATTTGCTGGTGAATATTGTAAAGTATAATGCTATATCGAGGTCTACTACAAAGAAGGTAATGGCCAGCAAAATTCAAATTCATCGGCGGAATTGGAGAGAGACTAATCAGCTATCCCTCTGGGAGCCGTGCTTTTTGATCTCGCTTCAAAACTGTCGAGGGGAACTTTTGTCAGACCACCTTTCCGCCATTGCGCGATGCGGATGACCATTTGGACCACACAGCAAAGGAGAAAGCCGATCTCTTGGGTAAAGACTCGTCAATTCGTAAAACAGTTTATAGTACAACAACAGTGGGCCAACCTTCATACATTCTTGCACATTGATCTATGATCGTAAGTAGGTACATAATAATGAGTAGGGAGATTTTGAGACCCTACCACCGTCCTCTGTGCCCAAGCCAACCTCACCTACTAGTGGTCCTCCTGCTAACAGACAGACGAGGCTTTGGCGAATCGGTTAAGCGTACTCCACATGTTTGTCATTCCGCGGGTTCACTAAAATGTAGAGGGAGTATTCGCCTATATTCGTGTAGTTCCGTTGGCATGTCTCGCCTATTTCATAGACTAAGTAGAGATATATCGATTTTATATTAACTTCCTAGCGCTTTTTCCCGTAATAGGTTCGGGGTACACTGGACCATAATCCAGGATACTAGTAGATCAGGTAATGACAGTAGAGCAGCTGCCATCACCTCTGTGACCCTGTTTACCGCAGAATGTACCAGATCAGCGATATTACACCAATGAGTCGATATAATATCGACGCATTTGGCACCTACCGCATCCCTAATAGGCGAGAATGTAGAGGTTCTACCAAAGTCCCGGCAAAAGTTTCGCCGAAATTTTCGGCGAACATATGGAGAACGCTTGTAAGCGTACTCCACATGTTCGTCATTCCGCGGGATCACGAGAATGTACATAGAGGGAGTATTCGTGTATATTCTTATTGTCCCATGCGTGCCTGGCACAGACATACCGGACTAAACAAAAATCACAAATATTCCCTGTTCGCTCTACAATGATTATGAATCTTGCTATCCTGTTTTTTCGTCCATTCATATAGGCTCTAAGAAAATGACGCGCGCAATGGTTTTGAACGTTCGACATGCTGCTCAAGCTAACAACGACCAGACGTTTCTTTTGAAACATCGGTGTACATTTTATAATTTCTTAATAAAATTTAAATCAAACCATTTAAAAGACGGTGTAATTTAGTGCACATTAATGTGAAAGCGCAAATTATGGAAATACACCTGGATTATCTTTTCATCGGTTTCAAGTAATTTCATTCGTGGTCGCGGCGATCGGAATTCAATTTTAGAAAATGTGACAAAAATATGCATCGTAATAATGTGAATTTGCAATAAATGAAATGATTTACCTTGAAACAATATACCATTAAAGATAGATTTAAAATTATTGGCAAATTAAGCAATATTTTGGTGATCGAAAATATTTTGATGCTAACAGGGTCGAATTTAGTATTAATTGTATAAAATTATAATACTCAAATCTTGTAAATAGCGGTCCTCAATTTTATATGTATAAATTAGGGTTTCATATCGAAAATGTACCTAAATGACATTTTTAATGTTCTGACATTTTATGAAACAACTTAACGGATTAATCGCGTATTTACGTTTATTTACATTTATTTGTTTTTCTAGGTTTCCTAAAGACCTGACATGGCGATGTCTGGGTTGTAAATTGGAAGTGTTGCGTTGTAAACATTTTGAAGAACAAGATAATAAGTACCTAGATGCAAGTCCCTTCAGTCCTGGTGTATCGTTATATGATTTTTACTAAAAATAAAGAATATGCTGCCTGTTTAATATATTAAGAATAGGTACTCCATTTCATTTTTTTTTGTGACTATGTCCTCTAGAGGACATCATATTCAATTTATTGTGAAGTCACATAGGCCAACCTGTGGATAATGAAGATACTTCTAACGATAAGTAAGTCGGTACCTACTTCGTTTAGAAGTTATGAGACAACAAATAAACATTTATACCGGTCAAAATCCTCAAAACCCTCCTTCATGCAAAAGCAAGCACTGCCGATTCACGGTATGTAGGATCGAGAGATCAAAAAGACGGTGGTAGGTATCAGGGCGTGGGTTTGATTCACTAAACATTTTATCTTTTATTATAATGTCAATATAAAATTATAAGGACAAGTTTAAAAAAATTACAAAATCATCCGGAGCGCAATATACTCACAAGTCAGATTTGTTTATATTCGTTACGAGTGGAAATTCGTAGCAAAATATAACATTGCAGATGGGCTGCCTATTTCCGTCCCTGCATTTGCATTAGTGTGTGTGTTTTAGAGAAGTGTGACATTTTGTCTCAAATTGAAACTCGGTATTACCTCTTTGCTTCTGTAGATAATTTTTTTTCCCTATGATGTCAGGGCATGTCTCACCTATTTCATAGACAAAGTAGAAATGTATCGATTTTATATTTATCTTCTTAGCGCTTTTTGCCGTAACAGGTTCGAGGCCCACATCTTAGCCGAAACTTGATTTTATATTTATCTTCTTAGCGCTTTTTGCCGTAACAGGTTCGAGGCCCACATGACCATGGTCCAGGATACGTGTAGATCAGGTAATGACAGTAGAGCAGCTGCCATCACCTCTGTGACCCTGTTGGCCGCAGAATGTACCAGATCAGCGATATTACACCGATGAATCGATATAATATCGACGCATTTGACACCTACCACATCCCTAATAGGCGAGAATGTAGAGGTTCTACAAAAGTCCCGGCAAAAGTTTCGGCTAAAGCGCACTCCACATGTTCGCCGACACTTCCGGCGAAACTTTTGCCGGGACTTTGGTCGATCCTCTACATTCTCGCCTATTAGGGATGTGGTGGTGTCAAAACGCGCGACATTTTATCGATTTATCAGTGTAATATCGGTAATCTACTGTAAACAGGGTCACAGAGGTGATGGCAGCTGCTCTACTGAAATTACTTGATCTACTAATATCCTGGATCATGGTCAAGTGTACCCCGAACCTCTTACGGGAAAAAGCGCTAGAAATATAAATATATTTCTAGCGCTTTTTCCCGAATATAAATCGATCGAATCGAGACGACAACAAACTATCTCTACTTAGTCTATGAAATAGGCGAGACATGCCAAACATGCACGGGACTACACGAATACTCCCTCTACATTCTCGTGTTCCCGCGGAACTGTCCACATGTGGATCGCGCTTAAGATGTGGAGATCGCTTTAAGCTACGCGTCGACTAGCCCGCACCGCACGAGCCGCACGCGCCGCACGCATCGCATTTCGGGTTGCTTTGTATGAGTTTGTATAGGAGTGCGTTCACTACCCGCACTGGCCGCGCCGCACAGCCGCACCGCATTGTCAGTAGTTAGGGATACCAGCATAAAATGCGGGCGATGCGGACAGGGATACAAGAAAAAAAGGCGATATTTGCCTGAAATGGGAGACTAAGTCCTAAAATATTTACCCATAAATATAAGAAAAAAATTGTGAGTTTTAATTGTAACTGCACTTCAGTATTTAAGCCTGCTATAAACTAGTGAGGGGGTTTGTCACAAACTCCACGCTTAGCACGTAAATCAAAAAACAGGAAACGCTGCTGACCAATTTAATAACAAAAGAAATGTCCTGAGCTGGCCTCTAAGACATTCATCTCCTTCCTTGTACGCGTACAACATCTGTGAACTTAATGTGTTAAACTCTGTCTAAGAAGTTTAGCAACCAGCGAAATTATAAGATTGATTGAAATCAACAAGTAGATACCTAAGCATAACTGATTGAATAATGAGGATCGTCTGTATACAACAAGATAGGAGCTAAAAGATGGACGTCTTCATTATTCTAAATCAGGTTGATTACTTGTTGATGTCAATCAATCTTATAATTTCCTAAGTCGCTTCACTTTTTAGACAGCGTCTAAAGCTATATTCTAATCTGCCTTAATAATTTTATGTAAAATTAAATATAAACAAAGTACCTAAGCCACTAAATATACCCCAACAATATGAACATTATCTAAAATATCTAATCCCATATACCCCTAAATTTGTGGAAGAAATCGCTGGGTTGGGAACCCTGAGGGCCGGCCCGTGACGTCACGCGGATATTAAACTATAGAATTTGCTGCAAATATTTACGACTTTAGAGCCTACTTACAGCTTGAGTCACAATCTATATTTTGTTTCCTTTTTTAATGGTGCATATGACATGTCTGATAGAGAAGGATATAAGTCGTTAAGTACCCATTCGAACCTTCTGCTATTGCCAATTGTCACTTTTTTAAAATTTGTGACTGAGAGTTCTAGATTATTGCTCAAAACCAAAGATTTTGGAGCATAGAGCAATCAAAAATATAATCTTCTCTTTTGAAGAAATAAATTCTCGTTGACAGTGTTGCCACATTGGATAATTTTTTGTCATACTGGCGAAATTGGGAGATAGCGCGTATATTATATTTAAAATAAATATTTTGACGAAGAATAAATTGAGAACTGGTTGTCATGGAACCATCGCCAATAATTAATCTGTTTGTTGCTTTTTGAACAGAAGATCTATGGAGTAACTTCAATAATACTTCATTCAATAATCTTTTTTCATCATGTAATAAGTGGGAAACAAATAACGAATGATATTCCCCAAATATTGGTCTTTTCAAATTTATATCATGAACCCATGCTTGACGTTTTTTAGGTTTACGCTCCTCTTCATCTGCCAACAAACAACCGATAATAATGATATCTTCATCAATATCCATTGCAAGATAATAAATTATATTTTAATAAACTGATGATATTGGTGATAAATTTGGAGAGATAACCGTATATTTTTGTTTCTCTTTTTCACTTTGAGAGAAAATAATCCTATAACCGACATACAGCAAAGACTTAACTTTTTTTTTTAGAGCAAAGAGAACGATCAATCAGGGTTCCCATCTAAGCATTTTTTGAGATGTCATTATTAGTACCAAATCATGACACACAGTTGGCAACCCTGCCCGCAATTGCGGTTCGTGCGGTGCGGCCAGTGTGGCCATGCCATCAGCAACGTCAGCAATATCTCAATGCGATGCGTGCGGCGCGTGCGGCGCGTGCGGCTCTTGCGGTGCGGGCTAGTCGACGCGTAGCTTTAAGCGTACTCCACATGTTATGTAAATATATGTAAAAATAGTTATGTACGCTTAAAGCGTTCTCCACATGTTCGTCATTCTGCGGGATCACGTGAATGTACATAGAGGAAGTATTCGTCTATTTTCGTATTGTCCCGTGCATGTCTGGCATGTCTCGCCTATTTCATAGACAAAGTAGAAATGTATCGATTTTATATTTATCTTCTTTGCGCTTTTTGCCGTAACAGGTTCGGGGCACACTTGACCATGATCCAGGATACTTATAGATCAGGTAATGACAGTAGAGCAGCTGCCATCACCTCTGTGACCCTACTGTTTACAGCAGTAGGTACTAGATTAGGGATATTATACCGATGAATCGATATAATATCGATGCATTTAACACGTACCACATCCCTAATAGGCGAGAATGTAGAGGTTCGACCAAAGTCCCGGTACAAGTTTCGGCGAACATGTGGAGTACACTTTAAGTGCGCTCCACATGTTCGCCGAAACTTCCGGCGAAACTTTTGCCGGGACTTTGGTCGGCCTCTACATTCTCACCTATTAGGGATGGATGGGTGTCAAAACGCGTCGACATTATATCGATTCATCGGTGTAATATCGCTAATCTGCTGTAAACAGGATCACAGAGGTGATGGCAGCTGCTCTACTGTAATTACTTGACATACTAATATCCTGGATCATGGTCAAGTGTACCCGGAACCTGTTACAGGAAAAAGCGCTAGGATTATAAATATAAAATCGATCGAATCGAGACGACAACAAACTATCTCTACTTAGTCTATGAAATAGGCGAGACATGCCAAACATGCACGGGACTACACGAATACTCCCTCTACATTCTCGTATTCCCGCGGAACTGTCCATATGTGGATTCCCTAGTTGTGTTGAGCGTTTAGATAGTAGTCGCTGCATGTAAAAGCGAAAGCACAATGTTTAAATGGAGGGTTTCGGTTTACTGAAAGCGCTTTCTAACTAGAAAAGGAATGCGCTTTTTTACGCAGTACATCGAAACAGAGTACTTTCGCGAAAGCGTATATTGAAACAATGTACTTTCGGACGGCGTACATTCGCAGTTATATACGAATCGAATGTCGCATTAATGAGGAGTTTCCAATAGGTATCTAAAGCATGCTTAACCACACACTATATGGCGGCCCGACAATTTTGGTAATTGATAATCGCTTGAAAAAGGTTCCCCCTATGGACCCCGGCAGTAGCTTTCAGCAATTTTTAGGATAAGCCCTACCATAGGTTAGAAGTGGATGGCGAAGAGATTGCATACGTCAATAAGTACCTATATCTGGGCCAATTAGTTTCTTTCCAGACGAGACAGGATTTAGAAATTACACGACGTGTCGAAAACGGCTGGAAAAGCTATTGGTCCATGAAACACTTCATGAAAGGTAATCTTCCTTTATCATTAAAAAGGAAATTGATGAACATGTGTATTCTCCCCATCCTCACCTACCTACGGTGCTCAAACTTGGTCTTTGACAGATCATCAGAAGTCCGTACTCGGGGTTTGCCAGCGAGCCATGGAGCGCAGTATCTTGGGAGTCAAATTGTCGGACCGTATAAAAAACAGTGTACTGCGCTCCAAAACTCAAATCGCTGATGTGGGTTTAAAGGAAGCAAAACTGAAGTGGGACTGGGCTGGACATGTATGTCGCATGCCAAACGAATTGTGGGTAAAATTATCCACTGACTGGACCCCACAAAACGTAACAAGGAAGCGCGGAAGGCCTAAACGGAGATGGCGGGACGAGTTGGACGCCTTTTCTAAGAATTGGCCGAGGAAAGCATCCGACCGTGAGTCGTGGAAGATCGAGAGGCAGGCCTTTGCCCTGCAGTGGGACAGAAATGGCTAAAAAATAAAATAAAATATTTGACAAAGGATAGTCTATTATAATCTGTGATTTCAGTGTAGTTTGAACGAGCGAGCATATAGTACCCCTGCAGAAGTGTCGAGCGAGTGCCAACATTACTATAGTACCACCGCGATTGACGTTCCCCAGTGTGTTTTTTATGAACCAAGTACGCACCTAATGATAACATTTTATAGTAAAGTGAAGTCTACACCACTACTGTTTCATTATGGTGTAAAGAAGTCTGTCAAGCAAAATATGGTATTGTAATCACTGCAGTAGTGCGACTGTGACGTTTTTTTAGAAATCTGCGTGAAGTAATCGAAGTGTACGGCAAGGAATCGTTTTCGTTCGATTTTCGATTTTGCGTTTTTGCAGAAAATGCTGATAAAAAGATTTCTAATGCCAGTGTAAAATAGCATGTGTATCTTTTGATTCGGTGTAGTTATTGCTATTACAGATTCCGTGTTTATTTATCTGTTATTTTACTAAAAATGTATTAGGTTATGTTAAGTGTCTGAGCAGAAAAGTAAGTACTTTTTTAGATATCAAAATAGTAAGTACTGTGTTTTCACTATTAATTTAAGTTTTAATAATTTCTCTTCGTGTTACCCGTCTTAATGCATTTTGTATTTTAAACATAATACCGGTTTTAACGTTCTCACCTGTCTGTCCCTGCTTGATTGCAATTTCAGTAGGTACCAGCTGATTGAGCAACAAACAAACAATCCAAGGTGCATTTTTTTTTCTAAGTATACTTCATCAGTACAGTCAGTTTATTAATTTGGTCACCATTTTCAAGCATATAGATTTATGTTAAACATTATAAATAATTACACTTAATTACATTAAGCTTCATTTACAAAGTTAGCACAAAGTGAAGTAAGCTACTGATAATGAAATGTATAATGTGTTGTTTTTTGTATGCAATTATTTAATAATGTGGTGGTTTTTTGTATGGATTTCGTTATCAGTATCTTCCTTGTAGAGGATTCAAGAATATTTTATTTTTATTATATTTTGTAGTGACAGGTGATAATGAAATGCGTACAAAAACAACACATTGTTAATAATGTGTTGTTTTTTGTATACAATTATTAAATAATGTGGTATTTTTGTATGGATGTCGTTATCAGTATCTTCCTTGAAGAGGAGTCCAGAATATATTATTTTATGTATATTTTGCAGTGACAGGTGAGCCAATAGAACTGATGGGTTGAACATTTATTACGTTTTAACTACTTTTATGCACCTACTACTTTTGATTTCCTTGAATTTTTCCCATTGTGGTTCTAATCAAAGTATGTTCCTAATTCAAATTATGTAATTTACTTTTTCTTGTGTTTTTTCTCATATTTGTTCATTCCTTTCTTGCTATTGGTGATGATGATAACATACATATATATATTATTAATAGCATACTTGTGTTTTAGATGGACCCAAACATCTACGCTCTGGTCCTTGACACCTTGAACCGGGCAACCAGTCAAGACCCGGAGGTGTTAAAGCCAGCTGAGAAGAAGCTCCAGGAATGGGAGATTGAGCCGGGTTTCCACTCAGTACTTTTGGTAAAGAAACATTTATTTATTACATTGATTACAATAAACTATGTTGTAACCACTTGTGGCTGTAACAACATTTCATATTTACAAGTGTAACAGTAAAACCTCTAGAATGTATAGTTTCCATATATATAATATCTGTTTTTGTCCACCAGAATGTCCTCTCCAACCATTCAATCGACATAAAAGTCCGATGGCTGGCGGTTATGTGTTTTAAGAATGGAGTCGACCGCTACTGGAGACGGAACGCACCGAATGCTATCACAGACGAGGAGAAACAGAAACTTAGGCAGGGCCTACTGACTACTAGTATATTGAACGAGCCTGTAGCACAGATAGCTACACAGCAAGCTGTGCTCATATCTAAAATTGCTAGGTTTGTAACGTTTTATTCTTTATGTAATACTTGAGACACACCCCGGCTTTAGCCCTAACAAATTATAGAGCTAAACTGCATGTATATCCATGCACTTGTTTTTGACCTTATTGGGAACAGACAGACATAGACATAGACATAATATTTATGACACACACAGACGTAGTGTGGCTCTTTGTTCTATACTGTATTTGTTATATATATGTAATGTTTGTTCTCAAACATTATAATATTTTAATGAACTGTATGCCTACCTGTGTCACATATAAATGCCTTTGACTTTGACTTTGACTATAATATGTGCTAATTTAGTTGCACCACAAAAATAAATAATTATTGGCATACGTCCAACACCATACCTAATGTATGTATAGTGCAAACCGTGGTTTATGCTTAATACTATCCTCACTCTCCTGTCTACGCTTAACACTGGCTTAAATCCAGCAGTTTACTGTTTGTCTGTTCTTGTGATAATAAGTAAATGGTAGTTGTGATAATGTCTGACGTGGATGGGCGACAGTCATCCCTTTCCCGAGTTGATTAAATGGGTTGGCAATGGCGGATATTGATGTCTTGGTCAAAGTGATCACAGCAATAACTGTAACGCTTTAAATGTTCGTATACATTACAATTGATCAAAATACAAAAAATATATAACAGTTTTTCTGTGTTCATGAAATAATATCCGAGTTGACCGAGAGATCAAGGCACGCTGTTGCTAATCCATTTGGCACAAACTGTGGGTGGGCTCTAGGCACTTAACAAGCCAGTCACTTGGTGCGGTCATAGCCTCCTTGTATCGTATAAAGAAACCATCTTTTGCTGACGCTTTGGGTGACCATTTGATACCAGGTCCGACTGCCCCGCGCATTGGCCGACGCTGGTTCCGGAGTTGGTGGGCGCCCTGAAGGCTCCTCAGCCGCTGGTGCAGCATCGCTCGCTGCTGATCTTCCACCATGTGGTGAAGGCACTGGCCTCCAAGAGACTCACTGGTGATCGGAGGACTTTTCATGTGAGTTATTTTTTTACATTTGACCTTCAGAGGGAAAGAGAGTGTTTTATTGTGAGACTAGCTTTTGTGCCTGCGACTTTGTCCGCATAAAATTCGGTTACTACGTTCCGGACCCGTTCCCGTGCTAACCACTTTGAATTTCTAAAAAACTGTAACCTATTCTTACTCGCTGTTAATGTAGCTTTGAATATGTAAAATAATTTTTAAAATTGCTTGAGTAGTTTATCTATTACAAACATACAATCAAATCTTTATGGATTATAAGACTTTCGTGGTTATTCACTACACTTTCACTACACATATTATCAGGTTTCTTACCACGGTAAGTAGTATTAACGGTTAGTAGGATAATATGTGTACTGAAAATGTAATCAAATCTTTTTTCTTTATAATATTAGTGTAGACATACAGACAGATGCAAAAAGCAACTTTATTTTATACTATGTAAGGAGAATTAACAACCAAAATATGTTTCCAGGAATTAACAAACACAGTCTACTCCTTCATACTGAACCTCTGGCATGAGAACACCGAGTTATTCCTACGTCACATCCAAGAGGGGGCCGCCACGGAGCTCATAACTGAGCATTTGGAGAAAGCACTCCTTTGCCTGAGGATACTCAGGAAACTCACCGTGTTTGGCTTCAAGAAAGCGCACGAGAGCCAAGACGCTATCGCGTTTTTGAATGTGGTCTTCGACAGGGCTAAAACGAGCTTGGAGTGCAGTGAGTACTGTAGTTGACTTTTATGTATAAACCTGATCGTTTTGCTGATAGGACTACCGCTCAAGAACTTTACTCGAATAAAGTGGTAGAGATGGGTCATAACACTAGAATTGGTGGTATTTTAGTGTCTTCTTACGCCACATTCATTATTGTTCTACAAACTGATGAAAAGACCCTCAGTTCTTTTTGTAGTGTGTCGACATATGTCATGACGTGATTTTGTAACATAATTCGTTCGTGAAAAATCACAGTTATACTACCGTGGCGTTATTGACCACCCATCTCGAACACTTATTTGGAGTGAAGTTCCTGAGAGGGCGTTCTATTAGCACAATAATCAGGTAGTATTGTTGTGGCTACCTTTTCGATAAGAATGTCCTACGGGTCCAGCCGAGATACCAATCGCTTCATAACTATCGGCCAGCTTCGCAGTGTTCGCAGTACAGCGCCAATCTACGAGCGCTGGCCGTTCGTAGCCGACAGACACATTCCGATCTAAAGTTACATAAGAACAGCGACAAACCGATTGACATCTTGGCTTGATCTGCTGGTTGAGCTTTAATGGACTGTTTTCAAGAGTAGCTTCTAAAAAATTCACATAGATGAAACGCTCTAGGGAATCAAACATAACATAATGATCGAGATTATAATAAAATCTTTTGACTATATCTCAGAACAAATTAAACAACAGAGTTAAAACGCTAGTTATTATTTAATATTTGCTAAAGTGCAACCATGCTAACCTAAAGTATATTTATTCATTTAAATTTCATGGACGATGCGGTACAAAGGCGGACATAAAGTTTCACAGATTTATCTTCTAGTCAAGCAGAAATCGATTAATAAAATAAGTATATATAATATTAAAAAACTATTAAATTAATCGACCTAAAATAAATTGCGTCGAAATCAAGATAAACATCATTACCATACAGTCAAGAGATTACGGTAATGTCGTCAGTTAGAGCGCACCATCTATGAGAATTTATGGGAAGCAATCTTTGAAGACTTTGCAAATAGTTCTAATAAATAAATATGTATATCCTGCTTACAAAACACCCTTATGTTTCAGGAAAGCTACTTAAAGGCCGTGGCATATATCTATTGGAGTTGTGCGAGAAATTCATTATCCATCTAACAAAAGTGGCTCTGGGCGTGCTGTGTGTCCATCCACTCTCCTACGTGCCACTGATAAGGCCTTCGTTGGAGTTCGCGCTGTACTATTGCTTCACCGAGCAAGGGATGGCGCTGATATATGAGAGGTTCACCATACAGTGCCTGAATATCGTGAAGGGAATACTGCAGTGTGTGGAGTACAAGCTGCCGAAGTGTGCCGACCAAGTCACTGATCCTTGTAAGTTTTCTTTGTATGAAATTAATTTTAATAAAGCCCATGCTCCCCATGGCATCCTCTATAGTGATGGAGACTTTGACCATAATCACCACGCTTGTAAGGTGGTGGAGACTACAGGTGAAATATAATGAGAGAGATATGTGGAGATCATTTTTATTTATTTATTCATTTATTTCAGGCAACTGAGGCCTATATTTATAAATACACAAACAACATAAATACAAAAAAAACTGATACAAAATACAGACAAACCTACATACAAATTATTATAAATTGTAAACTAATATATAAAAATATAATTTATGTAATTATATAAATATAATTATATTATTATATTTATTTAATGGGAGGCCCTATGTCCAGCAATGTGCGTCTTTAGGCTAGTTTTTAAATGACCTCCTCCACCTTACAGAATAGCGCAACCAAACAACCATATTCTAATATTGTATTGTGTTCCTATAATATCTCCAGTACTTCATGAGGAACGCATAGGACTTAGACTTACCTTGTTTTTATTTCAGTAACCCTACAAGCGCATCAAGCCAAAATGGCGGTGCTAGAGCAAAGCACCCTCTGCCACATGTGCCGGCATCTCGTCACGCATTACTTCGTGCTGTCCGCTGATGACCTGTCCTTGTGGGACGCCGAGCCTGAAAGCTTCGCAACTGATGAGGCGGGCGAGTCTTGGAAGTATAGCCTTAGGGTGAGTGAATAAACTTTTTTTTTAGTGCTTAACCTATTGATACGATAAGAAGAAGGGTGAGCGAAGTAAAATACATTCTCGCCGGTCGATTATGGCCACTTTCTAACTTGTCCATTTCTGGAATCGTCCACTTTGTAATCTGTCCATTCAGATCCACGGTAAAAAAGCAACTAAACATACAAACTAAAGAGAAAAATAACAATGATATAAATATGGTACCAAAGGCCTGTGCCATGGCAGGAGAAGTGCAATGGGGCCACGCTCTGCATTATCACTACATATTATAAAACAAAGTGCCACGCCGCGAAAAATCTTCACAATTTTCAATCATTTTTAGACGGAGCGGGTCGCTAGTAAATAAGAAATACTAACTGTGACGCCGTGACGTTGGTGTTCAGTGTGCCCAACAATTCTGGTGATATCAACGCCTTCCAAGTTATGTACTTTCGTTGAATGCTAACCGCCATATACGGAGAGGGAAAACGTCGTGAGGAAACCTGCACATTCAGGCGACTAACATTTATCCAATCTGGGGGTCTAAAAATACCATATTAGCGTTTCATAATATGATTCATATTAATTTAACACAAACTTATCTGCAGTGTCGCTGTTGTTGGCAACGACTTGACAATTCAAAATGGCGTTACTTCCAATATTAGCTACCGGATCAAACAAGTTTGTACTCTAATATGAATCATAATATGACATAGACATAGACATTGATTTATTGATAAAATAATTTACAGGCCATTTAAATTAATTGCTTCAAATTAACAATCGTGATAGTATCTAATCCAATATTAACAAATGTCATAAAAATAATTATCAATCCATCAATAATTAAATAAAAATAATAATTATTTCCCAAGAAGTGATTAGTCATGAAACGCTAATGTGGGCTTTTTAGACGCCCCGATCAGATTCTCCTGTAACAGGTTTACAGAGGTCAGACGGCAGTCTCTACTGAACTGTCAAATCGTGGATCATGGTCAAGGCGGACCTCGGGACCTCGCGCGTGAATACAGTACGACTAAGTTATTGACGCCAAGATGATCACTATCGACTTAATAAGCATATTCTTTCATCCATTCCAGCCATGCACGGAAGCCGTGTTCATGGAGATATTCCAATTCCGGGACATACTGTCGCCGGAGTTGGTCCGCCTGTTGGCGTCGGTCCAACAGAAGATGGCGCCCGACGACCTTCCCGCCATCCTGAGGAAGGATGCCATCTACAACGCGGTCGGATTGGCCGCGTTTGACTTGTATGACGATGTAAGTGTTTTGATCGTTATATGAAGGCTGCCATCTTGTGCCATCAGTGCCGCCATTTTGTGGATTTTTAGAACTCATTGCTTACACTCGCAATAGCAAATAACAGCAACAGGGGACTTACCATGAACTCTTATAGCAGGACCTAAACAGAACTGCCCTGCTTAGAACGAGACAGCGCTATACGTGTCACATAAGCTTGTCTCGTTCAAACCGATAGCAATTCTGTTTAGATCCTGCTATAAGAGTTTATGGTAAGCCCTCTAGCTCCCCATTGACATTTTTGACAGACTGGCATTCTTGCATGCGTAGCTTGGCGGACATTGTCGCGCGATTTAGAACTTAGTACCTATCTAGCTTGTTTCATCGCAAATCGAAAGAGATAGCTAAAGTCATCTCTGGTGCAGTTCAGGCTTTCGACATAAAACAAGTGTGCTGTGCGAGATTTCAAGAGAGAAGATTTCATGTTTTCGCTTAACATTATTACAATACGTAAAATATGTTACAAATTATTTCACTTTAATAGACTGATGCAACTATTCCTTTTTCAGGTTGATTTCGACGAATGGTTCACAAATGTTTTGAGCCAAGAATTAAAAATTAAAGATAACAATTATAGAATTATTAGGAGAAGAGTCTGTCAGCTAATAGGTAAGTGATATCGTGTTTTATCTTCGCCATAACTTAATATTTTTATAAAACGTCAATCAAATATTTATTGTGTCACACGCAAACGTCCTATCGAATTTTTAAATTCAAATGTAATTTACTCTCAATAACACCATCATCCCCTAAAATTTTGGCAACTTCTAAAGCCAAGTGACGATTTTCATGAAATCTCTGTTAATTTTTTCAAGGTGAAACTCCGAGTACGGTTAGTAGTTATAAATTCTTATAATCTTAATTCCAAATTCTAAGCTATATCTTAACTTTGTCCAGGGCAATGGTGCGGCGTGCGCACATCGCAAGCTCTCAGGCCGGCGCTCTACGAGGCGGTGTTAGCACCTTTAACCGACTCCACCGAAGACGCGGCGGTTAAGTTGGCAGCGGCCGAAGCCCTTAGGAGCATGATCGATGACTTCAACTTCCAGGCGGAACAGTTTGCGCCGTACGCGCCTCATGCATTGGCGGCGTTGTATGATTTGTTGGTAAGTATAGTTGTAGTCGCACGCGTGTACATTACGCAGCCAAATCTAACCGTGTCCATTATTTACCGTGTGCTACTGTAGGTGGCCGTGTGGTGTCCGTTAGACTAGAATAGCACCAACCCCGTACACACGTGGGTGTCGTACGAGGCGAGTAATGTTTTAGGTAGTCTCATGCTGAAACATGGGCAGGAAATCCAACCGCTGAATTTTGTTTCGACATCAGACTTCAAGATGGTGGATTCTGATGGAATTTGGGATCGCAAAAATCCTCAACTTATCTGACCAATAATAATAATATCGGAGGCACTGTGGAAAAATTGCGGTACTTTATAGATAGATATTATAGATAAATTATTTATTGCTCACACAAGAATAATTACATTAAAAAGTTTCGACAAAAACCATAATTAGTTGTGGGAAAAGCCGGCCTTATCGCTGCAAGCGATCTCTACGCATACCTCATTGTGAAATGTAATTGAAACCACATGTCAATTAGAAAAACAGCGACGCCGCGCCAAATAAGTTTGTGGTACTGTAAAATGACGAAGGTGATGCCCCTGGTATTGCAAACGTCCAAAGGCTGCGGTGACTGTTTTCTATCAGGCAGGTCGTAGGTTTGTTTGCCATCTTAGAGGAATTATTATTAGTATTATTATTGTTGTTTTTAGCCATTTCTGTCCCACTCACTAAAGAACAAAGGCCTTTCAATCTTCTACGACTTACGGTCAGATGCTTTTCTCTGTCAATCCTTAGAAAAGGTGTCCAACTCGTCCCACCATTTCCGTCTAGGACTTCACCGTTTAGAGGAATAAAAGAACAACGAAGCTATTCCAGCCATCGACAGAGCTTTATTTTGACAGCAGCCCTTACGCTTTTCACGATTCCGAAATCTTTAAATTACCACCTTTATAAATATATAAATAATAATCATTTACATATTTAAATTAATAAATAATAATCATTTATTCATTTATTTATAGGATATCCAACAGCAATTTTATTCTAAGCCATAACTACATACATGTTTACAATTTAGAAGCCATTAACAGGATAACACAATTACAGTAATTTGGTAAACAAACGAATCTAGGAATGTATCAAATAATACAGTAAAGTTGAATCTGGGTAATACATCTTATACTATTAGGGAGTAATACGTAAAAAAAGGCATATTACATTGCAATAATGAAAGGTATCTGTTACAATTTACAATTATACTTTTTACAATGTCACTGTTCATCTTGTCTCGCTCTGAGTGCCCCATTTAGAGCATATCTAAAAGCTGGTTTGGTTATGATTATGATTTGTGGAGGATTCGAAATCCACGAAGATTTCGGAATACCAAAAACCCTCATTGGAACCCCTCCCCCCAGGTGGAATCCGAGGAATGCGACACCAAGATGCACGTCCTCCACGTGATCTCGTACGTGATGGAGCGCTGCGGCGGCTCCGGGGCGGGCGCGGGCGGCCCGGCACTCTTCGCGTATCTGCCTCAATTGTGGCAGCATGCCGCACACCATAACATGTTACGGGCGGCCGCGTTGTCCGCTGTCGTGCATCTAGTCAAGGTGAGAAGATGAGTCATCATCGCCCACTGCTGGGCATAGGCCGCGCCTACCTAGCTTAGTTGTGGCAGCATGCGGCCTCAATATAAAATGTTGAGGGCGGCCGCGTTGTCCGCTGTTGTGCATCTAGTCAAGGTAACGAGATGAGTCATCATCATATCAGCCGAAAGACGCCCATTGCTGGGCTATGCCCATGCGTCCCCCAGAGATATCCACATAGGAGATGAGTAGCTGACTGGTATTGCCGGTAGTGCATGCCTGCCCAGTTGTGGCAGCATGCGGCCCACACTAACATGCTGAGGGCGGCTGCGTTCTCCGCTGTTGTGCATCTAGTCAAGGTGAGGAGACAAGAAGCCAAGAGTGCATCCAAGTCTAGTCAAGGGTTAGTAAAGGTAAGATGGTGTTGGCAGCCACGAGCCCGCTTTGCGTGGAATTGTCGGCCGCGCTGGCTCAGTTGTGGCAGCAAGCGGCCTCAATATAATATGTTGAGGGCGGCAGCTGCGCTGTCCGCTGTTATGCATTTGGTCAAAGTGAGGATATAAGGTACTGACTAACTGGACTAACTACTGACGGACTGACTAACTTGGTCATATTGATAGCGTTATCAGCGGCTGTAGGAGTGGCGCAATAGGATGGAGGTCATCGTTTGAATAGCATCGCAGGCTTAGCCATCCGAAAATCTCCGCCTCACCATGTTCTCCATACCTACCATGCCGATCAGAATCCGAAGCCTATTTAAAATCCAACAAACAGGCCATGGTAATTTATGTCCAGTCAGGGGAAAGCCTCTCGGAGAGTGGAACAAAGAGAGTCGGTAAGGTTGCACCCTCGCGCCAAAGGTTATATCTCGCTTGATTTGGTTCAGTGGATAAAAAATCGACATACTTAATGAAGCTTTCTTGGCTTTTTAACCTTTGTTGCAACCTGGGGTGGTATTGTACATGGGGTGCCGAGCATCGTTATTAATCTTGCCTCTTTCAAAGGAGCCGTCTTGGGGTGGGTGCGCTTCGGCTCTGAGGCGTGTGTCTGTTATATGTCATCAATGGATTGCAACCTGCACATTATTCAGTCGCCTGAATAATGTGCAGGTTTAATCACGATGCCTCATCAAAACAATTATAACCATAACAAAAGAAACTTTCCATAAATAACCTCATAATTTCCTCTCTCCACTCCTAGGCGTTAGGCGAATGCGCACCAAGCGTGCGACCCTGGATCCTGAGCGTCGTGAACGAGGCCACCAAGCTGTCAGAACCAGCTCACGTGTATCTGCTAGAAGACGCCTTGGAACTGTGGCTGGCTGTGCTGGAAACCTCGCAGGCTGCTGATGCGGCCACTTTGCAGCTTGCTGAGAACCTGTGCCCTATTTTAGGTAATTCACTTTCCATCAGATGGCCCGCATGCCTGTTTGACTGCCGGATAACAAAAAAAAAAGTTGTGGACCGGGCACAGAATACGATAGAAATGGCATCTTCGCCATTAGTACCGAAACCGATGCCGCCGTTCCCGACCCCACTATTTTTGCCACTACTCATGCAACTTAATATGCACAGGCCATATTAAGCAAGCACGCACACGCAAAGTCAATCGGAGCGCTGTGATTAGTCCATCGGTCACTACCACATACACACATTGCGTTGCGTGTGTGCTGTAAATCCTCTCTGAATTTACATTTACGCTAGGGATTGACAAAATCGAATTCTTGTCGATATTAATATTTCGATAAAATTCTAACTATTATTATGGTATTTATTATTTAATATACATTTAATAATAATAAATTGAAAATGTTATTATATTGAGGGGGGTGAGGCGGGGTTGAAGGCACGTAGAGAGGAGATAGAGAGAGTAGGGGTACGGTAGATTTACCGTAGGGGTATGGCAGGAGTATGGCAGAGTTATGTCAGGAGTACGATAGTGTGTGACGTCCTGAGTGGTTCAGTGGTTAATATGCTAGGTTGCGGGTTCGTTTCCCGGCCGGGCAGAAATTTAAATGATGAATTTTAATTTCTGGAACAGGTCTGGGTGTTCTATGTTTAATAAGTATGTATTTAAAAAAAAGTGTATAAGTACTATATCAATAATCTAGCACCCATAATACAAGCTTTGCTCAGTTAAGGGCTAGATGGCGCTGTGTGAATTTGTCTACGATTAGGTATTTGTTTTATTTTAGTGTTAAGGTAACTGCATCCCACCTCTACCCCACCCGTGCCCCTACCGTACCCTTACAATACCCTGCTGCGCCCCTACTAAAAACTAACATCAAAATCAGTCCGCAATTGACGCAAATTTCAAGGAACACACGTACCTACAATAAAAGAACTTTCAATCGAAATAAGAAGCTTTTCCTTTTTTGATGTCAATTCTACTATACTACAAATACAGTATATCGATAAACAAATTAATTTATCGATAAGGTCGGTTCATGTGCACAGCACTAGATTGGGCGCAAGGTGTTCTTGAGCGCGGGTGAATATTTTTCCTAAAATATTGATGATTACAAGGTTTTAGACTTAACGGTGAAATGAAATCACTCCTTTTGTTTTAGAAGTCTGTTAGCTTCTAGCTTTGCAATTAACTATTGCTCAAGATGGCATATTTTCAACACTTTAGGCACAGCTTTTTTTGAGAGATGGACGGCGCGTTCGCGCTTTTTGAAAGAAAGTAGCCCATTTGCTCATAGTTGTGGCGCGCCTGCACCGCCTACTTACCTTTTCTAACTACTTATTTTTCTATGGGACCGGGAAACCTGGGTTAACCGCAGAGGAGTAGGGTTAGGGGTATTGGTATTGCAAGTGGTTAACCATGAGCGAACGTGAGGAAAAGTTTATAAGCGGCCATCATCGTCATCACTGAGCGGTCCATCTCCGATTCAGCCAGGGTCCGCTTTACACGCTTGCCTATTTTCCTGAGCGTCGTGAACGAGTGAACCAAGCTAACAGATTCGAATGTATGAATGAAAGACATTTATTGTTTAACAAGGACACCACATTACAACAATCACATATTGTAAAATAAACAATAATCATACAATTAAAAAACAGAAAACATATTTATTTATTTTATTTGCCAACAAGTGTAAGTCTACACTTTTTGTTACATTGAAATATTACATGAAAGATAACAGGCAATTTTACGTACACAATAAAATAACAAATTACGAAATTAAATCAATAAATCAATTCGGAATTGCTCTGTTGTGGCACACCTTATCAACAAAAGGACCTCACTCAGCATGAGCCACGCGCAAGTGTACCTACTAGAAGACGCTCTGAACTATGACTGTCAGTGCTAGGGATATCTCAAGCTGCTGAAGAGGCGACATTGCAGTAAGCATAGAACTTTGCCCTATTACATGTGAAGTGGGGGGCGGATATGAAACTTAATTTACCCCGAAACAACGTCAAGCAATACGCCACAAGGCCAATGTCGTGGAAATAAGGTTAAGTTAGTTTCATTTTCAGATCATTCTGGATAGCTATTTTGTTTAAACTTTTGTAGGGTTTGTGAATAGAAGGGTCGGATGGGGAAGCCTCAGACGTGGGTATCGCGATCAAAGCGATGACTTTTATAAAAAGGCCAGGCCAAGTGCATCCTATACCGACATTCATGTGTGAAAATATTTATGAATGTTGAAGAAGCAAGAGAGACAAATTTTTAAAGGTATGTTCCGGGTTTCCTCCCGGAAACCCGGCTACCCGGAACATACTTTTAAAAATGTGTGATGATAATCGCGATAGTTTAAAACATTATTAAGCTTGAGGGATTCGTCAGGGTCACGGCAAGTGAAACAATGTTATCTCTGCCTACCCCTATGGGAAAAAGGCGTTGCGTTTCGTTGTGTATCTTACCACTTATCGCAAAACTAGAGTGAATAGGCTGTTCCTAGACAGGCATGCTCCAATATCGGCCGCTGCGTCACTTACTACCAGGTGAGATGGCGGTCAAATGCCTGGTTAGTGTAATTATATTGTATTTACATGTACTTTAATCATTTGTTGTACATAATGTATAATCATTTTATTAATTACGTATTTTCTTTTTCTTTTTGATAATTTGTATATTCCATTATATTTATTTATTTCACAATTTCACAATCAACAGCAATCACAATCAATTTAAAATTTGACGATATCATAAATGTATTATCTTGTGTAAGAGTAATAATTAAAATCTAAATCTAAAAAAAAACACTCCGTCTGAATTGCAGAACAATCATCCGAACACCTGAGGATAGTTGTCTACATAATGCAAGCGTACACCCTTCTGTGCCCTGAAGAGTTCCTCTCATCAGCCGGTGGAAAATGCATGTCCGTATTGGAAGACATGCTGGGAGACATGAGGACTGAAGGCGTCATCACTGTACTCAAGATGGCGGAGATCTGCGTCAGCGTCAGTTTCCCGGAGCGGAATGCGTATCTCGGCGTCAAAGTTATATGGCCCATATTGATAAGGGTTGTGCAGTAAGTGGCTTTTGGATATTTTCATGTTTTTCTTCTTTGATAATGGCGCTTTGTGCAAGAAAAAACTACGTGATAAGTACAGATAGATACAATAAAAGAATGAAACAAATTGTACCAAAAATGTAGAAGTGTCGGCCAAAAATTTTAATTACTTTGGTTACTAGTTTTGTTGGCCGGACTTGGTTGGTTGGACTTTTAAATTTCAGTACTTTTTGTATGGGCCCTGAATTATGGGTCGTTTTTATTGAAATGATCATAAAAAGTACTGTTCTTACCCGTGCTTACAGTTCATATTCGTACGGGCGCGTCCGCTTGCTTATTTATGAATAATAGTTTTCCTAGCTTTCCGCCCTCGTGGACTTTTTATTCCCCTCCACAATAAAAAATAGGTTACCTTTTATTCCCCTAATTTTTTAGGTTATCTTCATCATCAAGTGCTAAACTATTTCTATACTGAATTTCATCAAAATCGGTGCCGTAACAGACAGCTAAAGTTACTTTCAGACAGATTAGTAGGAAACCTATAGTGACTTCTTACATTTTATGTATGTATTAATATTGTTATTGCTTGTTTCAGTGGGCTGTTGGAAGGCGACGACTTACCAATGGTGCTGTCAGTCCAATTGTGCCTTCTCTCGCGCGTCATCCTCATATCGTCGGATTTGTTCTACAAGGTATGTAAATATATGATATCTCTGTATCTATGTAGCCTAACTAGGCTTGGTGGACGGTCGTCTCTGTAGCACACGTCTGAGTGAATACGAAGCCGAAACTAGCCGACGTGCATTATTTATTGCCGACGTCTGTATGCATACAGTTAGCAGGGATTCGAGGTAGCATTTGTTATAGTCTGGCACCATTGATTTATTACTAACCGTAGATAGCGCATGAACGCTTGAAAAGTGGGTCGGTGAAGGACTGCTTAATCGCTAGTCAAGCAGTCCTTTTCCGTAGTCCGTCATTAGCCGTCCGCACGTAAGCATGCCCAAGTGCGCGTTCAAAAATTGTCGAAACAATAGCCGTAAACGACGAAAAAATGATGGGATTTCATATTTTGCGTGAATAAACACATTATACATCTTATCATGCATACATATAGCGATTTACACATAAAAAACCATCAAAAATTATTATTTTAATCATAAGCATATTGCCAGTGTCAGATATCACGTCAGTTGTCTCATTCATGCGCATGCGTTAAAGCGAAAACAATGATTGCACACAAAAAGAAATGGAGTCGCAGCATTATCCACAGCGCGAAAAGCAATTTTGAGCTTTATAAGTATGAAAAAAAGTTGATATTTGGTAAATACGATTCTGTACGTAATGGCATTTTGATTCGGGCGTGCGTATTTAGCCAATAAATTGCTACGTACAAATGTATAGTCAATTAGGCGACAGATTTCAAGCGCATTTTTGTATGAAGTGCTGTATCTACGGTTGGTTGTAAATCAATGTCATGCACTATGGACTACTGTTGCACGAGCTGACTAAAATACTACGCAATTATATTTGCCTCTTAATCAAATCATGCAAATATCTGAATGAAGTTAATCTCTGAATCGTCTATG
Source organism: Blastobasis lacticolella (assembly GCA_905147135.1). Lineage (NCBI taxonomy): Eukaryota > Metazoa > Arthropoda > Insecta > Lepidoptera > Blastobasidae > Blastobasis > Blastobasis lacticolella. The sequence goes on along the minus strand of LR990053.1, from coordinate 15,412,884 downwards.
TATAAAATCGTATCAGGTCCTACGTGTAGTGTCCTACTAAATTTGCCTGTTTATATTTATACTATGCCAGCGTGCCATACTTGGCCGTGTGGTGTCCGGCAGAGTAGAATAGCACCAACCCCTTACACTCATGGGTGTCGTACAAGACGACTAATGTTTTCGAGGCAAAATATCAAGAGTCTCCGTAGTCTGGAAAATGGGCAGCGGCATTTTCTATTGTTATATTTAAACACTGCGATCTCCAACCCGCCTGCCGAGCGTGGAGATTATGGCAATAACCTCCCCTTTCGTGGGAGAGGTCCTAAGTCCTGCAGTGGACTGTTACGGGCTGTGATGATGATGCCAGCGGCGAATCAAGTACAGTGCGCAAGGTGAGCGTCAGAATGGCTGGTTGTCTGTGCCGTAGGTGTATGAAAGTAGATTAGATAATTGCTACATAATTGCTTATATTTGCTACATATAATAAATAATTGCTACATATGTTTATTTAGAAATCAGATATTTTTTTTGTCCAGCCATTCTGACGTTTAGATGGCTGGTAGCCTCCTAGTTTATAGTCAAGCATACAGAGTTTCCCAAAATGTATTGCGTCAATAATTGCTACATATTTGCTTCATTCAACTTCATTAGATATAACTTCAAAAGAACGTTAAACAAAAGATGTAGCATTTATTTGAATTATCCCAAGGAAAAGTGCCTGACAAAATAATGAAAGCAAATAGTTATGTAGCGCAATCCGTTTAATTGTTTAGGCTCTGGTAACCGTACGTAAGGAATACGATTCTTGCGTCAAAATGTACCTACTCATAACATTACATGTCATTTAACAATGAGGAGTTTTCCAGTAGGTATTGTCGATTGGTTTCAAAAAGCATCAATAGATGGCGCTCCTACAATTTTGGTAAACTTTTTATAATCTGTATGATGGTGGCAGTGATTTCATGCAGCCAACTAATACTTAACTTAAAAATAAAATGTTTATTAATATAAACATAACTGTTAATAAAAGGTTGAACGAAGTGTAAAAAGAAATATTTATAGGAGTTGGCACAATGTTCAATTATTATTACAACCTCTCAAATGGTTGAAAACTATTGACAAATACAATATAATCCAATACAACGTACCCAGTGTTTATATCCTGTTTGCTAAGAACATATTTCAAGCGATTATCTATCACCAACATTGTCGGGGCGCCATCTAGTGAGTGGTTAGGAATGTTTTAGATACCTATTGGAAAACTGCTCATTTAAAACACCTGCCTCCTATGATTGCGCTACATAACTATTTGCTTTCATTATTTTGTCAGGCACTTTTCCTTGGGATAATTCAAATAAATGCTACATCTTTTGTTTAACGTTCTTTTGAAGTTATATCTAATGAAGTTGAATGAAGCAAATATGTAGCAATTATTGACGCAATACATTTTGGGAAACTCTGTATGCTTGACTATAAACTAGGAGGCTACCAGCCATCTAAACGTCAGAATGGCTGGACAAAAAAAATATCTGATTTCTAAATAAACATCATATGTAGCAATTATTTATTATATGTAGCAAATATAAGCAATTATGTAGCAATTATCTAATCTACTTTCATACACCTACGGCACAGACAACCAGCCATTCTGACGCTCACTGCGCAAGGGGTGCACTTGCCACTTGCAAGGCAGCTTGCAAGCCAAGTTGCCTAACTACTATCCGATCGGTTTACACCACTTAACTTACTCACTATACTTCTCAACTTTGCTAAACACTTGACCTATACGACGACCTGTGTGGTTCAGTGGTCAACATGCCAGTCAGCCACGCAAGAGGTCCCGGGTTCGATTCCCGGCCGGGCAGAAATTTAAATGATGAATTTTAATTTCTGTTACGGGTCTAGGTGTTCTATATATAATAAGTATGTATTTAAAAAGTATATAAGTAGTATATCAGTTAGCTAGCACCCATAGTACAAGCTTTGCTTAGTTTGGGGCTTAATGGCGCTGTGTGAATTTGTCCACGATTATTTATTATTTATTTATATAAATCGGACTTTAGATCTGACAACTTTATTCGTTCCCAGGCCATAGAAGAGGCGTCGGCGACCGCGCCCGAGTACGAGTCGGACCCCGCCAAGGTGCTGAGTCGTTTGCTCCACGTCTGGACAGAGAAGATGAACCTCGTCACTCAGGTGGAGCGGTGGAAGGTCGTTGGTGAGTCATTAATTAATTAATAAAATAAATAATCGCAGCGTGGGTAGGCCTCCCACAAGGTGGATCGACGACCTGGTAAAGATCGCAGCTATCAGCTGGATGCGGAAGGCACAGTACCGGCCGCCGCACATAGGGGTATTTTGCCTTCCTAGCCGGGCGAAATTATTTGTGCGGTTTTTTCTGCTCTAAAGTAGGTAAGACTTAATAAAATATACAAGACCACCATTGGGGAGGCTTTTATGCAACAGTGAGCGTCATGGGCTGATATAATGATAAAATAAAGGAGTATCATGATTTGAAATTTATTGATCGACAAATTACGTAAATTTTTATATAAAATCAATTTGATGAGGAAGAATGCCAGGGTTCATCGTCACTTTCTGCGACCTGCTCTGTTTCAGATTCCGAATCTGAATCATTTTCAGATTCTGGAGAAGGTGACAAAAACATTGCTATCGCTTCTTTTCAAAAAGGATGCATTCTGCTCTTTGGCTTTGGCCTCAGACTTGTGATCAGTGGATCCGAGGACAGTAGAAGGCGATTCAATACATCTTGATTGCTGTCCATTCTCGAAAACTTCCTCGCAAAATTATATCTATACATTCTGAAATGTTTATTCCCAGCTTCAGCAGCCTCTTCCGATAATAGTCCTATAGGCAATAACGCCTTTTCCATGAATGTAGCACCATGCATCAAAATTTTGTGCATAGTCGGGGTCATCGGATGCCAGTCATAGAGCGAGAGGTAGACTTTTGCTGTGTCCCAACAGTATTAAGCTAATTTTTTTAAGTTAACTTTATAGCCGCTTGCCTCGTTGACCTCTAGAATTATTTTTGATCTGAATATCAGGTTGTAATCGATACCGGTAATTTCTGCAGCCTTCTATGGGTCACCGAAAAAGTGCCTGCTGGTGTTACCATCATTGGTATTACCAAACCCAGCTATCGGCACGTCTACAATTAATCCAGTTTCGTTTCTAAATCTTTGATGTATGCTAGCTTTCCTTTTTTTAACTGTAGCTTTGTCCGAGTCTGATCTCACTTGCCATTTTTTTATCGGAAGCTTGTAAGAAAGGTGCAAAACACTTTCAAACAAGCGAATCCTAGCGTAAAGGATAGATAAGCCAAAATCCAAAGCGATTGTCAGACGATAAAAGGTAATTTTCCAAATAACCGACTTTCTCGTCAAAAGTGGGCAATTCTTGTTGTTGCATTTTATTGAACAGGTATTCTTTAGTTACAACATTGTAGTTAGAGCCCTCTGGTAACCCTGAAACAATAATAAAGAAAACATTTCATAATTTGCTCCAAAATAACGGTTAATACTTTTTAGCTAACACTAACACTAAAGCAAAAGTTTTGTCGAAAGTAGCATAAAGTAGCACTCAATTCGTGAAACAACTATCAAATGACCGTTTTTTGTCATCCGTTACAAAAGAAATCGTTACTCGGAAGCACTCGGAAGGATAACTATTATCACTTTGAAATGTATAATTCAGATAAAAACTGCTTAAATAATGGAGACAATTGTAAATTTATTTTGAACCATACAAATACATGTAAACATCAGTAAATCGTAATAAATAAGACTATTCTTACCTGTATTATGATAATCCATGGCACTTTTGGTTAAATAACTCGCAATAATTAAGCACTGAGGTCTCAAACACGGTACGATTTTAATGTAGCAAGTAACTGACGCGAGCGCATGCGACAACGATCAAGTTCCGCCTGGTTCGTGGCTGGATGGCGCAGGCGCACGACCCTGGAAACGGTCGTCTATGGATCAGTAGCTACCTGGCTCGCTAACGAGTATTCATTTTTGCTTTTGTATTGGAATTTGTTTTATCAATTTCGCCCGGCTAGGAAGGCTAAATACCCCTATGTGCGCCGTGGAGATCTCTGGGGGAAGCCTATGCCCAGCAGTGGGCGTTTCATTTTCTGTCCGCCGGGAATCGAACTCGGGGACCTCTTGCGTGGATAACCACTGTCTCTGAACCACCAGTGATAGTGACGTTGTTATTTTTGGAATGGCGAAAACCCTCACTAATAAACGTCCAAAGACGAGATGTTTTTACAGCTTTTCGAAATTACGGAATACTCATGAATTTCTTCCATTCCAGGGCTAGGTTTAGCGGCTTTACTGACGACGCAAAATGCGACGGTATTGCAGAGGTTTCCTGGAATCCTGCTCAATCTGACAGAAGTACTGAATGACGTCATGAAGACCGAGGAGAATGGGACTTGTGTTGAGTAAGTATACCAAGCTTCAACTCTTTTGTTCTCTTGATCATAAGGTCTGTGTTATAGCAGGCGGCGCCTACTTTCCTTACAAATTCTCGGTACTCAAACACACAGACTCATACTAGCTGGGGTCCTATTGAGCATCGATGTATGGAGACAGCTACAATTTAGCGTCGAGCAATGCCACTTGGCATGGACGTTATATGGACCAAACTAAACCCAAAAAGCCCGTTAGCCACGCTCGACCCCCCGTCAGAGGGGGGCGGGAGGGGGTCAAAGTACCTGACTCCCTACATTTGAAAAAAAAATTCTAGTGGCCACATTTGACATACAAAGCCGAGTCTGGTGTCGTTTTCAGATAAGTCGATGATGGCCGATTCAATGGGCACAATATTTTTGTGGGTAATCATAGAAAAAAAATGCGTAATGGCTATAATTATTTATAACCAGTGTTCAAAAATTACAAATAGACCCCTATATTTTCTGATTTTTATATGAAAGATGATAAGGAAAAAAATACTCACTAAAAGCCTATTTAATGTAGATTATGAAAACATAAACATCCAATAACTTATTCACTGATATTCATGTAAAAAAAAATTTTTAACGGACGGACCGCCTATACTGTGGCGCGGCGAAAATATAGCCCAGGCAAAATTAAAATATGAGATAGAAGAAATTAGCATTTTTTACATAAAGTGTAGAACTCTACACTTTATGTAAAAAGTCCCCATCTGTAGCTATGCTTTTGGTGTGAGGGGGCCCGAAAGGTCCCGTTTTTTGGTGTTTCGTAAATATCTCGAAAACAGTGCAATCTTCGGGAATATGGTCTATTACTAAATAAAAGCCTATAAAATTCTCTACAAATTTTGCTTTGTACCTACGCTTTTTAAATTCCCAATGCCATTATTACACACTGCGGTGGAATTTTTTACCCGCGTGACTTTTTTATTGTGAATTTCGGGTTTCTATTCACATTACTGATAGTGTAAAGAGTGACAAATACCTGTGGAAAGTGTACAGTGATGGAGAAATGCAATTAAAAGTATGGAAATGAACTTTCGAGTTGCTTAAAGAAGTAACACTAGAATCTGTATCTGTGTAATCTGTATCATTACTATCGTGGTATTGTCGACCGAACACTGAAGAAATGGTAAAAACTGAATAAACATGATTAAATATTCTATTTTAACGTTATATAGGTTTATAGCAGCAGTCACGTCTCTTAAATTGACCTTAGAAACCATGGGAAATCCGTTTCTTAAAAACTCAACAGAATTGTTTAATATTGATACGAAAATGGTAGCGCCTGTAAAAGTTGTTGAAACAATACAAAATATTGAAAAAAATGGTAAAGAACCAAAAATTCTGTGAGGAGAGATTTCTACAAGGGAAAAGTCTACACGATCCAATACCTCTTAACAAGTTTCCACTTTTCCTAAATAGTATTAAAAGGCAGGAATCTAAGGCAAAGTCTAAAATGTCTGCACTGAAAAACGACTGTAATCTCTTCAGCAAATTATACATTGCGACATGTGAGCATAGAGCTGGTGACCTTAATACTTTCTTCGCCCACGAAAACCAAAGTAGTCCACCGGCTCTATCGACCATGGGAACACTGAGATCTGGTGTAAAGTCAGATTTGCTGAAATGTCTCACAGAGTTTGACGATGAAACCAGTTTTCCATCAGCTCCTGACGTAACCGCAAAAATATTGGATGGCTCTGCTATAGTTCACATGTTAAATCCAGGGCTATCGAAAACCTTCGGCGACTATGCAACTAATGTGTTTTGTTCCTTTTTGTTGCGGGAACTTTTAAATGTGTCAAGGCTAGATGTAGTATGGGATACATACAAAAAATCAAGCCTAAAGAATGCCACACGAGAAAAACGAGGTCCTGGCCAACGCACATTAGTTCATACAAATACAAGAATGCCGAAAGGATGGGCAAACTTTCTCAGGGAAGCAGCAAACAAAGCCGATCTGTATCACCTGCTATCAACCCACTGCTATTCGAACATGACCATTCCAATCGATAAAGAGTTCATTATCACAGATGCCTCTGAAGCTCTTAGTAAAACTACCTCCTGTGAGAACATTGCACCGTGCAATCACGAAGAGGCCGATACGCGATTGATGCTTCACGTAGCTGACGCGGTTTCAACAGGGCAAATCCAAGGTATTGGTGAGAACCGTTGACACAGATGTCGTAGTTTTGGCAGTAGCATGTGTTCCAAAAATTCAAGGAATGGAAAAACTGTGGGTGCACATTGGCACTGGGAAAGCGCATCAATATCTAGCCTGCCACACAATCGCTTCGTGTTTAGGTAATTGTAAAATAAATTGATTTCTGCACAGGTTTACAGGGCTAAATTTTTATTTTAGGCTCTTTTATTTAAGATCCCGAAAAAACTCACGTCCTGCCGCTGTTCCACTCACTTACGGGGTGCGATACGACGTCAATGTTTAACGGGAGGGGCAAAAAAAACCGCCTTCGAGGCATGGAGAGCATACCCCAATGCAACACAGGGGTTGAAGTTTCTTTATGAAGGAAACTATGTTAAAGCAGACCCTGACATTCAAAAATTCATCATCACTATGTACGATAGGTAAGGAATACAAAAAAAATATTATAATAACAAAATTTTTGAATAATCAAAATCGCTTTTTACAGATCGTGCCCATCGGAGACGGTGAATGAATGCCGGAAATATTTGTTTACTAAAAAGGACAGGCAGATTGAAAATATACCCCCCACAGAAGCTGCTCTGAAACAACACATATTAAGAGCAGTTTTTCAGGGCGTATACGTTTGGGGGCAATGTTTAATAAAACAACAAACTACACCCTGCCCTTCTGAATTTGGCTGGCAGAAAGAAAATGACACCTGGTTGCCACTTTGAACTGAAAGGGCCATGGCTGCCCAAGCGTGCCTACAACTAATTAGATGCAGGTGCCTTAAATCTTGCGGCACAAGGTGTAATTGTTGTAAACGCCAGCTGAAGTGCACGGGATTGTGCAAGTGTAGTGGAAACTGCCAATAAACTTTTAAGTCTTTGAACGTTTAAATAGTAAATGATCATAGGGGAATTTGTTAGCCATGCCCTTGATTTTTTAAAGAAAGTATTTTGGTTTCATTAGTGTCACTTTATAACGAATGTCAATGATTCCGATTACAAATAATAATATTTTGTGCTATGCGCACCTCATCCCCATTTGGTGTCGCGTCCGATAATGCTTTCCGGGCTAATGGCACATAACTAACGTGGTCGGTTTTTATAATCTACATTTAACGCGCTATAGTAAGTACTTTTATGCATGTTTCAATAGAAAATCTCTGAAAATTGGGTCTGTTTGTTATAAAGTTATAACACTGGTTGTATTTATTTTTAGGTTTTTTATATCAGATTACCTACAATCATGAAATTTCGCAAGAACCAAGGTCTTACAGCACAAGTAAAGGTTAAAGAACCAAAACTGTTAATTTGTACATATATCACAAAAAACTACAGTCATGTATATTTTATACAAAATTTTCGTACCATTCCCTCAGAAAAGGATGCTTGACCTGCTGCTACAAACGAGAGTCTATTGTTTGTAAACTAATGGGAATTTAAAAAAGCGTACAAAGAAAAATTTATAGAGAATTTTATAGGCTTTTATTTAGTAATAGACCATATTCCCGAAGATTGCACTGTTTTCGAGATATTTACGAAAAACTAAAAAACGGGACCTTTCGGGCCCCCTCACACCAAAAGCATAGCTACAGATGGGGACTTTTTACATAAAGTGTATAGTACAGATATAAAATACAGTAAAAATCAGCTTTTTGCTAATTTCTTCTATCTCATATTTTAATTTTGCCTGGGCTATATTTTCGCCGCGCCACAGTATAGGCGGTCCGTCCGTTAAAATTATTTTTTACATGAATATCAGTGATTAAGTTATAGGATGTTTATGTTTTCATAATCTACATTAAATAGGCTTTTAGTGAGTATTTTTTTCCTTATCATCTTTCATATAAAAATCAGAAAATATAGGGGTCTATTTGTAATTTTTTAAGACTGGTTTTAAATAATTATAGCCATTACGCATTTTTTTTCTATGATTACCCACAAAAATATTGTGCCCATTGAATCGGCCATCATCGACTTATCTGAAAACGACACCAGACTCGGCTTTGTACGTCAAATGTGGCCACTAGAATTTTTTTTTCAAATGTAGGGAGTCAGGTACTTTGACCCCCTCCCGCCCCCCTCTGACGGGGGGTCGAGCGTGGCTAACGGGCTTTTTGGGTTTAGTTTGGTCCATATAACGTCCATGCCAAGTGGCATTGCTCGATGCAAAATTGTAGCACTTTTCTCAATAGGACCTCAGCTATACGTCATCTGTCTGTTTTCGATAAACTCTAAAACTACTGAACGGTTTTCACTAATAGATAGAGTGAGAAAGCATTAGGTGTAAACTATAAAATGTAACTTGTTGATATTGAGTAGTTCATAACCTTTAATGTCGCTTTTATTATTTATTCTATACCTTCTAAAGTTATTTAATTTTGTTTTAAATTTACGAATTTTTGTGTCAACGTTACTACGTCAAGGATCATATTTCTATGATAGACTGTGCTAGGTCTTTTTTACTAGACATCAGTGTGCTGATTTCATAATGGCATATGTTCGTATTTTTCCGCCGCGTTTCTTATTATTCATGTCGCATTCTTGGCGGCATTTGAATTTTGTCACATAATACAACATGCTTCCGGTGTATCCAACTGCATATAATTAGGTGGTGCAAGTTGCGTAAACTACTATTGTTCATCAGACTATAAAACTGTTTGAAAAAAAAATTCTGTACATCCCCATATTTATACAGGATCTTACATCATATGTGTATGAAACCGTGTACTAGATGGAGTGCTTAATGTATTAAAACGATAGGTACAATTATTCCACGTACGACAGATATATTTGTACCTATCGTTTTCATACGTTTAGCACTCCATCCAGTTCATGGCTTCATACATATATTATGTAACAGCCTGTATATAAATGTGGGGTTGTACGGAATTTTTTTTTAATCAGTTTTATAGTCTGTTAAACAATAGTAGTTTACGCAACTCGCGCCACCTAATTATATGCTGTTGGATACACTACCTTATTTACACTTACATTTTCATGTTAAAATTTCGTACCTACAATTTTCTCAATTGTAGATAAAACATTTTTTTTCTAAAATACGTCTGTACATATACAATTAACTACGTGAATATACAATCTAACCTTCCCCCCCCCCCCAGCGGCCTAGTCCTCACCTCGGCCGAGTGCCCCCCCCTGGACTCGTGCCCCCCCTCCCCGCTGGAGGGGTTGGCCCTGGGCACGGGCGCGGGCGCGCGCTGGGCCGCCGCCGCGAGGGGCTCCCGCCACGCCGCCCGCCGCCGGGCACTGGCAGCTTCGCATCCCGCTCATACTATCGACTTGAGACACGTCACGCATCATCAGGTGAGTGTATGACACACGATTCAACACTTACAGTCCATGACGAGCTGAGACACGCTGCGTGCTGCCGGACGCTCGCAGCCTCGCATCCCGTACATGACGCATCATCAGGTGAGTGCATGACACACGACACACGACACTTACAGTCCATGACTGAGACACTCCGCCCGCCGCCACGCAGCCCGCGAACACGATCGACTCTAGATACGTTACGCATCTACGAGTCTGAGACACACGACACTCGCACCCCATGACGACACACCATCCGGGGTGTCAATAGCATACGCCACTCACACCCCATGACGAGCTGAGACACGTTACACATTATTCGGTTAGTCTGAGACACGGCATTTGCAGTTTATGACGAGCTAAGACGCCACACACCCCGCGCAGAGGCGTTACGCATCATCAGGTAAGTCTGAGACACGACATTCACAGTCCATGACGAGCTGAGACACGACATTCACAGTCCATGACGAGCTGAGACACGACATTGACAGTCCATGACGAGCTGAGACACGCTGCATATAAAGCATCATCAGGTGAGTTCGTGACATAGTCTGAGGTCTAGTGCTATCCCCTGAACTCGTGCCCCCCGTCCCCATTAGAGGGGCTGGCGCTGGGCCGCCGCCTCGCATCCCGCTCATACGATCGATTTTAGACACGTCACGCATCATCAGGTGAGTCTGAGACACGATGCTTACAGTCCATGGTGAACTGAGACACGTTAGGCACCATCAGGCGAGTCCATGTCATACGTCACTCACACTCCATAACGACACACCATCAAGTGAGTCCATATCATACGGCACTCACGCTCCATGATGATCTGAAACATGTCACACACCATCACGAGAATCCATTTCATATATCTGAGATACGTGACTCTATGACGACCTGAGACACTGCACATTATCGGGTCTGTTCATATCATACATCGGAGATACGTCACTTACATTCTATGGAGACTCATTACAAAAAAATACTCTTTACTTCAAAACGTCAGTGTTCTGTTTCCACAATGGCGACAAGTTTTTTTTCCACCACATTCACGTTTCGTGTCGCACTGTCATGTGTTTGGAGGCATTTGAATTCTGTCACAGAGACTATTTGTTTCCAGGTTTAGCCAAGGCTTTATATTCCACCATCTGCTTCGATTAATCATTTGGCGTTTTTGTTTACAGCTGGAAACACTGAAAGGCCAAGTGGGCCCCGAGACCTTCGAAAGGCTCGTCCAGTCCTGCGACAGAGAGACGCTGCAACAAATAAGGGAGTACATACCACTATGAACGACCATCGCCATTTTACCAACATCCAACTGTGGTGGGATAAACCGAGAGTAAACCAGGATTCGCGACGATACTTATTTACAATGGTAGGACGATAGAAAATGTATCCCGCTTGGTGGCGCTGCTGTAGTTGTAGACCTGTCAAATCTCTCGAAGATACTCTCCATCTGTCAAATGATTGTGCCGTATTTTAACCCACCATGTGGCGTCGTTGGCTAGGCTTGTCGCTGTCAAAATTATGCCGGCCTATTGGCTGAAATTCAACCGTTAACTTGGCTTCTGACCAATAGCACGATGTATTTTGACAAGACCTCGCGCTCCAGTAGCGCCGTCTGGTGGGATTTTACTTGGCAAGCTTCTAAAAACTCCTTGAAAGCAATTCCTTGCTCCGTAAAGAAGGCAGGCTCTATAGTTCATTATATATAGCTATATTGTGTATATGATCCTAGCTCTTATGCTAGTTCTTTTTAGGTACATCCGCCGGTAATTTTTTGTTACAGGCATGTTTAGGTTTACGCGTTATTTGTATATATGCCCTGTTCTCTTAAAAGTCCTTTTTCGTCCATGGGTTAAACCACCCTTCATTTCTAGTGTCTGTGCAGAAGAAGCGGCACGTTTATGGATCATACTATAATTTGTATTTGACAGTGAAATACTAGTAATTTAGCTTTTACTTTTGGCGCAGACTCTAATTTTATGTCCGTATAGTAGGCAGCCTCACCATCGAATTTATTTATTTAAAGATAGTGCTCGAAATAGTACATATTTCACAGTGCTAAGCTATGATTGTGAATTAAATTATACATCATTTTAAAATTTTGCACATTAGAAATAATATTTGAACACTATTTCTTTGTCATGTAAATTGCGACAGTATTTCTCATAACTTGTTCAAATATCTTTTACAATACAGTATTTATTGCCATTATTTCGAGCACTATTTTTTTGACAACCAAAACCTTGGCATTCGATGTTGAGGTTGCCGACTATACGGACAAGTAATTTCTTATAAATAAAATGCTGACACGTTATTGTGTGGAACGTTATTGGATGGATCGAACCAACGGAAGTTAGAATTTACTCAATAAAGGAAATATCCAACAGCCAACTGGCTTCTTGCTTTAGTTACGGGTCGCCTGCGTTATCATCCTTGTTTACTCTTGAGTTATCTTGAATCTCAGCCATAAAGGGTGTATGGGCCTTATGGGTAGTTCCATAATTATGGTCTAAAAGCCTATTTTTTTAATCGATTTAATTTTAAAACCTGAAAAACAGATATCGTTTTATTAGTTTATCAGAAAATGATTTGAAAACAATATTATTTTTTAACTGATATTCATAGTCGAAGATTTTGTATGTAAACATAATTGCATCATATCAATTATTTTTTTAATAAGTTTAGTTTGTATTGTATACCGGTGTATACGTTTTCTTGTTTTTAATTAAGTAATATGTTATGTTTTCGCATGCTTAGTCAAGTAAGAAATGATGATATACAAAAACGAAGTTGACATAAAGAAGTTAGGGTTTCGATTTAAATGAATAAATATTGTAATAATAAAATCACTAGTTAGCAATTTATAATAATTATTCTGTGAACAAACGATCTATAAATGTTCAAAAAAATTAAAGAAAATAAAGAAAAATGTAATAAAAATTATTACTGTTTATCTGAATGCCTTGCCCTAGATTACATTTTACACTTAAAATAAAAATTTGAAATTGAAATATTATATTGGACTTATCGTTTTCGGCTTAAATATTTCGTGACAAATAAAAAACACTTGATAATGTTAACATCTTGATTAGTCAAATATGAATATAATGTGATATTTGCTATTATTAATAAAATAATATTATCTATGCCAGCATTGTTGGGTTGTTTGTTTTAAATCATTCCTGTTAAATATACTCAGAAGTCTATATAGGTAAGTGACTATGTACGTAATTTCGTAAGGAGCGTCGGTGTGAGAGGTACCTGTTTCAAATCCCGCTGCGGCCATATACCAATGGCTCTTTTCTGAGTTATGTACATTAGTTGAATTCTAACCGATGCTTTTACGGTGATGGAAAACAGCGCGATTAAACCTACAAATTCAGGCAACTGAATTTGTAACCATGATCCAATCTGGTGAGGTTCCCCTGGTAGCAGGGTCACAGAGGTCAGATGGTAGTCGCTCCACTGTAATTACCTGATCGGCAAATGCTGGATCATGGTCAAGGCGGACTCCGGGCCCTCGTCCTCGAGATCACAACCGGGACATTAACGCTAAGGTGATTATTATTTAACTACGTAATTTGGCAGCTGTGCAATATTGTTTTGACCTCTATAGTACGAAATGGGTGCTTTTGGTCTCGAGAGGAGGGAAAATCTGATTTCGTACAATTGCTTCTGCTGCTGCACCCAACTTTTTAACGCACCATAAACATGAGGTGAGAGGATGTTTCCAATGGGAGCAAATTTATTATGAATTCAGTAGTATGTATTTCAATTCTAGACTACTTCGCTAGTTCGCGATTTAAAGTCTGCACTCGCAGCAAAAAATAACTTTGCTCTCTTGTTGAACAAATGACTATTTCATCTCTCTAGCTCGAAAATAACGCTTTTAGTGCGTAAAAAGTAATTCGAAATCAATAAGTAAAGTAAAAACTATTGCACACACAAAAGTTATACATAACAGGAAAAAAAAAACAATTTATATGCGCGCAAAGGCGGCTTTATCGCTTTAAGCGATCTCTTCCAGACAACCTTTGGGAAGAGGTAAGTTATCACAGTCTAAAAGCGGCTTAAAAGGCGCAGCAAAGTCGCTTTTGACTACATAACTAGCGTGAGCAATGTAATTCTAAATCGAAACGATTTTGCTGCTAATTTTTGCTGTATCCCCCCATCTATCTGGTATATGCGGCCTTCAGGTCATTCGTCCACCATGCGGGACTCGGGAAGCATGCCCAAGGTGTGTATTCGGTGCTGTCGCCACTCGTGACGTTTACTGCGCCGGTGGTCACCTGTTCTGCGATTTAAGTATGTGCCTTCGCCCGCTTGACACTACAGCCTGGCAATTCTTCGTGCTGTGTGATCTTCGTTGTGGTGTTGGCGTGATGTGATGTGATATTTTTTTGCCTGCGGATTGTTATAATGAATATTCTAGGAAGCGGCGGTCAGCGGAATCATTGTGTGTCGCTGTGAGTAAGTCTAGCTTTTTAACATGTTAGGTACAAGGTCCTGAAACTCAAAGAAACGAAACGGGCATTTTAGGCTTGCATGATTATATAAGTAGGTACTCGCGAGAAAGCAAATCGATCCTTTTTTTAAATTGTACTGGCCAGGCATTTAACCGCCATCTCACTTGGTGGTAAGTGACGATGCGGCCGATGATGAAGCATGCCTGTCATGGCGTCAGCCGTGGCTTATGCTGAGTGTGGCCCCGTTGCACATCTCCTTATGGCACAGGTAACGAAGTTTCTTGTATGCTGTATTATGACCTAATGTACTGTGCCATGTGTGAGATAGATGTAATAAACGATTTCTATTTATTTATTTATATATTTAGTCTTGAAGTCGTCTAGATTATAATGATCACAGAACACACTCGCAGGCAACGCGATCCGTTCCTTGACCGTAAGCATTTTAAAGATTGAACTAAAGCGGCTAGTGCGGAAAGCTGGAAGATCCACACCATAAGGATGAAGCGCATATTTTTCCACATACCGACGCTTATACATTTCTAGCGTAACAAATTAGTCTATAACTTCATACACAGGAGCGGCTAATGCAATAATCATATCACTATCTCAGACCGTTAAAATGGGCAAGACTGTCTCGTCCAGTTTCAGAAGTACTCGTAGTAGGGGAAGGTGGGACAGAACCGGGACTTTAAGCTTTTGTCTCTAGACTCCAATTGTAACTATCTACATATACTTATACTCTACGAAAACCTAGTCAATTAATTTAACAAAAGCAGTTACATGTATTATTATTAAAAGAAAATGCATTTTCCCGGATTTGCCCCACTAGTTAGGGCATAACCGGGTATACTTTTAGGCACGATCGTGCCTCATCCCTATTATCCTAGTTACTATTATTATGAAAAAGAAAGTATATGAGCATAGATGGATGAATGGATGGAAGTTGGTTACTCTTGCTCTTTTTACTTTCTGTTTACCCGCGGGAGCACGGTGTAGGTAATCGAATTCTACGCGAGTAAGTTCGCGAACAAAAATACATTTTAATTTACACTTTTTATATATGTATAAAAAGTTGTCCACTAATGGTCCAATAATGGGCATTCAATTTGCACTTAAAAACGAAAGAAAATCCATATAGATCAAATAGTGACACTGTAATCGAAATTAGACTAAAAATCGGTAACATTTCACGAATTTAGAATAATAATATTACAAATATACATAATACTTACCTATTACAAATGTTATGCCATTAGGAGATACGCAATTCATCATAAGACCAATATATGCCAATAATAGTTTTCAAAATAACGAGGTTATATACCTTTATACCTACAACGGTTTTATACCTACAACTCTCCCCTACCTTTACCAGAAAATCATTGTAGCCATAAGTATCTAAATACCTAGGTCCTTACAATATGTAGGTAAGTAATACCAGGCACCATCGTGTTTACTCTAATAACCAAGTAAGTCCGCCGTCCGTTCAAGATTTTTCAAGAGCGCTCGTGGCCTAATGAGAATGCATTAAACTCCACATATCGCAAGGAAACCGCTGGAATGCCGCCAGCAGATAGCTCTCGTGAGTAGCTAGAATCAAATCCTTAGTTGGCTGCTTATGTACCTATACTAGATAGGTAAGAAATGTCGGGTATGTTAATGTAGGTACTTAGTAGGACCCGTTGTATAATTTGTAGGTAAGTAGGTGGTGATAACCGCATGGTTTTAATTATTTTTCCTTCAATTTAACGAAGCAGTTGCATGCTCCTTATTCATTCGCTGTAGCAGGTAATAATGTCTATACATTTATACGTAGTATTAAACAAAGTCGTCTGTATCTATGTATGCTTAGATCTTTTAACTACGCAACGGATTTTAATGCGGTTTTCGTCTAAAGATGGAGCGATTCAAGAGGAAGGTTTATAGGCAAGAAAAAAGCGGTAGGTACGGGTAAAGTTGGTGTAGGGTACGTGTAGGTGGGTAGGTGTTGGCTAGGGTATGGTAGGGGTAGGACGCCACAAATGCGTAGGTAACCACTTTTACCCTTTCCTGAGAAATTGTATTTTGGCCTTGCTTGACGAACCTGTCCGTCGGACTAACAACAAAGTGATTGAAGACTTAACTTAAGTTCGGCCGGTGCCCGCGCGGTGTGCGGTTGCGTTTTCTTTACCTACGTTGCGCCATGTGTTTGTGACCGTTATGTACGAAATAGACATTCAAAAGTGATAATGGCGAGGAGTGTGATTATCAACGAGTTCTTGACTTTTATCCAAAACAAGATTGATGTGCTAGACGAACATAGTATTTTGCAAATATGTGCATCGAATTTTAAGGACACCGAAATTGAAGAAGGGAAGAATGTACTTTTTGCCTCTTGCGCAACCAATGGTTTAAAGAACGTGTCACGAAAAGGCGATGACAAGAATAAGAAAAACATTAAGGACGTTATTAAAGTTCTAAAAGAATGCGAACCCGACGTGCAGCCACAGTTTGTTGCTGCGAATCTAAACCGACTGCCGCCAGTTACGTTTGACTACATTGACGTAACGCGACTTTTGAAGGATATAACGCTGTTAAGAAATGAAATATCGACTATGAGAAGCCAACAAGAGCTACAATCGCAGGTTCTGACTGATCTGACTGCCTTACGTTCGCGAGATAACAACATCAGTCCGGCTGATACGAAGAAAAATGAAGCAAGAGCGGGTAAAATTACCGCTACACCAAAGCGAAGTAAGCGAAGTTTGCCTCCAATTGTAAACATTGCCGCTAGTCTACCATCCACTACCAACGAGTTGTTTACACCTACTTATCGCGACATCGTGTACTCGGGCCGTACTAATATCACCCGCACGGCTCATGAGAATACGGGTGAATCTCGGCTGGCGGACAACGACAACAATACGTCTATAGCGAAGTCGCTCTCTGATCACGGTAGTTATACTAAGGTAACGAGAAAGAAATCTATGCGACGTAACATGCGCGGTACTTTGCAATCGCAAAGTAAAATACAAGTTAGCGAGTCAAAATCACTCATATATTTATCAAGAGCTAAGATAGGCACCACGGAAAAAGATATTAACGAACACATTTTGGATATGGGCGAGCAATGCTTAAGCGTGGAATTATTGAAACAAAATCGTGATGTCGATTTTGTATCATTTAAAATTACTATACGGAGCACCAGTATCCAAAAATTCTTAAGCAACGAATTTTGGCCCAAAGGTTTGGTATTCCGACGTTACCGAGAGCGATCAGCACCGCAATTGAATAACAAACTCAATGGCTAGTACACGTACAAAGACAACATTAGCTACATTTAATTGCAAATCCATAAAACGTTCCTCACATCATATACGAGAGCTATGTAAAACCGTGGACATTCTTGCCCTTCAGGAAACCTGGCTTTTGCCCCACGAGACTAATTATGTCAATTCAATTGATGACGAGTTTGGATGCTACTCCCAGTCTTCGGTGGACACTTCGTCTGGTATACTTCGCGGAAGACCATATGGCGGCTTAGCATTTATGTGGCGAAAATCGATATTTTCTAACGTCTCGCCTGTGGATTGCAATAGCGACAGAGTCACTGCAATAAAAATCAAAACAGACTCTCACTCCTTCGTGATATTTAACGTGTATATGCCTTATGATAAAAAAGGTGAGGACGAACTAATAGAGTTTACGAATTGCCTTGCAACTGTGAGTGCTGCTATCAGTGAAGGAAACTTTCAGGTGGCATTTATAGCAGGTGATTTTAATGCCAATCCCAATTCACGATTCGGAAGAGAGCTACTCGCCTACTGCACGGAAGAGCGGTGGGAGTGTGTGGATGTGGACATGCTCGGGGCGGACTCCGGTACATACACATTCATGTGCGAAGCCTCCGGATCCCGTAAATGGCTGGATCACTGGTTGGTCACTGAAGCGGCGCGAGACTCAGTGCATATGATACGAGTTAGCAATGACGTCGCCTGGTCGGACCATTACCCTGTTCTTATGGAAATCAACATGCAAGTATCTAGTAAATGCGCAACGCATAATTATGTATGTAATTCAAATCAAAAAAATATAGTATGGGGGAACAGAAATGTAGATCAGACTAACATGTACGGGCAAGTTTGCTATGAAAACTTAGTGAATATAATGAACACATCATGTTGTAGCTGTGATAGTAACTGTGATTTTAGTTATGAGGATATAGGTTGTGTAAATATGTCATGTAATTATAAACGGGTAATTGAAAAATTATATCGTACAATAATCGTAACACTACGGAGTGCATCTGTACGTACGCACTCTTCTCGCTCCTTGTGTAGGAAGCGTGCTAGTGGCAGGGTAGTCGGATGGAACTACCATGTTCGCCAGCTCCATGAGAAAGCTCGTGAATGTTTTAGGTTGTGGGCACACTATGGGAAACCAACAATGGGTAATATGTATGAAAATATGTGTATAACAAGAAAGGCATTCAAAAACAAATTAAAATGGTGCCAAAACAATGAAGACTCTATTAAAATGAACATTCTCGCTACTAGTCATCAACGCAAAAACTTTGTCAAGTTCTGGAAGGCCTCGAAGTCGCTGGAGTACAAATCTCTTCTTCCTAACTCAGTAAATGGGCTCGAGTCCCCAGCTGCTATAGCGAATATGTTCGCGGAGCACTTTCAGGTGAAGCCGCTGAGCGTGGAGCGTGTGGGCGAGGCTGAGTCCAGCAGTGGGCGCGGTGAGGAGCCGCTGCGCTTCAGCCCGGCCGAAGTGGCCGAGGCGGTGCGCCGGATGCAACGCGGAAAGTCGCCCGGCCATGATGGACTCAGCGTCGAACACCTACTCTACGCCGGCGATGAACTCTACCGTGTTCTGTCGATACTATTTAATTTATGTTTAGAGTATAGTTACCTGCCTCACGACTTGATGCGTACAGTAGTGGTTCCGATAGTAAAGAACAAAACGGGGGATCTATCGAGTCTCAACAACTATAGACCTATATCATTGGGTACCGTTGTTGGCAAGGTGCTTGAAAGGCTTCTACAACCCCACCTCTTGAAAAGCATTCGAATTGATGACGCTCAATTTGGATTCCGTGCCGGTCTCTCGACAGAGTCTGCAATTCTTAGTGTAAAATATGCGGTGAACTATTATGTTAATAGAAACACATCAGTATATGCCTGTTTTTTAGATCTCAGCCGTGCGTTTGACCTTGTTAACTACGACAAACTGTGGGAAAAGTTATCGCACTCTGACACTAAGACTGAAATTGTAGATTTGTTTAGGTACTGGTACGGAAACCAAGCTAATTGCGTGAGATGGGGTGACGCGCTCTCTAGTGAATATAGACTAGAGTGCGGCGTACGCCAGGGAGGGCTCACTTCTCCGGACCTCTTCAACCTCTACGTAAATGGCCTTATTGAGGAATTGAGAGGCTCCAGGGTCGGTTGCCACATTGGTAACGTGTGTGTTAACAATGTGAGCTACGCGGACGATATGGTTCTTCTCAGTCCCTCAATAAACGGCATTCGGAAACTGCTGGGAATATGTGAATCATATTCCAGAAGGCACGGTTTAAAATACAACGCGTCAAAAACCGAACTTTTAGTTTTCAGAGCTGGAAGAGGTCCGGAGACGGTGCCACCTGTGTACTTAAATGGGTCTGTGGTGCGGGTGGTCGATAATTTTAGGTACCTTGGGCATATTCTCACGGACACGCTGTCCGATGATATTGACATCGAACGCGAGCGAAGGGCACTAGCAATCCGATGTAACATGCTTGCACGTAGATTTGCGCGATGCACCGAAGAAGTAAAAGTTACTTTGTTCAAGGCATTCTGTCAATGCTTTTATAGTTGTAGTATGTGGACAAAGTACACAAAACGGTCCATTAACGTGCTTCGCGTACAATATAACGACGCCTTTCGTATTTTTTTGAAACTTCCTCGTTTCTGTAGTGCAAAAGCCATGTTTTCCGATGCTGGCGTTCCTGATTTTTTCGCTATTTTGAGACAGAGAACAGCCTCTTGCTGGGAAAGGTTGAAGAATGCGAAAAATGTTATACTGGAGCGGGTATGTGAGGACATGAGTAACCCTATTGTCAGCCATTGGCTTGATCTGCACCGGTGCGAGAACAGTAACATAGTTTAAATAGTTATACCTACTGTAATGACATAACTATGTAGATGACTAGTAAATATGTACGAATATGTACCTACTTACTTTAGTACACAACATTGTTTAATGTTAAGTGATAATGTAATTTTGTATTTTATTATTTTATTTTTTGTTATTTTGATATGGATGTAATCTGAAATAAATGCTATTATTATTATTATTAACGTAAATATTTTCTACAAACCGTAAAACCTACATCTACTCAATAGAAACTGTTTCATTTATAGCGGCCACAATAACCTATATTCTATGAAAATTTCAAGCAGGGATGTTATACGTACCATAATTATGGTACACGTACCATTTTCCAGGTGTTCGTACCATGTACCATCGTACTTCCATTATGGTACGCAAAAGTACCATAATTTTACATCAATCCAGCTATATGACGTTATCTCGCCCGCTCCGTTCACGGCGCCTTATGACAACGCAAAATAGACAAGGAGAGCTGTCTTCACTTGAAGAAAGGGTTGATTATTACGTATTTATTGTCACTGGCACCCCCAGACAACCCCCCCCCCCCCAAATAGAAAAGTACCGTACCTTTTTAGCCATTTTCGTACTATTTTAGGGGAGACTACTGCTGGTAACACTGTGTACCATAATTTTTTCTAAAGTACCAGAATTTTGACAGGCCTGTGCCATAATTTCTGACTTGGCATCTAACATCCCTGATTTCAAGTGGTGTTCTAGCATCTACCTACCTACGCAATCCGTGGTTGTTGCTATTACGGTAGTGAAGGATTGACGGGAGGCGGCTCGCCTTGACAGACAGACAGACGGACAGCGCCTATTTCTTTCCATATTACCCCTTGAGTACGTAACCCTAACAGCAAATTAACGGTCGAAATTACGGTCGAATTTCGAATGCTGCTTAAAAGTGAAGTATCTCAGTACCAACAACTTTCCCTTCAACGGAATATCAGTTACATGAATAATGTGACGGTATTTATCAAAACAAGACGCGTTTATCAACGAATCATATTTATTTCAAGCGTTCGTTAAGGCGGCTAATTGCTAGTCTCTTCGAGCTGCCGACGATTAATTGTGGGAGCCCTCTAGGGAGACTCAAAAGAGGGTAGTTTGATATGCTTTCGCTATATCACTGTTACGCGGAGGGTAGTTATACTGCTTGATTCAAGTGGACCAGACCGATTGCTACTGATAGTGTGATGGTTGGAATGACAGAATAGCCGTACCGAAAGAAATAATGACATACTATTATTATTATTAATAAACAAAATAAATAATTAACTGGCTTTTATCCGGGAATTTGTCCGTAAAAATCCAGACCCGTTTCCGCAGGAACCACGTTTATATTCGGGATCAATTACAGCCATTGTGCTACTCTGAGCTATAGGCTACGTTCGTTCAGTAGTTTTTGTGTGAAGTTACAATCTTTCGACTTTTAATATTTGTAGGGAAGGAAGTAGGATAGTGTCTGGTGCGCTTGAGAGACTTGGACTTTGTCGTAGGGTCACTGAATACTAAATCCTAAAACAATAGGATGCGCGACTGTCGGTCTTCTACTGTACTGCTAGCACAAGTGTGCCCACGACACAGCTCGCGCCGCGAGAAATCGTTTGTTTCCTTCTCTCAATACGAAGATGAAATACATAGTGAATATGTCGCGCCTATTCTCGCTTATTGCGCACGAGAGCATACTTGCGCTAGCCGTGGTTATGCTCTTATTACACATTCCTAAATTCAGTGACTGAATTTAGAAACAAAAAGCGTGAGAGCAAATCAATGTGGAATGTATTGCTCATAGAATAAGGTCCATTTTAGTATCTTGGATTTTTGAAAAGCGGAGCGACGCGTGACTTAATATAAGTGATACAAAAATGGACCTTATTTTATGAGCAATACATTCCACTTTGATTTGCTCTGACAGTTTTTGTTTCTGAATTCAGTGACTGAATTTAGGAATGTGTAATAAGCGCATTACATTTCGGTGCGTGCACGAAGAAGTTCCGCCGTCCCTTTTCCGCTTACGGGACAGTCAACGTAGATCAATGCTCCACCGTTATTTATGACGTGGATCTACCAACTAAGTACTTATACCTCCCTATCCGCATAAACCATTTGGTTCCACCTATATAATGCGTGCTGTTAAATAGGTATGGAATAGGTCGCACTTTCTTCCACTGCAGACATGGTTCCTGCAGGTCTAGCCTGCCTTATTGCATTGTAGTGTAATCGTTTACGGTTGTAGAAATTGGCAAATGAAAACGTGGGAAATTATCACCTACCATAACCACAGACTTGACTAATAATGCCAGGCTGAACTGCTTGAAGTTAATAGCTGTAATTTGATGCTAAACTGAGTAGGTTATGTTCCAGGACACGCTTTCGTTTGCCAAGCTCTACATACTACTTATGCAATATTTGTTACTAGTAACCAACCTGCTAGCTATAAAAATTTACCGTTGGTAAGACTCTGACCAGTCTGAGGAGTCCGCCTATCTAGATAGGGAGAAGTTTCAGGGTAAAACGGTAAAACTATATACGAAATATAAACCGATATTCGATATCATTAGGGGCAACAGAAATCTACGTAAATAGCATCCTTACCTCGACCAAATTCTGTATAGGTAAGTAAGTAGATAACTTAAGTTACCCTACGTTCTGACGATATTTTCGTTTCCAAAAGCGTGAACGTTTGGGTTTGGCATACATCCAAACACTGATAAGGTGTCGGAAATGGAAAGCCTAGTGCTTGAATGACACCTTTTCTAATGAGATTTTGATTAGAGCTAGGTCTGAATGAACTTTTATACCTATCAGTATTTCCTAGTAGTATTTAGTACAATTTCAAAATACGTAGTACCACTTAGCCTAAAATGTTGACTCTACTTGTACGTAGTTTTTTTTCTTGTAACTCTACAGTAAATCTACCATAAATTTAAATATTACCTAGTATAGTTATTATTTTTGTAAATTTCTTATGGAAAAAAATCTTTTTCCATGAGATTTCCTGCTTATATGACTGCATCGATATGTGACATAGAGAAAAATGAAAAATACTTTAATAAAGTAACTAATTATAAACTCTTTATTGATCACACAAAAGTGAAATATGAAAAACAGAAAACAACAACAGCTCATATGCGCGCAAAGGCGGCCTTATCGCTTTAAGCGATCTCTTCCAGACAACCTTTGGGAAGATGTAAGTTATAACAGTATCTCAAACCTAAAATATGTGTTTTACCTTTATGTTTGAAAATAACACATTTTCTTTGTCGTCAGTTTTGCCTCTTTAATCAGACATCATTCTATAAAAAAGGCAGATACAAAAAAAACACTAGGAGGCCTGCAAAATTTCATTATAATAAGATCAGCTGCTTTCAAGAAATTTAAAATTTTGCTTAGATGAAAATTAATATTACAAAACAGCAATTACATAAAGACCTAACATTTCGCCTGACACCACGCGGCCGTGGCATTGCCATATCCCACCTACATTACCGAAATTCCACCAACTTGTATGTCCTTCTGAAAGCTGGATATTTATCTCACTTTAGGCAGGCAACGCTAGCTAATTAATGTTACAAAATAGCGATATTGCCGGACACCACGCGGCCGTATACATTGCTATATCCCACCCACCAAATCCGCATTTCATTGCCGAAATTCCACCAACTCGTATGTCCTTCTGAAAGCTGGATGTTTATCTCACTTTAGGCAGGCGACGCTAGCTAATTAGCCACCAGCCGCGAAGGCGGTGCTTTCAGCTGTTTGCAGTTTCGATGGGATAAAGTTTGTGATGCAGCGCCCAGGATGCAGCAACGATGGAAGAGACTTGTAGTTAGAAGTGGCTGGTGCACGAAGGGATGTAGAATAAAGAAATCTATACATATATTTCAGCGACTTTGTTTCAATGTAGGTATACTACATTGAAACCAAGTCGTTTTCCGCCGTCAGTCCATATGTGTTTATGTATGTATAATGAGCGGGCGCCGAATTTTTAGCATTTTAGATCTTTAAAGGAACAGTATTACCTAATAAAAGGAACATAAATCAATGGAATGAGCGAGCAGAGCAATTTTTGACATTTTGGCAATTAAAAGCTGGGGGAGATGATAAGAAAACCAATCAGGCCGACTTCGTCCACTTCCTAACTGGCTAGTCCAACCTAACTCCGAATGTATAGGGGCTATAGCCTACTTACTATTAACTTATCTGACTCTGTGGCCAAAACTGGAACTAATAGACGCCATTTTTAAATGTCATTTTGTAGTTTGTTTGATAACAGCGACGCTTTTAATGGATCAGATAAAGTTGTAGCACCGTACAGGTTTTTTTTACTTTAAACTTTTTTATTTATCGTTAGCTCATGGACCTCAATTAGGGTTGTGGGCATCCCCATCGTGCCCACAACGGTAGATCCGCGCTTGTCTGCCACGTAGAGATCCCGGGTTCGATTTCCGGCCGTGCAGACATTGAAATTATGAATTTTAATTTCTGTTGCGGGTCTGCGGTCTATGTATAATAAGTATGTATTTAAAAAATATATGTAAGTAGTTTATCAGTTTCTAACACCTATAACACAAGTTTTGCTCACTTCGAGGCTAGATGACGCTGTGTGAATTTGTTGTGATTTATTTGCCACTCAGCTTTGCTTTGTAGACTCGTAGACTTTGTTATCTTTTTTATTATTTTTATTATCTTTTTTATTTATTAAGATTGTGAACTCGTGTGTGTAAACCAAGGTATAAGACGTATGGCATAAATGAGTCTTACCCCACAGTACGAACTTCAATCAGTGTATAGAAACAGGGATGGCCAGCAGCTGTGGCCCAAGATGAAGACAGATGCCACATAAACACATTTTGCCTATTTTGGCCGTGTGGTGTCCGGCAGAGTAGAATAGCACCAACCCCTTACGCTCATGGGTGTCGTACAAGGCGACTAATGTTTTCGAGGCAAAAGATCAAGAGTCTCCGTAGTCTGGAAAATGGGCAGCAGCATTTTCCATTGTTATATTTAAACACTGCGATCTCCAACCCGCCTGCCAAGCGTGGTGCCAAGATTATGGCAATAACCTCCCCTTTAGAGGGAGAGGCCCTAAGTCCTGCAGTGGACTGTTACGGGGTGTGATGATGATCAGCAATTCAAACGTGATTGAAATTCTTAATGATATAAAATCTTTAAAGGTATGTTCACGGTGTCTTACCGCGTACCTTTGTTGACGAGTAGCCCGATAGTTCGTCGCAGTTGCATGCATCATGGTCACGGGACGACGAGACTCGTTGATTTCGTCAACAAAGGTACACGGTAGGAAACCCGGAACATACCCTTAAAATGTGTACCACCCGTAATACCCGCAATAGTTTAAAACAGCATATAAAACCTGGCCGTATCCAGCGAAATCAGAGCCGGAATTACCGTGTTGATTAACAGTCCAGAACTCGCCGAGTTAAGCCGTTGTTTGTTTATACGTCATTACAGATGCACTGATTGCATACAGTTTGTTGTGTCTGTCTGTTGACGTACCTGTGAAATGAGCGTTTATACTTTAATACCTAGATACCATCGAGTCCATCGGCTAACTGCGATATTTTCTTTATAAGGTCTTCAGGCCATTGTATACCCGTCCTACGCTGTGCCACTCGAGAACCTTTCCGCCACGGTTCTGTGACCTAGGTGGCCATATCTGCAGTTTAGATATTCTAAGACCTATCTACACATATGATCAAACAATAAAAAACTGTGTCTGTACATTGAATATATTCACAAAAATATAATTTAATGCGATGAAGATATAGTAATAGAATAAGATTTTTTTTTATGTTTTTATTTATGTCTGTGTTGTCTGCGACTCGTTCATCTCCAGAAGTACCGGACGGATTTAAATGAAACTTTTGTTTTTGTTGTGTAGCTGTTAAGCCTGGGCAACATCATCGTCATCATCTCAACTACAAGAAATATCGAAATGGCGCCGAACGGATTTAGAGGGGTGTCACTGTGTGGTAGTTTGGGGTTCAACTTAAAATCTAGGTTCCATATAATTCGGTTGGGTAGAACCAGATATACAGTTGGACCTCTCCGTAGTACTAGCTTTCATACATTAGGGAGGTCATTTAAATTGGTCCATCGGTAAAAAGATAAACTGCCCTAAGAACGACGAAGTTGCGTGCAAAAGGTAGTCGCCAATAAATACCTATTTATCTGTCAAACCCTATATTTTGCGGATAAAGCTGCTGGACACCACCTAATAGAACAACTAAACGGAATACGCAGGCAGGATTATTCACATTTCAGACACGCTAGGCCTAAAGGGCTCTTCGGGCGTGATCGCGCTCACGGAAAGTTTTTACGGATTCCGTACACGGATGCCAATTTATTCCGGCGGATAACCTACGGCCGGTCCGGATCGCCGTATCCGGTTTTTTGTCGATGTCTCTTTATTGTTATTGTCATTGTTGGCTCTCTTAATTCGGTGTTGATCGGCTCTCTTGGCGCCGAGTTTGGGGAACGATGAATAGGAATTTTGCAGGATGTAAATTTTTCTAAGGAATTTTTGCTAAGAACTTTCAACGTCTGATTTATTATTGTTATGGATGGGATATGAGAATTCTAGTAGGTATGCCATTAAGGGCGGCTTGCATCAATATTAAACGCATTTAAGCTGATACTTGCGTGTAGTTACCGGCAGAGTAAAATAGCACCAACCCCTTACAATCATGGCCAATCATGGGTGTCGTATAAGGCGACTAATGTTTTCTGGACAAAATATCTAGAGTCTTCGTAAACTCTAAAATGGGCAGCAGCTTTTTCCATTGTTATTTTTATAACACACCCGCTTGACAAGCGTGGAGATTATTTTATAACACTGCGATCTCCAACCCGCTTGGAAAGCGTGGAGATTATGGCAATAACTTCCCCTTTCGTAGGTGAGGCCCTAAGTCCTGCAGTGGACTGTTATGGGCTGTGATAATATCATCATATCTAAACAAAAACTTTATACAAAAAACGTTAAACATAATTCTAAAACGTGTTTAAGAATTTGGTGCAAGCCTCGCAGTCTCAGCTAAGACAATGGTTTTATAGACCTCCTTAGAATCTAAATCAACAGTTCGTTTTAGTTTTTAGATGATTTAGATAGCGTATTTTCTTACAACATTTTATTTAACCGCCACTTACTGATTTTTTATCAGTTACATTTACCTCGCCAGGAAATATTAGAAAAAACCATTTAATACTAAATTTAACGACGGACTTAACACAAGAATACAAAGCTGCAAAACAATGTTTGCCAATTCTTTCACATGGCAAAAAAAGTTGGCACCTAATCCTTAAAAAGTACAACCCTTTCACGCTTTTCACAGTTTACAACTTAATTCTTTCACTTTTAATTTGTCCAGAACGTTAAAAAGCTCATTGGTTGACTGGGCAGTTAGTGACGCGTAAAGTTTCCATTCGATAACGTCGCAGCTTCAGTGCTCTAATGTGACGTGTGAAAAAACCGGATTTATGCAAGGAGGGTTTAAAACACAATACAATTCGTTGAAATAGACGAGCCATAATGTGATGTGAGCTGCAAGGGGCTCCGTCAACTCGCCATAGTGACGAATTGCGTTAGAATGTAACAGTAGGTATTCTACCCACATAATTTCTGTTTAAATCAGAGAACCTAAATGGCAGAACGTCTATGAAGCAAAACGTCTAAAATCCTTTAAGCAGAATCAATTTTAAACATTTTGACGAGTTTACTTGTAATTTTTTGTATTTATTTATTTGGAAGATCATCAGCTTATCAAACAAATCGATACTTAATGCTATAAAACTGTTAGCTAATAACAGACCTTCACTAATAGATCTAGAATATTTAATATGATCTAGAATTGCTGCCATAGGGCGGCCAGCGTGTCACTGTGTGCTTCCTTCCTACTTTCCTACCCCCCCTCCTTTTTGACGATTGAAAGAGATATTTAATGACCTAATCAATAAATAAATTTAGAATTTTGAATAACTTAACGTAGGTAGATAGCACAGCACACGAAATATCAAATGACTTAATAAAAAAAAACATAATTTTTAGCACTTTAAACAACAAATTAGTAACCCAATGACAACAAAACATCCACCCAATACCTACTGCTCAAAGATTACGCTACTTAGCAGTTTACCCGCCTCGTGAACAGTTGTATTAAAACATCAAGATAAACGAATAACGAGATTACATACCTACTACAATAGCACTTCAGTACTTTTAGAATTTTTAAACTAACGGTTTTCATCAATTTATACATAGTATAAAACAAAGTCGCTAGCCGCTGTCGATTCCTCTGTATCTACTCTTAGCTCTTAAAGACTACGCAACAGAATTTAATGCGGTTTTCAACAATAGGTTCAAGAGAAAGGTTTATAGGGTAGGACAACCCGCGAACAAAGTCGCTACGGGCCAGCAGAGTTTAAAAAAAAAACAAAAATCGAACAAAAAATAAATTTTTTCCTCTGTATAATACAAGTATAGAGAACATGTATCCTCTATGACATCTGCAAATGATAGCTCTTAGTGGTTTATTATCATATTAACCGAAAGACGACCACTGCTGGGCATAGGACTCCCCGTTGCCGGCGCTCTGTACCGTCCGCATCCAGCTGCCAGGTCGTCAGTCCACCTTGCTGAAAATCTGCTCACTTTGTCTATGCCACATAGTAAGTATCAATACTATAAATTACTATAAATCCCCCACTATAAATTACTACAATTCCACATGAAGTGGAAACTGGTCAAGCCAAGGGTCGGCACTGAAACATTAGCCTGAATATTCTGGTACATATCTACTATTCCGCTCCCACGTCCACGTTTAGAAATCCGTTCCTTA
This sequence comes from Blastobasis lacticolella, assembly GCA_905147135.1. Taxonomy (NCBI): domain Eukaryota; kingdom Metazoa; phylum Arthropoda; class Insecta; order Lepidoptera; family Blastobasidae; genus Blastobasis; species Blastobasis lacticolella. The sequence continues at coordinate 15,383,477 of LR990053.1, read as the reverse complement.
ACAACCCCCTACAGACCTCGATCTAGCCAAAATAGTGACACGCGCCACTCCTAAAAAACCTTACATTTCAACTTATCCAAAATTGATATGGAAATGTTTTATTCAGCAGTGAGCGGGTCGAGTGAGGATTGTGTCAGAGTTTATCGTTTTGCGAACCTAAGAAACCTAATAAAGGGGCTGGAATCGAGTTTAGAAGGCGCATTTTATATTTGCCCCACATCATATATTAATACTGCGGCGAGCACGTACGTCTGCAGATGTGTACACGCGTTACAGACGCGACTGCGCTCCTGGTGCCGGCTGGAGATGCCTCTCTTCACGTTTACAGCTACGAGAATTTGTGCTGCTCCGTTTTCAAAGTTGTTTTATGGCGTGTTGCAGTAGGTACGGAGCATTTCTTCGGTTGTAATCTATTTCGTTGTTATTGTACGTAAGTAGGTATTAATGCGTATTAGCATTATGTGTGTTTTACTTCTCTTGTGGGCCAAGGATGGGGTCTTAAATCTAAGGGACAGCGAATTTGTCCAACGATTCGCTAAAATCCTATATGTGGCTGGTTGTATGTATATCTACCTATTCATAAAGTAGTACGTAAGCCCTTATGTACGTAAGTCTAGAACTAGGAAGGTGCTAATTCGATTATAACCCGCGAAGCGTTGACAAGACAACCAATAGGTATTTAAGATGATTTAATGAGAGTAGGTAATCATAACTAACATAACCCTCGACCAAGTTTCTTAAACTAAAGTATTTTATAAACGACCGAACCGAAACTTTAATGAAAGCTAAGATAAATAGAGAAAACCGTATCCAAATCGGTCCATCCGTCTCAACTCATCCAATCTTCCCATATTTTTCGCCGGGTGTTACAAATAGACTATTTTATGTTACACAGATGTATTACTTATCGAGAGCCAACGGCTTACGATACAAGGATGCCGAAGACCGGGCAAGGTGGAGAAGAATGAGCAGCAACTGATGATGATGATGACGACAATAACAGCCAAGCGGACCTGATGGAAAATTGTCACGATTGAATGTTGTTGTGTGTTGTTATATGTTGTTAAACCTCCAGGTTTAAGAGTGTGAAGTGATATATGTTAAATGTAGTTTTCATTGAATAAATAAATAAAATGTACAATTCAAATTATACAATAACAAATAAGGTGACTTTGCTCGTCCGAGCAACATACCTACGCTACCTACGATCACGGAAACTTGAGCCCAATCTGCTGGCAATATCGCACACCGGCGCTGCAGACGTCGTAAATAATATTTTTGTTTATTTCCGTGTGGAGTGCACGTTCCGTGTGGAATGGGGGCCGGCAATGCAGGCATCGCGTGGCAGCTTCGGCCTTATAATGTTTCAGAACACGCACGCTACGTGTGGAGGGTGCGATAGTGGTGATGGGCGGTAGCGGAAGCGGTGGCGGTGGCGGTATAACATTTAGAATCATAGTAGAAACATTTGGTGAGACTATAGGTATGTTAGGCATTCGACCGCCATCTAACCTGGTGGTAAGTGACGATGAGGCCGAAGATGGAGCATGCCTGTCTAGTAACAGTCTATTCACGCTAGCCTTAACGGTACAGTAGTTCAACATTTGTCGAATGTTTCGTAAGGATAACTTCTATGCTTCTTCTTATAAACAGGAAAAGTATGTATGTTATTTGGACATGATGTTTGGATATTGGGGGTAATGTGCAACTCCAGTTATCCACTATCGAAAATTCTTCCACTAATAGGAAGCTACACTATTCCCGAGTGTTATACGGTAAATAAATTTGGTCCGGGAAATATAATAGTATTCCGCGGGTTAGTTGAATGTTCACAGAGATACAACGTTCCTGATTAATTGTTTTCCTCAATCAATCAGGAGTTTCAATCACCGACTAAAAAGGATTACATTAGTTGAATGCTAACCGATGCTCTTAAGGTGATGAAATCTGCATCTTCAGGCGACTGGTAGCAGGATCATGGAGGTCAGATGGCAGTCGCTCCACTGTAATTATGTAATCTGCAAAATCCTGGATCATGGTCATATCAGACCCCGGGCCCTCATGCGCGAGAGCACAACCAGGACAATAACGCTAAGAAGATTTTATTTTCACTCGTCCGCCCATGGCTATAACAACAGCCTAAAGGGTCAGATTATCACTGATGCCACCGGCTCACTGGTGGAATTATTCTCTCGCATCCAGAGATAGAGCCATGAGCCCTGTTTTTCGTGGCAGCATGACTTGACTGTATTAAAATGAGCAAAATGTGTGCGAATTGACATTTCCCACACCGACTGAAGACCACTTTTTAAAAATCGAAAGTAAATACCTATCTGTACAAAGTACAGCATGTATTCTGCGCACGCAGCAATAACACAACATAACAAATTTTATTATAATTAACATAGTGCCATTTTTGTATCAGTACTTACACGGACGCCTAGCCGCGTGGTACTCCTCATTAAGCAATAAACCAAGTCTTCGGATATTAGCCTTATCATTCATAATCAAAGCATCCAAGAAGTGTGTGGTAGCAAGAAACCCATACACTATCCACAGCCTATTTTCATTTCAACTGCATGCTTGCTCCTCATGAAGGAAATTAATGATTAAAAAGTTCATATCTGTCTATCCCGTGTTGGGCTCTACAGCCATCAGAGAATGCGTCGAAGGACAATTAACAGTTAACCATCATCTTGACGTTAATGTCCGCCTTGACGATGATCCAGGATTTGGCAGATCAGATAATTACAGTAGAGCGATTGCCATCTGATCTAGGAATAGAGACGCTGGTTAAATCAAGCCCGGTCGGCAGGTAAAAATCAAGGGCCTTACCTGGACACAATGGGCATTTTAATGAAATGTTATGAGTTTGTTCGTATGTTTGTAAGTTTGGATTTTGGAGGTAATCTCCTAAACCGATTTGGAAATTTTTTTCATCACCCAACATTATTATCTAAGACTCATAGGGTACTTTAAAAATAATATGATCCTGCGGGATGGTTGAATGTTTACAGAGACCCGAACTGCGCGTTAGTTGGCTATCTAATAAAGAAAAAGACAATATGGCATGATTTTTTTTTTGTAACATCCTTTTGAGCTCAACGGTTTCACGGGTGATCAGATCTCATGAAGAGCCAAGCTCCTAACTCTACAAACCCTAAATTTTGGCCAGAAAGTATGGCTTGACCGTTTCATAGACCTATTGCATGGCTGGATTCAGTGTTCGACCGACATGCGACGGTTAGGGCAGATGTCGTTGGTCGGACCAATATAGCACGTAGCTAGCAATAGTTGATAATTATCTATGAATATCTTTTCTCAATTTTACCTTTTGGTGTGCCTTTCAATTCTCGACGGTGTTTTCCTCATTCACAATCCCCAAAGCTTCCGAATTCATTACAGGTCAACTTAAAAAAAACTTATTCTTCTCATCTTCATCCAGCACCACATTTCCAAACCAAATTTTAGAATACCAAATCAATGGCAGGTATATTACAATCTAATCAAAATTGCTTTTATTTACCTTTGTAGAGACAGCTTTAATAAGCAAGTTAAACCTTCCGGTAGAAATTCTCAGAAGGCAGAGGCGGAAAGCTTGTTTATTTTACACTAAGGAATGAATAAGCAGATATTCATTGAGACAATTTCAGTGGCAAAAGTAAACTTAAACAATGAAGGGAAGCGAAGAGCACTAGGTTACAATTAGTTGATTATGCGAGGTTAAGATTTATCGCCAGCTTACGTAGGTGTAGGCCATCTCTCACGCCTTAATGGATTAGATTTGAACACAAATGATTTATCAAGGGTCTGTTATCACAGTCAGCGTGATGTAAATACCGTTAGGTAATAGGTAGCCTAGTCGATGTGGCGTGGGGGAAACTTTATGTCATTGTCCAAAAGTGGACACCCTGCGGACGTACTCTTTTCAACGGCAATTCACATTTTGGGATTGTTATATACTCGTAACTTTCTTGTGGACCAGGTGGTTTGTTCACGTACACCTACTTTACCCTTACATACCTTTTTTTTCTTACTTACAAACCATTTTCTTGAATGAGTATGTAAGTAAATATAGATTTCCATTCTAGATTTATTTTTAATCTCTTCTTTTTAATCTTCACCCTCTTTATATATATTTACATGAATGTAACATACGTCCCGCCTCTATAAAAGAGTCCAACAAAATCCTCCCGAGGAAAATCTGGTCTACATTTCCGTTTTAGTTGAGCAAGGTAGGGCAGCGAGGGAACTGGCTCGCAGGAATGCGGCCGGGACATGGCATTTCTGTAATTAGGTGCCAGCGCCGACCCTGTGTTCACACGTGACAGTTTGTGGACATCCGCTGAGCAGGTAGCCAGTAGACAATACGATCTACTAAAAGAGATTCTTGAGGTTGCTCTTACGGTGAGGGAAAACATCGTGGTGAAACCTGCACATTCACGCGACTGAATGTGTAACCATGATCCCATCTGGTCAGGTTCCCCTAGGTAGTAGGGTTACGGAGGTCAGATGGTAATCGATTTACTGTAATTACTTGACCTTATAAATCCTGGATCATGGTTAAGGCAGACCACCGGGCTCCTCGTGTGCGCCCGGGCCCACGTGCGCGAGAGCACAACCGGGACAGATTTGTCTAAACGGGATACAACGCACGACGAATTCAACGAGTCGGACTCTCTAGCCTTTTGGACACCGACGCATAATGTTGATCCAATGTACCAAATTAAAAATATGAGGCGTGTCAGGGAAGTCTTTAATATTTAGACAACACTCACAGTTTCGGCCCGTCATGTAGTTACTGTTGAATTGATTTAACTTTTTACATGTCAGTAATGAAATAATTGAATGAATGAATTTACCAGAGAGAGAGACTTTTGAAATATTGTTTTTATGATATGAAAGAATGCATGAATTTTATAAATATGGACAGTTTAACCCTTAGAGATAATGTTAAAAATTACTAGGAGTTAATTGAATAAGTATTCGCTTTTATGCTTTATTTTGTACAATTATAATATTTCTATGCCCACTATTGGGGTTAATACAGAGATACTCACAAACATTATAAATAAATAATAAATAAATATTCGTGGACAAATTCACACAGCGCCATCTAGCCCCAAACTAAGCAAAGCTTGTACTATGGGTGCTAGATAACTGATATACTTAAATAATTTTGTTTTTTTTAAATACTTACTTATTATACATAGAACACCCAGACCCGTAACAGAAATTAAAATTCATCATTTCAATTTCTGCCCGGCCGGGAATCGAACCCGGGACCTCTTGCGTGGCAGACAGGCATTATAATATGTTGATGAATCTGTATGCCTACCTGTGTCACAAATAAATGCCTTTGCCTTTTGTCTTTTCTTACAATTTATCAATTTCTTACTTTCTTATAACCGAATAACTGTTAATGCGGCGTCTAGAGAAGGGAATCAGGACCCGTGTATTTAAGAAAATACTCCACCTAAAAGGGTTTTGAAATACTGAAAACTTGTTGACGAAAATTCGTCGTTATTTCTTCGACGAGTGCTTCTTAAATATTGCATCGGAAAGCAATGTCAAATACTACCAACATTTAATGGTTTTATTTGTTTGACTAGCTTTTGCACGCGACTTTGGCCGCGTGGTAATAGTAGTTATGACAGTTTGTTTAGCTTTGGCCCGCGTTTTCATTTTAAATGACCTCCGTGTTGTATGATTGCTAGTACTATGGAGAGGTCAAGTTCTACCTACCCGCATTAGATGAAACATGGCTTAGGTTCAACCCTGGACTTCAAGCTACCAAACTATTTGGTTTGGTAGTAACGCGGGCAAAAGTCATGTCAGGGTCATGGAGGTCAGATGGGAGTCACTCCACTGTAATTATCTGACCTGCCAAATCCTGGATCATGGCCACGGTGGACCCCGGGCCCTCGTGCGCGAGAGCACAACAGGGACATTAACGCCAAGATGATTAGTAACGCGGGCAAAAGCTGAACTGTCATAAAAACTATTTCCACGCGGACGAAGTCACGGGCAAAACCTAGTTGAGTTATAAAGTGGTAAGTAGAATAAGAAATACGGCTTTGAATTTTTCGTTTAATATTTCTTTGAACTATATCTACATAATTAGGTAACTCATAGTAAATATTATAATGATGGCATAAAACCATCTGCTCGCTGGGTACAGGAATATTATTACAGTTGGAGTTGTAATTCATTTTCGTTATGCACGGAGATTGATGTCTTCCGAAAAATTGTTTATACAGTTCGTTTTAAATTTGAAAAGTGTATTTGTAATGTACCTATAAAAACTTTAATACTCAGAGCATTTACAGAGTGAGCAATCCAAACGGTCAGAGACAGAACTCTAAAACGCACTAATTAAAACTCTTCGTAAAAAATCGTAATTGTGCTATTCGCCTTTTCTGAAATACAGTTTTTGGCATTAACCTCGGATTTTAAATCTCTCCTCTATGAAGGTTTATGAAGGTTTATCTTTTGAATAAAAAAAAATAATCACAATGGCTTCGGGGCCAAATAGGCCTTCGAAGTTTCACTAAATTTACAGCTTGATCGCTAACTCATTCGATTTGATTATCCTGTATTAACCGTTATACATAAGTTTTAAAAGTTAAGACTATTGGTATTACTATGATACAGTAATGAGTGAATAATTAGTGTCACTTTAATTCCCTCACCGAATTCATAATTAAGGATTTCACATCTATTCAACATTATACTCGCACAGTTTCTTCACGATTGTGGAATAAATAGACGAATCCTTTATCAAGATTGGTTGCGTTACTCTATTACATAATTTACATAATGATTTCACATCTTCCATAGAATTTTCCCTTAAATTGTTCAGACGTGTACACGTCTTCCGTTGTCTTTGCTTGTTTCCGGGATGCAAAATTTGTCTAAAGTTCACTGTATCTTGGATCGAATGTCGCACAAAATCTCCTCGGTCTCCTCTTCGGTGCCAAATTTCATGTTCAGAGGCCGTTCCTGGGCGAAGTAGGCGACTGTGCTCACGAACACTCCGAAACAGGTGACTCCGACCGTGATCAGGAACCTGGGCTGGTGCACCATGGATTTCCATACCGTCTGGTTTTTGAAGTCCTCTCTTGCCTTCTCATTCTCGGGCATCATATCTCTGTGTGTTAGAAGAGTAGCACCCAAAGCGCGTTGGGTCAAATGCAGTGCTCTAGAGTCAAGCTTCGTGTGGGAGATACAGCATACCACGATCTGTTGAAACGCTACCCGGATATCCAGCATCAGACACTTAGCAGCTCCAGAACATGCCTGTGGATAGAGATACGTGTTTTAATAATAAATAAACGGAAATTTTTACAACTTCAGCTCGGGAATGTCGGTGGGTGACGTGGGTGACATTTTCGCGTGTCCTTTTTCTGACGTCTTCCGTTGTAGGCGAAGGCGAAGCAATGTCGAATGATTTTAAACTCCTTTATGATAACCAAAGAGATTACGGATATTGACGCAAAGAGATTGTTATGATGATCACCACGAATAGAGTAAAAAAGTTTGCTAAGCGTTTGTATCTGTGTTGTACCCATGGACTTACTGCCCAAAGGGAGTGCGCACTGCTTTGACTAAAACCGGGCAGAGCGAGAGTCACCATCGATAGTCCTGTGTCCCTTTCTAGTGTTGCCACCATTGTTGATGCAAATTCCGAATTACTTTTATTATTTGGCGCGGACACCGACCTCAGGGCCAGGCAGAGCCGGACCGGGTGCAATCTGAAGGTCATGTTTTCACCAGGGTCCAGCCCAAGCTTACCCTGCTACTCGGAAACTATTGGCCCTAGAACACTAGTTCCTAGAGTGAAATGATAGCATTCATCGAGATCATCATTTCGTATGACAGCTGTCAATGTTAAATCTTTTATAAATCGGTACCCATTGGTCCCAAAACACTAGTTTCTAGAGAGAAATGATAGTACATGTTGAGATCTACATTTCGAATGACAGCTGTAACACATTTAAGTTTGACAGCTGTCACCCGAAATGTAGATATCGACGAGTACTATCACTTCTCTTTAGAAACTAGTGTTGTAGGATAAATCTTTACCGAACTCTTTTATCTGTTTTGTGGAACAAAAAGTCGTAGGTTAATAATTATGTCGACTCGACGTTTGTCGGAGAAACGTTCAGTAGATCAAAAGGTATTTTGACAACTACTTTTCGGATTACCTCATAATAATACCAAATTCACGGTAAATATATTTCTCCAATAATGGCAACACCAAACACAACACTTGTCAATTTAGAATGACGGTGATTATGCCAATAACATTGTGTTTACACTGTTAGAAAGGGACAAAGTACTATCGATGGTGACTCTCGCTCTGCCCGGTTTTAGTCAATGCAGTGCGCAGTCCCTTTGGGTAGTAAGTCCATGGTTGTACCAATGACTGTTTTCTGAGTAATGTATGTACATTAGTTGAATACTAACCGATGCATTTACGGTGAGGGAAAACATCGTGATGAAACCTATTCACACGACTGAATGTGAAACCATGATCCAATCTGGTCAATTTCTTTGGCAGCAGGGTCACGGAGATCAGATGGCAGTTGCTCCACTGTTATTGTGTAAAACAAAACTAACACAAAACTGTAAACCTGATCTGCCAAATCCTGAATCGTAGGCCATAGGGACATTAACGTCAAGATGACGATGATGATAATGATGAACCTATACTAATATGATAAAGTGAAAAGATTTGTTTGTTTGCAGTGGATAAACTAAAAAACTACTTAACCCATTTTAAACATCTTTCACCTATAGAAAGCTACACTATAGCGAGTAACATAGGCTTTTCCCGAAACTAAATGTGTTTCCCACGGGAACGGGTCCAGAACGTAATAACCAAATGTCATGCGGGCGAAGTCGCGGGCAAAAAAGCTTGTACCTATACCTACTACACAACTAAACAACGTAAATCACGGCTTCACGATCATAATCCATAGACGAACAACTCGAAAGCAAATTTAAGGCAGGAATTCGCCAAAGACGCGGTGAACGTCGACAAAGTTTGTAACTTTAAAAGGCTGAAGTTCAGCGAAAATTAACCCAGATTCTGTGCGACAAAGGTAAAGTGTGAGCCGGAACGCGAGGCTATCTCCGAAGGCATCTCGGCTATGAAAAACAATGTTTCTGCATCTCTATTTTCGGCGAAACAGCGCTAATCAACTTCCTGTACATATTTTTGGTTGTAGACATGAATATTGTTATTGTTAAAGTATTTCCCCTTATAAAAAAGCTCATATCCACTAGTGGAGGTCCTGAGGATAATTTATAGCCGCCATTTAAAGTTTTTTTATATCACTAAGGTGGCAAACGTTGCATTTAAAGTAGTGCAACTATAATATTACATATTCGTGCCGGTACACCAATAATCAATTAATCCTTTCCGGTTCCGTTTTAGATTCCCATCACGTGGCCCGCTTGCCTGTTTGCCTACCGTACAGCATTTTTTTGTGCGAGTGTTTTGTGAAAGTAGACTTTAATGTAGACTTTATGTTACTCACAATCTCAAATGCTCCCACCATCTTTATGCAGAGGATTTGCAACTTTATGCCAGCGCTGATGCTTCGAATATTGATGAGGCTGTTGATGCACTGAACAGAGACCTAGATCATATCCGCGAATGGTCACAGAGGTTTGGGATTTCTGTGAATCCATCGAAATGCCAAGCCATCATTTTGGGCAGCTCTCGGCTAACTTGTCGTATTGACTTAGCGAAGGTCCCTCCTGTCTGCTTTAATAACAACATCATTCCTTTTGCCTCCAGTGTGAAAAATCTAGGGCTTCAAATGGACAACACTTTAAGCTGGTCTAATCAGCTGACTGAGGTTAGCAGAAAAGTTACAGGGGCTTTGCGATCCCTCTATCGTTTTAAATATTTTTTACCATCTGCCACAAAAATTTTACTTGTCCAATCCTTAATTCTACCAATTATTGATTATGGTGATGTGTGTTGCTCCGACCTCAACCAGGAGCAACTGAATAAATTGGATCGACTACTAAATAACTGCATTCGCTTCATTTACGGCTTACGTAAGTACGACCACGTATCAAGCTTTCGTGAGAAGCTAAAATGGCTGCCTATACGACATCGTCGCAACCAACGAATCCTTACCTCCCTTTTCTCCATACTTCACGATCCAGCCGTCCCTGAATATTTGAAATGCAAGTTCCAATATCTTTGCGACACCCACGACCGTAGCCTCCGTTCTTCAAACACTCTCTCCTTAAACCTTCCCGTTCACCGGACTGGATTTCTGTCCAATTCTTTTTCCTTAATCGCTGCTAGACTTTGGAATGATCTACCTTTGGAGATCAGACGAAGTTCCAGTAAATTTACTTTCAAAAAAGCAGTTCACAGTTATTTCCTTAAGTCTCTGTAACACCTTATATATTTTCCTACATAGTCTTTCTCTTTTCCCTTTTTTTTTTTAAGTGTTTGGGCAGTAGTGTTGTTGAGTGTGCCAGTAGCTTGTTATGCTCAGTTCCTTGTTCTCTCTCTCTTTCTCTCTCTCCTATTATACTATCTATAAGTTTCGGTCTGTGAATGTTTGATATACTTATTTAATTAATGTTACTTTTAGTCTGTTTTATGTTATTTTATCTTCTTCTTTTGTAGCACCGCCTTGTAATTTTTGGTAATTGTTCTCTGGTTGACTGGTAGAAAAAGCTACGTAGCTTTAAGTCCGCCATTGTACTGTAATGTGCATGAAGTTTTAAATAAATAAATAAATAAATAAAAATTGCTAGTTTGTAATAGAGTAGGTACATATTTTAATGAAAATTAAATTAGGTTACGTATCACACCAATTTGTTTACCTTTTTCTGGATCTTGTTTTATGGGAGGTTAAATTAATGGTTAATTAAATGATATATGTATTCACACATTGTGTTTTTCATTATAAAACCTTCATTCCACTACTGAAGCTCGAAGAGTGAAAGTGTTTTTAGCAGTAAGTATTAAGTCCCTTCAGTAATTTATGAAATTAAGATAAACATTTGTTTAGTTTGTACAACACAATAATTAATTAATTGTAATTTGTTTGTCTAAACAAATTACTATTTATTACAGGATTAAAATAACGGCTATTTAAACCAATAACTATCTTGGCGCTTTCAACTTACCAGCGACTAAACTGGATAAAACAAGATGATCCATTCCTTGCTATGTTCCCAGAACAATGTATACGTAGAATGATTTGGCTCATAAGAATCCTCCCATCGACACCACCAACAAACTCAGGAGGAAAATGTATTTCTATTTAAGAGGTATGTCTTCTTTAGAGATAAATTTCTTTGTATTCTTTGTATTTTTGACGACCTGAGTGGTTCAATGGTCAACATGCCGGTCTGCCACGCAAGAGGTCCCGGGTTCGATTCCCGGCCGGGCAGAAATTGAAATGATGAATTTTAATTTCTGTCACGGGTCTGGGTGTTCTATGTATAATAAGTATGTATTTAAAAAAAAAAAGTATTTAAGTAGTATATCAGTTATCTAGCACCCATAGTACAAGCTTTGCTTAGTTTGGGGCTAGATGGCGCTGTGTGAATTTGTCCACGAATATTTATTTTATTTTATTTATTTATTTATCTAAGTTAAATATTTTCGTTACAGTTTTTCTTGACTATGAATGAAGAAGATTTTTGGGTGGTGACGGATCGTTGTCCCCGATGTACCAGTTATGTTCTTCTTCATGCTCGAGACAGGCATCAAGACAGGAAAGCTAAAAAGTTAGCTAACAATGTTGTACAAGAAGGGGTTTTAGAAATAGACGTGTTGTTCAAGCCTAGATCAAAACACTAGCCAGACCATTTTTTTTAACAGAAAAGTTATATTTCAAACGATGCATACCTTACTCCCCTGAAGTTAACGCAGTCTCAGAGAATCAGATCTATTAGTCAGTGAAATAATATATATATATGTCGTCGCGTGAAGGAAAGGGTGTATCAGGATCATTGTCATCAGGGTGGTGATATCAGTATTAGATCGTCCAGATAAATTAAATAAAAGGTTCACATTTACTCCACTGTATTTATTCCAATTCATTTTTGCACATCACTTATAATTTCACTTGAAATCAGAGCAGTATCACAATGTAGGCAGTTGAGGTGATTAACTTTCTTATTTCAAAAGTGATTTTAAAATTACTTTATTTTCAAACGTAAATAACACTTTCTATAAACTAAATGTGGAGACAGTTTCAAGACGCGTCACTCCTCGGCGGCGGTCGCACCAAGAATGGCCGCCACTCGGCCCGAGTCGTGCCGTCGAGACTCTGTCAGCACGCCCCACCAGAGGGCGCACTCCCACTTCCGTTTTCTTCGTCATGAGTCCGTACTATTGACCACATGAGTCCGTACTATTGACCGCATCCGTCACGGCCGTCCTGCTATACACACGTCCTCGTGTGTTATCTGAAACATGAAAACCATAGCACAGTACCATATTCGCTCGGTCACTTCTGACCACAACACATCACCCAAGTAAGTCTTATGAATCATGTGATTGGATCTATCACGACTGCTTCAACCCACCAATACTTAACTGCTATTTGTGTACACATAAAACATACGTACATTATCATTTATCATACTAAACTTCCGTAGATTGAGAGAGACTTGAGAGAACAACATCATCTCGTACACAAGTTATTCTTTCTAAGTTGCCGGCATAAATTCAGCTACGGCTTCAGTTTATGAGAGAGGCGTGACAGAACACCAGACTATGAACCGTATCACAATTACCACAAATGAAGGTTTCATCATCATCACCAGTGTTTTCCCCTTGATGATCTTGTTGAGTGGGAAACATCACAAATCCAATCACAAAGCTCGTGTACTGTCCCCGACCTCCATTACTGTAGGTACTTAGATTTACTACAAATATGTGACATACCTACCTACATAAAATTTTCAGTACTCGGCAAAAGTCCCAATGTTACTTCGAGTGTGATCGAAACACTCCTTCATTAAATGCCATATGATTTTGGTCATCCGTCAGCGCCATCCTAATTTTAAAAATAAGAGTAATATTACCATACAGAAGAAATGACACACAGGTGAACCACCACACTGACGAACGCTATCAGAAGGGCAGCCACGCAATCGGGCCGCCTCGCAACCGGGCCGGCACGCAACTGGACCTGCACAATAGCGAAATACCACACAGACTAGGTGTCACACAGACTGGGTGTCACTCTGGTCAGTACCACTCTAATCGTCAAACTACGAGTATATTCTATATCCTGTATCACGTCTGCCATAGCACGATACAGGTAAGATGTCACACAAGGGTAAATGGCACAGAGGCGAAATGCCACACAGAAAAATACCACACCGGCGAAATGCCATACAGGCGGAATGCCTCACAGGCTAAATGCCACACAGGCGAAATGCCAAACAGGCGGGATGCCACACAGGCAAGATGCCACACAGGCGAGATGCCACACAGGTGGGATGCCACACAGGCGGAATGCCACACAGGTGGGTGCCACAGAGGCGGAAGCCACACAGGCGGGAGCCACCCAGGCGGGAGCCACACAGGCGGGATCCACACAGGCGGGAGCCACACAGGCGGGAGCCACACAGGCGGGAGCCACACAGGCGGGAGCCACACAGGCGGGAGCCACACAGGCGCGAGCCACACAGGCAGGAGCCACACAGGCGGGAGCCACACAGGCGGGAGCCACACAGGCGGGAGCCACACAGGCGAGAGCCACACAGGCGGGAGCCACCCAGGCGTTAATAAACATTGCCAACATATAAGCTCAGTGTTGTTCATACGTCACATTTTTTAAACCAGTAGGTACTTATAGACTCTAGTAATACCTCTTTCTATAATATAGGGGCACCACTGTAGTAGCCGTACTTATATAGCCACTGCTAGACTATACAGTAAAATTTTTCATATGAAATCATGAAGTAGTAACTTTAACACGCTTTACTTCACTAATAGCTGTCTATAGACTCTCAGCTCGTGGTCAATTCTTCGACCAAATCTGCACTAACTCAGTGATAGGTAACACAGTCATATCTGCTATCATAACACGTAATAACGGTCTACGAGTTACATAACAAGTAATCGTCACAGACCCGAACAAATGTTCAAGGTGATATCTCTACAAAAACAACATTATCTCTACTGCTCAATATCAAAACTAAATCAGGAGTTTAGTAATATGAAGCTCTCACGTTTATCTGTTACGCCAGTCATAGGTAAGTTGTTACCATCCAGTTCATATGTTACCACACTAAAACTAAACAAGTAATAATCATCGTCATCAATTTTAACTGTTCGAACAAGTATACTCTATTTAGAGTTTACGTTATGTTTTAGCCTCCCATTTTGAAACGATTTAACAATGATTGTAATAATGAAGGTGTCCCATATACAGACGCCTTCTAAAAAAAAATTGCAACATTAAATTTGCCATCTACAGCCACAACATCGAGACTATCGGGGCTATCACACACATGATTTCCAGGCCACTCCAAGTCAGCCAAATAAATCAGGATATTTGACCTCAACAACAGTTCAGGTACTACTAAACTTGTACTGGCAGAAGGATATAAAATCTCACCATTGCTTACACTGCCTCATCTTACTAGTACAACAACAGAACTCAAAAAAGTTACTTTATATCGGTAATCATGGAAATTTCAGTACTCAGAGCTAAAGTTAATTTAATAAACCGACTATTGAACAATCACCAAAATATCTGGACTTTCTTAACATCATTATCGTTCAACATTTTCTCACAAAGATTGAAACAACTACCTTCTATTAGCCACGCTCCCATAGCCTCCATCAGGCCGGTAAGCAACCATAAAACTCTCCCATAGGCTCCATTAGCCCACCATCAGTGATGAAACACGATCACCTCCATCCGATGATGCGAATTACGAAATTTTAAGAAAACAAAACTATCACGTAAATCTTATAAAAACCTCGGCTCGATAGACGTCACATATTGAGTTAGCTTCTTAGATAGATCCGTCTAACAAAGTCTTTAACCAGGTCAAACTAAGTCATATTAACATAGAACAAATGGTTTTCGGTCAAACTAAGTCACAGGTTTATCTTTAGTTACTCAAAACATAAATAGAAATTATCTACCGTCAATCAGTTCACTTACTCGTATTTACTTTTTCATTCGATTAACTTGATACCAACATAAAATTAAATTACTAACCAAACTACCCCTATTTTTCCATTTAGTAGTATTAAAAGAAACGTATATGAGTGATCCCATTGTTACCGCGGATATCTTCTATAACGTTGGGTAACTACGACCACAATAACAAACATACTGAAATATGGAAAAGTTCGTTCGAATGTCTCCTGTTAAATGTAAACAAACACACTAACAATTTTTCTCTTTTCTTTCCGATACATGTTGGCACCCTCCCGCTCGCATAGAAATCGCGGAGATCTGTACTGGGTCATTATTGAAATTTTGCACATTCGAAGCCTATCCTAAGATACAACATCCTAAAGTACACCAGCTAATTGTTCCACATACTCACTGCTACGGCATCCCTGCCACATGTTATTATCAAATATTTACTTAATCAGCAATCTGGAACGATTTATGGTGACGGGAAAAGTCGAAGGCAAGAGACCCAGAGGCCGAAGTCCGAAGAGATGGGCGGACCAAATATCCGAACGATACATCCGTCAACGTCGCATTACATCAGGCGACCGATGGAGACAAACTCCGAAGATGTCACGATCCTCAGCAGTGAGGTAACGATCAAGAAGAAGAAGTCAATCAGCGGCAGTACCACCATAACGATGCTTACGTACTCAATTTATAAAAATAATAGGACTATGCTTTCAAGTATTTCTTATTCTTGTTTTCCGATAACTGACGTGATGTTGGTAATACGTTAAATCATAGCGTGTTTCAAGATGGTAAAATAATCTTAGATTAAATGTAACTTTTTTAATTTTAACACAGTGTACTGTAACATTTAGAGGGATTTAACATAATTCTTTATTTGACATAGGTACCCCTAGGTATATAGCAAAAGCTAATATTTATTAAACCTGGCAGTAGTTTTTGACATCTTTACCAACAATTTGTAACACTGACCATAAATGACGTTCTTTTTGTTTTATTTACATTCTTTCTATTTGTAGTTTCACTAAAGATACAAATTAACCTGCCCTTCTCTCTACTAAGGGCATCAATAGTGTTTCTGTCAGAATACTTTTCTGAATTATCAAAGTAAATAACTCTTAAAATCTGCTAGGGAGCCTCTTTTCAGCACAGGTTTTTACCAAATAATAATTATGTATAGGACTCACCAGATAAAGAGGAACTGTCAATATCACATCATTTCTCAGTCATGTACGCAACACTCGCAGATTGTCTACCATCGTCCCATGTTGAAACAATCACGTTGAGGCAAAGTGCCGTCCATAGTAAGTTTCACTCGATTTTTAATAATGGTGTCAATATCCCAATGGTGCTCTCGAAGGCCCGAGGTCTGCCTTGACCATAACCAATTGGTACAGATGATTTGTTGTTTACTTTATAAATCCCCCAATCTGTCTGACGAAGTCTTTGTCTTATATCTCGGGGTGTTTGGACTCTTGGCTGCGATTTAAACGTGTTTAATCATTTTATATTTTAATGTAGGCAATTCAACTGGATCGAGTAATCACTTTCCTTTTATTATTACGCTTCCACAAAGCGTTATCTGCATTTTCTTTGTCGCTTCTCATCATACCATCTCTTGGGCGTTGCGTTCGTCATCACCGCTTCTGATGTCGTCGCGTGAAGGAAAGGGTGTATCAGGATCATTGTCATCAGGGTGGTGATATCAGTATTAGATCGTCCAGATAAATTAAATAAAAGGTTCACATTTACTCCACTGTATTTATTCCAATTCATTTTTGCACATCACTTATAATTTCACTTGAAATCAGAGCAGTATCACAATGTAGGCAGTTGAGGTGATTAACTTTCTTATTTCAAAAGTGATTTTAAAATTACTTTATTTTCAAACGTAAATAACACTTTCTATAAACGAAATGTGGAGACAGTTTCAAGACGCGTCACTCCTCGGCGGCGGTCGCACCAAGAATGGCCGCCACTCGGCCCGAGTCGTGCCGTCGAGACTCTGTCAGCACGCCCCACCAGAGGGCGCACTCCCACTTCCGTTTTCTTCGTCATGAGTCCGTACTATTGACCACATGAGTCCGTACTATTGACCGCATCCGTCATATATATATATATATGCAGTCAGTCAGCTGATTAGACCAGCTTAAAGTGTTGTCCATTTGAAGCCCTAGATTTTTCACACTGGAGGCAAAAGGAATGATGTTGTTATTAAAGCAGACAGGAGGGACCTTCGCTAAGTCAATACGACAAGTTAGCCGAGAGCTGCCCAAAATGATGGCTTGGCATTTCGATGGATTCACAGAAATCCCAAACCTCTGTGACCATTCGCGGATATGATCTAGGTCTCTGTTCAGTGCATCAACAGCCTCATCAATATTCGAAGCATCAGCGCTGGCATAAAGTTGCAAATCCTCTGCATAAAGATGGTGGGAGCATTTGAGATTGTGAGTAACATAAAGTCTACATTAAAGTCTACTTTCACAAAACACTCGCACAAAAAAATGCTGTACGGTAGGCAAACAGGCAAGCGGGCCACGTGATGGGAATCTAAAACGGAACCGGAAAGGATTAATTGATTATTGGTGTACCGGCACGAATATGTAATATTATAGTTGCACTACTTTAAATGCAACGTTTGCCACCTTAGTGATATAAAAAAACTTTAAATGGCGGCTATAAATTATCCTCAGGACCTCCACTAGTGGATATGAGATGCATACCTTACTCCCCTGAAGTTAACGCAGTCTCAGAGAATCAGATCTATTAGTCAGTGAAATAATATATATATATATATTACGTCATATAAGTTTATTTCAATTGATTAAAATGAACAGATACTTTAGATTTTTACGTCATACGCATTAAAAATATGCGAGCTATAGATTTGATGAGCGGGGATGATCGTAATGATGCACGGATGATATTTAGTAAGCTTATAATGATTGTAAGCAAGCTGAGTTACAATGTGTGGTGTGTGGTGCCGCCACTTAAAAGAATAACACCACCCCATCTCTTCCCGTGGGTGTCGTAAGAGGCGACTAAGGGAATAACCCGAAAGATGGGCAGCAGCATCTTTCGGGTACATTTACATCTACTGCACTGCGATCGCCAACCCGCCTGCCAAGCGTGGCGATTATGGCAACCCCCCCCAATGACAAGCACACACAGGCCACGGCCCCCAGTACCCGGCGGCCCCGCTGTTCCGGACTATGGTAGCGGTCACGGTAACGGCGGGGCAGGGGGTGCGAAGAATCACCGGATGCGACCAGGCTACCACAAAGCACGACCACTGGCCCTGGCTAGATACAATGTCCAGACACTGCGGACCGACGAAAAGCTCGTGGAACTGGAGGAAGTGGTAAGCAGATTACATTGGGATTTTATAGGGTTATCTCAAGTCCGAAGAAAGGGGGTCTACTCGATAATCCTAAAGTACGGAAATCTGCTTTACTTCCGGGAGGGCGACCAACTGTCCCTAGGTGGTGTCGGGTTCCTCGTCCACAAATCCTTCGTGAACAACATCGTCATAATCGAGAGTGTGTCGTCTTGGGTAGCGTACCTTATACTCAGAATTACCAAGCGGTATTCGTTGAAGGTCATACAGGTCTACGCACCGACTTCGACTCACTCCGATGATGAAGTGGAGGCTATGTATGAGGATATTTCTACAGCCATGCATACCTCCAAGACACATTATACCGTTGTCATGGGGGATTTCAACGCGAAACTGGGCAAACGAGGCGGAGACGAGTTGAGAGTGGGGCAATTTGGAGTTGGAAGTCGGAACGCCCGTGGCCAGATGCTGGCCGGCTTTATGATGAACTCATTTTTCAGGAAGCCGGATCATCGCAGATGGACGTGGGTTAGTCCCGATGGCGTCACAAAAAATGAGATTGACTTCATCCTATCTACGAAACGGCATATATTCAATGATGTCTCGGTGATCAATAGCGTTAAAATTGGCAGTGATCACCGCTTGGTAAGAGGCACATTGAATATTAATCCCCAGCTGGAAAGATCGAGATTGATGAGGTCCACGCTCCGGCCTATACCCATCCAAATCCAAAACCCCGAGAGCTTTCAACTCGAATTACAAAATCGCTTCGAGTGCCTAGGAGAGTGCGTCGACGTGGACGCCTATAATAACAGGTTCGTGGAAACTGTCTATACGGTTGGGTCAAAGTTTTATAAAGCCTGCCGTACAAACAGAACAAACAAAATCTCCGACGATACCCTCAAACTCATCGAAGAAAGACGCGGAATGACTCTGCAATCCCCTGATGATGTCTCTCAATTTAGGCGACTTAGTCGACAGATCTCCAAGTCTCTGACTGGTGACATACGCCGCTTCAATACTACCAATATTGAGGCGGCGATCGAGTGGAACAAAGGCTCTAAAGTCTTTGCGAGAGATCTGTCGATTGGACAGAGCCAGTTGACGAGACTGAAAACGGATGACGGCAGAGTTGTTTCGACCAAGTCCGAGGTTTTGAGGGAAGTCGAGAGGTTCTATGGACAGTTATACACGACAACACGGGCACCTGTTACCAGTATGGCAAAAGACCCCAGAGCCAAGTTGACCCGACACTACACCGAAGATATCCCGGACATCAGCCTGTACGAGATTAGTATGGCTCTCAAACAGTTTAAGAACAACAAGGCGCCGGGTGATGATGGAATTACGGCTGAGCTTCTGAAAGCTGGTGGCAAACCTGTGCTTAAGACCCTTCAGAAGCTGTTCAATTCCGTCATCCTCGAGGGCAAAACGCCGGAGGCATGGCACAGAAGCATAGTGATATTGTTCTTCAAGAAAGGTGATAAGGCTCTCTTGAAGAACTTCAGACCAATATCGCTGCTGACCCATGTCTATAAGCTGTTTTCGAGAGTCATTACGAATCGTCTCGCACGCAGGTTTGATGACTTCCAGCCTCCCGAACAAGCCGGATTCCGAAAAGGTTTTAGTACCATAGACCACATACATACGCTGCGGCAGGTTGTACAGAAGACCGAAGAGTATAACCGGCCATTTTGCTTGGCGTTTGTGGACTATGAGAAAGCCTTCGATTCGATCGACACTTGGGCGGTGCTCCAGTCTCTACAGCGGTGCCAAATTGACTATCGATATATTGAAGCACTGAAGTGTTTGTACGAAAACGCCTCTATATCAGTTCGTCTCCAGGACAAGACCACAGAACCTATTCAGCTGCAGCGAGGTGTTAGACAAGGTGATGTCATACCACCGAAGTTGTTTACCGCTGCACTGGAGGATATCTTTAGGCTTCTGGACTGGGACGGACTTGGCATCAATATTAACGGCGAGTACCTCACGCACCTCAGATTTGCTGACGATATCGTAGTCATGGCTGAAACCCTGGAAGACTTGGGCAAAATGCTCGATGACCTCTGTAGGGCCTCTCAACAAGTAGGTCTTAAAATTACATGGACAAGACGAAAATTATGTCGAATGTCCATGTTGTGCCTACTCCAGTGACAGTTGGAGGCACTCCACTTGAAGTTGTTGACGACTATACATACCTAGGACAAATAGTACGGCTAGGTAGGTCCAATTTCGAGAAAAGAGGTTAATCGACGAATCCAACTCGGTTGGGCAGCGTTCGGGAAGCTACGCCACATTTTTTCGTCCCAATTACCGCAGTGTCTCAAGACGAAGGACTAATGTGTATTGCCAGTGATGACTTACGGATCTGAAACGTGGTCACTCACTATGGGCCTTATAAGAAAGCTCACTGTTACCCAAAATTATTATCCAAAAATCTTAAAAAATTCAAAACACATTGATCAAAATGTTAATATAGTAATTTTAATAAGTAATAGACATAAAGTACGAAAATATGACATAATCAAGGGTGTTGAAGCGTTGCAAGGATTGTCTGCAGGAAAAATTGTATTATGCGCATTTCCCTTCGTAAAAAATTGTTATAATACTAAAAATGACCGTATTCACATGTTGAATACTTTGATGTATAATTTGACTTGCAGTCAGAAAGACGCAATAACCTTTTTGGACAGAAGAAGTAGTTTTAACAGAAGATACTATGTATCTTCGACGTAGGTACAAAGTCAAACTGGCTACAATGTTAGCGTACCATATTAATTTATTGATTTCTCCTACCGTAGGTAGATATGACCAGAGTGCCGATTTGTTAATAAACAAAAAGGGTCACTGTTTAAACTAGTATGTAAGACAAAGGAGCCGTCCTGTATCATATCAGCAGCATATAACCGTCCACTGTTAGACTTGAACAGTAAATCTTTTGATATTGTTCAGAATATACAGGACTGGTCTGGCATAAAGTCGATTAATATTAAAAGTAAATAGTGGTAATAAGCCTTTGGATGTACGTAAAGTAAAATGTTATAATAATAAACAAAATTGTATAGTTAACTTAGTACATCAAAATATCCAAGGCATGACGAATAAAGAATTGGAAGTTGAGCTATTCATGAACGGTGAGAATGTTGATATTGTTTGCATTACTGAACATTGGTTAAAAGATCACCAGCCCATATTTGGCTTTAATAACCATAAACTTGCAATTTCGTTTACAAGAGGGCAGGCAATTCATGGAGGTTCCCTAATACTTGCTCATAATTGCCTAAAATGCAAGGAACGCACTGATATTGTCAAGCTGTCTGTTGAACGAACTGCTGAAATTGCCTGTATAGAACTTGAGCGACTTATTGTAATGAGCGTATACAGACCTCCGGCTTCATCATTTGATTTGTTCGAGTAAATTATGGATGAAGCCCTTATTAAAGTTAGCAATTGTAATAAAAATATTGTTGTTTGTGGAGATTTTAATATAGATTTATTAGACGTATCTTGTAAATATACTGGTAGGCTAATATCATTATTTAAGTGTCATAATTTAATCAACTTATTTTTAGAGCCTACTAGAATAACAAGTACTACATCAACTTGTCTAGACAACATTTTTTGTGATATCCAGGCATGTAGCCAGTCTGTAATAAACAAATTGCAATCCTATCATTGTGGTCAATTAGCTGTGTTTAATGTTAATATGAGGAAAGAAACAAAAAATACTATTAAATTTGTACCAATTAACAACAACCGTCTAAACAGTTTTAGAAATAACATTATAGAGAAATCATCTAATTTAAAGTATTTTGATGATACAAATGAATATTATAATTCAGTTTTACACATGACAAAAACTGAAAGAAATAGTATATTCAAACCAAAGGTGAAGGCAGTAAACAGCAAACTTATGTTTAGCGATTGGGCGACAGCAGGAATACATAAGAGTAGAAATAAATTATATGAGCTCTATGCAGTACGGGCGTATAATAATAGCGTAGAATTTGCTGAGTATGTTAAACATTATTCGAAGTTATTTAAACGCGTTTGTGCTACAGCTAAATCGAATTTCGTTAAACACAAACTACAAAATAGCACAGATGTAGTAAAATCCACATGGCAGATAATAAATAGTGAAACTGGAAAAGTAACAAATCGCGATACTAAGTACAGTTTAAAGATAAATGATAATGTTGTTACCAAAAACTCGGAAGTTGCGGAGGCATTCAATAAATTTTTTACAGACATTCCAGTGTCAACTACGAAATCCTTAAATTCGTCTCCTGCTCTCGCTGAATCCTTGTTAAAGCAAAATGTACCCGAGAGTGTCATCGATTTTAAGTTCTAGCATGCAACACCTCAAGATATAGTTAAGGCTTTTAAACCCATAAAAATGAAAGCAACTGCCGACATTGATGGTATGTCAGTAAAAATTATTAGCTCTGTAATTGTTGTTATTGCTGTCCACTTAGCGAATATATTTAATAATTGTGTTGATAATGGTGAATTTCCTGACCTGATGAAGCACAATAAAGTTATTCCATTATTGAAAACTGGTAATACAACGGATCCTACAAATTTTAGACCAGTTTCAATTTTACCGACTCTAAGTAAAATACTTGAGAAAATCATATTAAATCAACTGAAAGCTCATTTTTATTGGAGTAAGCTATTGCATCATAAACAATTCGGTTTTATTTGCGGTCGTTCAACAGCTGATGCAGGTGTTGAACTTATTAAACATATCTTTGGGGCCTGGGAGGAATCACGTGATGCCTTAGGGGTTTTCTGTGATTTATCCAAAGCCTTATATTGCGTTAATCATGATATTTTGGTCAGGAAATTACAACATTATGGAATAAAGAACTTGGCCCTGAACTTTCTAAATTCATACTTGAGTCATAGAGTTCAAAAAGTTGATGTGAACGGAGAGAGATCTATGGGGTCTGTTGTCTCTATGGGTGTCCCCCAGGGATATATTTTGGGTCCGTTTTTGTTTCTTGTTTATGTAAATAACTTACCGTACTTTGTAAAAGATACCCACGAAATTGTCTTGTTGGCGGACGATACATCTTTAGTGTTTAAAGTAAAAAGACAACAATTAACATATGAAGACGTGAACAAGGCTATTGCAGAAGTGGTAAACTGGTTTACGGTTAATAATTTATTACTGAATGGCAAGAAGACAAAATGTTTAAAATTCTCTTTGCCAAATGTTAGATCAGTGCCCACTAATGTACAAACAAAAGGCGAAAATTTGAATCTTGTTGATTCTACAGTATTTTTAGGCTTTACTCTGGATTATAAATTGCAATGGGGTCCTCACATTGATAAATTGGCGAAAAGGCTAAGTACTGCAGCATATGCTATAAAGAAAATACGGGGTGTTTCTGACGAGACTATAGCAAGATTAGTTTACTTTAGTTATTTCCACAGTATTATGGCCTATGGCATACTGCTGTGGGGACACGCTGCCGACTGGCACAATGTATTTAAGTTGTAATTTTTGTATAAAAGGGCTATTCGCGCGATTTATCAATTGAGACCTAGAACTTCACTAAGAGATAAATTCAGGAATATTGATATAATGACAATGCCGTCACAATATATATATATATATATATATATATATATATATGACGGATCGCGGTCAATAGTATGGAATCATGTGGTCAATAGTACGGACTCATGACGATGAAAACGGAAGTGGGAGTGCGCCCTCTGGTGGGGCGTGCTGACAGAGTCTCGACGGCACGACTCGGGCCGAGTGGCGGCCATTCTTGGCGCGACCGCCGCCGAGGAGTGACGCGTCTTGAAACTGTCTCCACATTTCGTTTGTTTACGTTTGAAGTTCGTTTATAGAAAGTGTTAAAATAAAGTAATTTTAAAATCACCTTTGAAATAAGAAAGTAAATTACCTCAACTGCCTACATTTGTAATACCGCTCTGAATTCTAGTGAAATTATAAGTGATGTGCAAAAATGAAATGGAATAAATACAGTGGAGTAAATGTGAACCTTTTCTTTAATTAATCTGGACGAATACGATCTAATACTGATATCACCACCCTGATGACAATGATCCTGATACACCCTTTTCCTTCACGCGACGACATCAGAAGCGGTGATGACGAACGTGTCAGCTTTAATATAAGTCCTACTTATAACTACAGTGTCTTTCATTAGTAAAACCTTTATTTTAGTCATTAGGCTACAGGATAATAACAGAGTGTGAGTATGTATCCAAAATCCCAGTGAAATATATGGACAACGATGATGAAGTATCCAAGGCTGATATTTGTGTAGGAGTTTACTAGAAAATATATTATCTAGGATAACGTATGATTCTAGTGGACATCATTTAATCAAACAAATGTTTTAAAGATATTAGGTATATTGTAATAAGCAATATAATCCATTATAAAATGAGGTATTTATTTAAACAACATTAGCTGAATTAAACAAGATTTTATAATACAAACAAAGTACCATAGGCAAACCACATTTATACAAAATTCTCACCAAATGTTAAGACACAGTTATCGATCACATAATTCAATATTTATCCTTTAAAATGGGACAGTAGTATTACGTATGATTCAATAAATAAACAATTATATAAATAAATTAACCAATACAAAATATAAAGCAACAATAATACAATGCAAGTTTGTACTTAACTCTGTGCCGGCTCTGGAGCAAAAGTACCACCCAGTCTTTTGACTGGACCTTTATACTACCTTCTAGCCGGAAATGTCATTTTCTATTCTCATTTCCGGTCTCCTAAATTTACTGATAGATTGATTAGATGTTAATTTAATGTATTACAATACTTTGAACATTATTATAAATTTATTACATAATTAATTAAGGAAGTTTCTCATAAACAGTACTTAACTGATCAAAGACAAACAATCGTTCAGAAACACCACACTTCGTTCTGAAGTTGGTGAAATGTTTACAAAAGTATTTTGAAATATTAATTATTATTAATCACGATATTTAATACCAATTAAAACATACTAAATACCTTATATCTAACACGGCCATACTGACAAGTACTTCGTCCCTGAAGTACCTATTTATATCAAACTTAGGACAAATTTCCATTTGTGAATCAAATAATAATGTAACATTTTGTGTCATTTACTTATTTAAAACGACTTAAATTATTATACCACAAATATAAGTTGACTACCAAATTCATTCAGAATTTCAGAATATAATAACTTCTTGCAATGCCACAAATAATTCAATCACAAACCAGCAAAGTATAAAAATCATATCAGTAATCAGCTTTTATAACCATTAAAATATATTGCAGTTATTTTTATTGTGCACATTTGTAAATAACCAAATACTGGTCTGTACTTTCAAAGTCATTCGTCCCGTCATGCCAATTTCCTCACCAGTGCACCGGCACCACCGGTCTCACCGGAAAACCAGATTAGCATCGTCTATGGGACTAGCAAAACTTTTTTTTTTATCAATGTAACCTTCAATGCTGAATTATTAAAAATTATTCTCGAGATTTCAGAATTATAGCCAAGTTCAAATATAGTCATGAAGAATCGCATTACAATATCATTATTTGGTTGAGTAGTGACCTGTAATGATGGCCCCATCACCGCCGCCCGTGATACAATGGCCAAACATCAGGATTACTACCTAGCACAGCTAAGTTTCGGTAGACGCATAGAGATGTTGGCAGCGTCACTGCTGCCCGGTGAAGGTCGTCTTGCCAACATCAAGCTAACTACCTAGACAGCAAAGTTCAGTATAAGCCTCCAGGTGTTGGCTGCAATCACCGCTGCCCGTGAAGCCAAAGCCACACCAAGCTAAATACCTAGCAGCAATATTCAGTAGTAGCCTTCCAGGTATGGTCCCATCACTGCTGCCCGAGAAATGGACTTAACCAAGCTCACTACCTAGCAGCAACGTTCAGTATAAGCATCCAGGTGCTGGCTGCAATCACCGCTGCCCGTGAAGCCAAAGCCACACCAAGCTTACTACCTAGCAGCCATATTGTAACACGGTTTCCCACAGCTGGATTCAAACAATCTATATAATCATGTCATAATTGGCATTTTTCAATTATAGAAAGTTCAAGTTATCATTTCACTTTTACTTCTATTTATCGAATTATTTACTTAATACATGTGACTGAATAACTGGTGGCATTTCAAAACTTGTACATCATTAGCATGATTTTCTATAAAATATTAAACACAAAATTTCTTCGAATAATTACGAATGATGAAATAATTCAAACTAGCATAGCATCTTCAATAGCGTTGTTCTTATAGACCCACATCGCAATTTATACCTATAATATTTATCTATCACCAAAATATAAATTCAAATAATATTGGTTAATGAAATGGAATACATCACAGGTACAGAGACTATTTTTATAGTACCTTATTAATAATTACTTCAATTTCTACTTGGACGGGAATCGAATCCACTGTGCTACTGAAATAGCATATTATTAACGATACGGTCAGCAGACAAGAAAATAGAAAATGTGAATCATGTTATTGTAGGTACATACGTTTTCAATTTGCTCGGCCAATTCTGACGTTTTATTTCGAGACTACTAGCGGTAGATAATCCGAATATAGTATATGGAAACAAAGGTAGGCAAACATTATTTTTAAATACGAATCGTGTCTATGTAGGTACTTTAATAAATAGCTTGAATTGAATATTTATTGTATGGTAAAAGTTTGTTGAAATAAAAATGAAGTAAACAAAATAAATATTTTGCGTTAAGCCAGGTATCCACCGATCAAAAACTTGTGTTGTCAACACGTGTTGATAACAAAATGTCCTTTAGGCGGAGAAGCGCCTTTATGCAACGTCTAATTTTTCGTCAAGAAATTTAATGGATTATTTATGATTTTTCTCAATTTCCTATCATGAACATTATGATTTAAGTAGCTAGTTGATTTAGGACCGAAAATTGCTAAACGTAATAAAGTATTATAACGGTACAACCTTGGATTATATCTACTGTGCCAACCCTATGTCATATAGAAATGATTTTAAAATTTTCCAATGTGGGTAACCGGTATGTTACGTTTACATAACATAACAAAGCTGCCTATCATATAAATATACCCATCAAAATTTACGGGAATATAAAGTTTCCGATGTTCTTTAACTAAATATTTTTATTACTTAGCAAGTTTTTATCGGTCAACCGCACAAAATAAATTTAATTTTTTTTTTTCGTCTAACTACCAATAAGAAAAATTGTTTGAAACATTTTACTTTCGTTAACGTAGTTTTTGGCATGGAAAAGAAGGTTAAACAATTATGATGTGGTCTTTCTTTGCTAATGGAGGATGCTATTCTCACATAAATGTTTTGCATTTCTAAAAATATTGTAATAAAAGCGGCGTTTTATATCTCGATGTAGTGACGCTCGACGTGCAAGAAACAATTCGTGATTCCAAATGTCCAGGATTTGTGCCATAGTAGATGCAGAAGTCACCGACATAGTTTCCACGAGTTTCAAAACTAAAGTGGCAGTGGGCAGGCCACAAAATTTCATAGGACCGATGGCCGATGAGGCACAAAGGTCTTCGAATGGGGATCACGTACCGGAAATTATAGTGTAAAACAGCCCCAGGAGATAGACTGAGCTGGTGGACCAAGCCGATCGTTGCGGAAGGCCCCCTGGCGGAGTATGTCCAGCAGTAGATGTCCTGGCGTCCGAGATGTTCAGATACAGAACCGGTCGGGGTGTTACCTGTCATGGCAGCTTTGGTGATGCTGTTCCGGTGACGATTTCAACCAGGATCTGCGAAGCTCTTGACAGCGATGGGCCGCGAAGACGGCACAGCACATTTCCTTTGGTTTTTCGGTCTCTCGATCCCTCCGACGTCGATTGGTCGTTCCAAACACCGTCGTCGTGGATTTGCAAGATGCCTCGTGGAATGGTCTCGTCCATTACGCAGAATCTGAAAAATAGTGATTTTAATATCGATATCAAGAGTTAACGAATCCCACTTCTGATGTCAGCTTTAATATAAGTCCTACTTATAACTACAGTGTCTTTCATTAGTAAAACCTTTATTTTAGTCATTAGGCTACAGGATAATAACAGAGTGTGAGTATGTATCCAAAATCCCAGTGAAATATATGGACAACGATGATGAAGTATCCAAGGCTGATATTTGTGTAGGAGTTTACTAGAAAATATATTATCTAGGATAACGTATGATTCTAGTGGACATCATTTAATCAAACAAATGTTTTAAAGATATTAGGTATATTGTAATAAGCAATATAATCCATTATAAAATGAGGTATTTATTTAAACAACATTAGCTGAATTAAACAAGATTTTATAATACAAACAAAGTACCATAGGCAAACCACATTTATACAAAATTCTCACCAAATGTTAAGACACAGTTATCGATCACATAATTCAATATTTATCCTTTAAAATGGGACAGTAGTATTACGTATGATTCAATAAATAAACAATTATATAAATAAATTAACCAATACAAAATATAAAGCAACAATAATACAATGCAAGTTTGTACTTAACTCTGTGCCGGCTCTGGAGCAAAAGTACCACCCAGTCTTTTGACTGGACCTTTATACTACCTTCTAGCCGGAAATGTCATTTTCTATTCTCATTTCCGGTCTCCTAAATTTACTGATAGATTGATTAGATGTTAATTTAATGTATTACAATACTTTGAACATTATTATAAATTTATTACATAATTAATTAAGGAAGTTTCTCATAAACAGTACTTAACTGATCAAAGACAAACAATCGTTCAGAAACACCACACTTCGTTCTGAAGTTGGTGAAATGTTTACAAAAGTATTTTGAAATATTAATTATTATTAATCACGATATTTAATACCAATTAAAACATACTAAATACCTTATATCTAACAAACGCAACGCCGAAGAGATGGTATGATGAAAAGCAACAAAGAAAATGCAGATACGCTACGTGAAAGCGTAATAATAAAAGAAAGGTGATTACTCGATCCAGTTGAGTTGCCTACATTAAAATGTAAAATGATTTAACATGTTCAAAGCGCAGCCAAGAGTCCAAGCACCCCGAGATATAAGACAAAGACTTCGTCAGAAAGATTGGGGGATTCATAAAGTAAACAGCAGATCATCTGTACCAAATGGGTCATGGTCAAGGCAGACCCCGGGCCTTCGAGAGCACCACTGGGATATCGACAACATTATTAAAAATCGAGTGAAACTTACTATGGACGGCAATTTGGTATGGCTTCTTTGTTTTTGTTAAATTTAATTTAGATTACTCATGTAAAATATTTTCCTTTTTAAATATAAAATTGTGTTAGTTAAATAATTTGCGTAGTTCTAAATTAGCCAGCTAAAGTTTATTCAATGACTTTAAAGTAAACGCTTACATTTAGATTCATTTAGCAGTGTGGTTTGACACCACAAGTAAATTAATTGCTTAGATTTCTGCAGATAAAATAAAATCAAACAATTAAAAACGGTGTATATTATTTTTTTATTTTTGTTTTACTAATACAATTATTTTCTTCTATTGCATAACAATGGTGCACAACGGTTCGCTTCACCTACGAGAACAACATTGGAATGTAACGCTAGACTGGTAGCCTCAACGTGATTGTTTCAACATTGGACGATGGTAGACAATCTGCGAGTGTACATGACTGAGAAATGATGTGATATTAACAGTTCCTCTCTATCTGGTGAGTCCTATACATAATTATTATTTAGTAAAAACCTGTGCTGAAGAGGTTCCCTAGCGGATTTTAGGAGTTATTTACTTTGACAATTCAGAAAAGTATTCTGACAGAAACAATATTGATACCCTTAGTAGAGAGAATGGCAGGTGTATTTGTATCTTTAGTGAAACTACAAATAGAAAGAACGTAAACAAAACATAAACAACGTCAGTTACGTCAGTGTTATAATTTGTTGGTAAAAATGTCAAAAACTACTGCTAAGTTTAATAAATTTTAGCTTTTGCGGGTACCTATGTCAATTAATGTAGGCTGTCTGATAGAATGTTACTAAGAAAAAAAAATCACTCCACAAAAATAGTAAGAATTATGTTAAATCCGTCCCAATGTTAAACAGTGTTTAAAGTAAAAAAAGTGTTAATTAATCTAAGATTATTTTACCATCTTGAAACATGGTGCGCTATGATTTTACGTATTACCAACATCACGTCAGTTATCAGAAACCAAGAATAAGAAATACTTGGAAAGCATAGTGCTATTATTTTTATAAATTGAGTACGTAAGCATAGTTATGGTGGTGCTATTCTTTGAGGCGGCGGCACCACACACCACAGTGAACTGTACAGTTGGTAGTGAACTGATTGACGGTAGATAATTTCGAATTATGTTTTGAGTAACTAAAGATAAACCTGTGACTTAGTTCGACCGAAAACCATGTGTACTAAGTTAATGTGACTTAGTTTGACCTGGATAAAGAGTTTGTTAGACGGATCAATCTAAGACGCTAACCCAATACGTGACGACTATCGAGCCGAGGTTTTTATGAGATTTATGTGATCGTTTTGTTTTCTCAAAATTTGTTGCATCATCGGATGAAGGTGATCGTGTTTTATCAGTGATGGTGGGCTAATGGAGCCTATGGGAGAGTTTTATGGTTGCTTACCGGCCTGATGGAGGCTATGGGAGCGTGGCTAATAGCAGGTAGTTGTTTTAAGCTTTGTGAGAAAGTGTTGAACGATAACGATGTTGAGAAAGTCCAGATATTTTGGTGATAGTTCAATAGCCGGTTTTATAAATTATTTTTAGCTTCGAGTACTGAAATTTCCTTGATTACTGATAAAAATTAACTATTTTGAGTTCTGTTGTTGTGCCAGTAAGATGAGACAGTGTAAGCAATGGTGAGATTTCATATCCTTCTGCCAGTACAAGTTTTTAAATACCTAAATTGTTGTTGAGGTCAAACATCCAGATTTATTTGGCTGACTTGGAGTGACCCGGGAGTCATGTGTGTGACTCATTGGGCTAAGAGCCCCGAAAGTCTCGGATGTTGTGGCTGTAGATAGCAAATTTTATTTTATATTTTTTTTTAGAAGGCGACTTGATATGGCATGCCTTCGTTATTACAAACATTGTTAAAAGGTTTCAAAATGGGAGATTAAACGTAACGTAAAGTCTAGATAGAGTATACTCGTTCAAACAGTTAAAATCGATGACGATGATTATTGCTTGTTTAGTTTTGGTGTGGCAACAAATGGACTGTTGTTACCTATAACTGGCGTATCAAATAGACGTGAGAGCTTCTTATTATTAAACTTCTGATTTAGTTTTGATATTGGGCAGTAGAAATAATGTTTATTTTTATTTTATTTTATTTTATTTTGTTGTTTTTGTAGAGATGACACCATAAACAGTTGTTCGGATCTGTGACGATTACTTGTTGTGTAACTCGTAGACCGTTATTACGGGTTATGATAGCAGATAGACTGTTACCTATCACTGACTTAGTACAGATTTGGTCGAAGGATTGACCATGAGCTGAGAATCTATAGACAGCTATTAGTGAAGCGTGTTAATGTTACTACCTTATGATTTTAGCAATTTCATATTGAAAAGTATACTGTATAGTCTAACAGTTGATACCTACGCACAGGTATATAAGTACGGCTACTACAGTGGTGATAGATATATTATATTATAGATAGAGGTACTACTACATGCGTTAAGTACCTACTGGTTTCAAAAATATGACGAATGAACATTACTGAGTTGATATGTCGACAATGTTTAGTAACTTCTATTTATTTGTCCCGCCTGTGTGGCTCCCGCCTGTGTGGCTCCCGCTTGTGTGGCTCCCGCCTGTGTGGCTCCCGCCTGTGTGGCTCCCGCCTGTGTGGCTCCCGCCTGTGTGGCTCCCGCCTGTGTGGCATCCCGCCTGTGTGGCATCCCGCCTGTTTGGCATTTCGCCTGTGTGGCATAGTCTGTGTGACATTTAGTCTGTGTGGCATTTAGCCTGTGAGGCATTCTACCTGTATGGCATTTTGCTGGTGTGTCATTTTTATGTGTGGCATTTCGCCTCTGTGAAATTTACCCTTGTGTGACATCTTACCTGTATCGTGCTATGGCAGACGTGACACAGGATATATGATCATAGTTTGACGATTAGAGTGGCACTGACCAGAGTGACACCCAACCTGTGTGGCACCTAGTCTGTGTGGTATTTCGCTTGTGTGCAGGTCCAGTTGCGTGGCGGCCTGGTTGCGTGGCGGCCTGATTGCGTGGCGGCCCGACTGATGGCGTCCGTCGTGTGGTGGTTCGTCGCCTATGTGTCATTTCTCCTGTATGGTAACATTACTTATTCTTTTTAAATTAGGATGGCGCTGACGGATGACCAAAAATCATATGGCATTTAATGAAGGAGTGTTTCAATCCCACTCGAAGTAACATTGGGTCTTTTGCTGAGTACTGAAAATTTGATGTAGGTATGTCACATATTTGTAGTGAATCTAAGTACCTACAGTAATGGACGTCGGGGACGATACGCGAGCTCTGTGATTGGGGCTTGTTTCCCACTCAACAAGAGCATCAAGGGGAAAACACTGGTGACGATGATTAAACCTTCTTCATTGGTGGTAATTGTGATACGGTTTATGAACCGTCTGGTGTTATACCTTGTCACGCCTCTCTAATGAACTGAAGTCGTAGCTGAATTTATGTCGGCAACTTATAAAGAATAATTTATGTACAAGATGATGTTGTTATCTCTCAATCTACAGAAGTTTAGTATGATAAATGATAATGGACTTATGTTTTATGTGAAGAATTGGTGGGTTAATGCAGTCGTGATAGATCCAATCACATGATTCATAAGACTTATTTGGGTGATGTGTTGTGGTCAGAAGTGACCGAGCGAATATAGTACTGTGCTATGGTTTTCATGTTTCAGATTACACACGAGGACGTGTGTACAGCAGGACGGCCGTGACGGATCACGGTCAATAGTATGGACTCATGTGGTCAATAGTACGGACTCATGACGATGAAAACGGAAGTGGGAGTGCGCCCTCTGGTGGGGCGTGCTGACAGAGTCTCGACGGCACGACTCGGGCCGAGTGGCGGCCATTCTTGGCGCGACCGCCGCCGAGGAGTGACGCGTCTTGAAACTGTCTCCACATTTCGTTTGTTTACGTTTGAAGTTCGTTAATAGAAAGTGTTATTTACGTTTAAAAATAAAGTAATTTTAAAATCACCTTTGAAATAAGAAAGTAAATTACCTCAACTGCCTACATTTGTAATACCGCTCTGAATTCTAGTGAAATTATAAGTGATGTGCAAAAATGAAATGGAATAAATACAGTGGAGTAAATGTGAACCTTTTCTTTAATTAATCTGGACGAATACGATCTAATACTGATATCACCACCCTGATGACAATGATCCTGATACACCGTTTTCCTTCACGCGACGACATATATATATATGAGAACTTAATGTATGTTCATAAAAATTTACACTTATTTAAGAAGAATAGTGATGTTCATAATATTAATACGAGAAATAAAGATAAGCTTGTTGCTGGTGCTTGTCGTCTAGCCAAAGTCCACAAATCATTTATGGGTCAATGTGTACGCTTTTATAATAAGGTTCCAACAAATATTCAGAATTTACCATTAAATAAATTTAAAGTCGCTATAAAAACAAATTATGTCAAAAAAGTTATTATAGTATATCTGAATATGTAAATGACAAAAGTCCATGGGACTGAACTGCTGTTCTATACAGGTATTTACTTTTAAGATAGTATACAGGACAAATAATGTATCAGAACATAAGACATGTTTAAAAAGAAAGAATTAACGTAGGCTCTGTGGGTTTCTTGCCGTTTCTTTTCCCCACGGAGAACCACCTTGGAAGCGGCGTTAATTTTCCTTCCTCTCCCACACATGGTGTCTCCTGTCTGCGCTAGGGTAGGGGTAGGGTAGTAGTTGGAGTAGGATAGGGTAGGGGTAAGGTAGCGATAGGGCAGGGTTAGGATAGAGTAGGGTGGGAGCGACTACCTATCACATGCAGCATGTGTGATGCACGCTCACTTAAAAGTCTGTCTGGCGGTGGCGTGGGGGCCGGGTCTCTCTTTTCCCTCAAATATGGTTGAATTGGACGATGGCTGGGCCCTGCGTTATACTCGTGAACGGGTGCTGCCTTGGTGGACTGGCTTACTCTTGCTGTAGTTTTAGGTGGTTTTTCTTAATTATACTAGACATACCTATATAATATAATATATCGTTCCGGCTCTGCCTGGCATTGTCGAGCACGGTTCGGTCGTGGTTGGCGAGGGATACGTTTATCTACGGCCATAGGGCGGTCAGCGTGTCACTGTGTGTTTCCTTCCTACTTTCTTACCCCCCTCCTTTATGACGATTGAAAGAGATATTTAATGTCCTAATCAATAAAGAAATTTTGAATTTTGAAAAAACATAAACTTTAATTGCTACAATATTTAGATATTTTTTTTTTACCAAACTGAGATCACTTAATGTTTTTAAATATAACTTATCGCTTTCTTCATCATTTTTATTACTTGCTTCACGATCTTACACATTTAGAAGTTCACATTTGGCTCCCGCCATTCTTAAAATATCCATCATTTTGTAGTCTGGTATCTCACATGCCAAATGAAACGCCGTTTGTAGTGAGTAGTTTTTGGCTTCTATATTGATATTTGATGCCCGACAGAGCCATTCGGCGAGCTGGTAGTTCTTCTGCCGGACACACAATTGAAATAGAGTGAAACCACCCAGCCCTTCTTGATCGTTGATGTCAGCACCATGATGAATTACAATCTCCATCATATCCAAAGCATGATATTTTTGACACTTCACGATAATGTGAGTACACTGTTCACCATCGTAATTTTTGATGTTTAAAATCTCTGGACTCACTTGATTCATCCATGCTGCCGCTCTCCGTAGAAGAGCAATTGAGTTTGCTCTGCAAACTTCATGGAAGAATGTCTCTCCCGAAAGATTTATTTCCCTTAACATTTCAAGTCGACTTTCCGATCCCATTTTTAAAGCCTCGTTGAACAAGTTCTTAATACCGACTCGGTGTAAGTGTATTACTAGACGGACACAGTTAGTAGGAGGAGCCGATATATATCGGTCTCTTATCGGGAATCAACTGCTTGTTAACAATAGGTCATTTGCGTTAAAAGGTCGGGTAAAACCAGATGTTTTGCCACAAATATTTGTGTCATTTCTTTGTTACGCACAAGTTAATTAATCAAACTTCAGTACACAGTACCTTATCACTTGTTGGGAATTTCTGGAATAGGCTCGTGTAACTCATTTAAAGATTCAGTTTTCTCACTCAGCATTAACCCTTCAAAACATATGTCTTCCTTATCACAGTCATTACTATCGTGATGAGAGAAAACATTTGAAAATATTTGTGATGATTAGTCTGCAACCATTGCATTTATTAAAAAACTTGCGCATGAAAAAAAAGGTGTTTCGTGAAAAGAGACTTTTTTTTTAGTACCTTTTTTGAAAAGAAAGCGCAAATGTGTACATTTGTAAATTTTTATACATCTAACGGTCTTATTTTGATTTATTTTTGAGAATCGTATGTAACCTACGCCAACAATTACCAAAGACTTCTATATATGGACCGGCTCATTGTACAAAGGCAATGAGACCACTTCATTGGAGCTTCACAACACTGATTTTTTATGTTTGGTTTTCTTTATTTATTGCAACATTGATAATTCTTAAATAACATGATATTCTTTGAACATCTACATGGTTAAAGCACGCCGATAGATTTAAGGTCCCTCCCTACCCTAAACACTGTAGCCCATAGAATCAATGTTGATATGGGTTGTCTTTGCTCTAAAATAATGAACATGCGAATCTAAGGGACCAGAGAAATGGCGGAGAAAGAGACAACAATACATTTTAGTCTCTTTTTCTCTAAATACTCGTACGAGTTGGTTGGCGTAGCGGGGCTACTACATGGTTAAATCTCTCCGACGAAGACAAGATAATCAAGATCGAACTTCACTTCAGGTAAGTTCGTTTGATCGTCTGATTATATCTGCTTGTTTTATCTACTCGTACAAATGTAATTGTCACTTATTTTATGTGCGGAATTTATGTTTTATTTGACTCTCGTATTTTACACGATGCATTCATTTGACGAACCTAATTTTGTATTTATATAATTGTGTTTATTTTCTTATGTTTTTAATTGTTTCACGGATAATTTAGACTTCACTCGTGCGCGGCTTTTAATATGTTTATCTTGTTTGCGGATTTGTTCTCCCGCCAGTTGTACGGTTTACTTTTCCGTTCGGTGATTCTATGTAACGCATTTCCTTTAAATGAGTTTTCCATTAATTAAGTGATATTTTATAAACTTAAAGGTGTTATTTAGACACACGATTTTATCAAACACACAACGTAGAGGGTCCTTGTAATGCATCTAAAGCTAGACGATCACGATGTACACGTCTTATTTATTTATTTATTTATTTATTGGAGTACCAACAGCTATATCAGACATAATAAGTAATATAGTATAATCAATAAGCCAATTACAGGTCCTCGCTAGTAGCGACTTATAGCTAGAGACTTCTCTGTCATGTAAATACGTGGTTTATTATTTAGGGTCAGGGGAAAGGGTCTTGTAAGACCCTTTCCCCTGACCCTAAATGAAACTACAGTCCACACACTGTAGTGTGGACTGTACATTGTGGGTATTAGGAATGGCGATCTGAATAAGGTGTGCAGTTGGACTTTCTTTATGAATGAGGGTGATGTCTCGTCTACTGAAGTCAATGGTTCTGTCTGTCAGTATTGCCCTATCAAAGTATAATTTATGAGTCGTATTTTTTAGGATACTTTCCGGGTATATTTGTATATAATTATTATTACTATATTCCTTTGGCAAGTTAACGGGGCTTATTTCAAGCACACATTTATGTATTTTTGTCTTACGTTTTGCCGATACTTACATCATGGTAGTAAATACTTCATAAACAGAATCACTGTCCTTATCTACTTCGATAACTCTTTAAAGTTTAACGTCGATACAGGGAAACAGCTGTGTACTGATAAATCGCACGTTGCTATACCTACATTTTTTTGTATTAATCTGCTTATAAATAATATAAACAAATCTTCATATCAGCTACTTGAGTGCGCAGTAGTGCGCGGACAAGTTTTGATAGAGTCAACTTCTGAATTTAATCAGCTTCTGTGATTTTACCTCCTGTAAGGTACGTTTTCGAGTCTCTGAACTGCTGGACTGCGCGCTTAATTGAGATCGCAGTATTGAATACCGACCGAACCGGGGTGGGGGTGATAGTCTGGGCCCTGGGGTGGTAATCCAGTTGGGGGGAGAACCACCGGTAAGCACCAGGAAACAACATCTTGCCCAGTGCATGCCCGGGAAGTGGACTCGGGCAATGACACCTATCATCAAGTCCTCACATGACGTCCGCGTCGTCCACCCTGGTAATGCTGCGGCTCATAACGAGTCCACACCTGGAGATTCAAACTCCGCTCGGAGCCGTAGTAGCGGACATGTGATGTGGCGAAGGCGAACAACCGGCGCCTAAACCGGTCCCCCCCCAACACGTCCTTACCCCGACTGGCACGTGGCACAACAGTCGGGGGCCTTCTGTCGCGTCATCCCGCTAGACAGCAGGTAGGGCAACCTGTGCCACCCACGTGTTTGTGCCGTGCGTGGAGACCCGTACGGGGGGATGAAGGGATCCTGGAGGCTGAGCGTTGGGTGGGCCGGTCGTTGGTTATAGTGCCTGCCCAAACGCAACACTCCTCTTCGGCCTGGATTTCTCCTCAAACGGGCGGTTGTAGGTTAGCCACCTATGATCAATCGGCTGAGGCATCCCGTAAGAGGGCCGCTAGGCTAGGTCGCCGGTTTGTAGGGGGACGGACGGACGGATGGGCGCCCTGTGCGACAGCTGCGGTTTCACTGCGGTAGTCGCGTCGGGGCACTTGACCAGTTCCGGCCCGACACTCTCTGCAAAAAGGGACCTATATCACTGGGGTAGTTCTGGCGGTGCGTGAACTTTTTGCGTGCCGTCCCCACTTTGCGGGCTCCAAGGAGGGTGGAACGCCGCCAGTGATGAATTTTTAACAATCTTTATTTATGGATACTAAACTCACAACCAACCCAAACCCCTTGGCAGCATCCCTTAATGCGCCAACAGCCGCAGCCTGTACAGGCTCGGTACCATCAACACCAGCAGCAGCTCCTGCGCCAATTATGGCTGCACCAGGAGATGCAACTACAGCACCAGTGGCTGAAGCTGCAAGTACGGCAATGGACCTATCCGACCTACAGGAAGCCATGCCGAGCGTCACTCCGAGGAAGACATCGTCTCCTAGGAGGGATATCTCGGGCGTGGGCGGACCCGGACCACAGCCGACCGCGGCATCAGCCACAGCAACGAAACAAAAAAAGAAAAAAAAACGGGTCTCTAGTAAAGTGAGGCGCGAGAAGGCAAAGGCCAAAGCAAAGAAGGCTAGGGACCTCGAGGCAGATGGCAACAGGGCGCTTTCATCAGTGGAGGCGACCCCGAGCCCAAGCGCGGTGCCGGCCGCAGCCGCCCCAGTGGTAGCAGCGAAGGCAAGTGCTAAGGCAGTGCCAGTAGCCGAAGGAGGCCCAGAGCCTTTTAAAGCCCGCTTATACAGAGGCAAGAGAGCAGGGAAGCAAGTGGCGTCACGTCAGTCGACCCCGGTCGTCAAGACAAAAGACGACAGCAGCAAGCCCGCTAAACGGAATCGCCCGGACGATTCAATAACACCAACGGACGTTGCAAAACGTCCGAAGACGAAACGCCATCCGGAAGGCTCCGTGAATTACGCTGATGCGCTTATGTCCAAGGACTTGTGCATGGCGATACTTACGGAGCCTTTCCGCGAACTTAAGGCTGAACACCTCGAGGCCATTGAGGCTGAGATCGATGAGGCAATTGACCGACAACTGGGGATTCCCAGCGGCAGTGCTTCGACGACCTCAGCTCCTGGCTTCAGGGGACGACCGATACTCGGCGAGGGGGTTGTCAAACTTTGGTGTTGGGACGATCGCTCGGTGGAATGGCTCCGCAACAATGCGGAGACGTTCAAATCACCACACCCTGGTACCAGACTGGTGGTCAAACGCCAGTCTGAATTGCCGAAAAGGGTGAAAGCGTACGTCCTAATACCGAAGTACGGGGGCGAAGGCCTGGACATTGTCCGGCGTCGCCTCGTAGGACAAAACCCGTGGCATGCCGTCGACCAGTGGGCCGTGTATCACTCGGAGGTGCAGGAGGAGAAGGGGCAACTCCGTTTGATACTGGGCATACTGCAGGCCGACGTAGCCCTGCTGGACAAGAACGGGAGACGACTGTGCTACAGAGTCGGCTCCGTGTACGTTAAGTACGGGGATGAGGGGAGTGCTAGTGCGGCTGACGCGCCCGCGCCTCTTCAGGAGCAGCAGATGCAGCCAAACCTCGACCCTGGGGCCCGCCCCGGGGACGAGGGGGATCCTCAAGGCAAACCCGGTCGCATGACCGAGGTCAGCCAGGGGACACCAGGCAGTGTCACCGCTGCTCCGCCACTGATCCCGACCTCAGCGAAGCCTCCTGACGCTTCTAAGAAGCGACGGGAAGCAACGCTGACGGCGGACAGGGGATCCTCGTCCGAGGAGGAGAGGGAGTTGCTTGGTAGTGATGGCTTCGCTACATACGACTCCAGCTCTTCCTAAGGTTAACGTATTACAGATCAACCTCCAACACAGTCAGACTGCAACGGCTTCCCTACGCAGGATGTTGGAGGTACAACCACTGACTGTAGCCATGATCCAGGAGCCGTGGATCAGGGGAGGGAGGGTCTACGGTCTGAGCAGCTTGGGAGGCGACCTAATCTATGACACCACGGTGGGTAACCCTCGTACGTGCATATACGTCCCCAAGCATGTCAGCGCCGTACTCTTAACCGAGTATTGTTCCAGGAATCTGACAACTGTCAGGACCAGGAGCGCGCCCAACAGCAACCTGCCTCCGATGGTGCTTGCATCGGCGTACCTGCCAAGTGACGCTGAGGCACCCATACCGGAGCTGGCACGTCTGATCCAGCACTGCGAAGCAGAGGACCTAGAGGTAATCATCGCAACGGACGCAAACGCGCACCACCCACTATGGGGGAGCGAGACCGCGAACGGCAGAGGTGAGGATCTTATTAATTATCTTATGACAACCAGACTCTCGTTAATCAATCGGGGCGCGGAACCCACTTTTGTAACACGTAGGGCTCAAACAATAATAGATCTGACTTTAGCATCGGACCGGGCATCTAACCTAATCTCGGACTGGCATGTGTCTGACGAGGCTTCCTGCTCTGATCACCGATGGATCAGATTTAAATTGAACATAGAAAACCGGGAAAGGAGTGTGAGCAGAAATCCTCGCAAAACGGACCGTATTAGGTACGCGATTTGTGCGGAGAAATCCCTAGCAAGGATAGCAATACCACCCACCTACCATACAGACAATGACATAGACAAACAGGTTGACAAGCTAACGTTAACTCTAACAGACGCCTACGAACAGACATGCCCCCTAACTTCCCCTCGGTCGGGACCGAAACCGCGGCATCAGTGGTGGGGACCCGAACTGGAGAAACTAAAACGGAAACTTAGGAAGCAGTTCAATAGGGCCAAAAACACAAGATGCGACAGTGACTGGGACACCTACAAGGAGACCCAGAAGAAATACAAGAAGCGTGTCCGGCAACGGAAGGAGGAGTGCTGGAGACGCTTTTGCTCCGGTATAGAATCGAACACCCAGGCTGCTAGGATAAAAAACGTACTTAGTAACGATAAAGTCCACAACCTAGGATCACTAATCAAACCTGACAAAACATACACTAAAACGGACTCGGAGACATGTGAGCTACTGCTAGGCACGCACTTTCCGGGCTGCGAAATTAACAATGAGCAGACATGGAGTGAGACAGCGGAGCACCATCCGAGTAAAGCAGAATGGGAACAAGTTGAGAAAGTTGTGACCAGAGATAAGGTAAGATGGGCAATGGACAGTTTCCTACCATACAAGGCACCAGGCCCGGATGGAATATTCCCCGGCCTACTGAAATGGTGTGGTGGGAGACTACTCGATCATTTGGTCAGTATATACAGGGCCTGTCTTGCTAAAAGATATATACCGATAAAGTGGAGAGAGGTTAGGGTTGTGTTTATTCCGAAGCCCGGCAAAAGTGACTACACACAACCCAAAGCTTTCAGGCCCATCAGTCTGACATCGTTCCTGCTGAAGGTCCTGGAAAGAATATGCGACAGAGACATCAGAGACTCAGCGCTAATAAAGTTCCCTCTCCACAAAAATCAGCATGCATACACTGCAGGCAAAAGCACAGAATCAGCATTGCATAGCGTAACGACTCACATCGAACACGCTATGGCGTCTAAGCAATCCACTCTAGGAGTCTTCATAGACATAGAAGGTGCTTTTGACAAAACACACTTTGGGAGCATCAATCAGGCACTGATCAAGCATGGAGTAAAAGATACCATAGCCGGATGGATCGACTCAATGCTGAGACGCAGGGCCGTACGAATAACGATAAATAACACAACCAGAGCAGTGGTCGCTAGGGGATGCCCACAGGGTGGGGTCTTATCTCCGTTATTGTGGAATATTGTAGTCAACGAGCTTATAAGCCGGTTAAATGACAACAGATTCCATACAACTGGCTATGCAGATGACATAGCCATACTTATTAGCGGACCATTTGAGAACGTTCTGTGCGACCTCATGAGGTCTGCACTAAAAATAGTCGAAAGCTGGTGCAGTGAGCACGACCTCTCGGTCAATCCATCCAAGACAGAGATGGTCCTGTTTACACACAAGAGGAATCT
This sequence comes from Blastobasis lacticolella, assembly GCA_905147135.1. Lineage (NCBI taxonomy): Eukaryota > Metazoa > Arthropoda > Insecta > Lepidoptera > Blastobasidae > Blastobasis > Blastobasis lacticolella. Next base: position 15,341,019 of record LR990053.1, on the reverse strand, counting down.
GGGAGAACTCAGACTCCCCAAGCTATTCGGTACCAAACTATCCTTAACAGACGAGGTCAAGTACCTTGGGGTCATTTTCGACAACAAACTGTTATGGAACAAACATCTGGAACACAAACTGGCCAAAGCCAGCATCTCAATGTGGCAGTGTAGCAGACTGCTTGGCAAAACATGGGGAATCTCCCCCAGGATTGCCAGGTGGCTGTATACAGCCGTGGTGAGGCCTTTCGTTGCCTATGGCGCGGTGGCCTGGTGGTCCAGAACCAAGCTCAATACAGCGGTCAACAGGCTGCAACGGTTCCAGAGAATGGCATGCTCTGCCATAACGGGCTGTATGCGCTCGACACCATCAGCTTCACTTGAAGTATTACTGGGACTGCCACCTCTTGATCTGCATATACAGCAGGAGGCAAAGATGGCAATTCTAAGACTTAAGATAACAAGACAATGGAACAATAAACTTGGCTCCCATCAAACCTTATGGGAAACAATGGTTCAGAGTAACCCTATGTTTGAGGCCAAGTGTGACCGAATCGCAAAACAGTTCATATTTGGCAAGAGATACCAGATACAAACTGCGGAAACGGAGGCAGACTGGTCTGGAATAGGAGAAGTCCGTATCTATACGGACGGATCCAAGACCGACCAAGGCACCGGTGCAGGGATCTTCTCGCTGGATCTGAATATTAAGAGTTCCATACCATTAGGGGAACATAGTACCATATTCCAATGCGAGTGTGTAGCAATCACACAGGCCGCCATGCGAGTAAAGAGACTTGGTATAAGCGACCAAGGTATCCGAATTTTATCGGACAGCATGTCAGTCTTGAAGGCATTGGGAAAGAACAGCATAAACTCTGCCCTAATCCTGGAGTGCCACCAGGCACTGGAAGATATCTCCCTGACAAACAGGGTTACGATACAATGGATCAAGGGTCACAGCAATTCGATGGGGAACGATGCCGCCGATGAGCTGGCAAGAAAGGGATCAGGGACGGAAATTGCTGGTCCTCCTCCGTCCCTGCCCCTCTCTTTTAACACACTGCGAGCATGGGTGAGCAAACACACTACGGACCAGCACAATAAACGTTGGCAAAACACAATAGGATGTAGACAGACGAAGTTGGTTGTGACCGAACGATCACCTAGACTAACTAATAAACTGCTAGATCTCAAACGGACAGAACTCAGGACAGTAGTTGGTACAATAACAGGACACCTCCCCCTGAACAAACTACTGTTCACAATAGGAGCTACAGACAGCCCTTTATGCAGGGGATGCCTAGTAGACGAGGAAACAGCGGTACATGCGGTCCTGGAGTGTGAGGGACTTAAGGACCACAGGGTAAAAGTCACGTTAGGAACAGGGTCCCTCCGAGAGATCTGCGAGCGTCCGAAGAGACTGCTGGACTTCTGGAGGGAGCTGGGCTGGCTAAACTAGCACGCCTTAACTACGCACAAAGGACCAAGTTTGAGTTCAAGTGCGGAAAGAGGAGCCCATTAACCTTAACCTTAACCTTAAGGCCACATGAGGACCAACAAGATGTTGCAGTGCCCACCGACCGAACCGAACCGAACCGTACTACAAAACCGAAGATACCCTAGAAGTCCTTTGCAGGGGCTACTTGCTGTTGCCTACTCTTCTTGAATAATGAATACCTGGGTACAAAATTAGTATGTAGATGTACCTAGGTACTAGGTACCTATACTTTATGTATGATTCTGTGTGTATGTGATAGTCTCGTAAAAGTATAACTGCCTGATATATTTATAATTTTAATTTATTTTAGTTATGGTCAAAAACGAATAAAAAAGTGGTGCCCGTTTCAGAGCCTCACCAGGAAGCTCAAAGTCCGCGCGATGGAAAGCTATGCTCGGATTTTTTTTCTTTATCGAGGGAGGCAAACGAGTAACAAGAACGAATATAACTATAACAGAACTAGAGTAACCACCAGGGGTACCTCTAGTTCACATTAACTCGGAGTCGATACACGCAACTGGCATAAAGAATCATTCCTACCTAATACCTATAACCAGTTAGTAGTCAATTCCGGCGCTTCTGGCAGGGCTCGCTTTCTGGTAACATTAAGTATAAATTTATAATGACACAAATTAAACTTCATTACAAGTGGGCAATACAAAAAAGCTGTTCAAAAACCAAAAATCCCGACGACGAATGTTGAAAGTAGGTAAATGGGTGTGTATATCGTACAAATGTTAGTTTAATTTAAACTTGAATGCAGTTGGGGCCCCATTTTATATACCTATATCCTATATCGGACACGGATGCTTAATATTTATTGAAATTTAGAATGGGTCAGATTTCAAGTTTAAATTAAACTAACATTTGCACTCTATACACCAATTTACTTCCAACATTCAGCTTGTTTTTAACCTTTCAGTTTTAACAGCAGTGGAGGTTTTTAGATTTTTAGCAACTTTTTTTATTTCCCGCTTTTTTCTTTAATGATCGATACCATTTGTAAACATTTATTGTAAAACTTTATTTTTGATGATTTGTCTTTCCATACTACTTTTAAGTATATTAGTTATATATATTCACGATACCCCACTACTTTTTATAATTATCAAAAAAACACTTTTTTTAAAATTTACAATATGCCATCAAAAATTCGCTATTTTTAATTTTTTAAACATCTAAATACGAACACTTGGATTTTTAAGACGAATCTAAAGATAGGTACCTTAACTTACGAAATCCATCTAGCGGTTTGAAAGATACGAGGTAATAAAGAAATTTACAAACAAACAAAATCCCTTCCTTGGCAGTCGGGTAATGAGTCCACTATCTTAAACGGAACATGGCTTAATATTGACGCAGGCGATATTTCTAGGCATCACAATATGAGTAAGCATACGTATATAAGCTGGCTTCGATAAATAGTTTCGTTACTTAAGTGAATAAGTTTGGGTCGGCTGCATAAGTTCCCGCAGTTATTACAATGAAGTCAAATTTGGTATTATTGATTGCGTTTTCGTGTATAGCATTGTATGGTGAGTATTTTATTTTATTATACTGTTTCTGATTTACCTAATACCTGTATCTGTGACGCGTATAGGGATAGCCCTCCAGCAGGGGAATGCAGCCAGCCTAATGGGCACCATTCCCAACAGTGGCAGCGATCTAGGGGAAATTTGTACATATAGATTATTAGATTAGGTTTGTAGGTTAATTTATTTTTAGTTAGATAATTAAGTTGATTTATATAGTTTATTATTTTTGTATGTTGCCCTTTTTAATAAATGAGTTGTAACTTTGTAACTTGGTACAGTCATCTACGATTTAGCTGACCACTTATTCCATAATTTTACTATTGTCTGGATTTGGGTCCGGTGCGATATCTTTCACGCGGTGTTCTACACCTACCTTGCCCCTACTCTACCCTACCCCATACTCTACTCTACTCCTACCTTTACAGTTTAAACTACCTCTATCATACTCTACCCCTACCCTACCTAAAAGTCGCTTTCCGTGTCGGTCTGTCTATCTGTATTATATCCGCTAACTCCTTAAAAACCACGCAACGGATGTTGATGTGATATCCTTAAGGCGTGTCCAAACATAGCGCGGCACGAGCGCGGCAGCAACACGCGGCATGTCCAGGAAACAATTCTGCCGCGCTCTAGTTAGGACTATTGACGAATGTTTGCGCGCGGCTGTTGTCCAAACAAAGCGCGGCACGCCGCGCGCGGCTGCCGCGCACACATGCCGCTCTATCTTTGGACACACCTTTAGGAGTATCGTTTACCAAATTCCTGACTCACAACTTTTCTATAGACCTTAAAGACGTCTATAATTCGACGACATAATACAAGTATTACATGACGTTTGAAACGAGTGTACAAAAGGAAACAAATGGTGTCGTATTGGGGCGAGGCATGTGTCCATCAAAATCCCGGCGTTCATATTAGTGCAAAGTCGTAAGAGCTGATTGATGCAGAGGCACAGACAGAGCCGATCGGTATGGAAAGCGTGGGGTAGGTGTGGACCTATGTTCAGGGGTAAACGTCCTGCGGCTGAAATGATGACCTACGCTGTACCTGTACGCTTTTTGTAGATGCAAAGCAGCACGAGTTCCGGTGCGACTACAAGTACTTCCCCGAGGCGGAGGGCTGGCTGAAGCTGCACGACATTCCCTCCAACTTCGCGGAGGCGCGACTCCGTTGCCAACTTGAAGGTAAAGTCTGCATACCACGCGGCACAAAGTTCTACCTTTTAGTCAATCGGGTTCGGTTCGGTTTCAGAGCACATGGAAAATAAAAAATTTGGGTTTATGGGTTGAGTGTATTTTCAAACTTTAGACTAGTTTATTTATTACATAGGTACATGCTTGTACATTAATAACATGTTGCTTTTACTACATAGCTAGTGCTATATGACCATTATAAGTCATTCTCAAATTTACATTAATAACCATAATTATCGTAATCGATTTCGAAAGTTATTTTCTTAGGTAAGTACAAATCATCAAAATCCCAGGTGATAAGGCTTTGCTTATGTCTTAAAAAAAAGGACTGTACTCACTGTAGTGGAACGATATGACTGTAAAGTTGATAATCAGCATCAGCAAAATTGATAATATACGTAGTTATTTTTATTATTTAAATTATTGAAGAGAGGTAGGGCGCTATGCTCGGGTGGTATCCCGTTCGATTTGGAGCTGCCCGACTGGGGAAGTGCCTCCACCTTACAGAATACCGCAGCTAACCAATACTCTTTTAAATAGTATTGTGTTTCTGCCGGTAAGTAAGGTCTCCAGTGCTCAATGGGGTTGGGATTTGGGACATTCCCACCAACTTCCCGGACGCGCGGCTCCGTTGCCAACTTGAAGGTATGGTCTGCGTACCACGCCGTACAAAGTCCTACCTTTTCAGAGCACATGGAAAATAAAAAGTTCAGGTTTATGGGTTGGGTGGTTTTTCAAACTTGCCTAATCATTAACTACATAGATACATGCTTCTACATTAATAAGATCTCGATATAACACGAAAGATCTAGCCAGGTGTTTAACCGCCATCTCACCAGGTGTTAGAAGTGACGATGCGGCTGAAGATGGAACATATATACTTGTCTTTTTACTCAGGAGACTTGATTGAAGGTTTGAAGATTATATCATCTTAATAAAATACGTGTTCCACGTGTTCTATTCCTGGAAATAAGTAGGTATATATCAACTTAAACATGGAACTACTAACGATTTTGGTGGCCTTTTATAAACAGGTGCTATGTACAAATTATGTAAAAAAGCAAAATGTATTAAATTTTATTATTATTTTCGGTGAAACTTAATAGGTGCGATCCTGGCTTCGCCGATCACTTCTGGCATCGGAAAGGCGATGATGGCGATGAAGAAACAGTTTCACAACACCTCCGCCGCCGACACCGAGACTCCCATCTCCGTATACACGGGGATACACTCCACATACTCTTGGAAGGACTACAGCTCCATTGAAGGTGATTTATCATCATATTCTTTTCACTGTCACACTTTTTACAATGAATAGGGTTCGGATTTCAACATACTAGAAGGTAGATGCACTGAACGCGATGCCACTCTGGCTACAGCCTGGGTTAGTGGCAATTCAGCTTAATTCAGCGACTGCGCGATCAGTGGTTGTAGCTTTATTATCTATCCAATATTATCTGTACCTTATGTCTGTCACAATTAATACTGTACAATATGTTTACTTATGTAGGTCCCTTCGCAACCAAAGCCACGTCCCCATGAAACGTAACTCATCGAGAGAATCACAATACCTATTTACAGTTACTGCTGCGTTTTTCTTTAAGGTGAAGGTATTTCCTCAGGTAGGGGCTCCAATTCCAAAAGTATATTAAGTAATTACAATGCGCATCTGCATTCCCTACAGGAATCCGGCTCTCCCAGATCCAGTATAAGTGGAGTAAGGGCTCTCCTTACTCTGATCTGAACGGGTACGCCAACAACCTGGTGATGGGCCCCGACGGCTTGCTGTCGGGAGTGGATGGCGACAACGAGGAGTACCCCTTCATCTGCTACAAGCGCTTCGAGAAAATGGACCAGAACGTATGCGGGACTGTTGATGATGGTGAGAAGATTTGTTTTGAATTAGAATAATTAGATGGGCTTACTGAGATGAATAGCTGCGTGTTTGTGAAAAGGTTAAGCATTTGAGCTATCGCAGACAGTTTTCTAGATACAAACCCAATTTTTGGCATCATTTTACCACCGTCTTACCTAACCTGATGGTAAGTCACGATACAACGGCAGCCAAAGCGGTTTTGTAGGTAGATAGCTGGTATATATTCGCCGTAAGGGTGGAAGTAATGCTCGTTTGTTGGACTCAGCAGGAAAGGAACGCTCCATTTTTGTGAAGAAGACGTATGCATACATTACTAACTTTTACTATAGTCGTAGACAAACGTGTATTTACGGTACTTCGACTCTGATTTAACGTCAGTGTTTAATCTCGACAGATTACCGTCTGGACGAGAAATTAGGCAACTGCTACAAATTCCACCATGTTGCGCGCTCATGGCGCGACGCGTACAAGACCTGCGCTGCGGAAGGCAGCGACTTGGTGGTGATCAACGATGGTGGCGAGGCCGCCTTTCTCAGAAACATGCTTGACTTCTACCGCGTCGATACGAAGGTTTGAAGTCTTTTGAAGTTGACATTTTTTTTAATTACTCAGCGACAAGCGAGCAGACAGCCTACATAATCGTGAGCTGTTCGATTCACGCAGGTACATGAGGTTGTAGGTAATAAAAATGCGGAAAGGACTAAAGGATCTTATTATGCCGTATGCCGGATGCCTTGTACCTACATCAAACCGGAACACAACAATGCAAATATTTTTGCTTGGCGGCAGAAATAGATAAGCCGGTAACATCCAGGCGGACCTGATAAACCTACAAGCCTGATTAACGTATTAAGTACTTACGGAGCCTGTAAGCCTCGAGGTGTACGACAGAACTAACTCGGGTGTCGTACCGAATAATGTCTCAGAGACAAACCAGCCAGCACCTCCGTAGACCATAAAATAGTCAGCAGCGACGGTTTATAGGCATCCCAAAAATGATTGCTCTTGAATATTTTTCAACACTGCAATCCCCGCCATCACAGTGCAAAGAACATGGCAAAACCCTCAACTAATGTGGAGGAGGCCCAAGTCCAACAGTAGATAGTTATGGGCTGTTTATATTGTGGCGACATCTATAGCTCTACTGCTCCAATAGGGAAGACTCAACGATACTCACATTACGAGTACACGAACACAAGGTTGGCAAGCATCCGCACATAGATGGCGCTAACAATCCTACATCGCGCTAGATAAATGTGCCAACTTCCACGGCATATAACAACTTCCGACGATCAACTGTCGGACCCTTGGTCCCCTGGTCACAACATCCGGCCAGGTGGGTAATTACCCTTTTCCACCTTCTCCCCATCTTCGCTTGCCAACATTAGCGGCTACCTTATCCTGCACCGCCAAAGTGGTGACCCCGACGTGATCCTTACGTCTTCCCTACCGAACTACCTACGCTACCTTGACCATAGGCGGCACGGACGCGTGCTTCCTGTCACGACCCTCGACTGCACGGACGCGTGCTACCTGATCGCTCATCTGCGGCCTCTCACTGTCCCCACTCAGTCTCGACTATAGACTTGGGAACAGCAACGCTTCGGCAATACTCACGCTAGAGCTTCGCCACGACTCACCGCATCGCCACACTGACTACGCTACTCTAGTCAGCTTCAACGCTTCTCGCTTCGGTATCGACCTCCAGTCTCCGGGGGGAGTACTGTGGCGACATCTATCGCTCTACTGCTCCATTAGGGAAGACTCAACGATACTCACATTACGAGTACACGAACACAAGGTTGGCAAGCATCCGCACACACACATAGATGGCGCTAACAATCCTACATCGCGCTAGAGAAATGTGCCAACTTCCACGGCATATAACAACTTCCGACGATCAACTGTCGGACCCTTTGTCCCCTGGTCACAACATCCGGCCAGGTGGGTAATTACCCTTTTCCATCTTCTCCCCATCTTCGCTTGCCAACATTGGCGGCTACCTTATCATGCACCGCCAAAATATTTCAAGTACCTATATTACGAACCTAACTTATGGCATTGATCTCTGTGGGTTGGCTGCTGACAGAAATCGCCCATTTATTATTCAGAAAAAGGTTGTGCGTGTTCTGTCCCGCGTCCCACCAGATACGCCGGCAAAACAGCTTTTTATGAATCTTAAGATCCTGACACTGCCGTCACTGTACATCCTGGAAGTGGCGAAATATGCGAGGAGGCATCTATCTGAATTCTCGGCAGATAATGCGCAAGTGAATCGTGTGGTGTCCGGCAGAGTAGAATAGCACCAACCCTTTACACTCGTGGGTGTCGTACAAGGCGACTAATGTTTTCGAGGCAAAAGATCAAGTCTCCGTAGTCTGGAAGATGGGCTGCAGCATTTTCCATTGTTATATTTAATCACTGCGATCTCCAACTCGCCTGCCAAGCGTGGAGATTATGGCAATGACCTCCCCTTTCGTGGGAGAGGCCCTAAATCCTGCAGTGGACTGTTACGGGCTGTGATGATGAATGCGCAAGTGATGAGATATTCGGCGAGGAGAAGTCTTCACCTCCCGTTGCCAGCGCATCGGCTACAAAAAACTAGCCAATCTCTGCGCGTGATGGCTCCGAGAATTTATAATAAATTGCCTAAGGATATACACCTAGCAAAGACAGAGTACTGTTTTATAAAACAATTAAAAGCGATGCTTATTCAAAAAGCATATTATTCTATTAGTGAGTTCCTTGACGAGTGAACTAAAATATATCGATTTATTTTAATGTTATAATAATATAATTTTTAATTTAACATTTCATTAATTTTGTAATGTGACATGTTAAGATGACTATTGATACTCAATTAATATCTAAAGGTGACAATTTCAATTCTATTATTAATTCTATTGACTGTGATACTATTTAATTATTGATGTAAATACTCAATATATATGCATTGTTAGTTAGGACATAATGTATACCTAGATACTGAATATTGGACAATGTATGAACAATACTAATAAAGAAATATGAATATGAATATATCATCTATTAATTCTACAGGATCCATCAGAGGATTCTCATGGGTTGTTGTTTTTTCTAATAGTTGATCTTTAACCGTACAGAACAAGCCCAGTAAAGCCAACAACTGCGATGTGTGTGAGGAACCAGACAACGAAGACGGCGCGCTGGAGAACATCATCCACGTAGGCATCACGCGCGCCGAGAACGCCCTATGGCTGCCCGTCACTATCCATGGTGAGTTCTACCATCGCACTACACTGTACCTTCCGGCAGAGGACCTGCAGCGTGCTTGCGTACCCTTAAATCAAAGTAAGGGTTAAGCGAAGTTCAGCACCGCAACGAGCTCACCACTCGTTACGCGTATCTCCTTGTTGGCGAAACAAGGTAAGGAAATGGAAAAGTGATATTTTAACCGCACTATTTTCAATTCCAGGCCAGACGTTGAACGAAGCTGTATACAGCCACGTCGGCATCAAGCATCAGGACAAGGAGGGCCTCTGCTACGGAATGGACGGCAAGGGTTACCTGATCCGAGTCAACTGCAACACGATGTGGTACCGCTTCGTGTGCGAGAGGAAACCTGGCAAGATCTACTGTGGGGACGACTGAGCCGGCGGTGACACGGATAAACAGCAGCTTAACGAATTAGAACAGGACAGTGAGGCTATGATAGACACCAGGACGGCATAATCCAAATCGTAAACAGCATTGATTAGTATCAGTAGCTCTTAAAATGCCGTAAACCAAACAGTGTGAATGTAAATCTCTGAAAACAGTGACCGTGTGCCTTAAAACCTATGGAGCAAAAATTAAGTGATATTTATACGAAAATTTATACAATAATTGGCAAAATATCAGGTTAAAATCAGTGCTGGAAGTGTGAAATATTGAAGGGTCAGCATCAGGTGGTCAAACCCGGTTCGAGCGCAACACAGGCATCGAGTGCGGCCTTAACACCAATTAACCATCCTTCTCGCACTCATGGCGTACGCGTGACAGCGCGCACAGCGAAAGAGACGACCGCGGAGTTAAGGAAGCGTCCGCTAACTCGCCAACAACGTGCTGCCAACCTTGATACTTCTTCGTCACGTAAAAATCTAACACTAACGTGACCCTAATAAACTCTAGCGCTGGCCCATCATCGAGTTTATGTCGCCCGTGTCGCCCGCAACGGCTGCAGAACACGTTCAGCAGCAAAACACGGAACCAAAACAAGAAATAAATAAATAAATAGACGACCCGACAGACAACACAGACTCAAAGGGACACTAATAATAATAATCTGTTTATTTCAGTCATTATTAAGTATTACAACGTTTTAAACAATGTAAAGTCCATATTTTGTTAGTAATTAAAGTGTTAGTACTATTTTATTATATTTATACTTATTTTGTTTTCTTTATTTTCCCCTTAATTCGATCCCAGTAGCCTGGCGGAATCGTAATTACTGGGATCCGAGGTGGCGGCGGCGGGGCAAGGCTGGGTTCCGTTGGTTCGCTGGACACCTCCTCTATGGTTTCCTTGAAAGTCTGCGACTGCTCGTGATTGTAACTAAAATAGTTTTTTGCTGTGGCGCAATAATGATGACCCATACTATGTAGCGTGCGATCGCGCAAGTGTCACGCTAGCAACTGATACGGGGTACCGCTGCTGATAACACTACATAAAAAGGTATCACCAACTACACATTACCTTAAAAATTTAACCACAGAAAACGACATAGTATCGCACCTAAGGCCTTGCCACACACAAAGCTCGGCGCGAGCGCGGCTCGGGCGCGGCGCGATGCTGGCGCGTTGCCTAGGCAACTATCGCGCCGCGCTATGGTTGCCTAGCAACTATCGCACCGCGCTCGCACCGCGCTCGCGCCGAGCTCACGCCACGCCGGCATCGCGCCGCCAGGGGTGGACTAACGAACAAAGCGGGAAAGGCGGCCCGCCCCGGGCCTCTGGTCCAGGGCCTCCAAACGTCTCCAAGTTGCCTTGATCAAATCCTATACAAAGCTTTAAAATATGCTTAGAACATATCGAAGAGGTGGTTCGGAGTTGTGACAGGGGCGTAGCTATCGCCATATCACTATTCAAACAGAATTAAGATCAGGGTCGAGGACCCCCTCCGCCAAAGAAGTAATTTTAACTAAATAAATAAAAACACTTAAACATACAAATGTGAACTGAATAAAAAGCTTGTAAAATTACATAAAACTTCTTAAACTGGGGGCCTTATAAAGGTTGTCCGCCGTGGGCCTCTGATGGACTTAGTCCGGTACTGCCGGCGTCGCGCCAACAAAGTGTTGCCAATGTAGGCTATTTATCGCCATTTGGGGTATTCGAGATTAAAATTGGCGACGAAAAAATTGTAATGGCAAATTGTTTAGGCTATCTCAGGCTTTGGGCCAAGGTACATAAATAAACATAAACTTAAGAGAGAACACCCGACGGTTTCGCGAATGACTGTGAGTTCCAAGTACATTTACCTACTACTGCTCTTGCTGACACTAGCACCCATAGAGATATACATCTTGATGCGGTTGAACGAACAAATAACTCTGACGGTTACCGTAGTTAATAAAACAGCGCCGTGTACAGTGCCACAAAAATGTCTGACCGGGTGACAGCATCGCTGTTGTTGGCATTGACATTACATTTCAAACGGCAACACTTAGTTCCGGTTTAGGCCACCGGATCGAATAGGTTTGTCAACAATCTTGTCAAGCCGCCAGATATAACATTGTTAACGCGTACAAGAATTTGTATGGACAGTGGTAACCATTCCAATAGCTATGTGTAATACGTCGTTGGATAGCTATTTTCAAGCTGAACAAAAGTAACTATGGCGCTTGTTCCAAATATAAGTCCGTTCCGGTTTATGCTGTACTAAACATATTACAGTAATAAGTATTTTTTTCTGTTCTACCCACATTTAATGGTCAGAACTAAATTCACGGTGTTATACCGCCAGTGCAAAGTCACATCGTGCGCATGCATGTAAGACGGCCAAATAAAAAACAATCAGATGGAGTGCATTGAATTTGATTGAAGATACCAACGAGGATCGAAAAAACTAAAATTATTTTAACAATCCCATCAATTATGATAAAAGCAGCATCAGCATTTTATTAGTGCGGCGCATTTGTGGCTCGCCGCGAGCACGTTGCCTCAACGAACAAACAAATGCGCAGCTGAGCAGCCTCACCGCGCGCGGCGAGCATGCCTCGGGCTTAGCCGCTCTAATTCGTAATACCTTTACATTGTAAAGTAACGACCATTCGTAGACATGTCCGAGACGTCACTGAGACGACATTGGAGCTCTATTGCAGTTTTAGCTCCAATGAAGTGGTCTCATTGCCTTTGTACAATGAACCGGTCCATATATAGAAGTCTTTGCTGGCAGCACTACATTACTTTAAAACTCAAATATAATATTCCTATCTGTAAACAAACTGATACTTCAGCTGTCACATCGACCAGACATTGTTTTTTTTAAGTTTAAGTTTTCATGTGATATCACAGTGATATTTCCAGCATTTTACTGTGTGGGACGTTTATTTTCGAAATAAGTACAAAAACATAAAAGCGGCACGAAAACAGTAATATTTTGAGTTTCTCAAGCATGTATGGCCGAGTTTAGAGCAGATAAGTTGCTGTTTGATTTGGAAGATGTACAGCAAAGATGTAAACGGTACATAACATGTATTCAGATAGATTTTGAAAATATTGAAATAAATGTGATCTTTTGGAAATCATTTGAATTTAAGTGGAATTAATGTATTTTGTAGTACTTATTGTTTACATTTATTTGAGGTTACAAAATTAACCGAAAAATATTATGGTAGCTTTGTTCGTTTTGTATTTTTGATATTTGTTGTTTGACAGTATCTAGATCTATATCCAGGCACAGTGCAATGTACCTAAGGCTATTCGGTGCTGGTGAAATGAAACCCTGCTGACCCTCGGTCAGAGAAACTTGAGAAATCTATTTTTAATTTCGGAAATCGTAGTAAATCATTATCACTGGCTGGTCAAACAGTGACACAGAGAGACAGAACATTTCTAAGAGATTGACATTACAACGTTGTCAGTGTTGCGGCTAATAAATTAATAAGGATATATACAAGAATATTATTTCTATATCCAACACTTCCCTTAAACTTATTATTTCAGCAATTTATCTATATTGTGACAGTTGAAGTAGGTACTCAGTTTGACATTAGGATTGTTTAGACATTGATTAAAACAGTCATGTATCTAATAAACCTCCCATTTGTTCCATTTGCTTCGAGTAGACATTATGACAATTTTGCTTTCCCTGCATGTTACCTATCTATGGTCAATTATTATTTTCTATTACGTAGTGGGTTTATTGAAAAAAAAAAGAATTATGTTATTATTTTATACTTTTCGATTACAATATTTAAATTTCTAAAATTTTCATTTAGATGTGCACTAAATTACACCGTCTTTTAGGTGCTTTGATTTAAATTATATTAGGAAATTATAAAATTATACACCGATGTTTCAAAAGAAACGTCAGGTCTTCAGGAGCTCCAGCAACATGTGGAGCGTTCAAAACATTGCGCGCGTTATTTTCTGACAGCTTATTTCAATAGACGAAAAAACGGGATAGCGAGGTTCATAATAATTGTAGAGTGAGCGAACAGGGAATATTTTTTATTTGTGTCTAGTCTGTTATGTGTCTTTGCCAGTGTCTACTGGTATAGTAGGACCACACTAAGTCCGAATCGCTTTAAAAAAAAATAAAAAAAAATCTCTGTATGGCAACTAATGCCATGTCTTTTATCCGTCATAGAACGTCATTTATAAAAGTCATAACAAAGAATTTGACTATTTGAAAAATATTGTTGAGGCGATTGGCACATTGGAGCGCAGCATTCATTCTGGCGAAAGAAATATGTGTAATTTTTTATATTGTTTTATACAATACAATAAAAAATTTAGGAATTCTCCAAATTGTTATAATCTTTTCATAAAATTATATTATTTAGGCAAAAAATAATTAGAGAACTGAGTAACGGAATACCTATTTGACAATCCTGGAGACCTCACTTCACAGCAGCGGCCTATTTGACGCCTTTTTATGTAGAAAGTACAGCGCCAAAAACTTATATGACCCGCAGCCCGTGTCAAATGTTGCAAAGAAAAAAAACGACGGATACGCACGAACGCGCGTGGATGCGTTGTCAGTGTGTTCGACTATGAGTAATTTCCATAGAAACCGATGACAGCTCAAATTACTTTATGTCACGCACTAACGCACGTCACGCACAAAAGTACGGTGCTGCGTTCCAGTGTGCGGATCGCCTAAATAATAATGGACAATGACTGACAAGGACAGATTATCCAATAGATATTGCCATATCCACATTTTATAATTTCTACCACTGTCAGTTGATTCGGACTAAGCGTGGTCCTATTATAGCCAGATTATATAAATTACTAAAAAATTCTACCATAAATATTTAAAAAACTACAAAAAAATTCTACCATAAATATTTAATAATTTCACCTGGCAAGTGCGTTTTGACAACTGTCAAAGACACAAATACGTAAGAGTGGGTTACTTAAGCCCGCGGGGACTATTCTAGCGACAAATCCCGGTTCAGCCGCTAGAGATAAATCTGTTAGAAAAAAGTCGAATTTGATTCTGTAAGGCGGTAAGTCAATTGTACACGAACAAGAAGAACTACGATCCATGGCCATGAAGTAAGCTTTGGGCAATTGTTCGTCTATTTTATACTGAACTGAAAATTGTGGTGGATAAGATTGAGCGCAATTTTCTGTGCACTGTAGCGGGTAATTAAACAAAACATCTATATCAGCGTTAGACTCTAGCCACCGAATTTTTGCACTGTAGAATTTGTGCTCTATGTTACGGTATCATTAAAAGTTTGTCTAACTCGACAAGTAAGTCGTACTGAAATGTTTTGATTCTGATGTAGGAGAGCTGTGCCCCCTCATCCTACCTACCTTAGGGGGCCTACCTAGGGAGCAAAATTTGCAGTGTGGTGTCCAACAGGGTAAAATAGCATCGCTGTCCACACTAAGAGGTGTCGTAAAAGGCGACTTATTTCAGAGGTAGGGCGTTACTTTTCCAAGCTTCAGGTTTTTACCTACCTTATATATACTCTTGCAAGCTAGCGAGTGGAGGGGAATAAAAAGTAAGCCTATATTCTTCCTCAGGTTTAAAATTATCTGCGTAATGCACCAGTCAAATTAGGAGGAAAGATTCGGACTGTTGGTAAAAAGAAACGAGTAATTAACCCGCTATTACGACATGCGGGAGTATTACCATCCTAAAAATTCATTTCCCCGAATAATGGAGCAGCCACTCTATGTGTGCCGATTTGCATAGAAACGCGGTGGCCAAAACTGGAACTGCGGAAAAATAACGACACTTACTTTTGAAATGTATTTGAACTGACATGTCAATCCCAAAAACAGCGCCGCCGGTACCAGGTCTGATAAGTTTGTGGCACTGCACAGCGCAGGCGCGGCGCCGCGCTCACGCCGGCTTGAGCGCGGCCTGAGCGCGGCGTGAGCGCGGCCTGAGCGCGGCGCGAGCGCGGCGCGATGCTGGCGCGTTGCCTAGGCAACTATCGCGCCGCGCGTTGGTTGCCTAGCAAATATCGCACCGCGCTCGCGCCGCGCTCGCGCCGAGCTTTGTGTGTGGCAAGGCCTTAATAAACACGTTCAGCCCGAACTCCGAATCATCATCGTCGTCATAACGCTTATTCCGGCCTCTGCCAGGGTTTCTTACCCATTCTTCTCCACTTCGCCCGGTCTTCGGCATCCTCGCGTCATAAGCCGTCAGCCCGAACTCCGAAAATAATACCAACAACTCCTATAAAATAGGTACATTTTTAACTTCGTTGACTTGGCCCGTCATCATCAGTGTTAGTGTCTGGCGGCCCTTTCTCCGGGCGCGACCCGGGCCGGGCAGCCCCGCGACTCCCGCCGCTCCGGCGATGCCGCGACCGGCCAGGGCCTAGCAATAGCATGATAAACAAACCGTTCAATATTGTTCACCAGGACATTAAAAGATTATAAAACAAAACTTACAAATGAGAATGCGAGTTACAGATACGTAACAATATAGATGTTAAATGCATAACTAACGGAACATTTACTCCGGTTGTATGAATTAAAAAATACAACCATAATGATTTACTGCAGGTGTTATTGAAGGGGGAGGTACTTGTATCTTCATTAGAAACAACTTATTGGCTCTAGAACGCAGGGAAGTAGCCGAATTGTCTCAAGAGATGCAGTTTGAAGCTTGTGCTGTGCTGATGCTGGCGCGTTGCCTAGGCAACTATCGCGCCGCGCGTTGGTTGCCTAGCAAATATCGCACCGCGCTCGCGCCGCGCTCGCGCCGAGCTTTGTGTGTGGCAAGGCCTTAATAAACACGTTCAGCCCGAACTCCGAATCATCATCGTCGTCATAACGCTTATTCCGGCCTCTGCCAGGGTTTCTTACCCATTCTTCTCCACTTCGCCCGGTCTTCGGCATCCTCGCGTCATAAGCCGTCAGCCCGAACTCCGAAAATAATACCAACAACTCCTATAAAATAGGTACATTTTTAACTTCGTTGACTTGGCCCGTCATCATCAGTGTTAGTGTCTGGCGGCCCTTTCTCCGGGCGCGACCCGGGCCGGGCAGCCCCGCGACTCCCGCCGCTCCGGCGATGCCGCGACCGGCCAGGGCCTAGCAATAGCATGATAAACAAACCGTTCAATATTGTTCACCAGGACATTAAAAGATTATAAAACAAAACTTACAAATGAGAATGCGAGTTACAGATACGTAACAATATAGATGTTAAATGCATAACTAACGGAACATTTACTCCGGTTGTATGAATTAAAAAATACAACCATAATGATTTACTGCAGGTGTTATTGAAGGGGGAGGTACTTGTATCTTCATTAGAAACAACTTATTGGCTCTAGAACGCAGGGAAGTAGCCGAATTGTCTCAAGAGATGCAGTTTGAAGCTTGTGCTGTTGTCCTAAATGTAATTAAATTTCATTTCGACGCCCACCTTTTGCAAAGAAAGTGTCCGGTTCGTAGTAATGTAAATATTTGAATTAATGAGAACATACGTCAGAAACGGTTTAATATTCGTAAGAGAGGTAGGGTATAGCGGGGTATCTCGTTCGAATTGGAGCCGCCCGACTGGGGAAGTACCTCCACCTTACAGAATATCGCAGCTAAGAATACTCTTTTAAATATACTGTGTTTCTGCCGGTGAGTAAGGTTTCCAGTGCTCCATGGGGTGGGGATTTGGGGAACCGTGGCTTTGGCAGTGGAGGGGCACTTGCCTTTTTGCTGCCAGAGCAACGTGTTAGAGAGGTGGGCAACGCATTGGCGATACTCTTGGTGATGCTTATGTCTATAGGCAGTGGTGACCACTTTCCATCAGGTGGCCCGCTTGCCTGTTTGCCTACCGTATGACATAAAAAAAAAAAAAAAATGCCGGTTCGTATCTAAGTTCTTTAAAATATGAACCGAAATATTTTGGGCCTAATTCGCAAATACCCGTAGCTTCTAAAAACATTGAACACCTATTGAGTAATAGATGAATGCATTATTCCACTTCAAATAATCTTCATAATAGAAAGAAAGAAAGAAAGAAAGAAAATATTTATTACAAAGGACGCCACGACACAACAATTTACATATAACACAAAAAAAAATAGTACATAAAACACGGAAACAATTATAGGGTTCCCAGTGGCATTTTTCGTGGGCATCCAGCGTAAATGGACCCTCCTCAGCATAATGTTATGGCCGCTTGCCGCGAACCACAACGCTGGTTTTCAGTGGGCCCCGTAATATCCCATAATAGGCAACAATACGCCTAACAGTCTAGAAGGTCCACAGTGGATGCTACACGCGCCGTGGTGTCTTGGGTGATGGCCCACCTCGAGGCCGGGTGACAGGTCGCAGCGAAATTCTGCGACCTGTAGCGCGCCTTCGAACTTGTGAGCCATTCCCTGCTACTTGACAAGCTTGCCGTGTATGGAGTTTCCGGTGCATTCTTGAGTGCTGTGACTACATTCCTTGGGAATAGCAGACAAAGTACTCACGTTCGAAATGCGCAGTCTGACCTAGAAGAATTGTTCCCCAGGGATCCGTAATGGGTAATAGTCTCTTTCTAATTTTAATGAACGACTTGACAGCCCCCACGGACGTTGCGGAGTATATCTTGTTCGCTGATGACGGGTGCCTTGTAGTAGCGGACCTTCTTTTTTATTAACGCGGGGAATGCATTACGCACGATACCCTCCGTTGGGGGACGAAGGGCCTGTGTGGGACTCCCGGTATTAGCCGGTCTACCCACTAAACCCCGCGGCGCTCCTACGACGTCTGAATGGAGGTGTCATGAGAGCAGCCGAAGCCTTGTCATCCACAACACCTCCGACGACCGCCTTACGCGGCAGGTCCGCCATGCCCCCCGCATGGGGACGGATGGGAATAGCCGGAAGCGCCGGACTATTCCCATCTAGCGAGTAGTAGCGGACCTAACCTAACCTAACCCAAGAACTAGATAGAAGAATATCACTTGCCGTGGCGAGACCGTCCCGTAACTGGACCTCGTCAAGTACCTCGGTTTTATCATTGACGCGGGCCTCACATGGCTGCCCGACGTGACTTGTGTTGGACTTGCATCTGCGTGCTACGCACTCAGTAGGCTGACGCTCATTAATCCAAACTATTTAATTAACATAGTTCTATATACCAATTTTTTTTGACATATTAATTAAATAAATAATCGTGCACAAATTCACACAGCGCCATCTAGCCCCAAACTAAGCAAAACTTGCACTATGGGTGCTAGCTAACTGATATACTACTTATATACTTTTTAAAATACATACGTATTAGGGTAAAAGCCGGATACTTGCCCCACTTTTCGAAAATGCTCTTTTATTAAGAGCTCACTTATTGAGACTTGTGCTATATGTATATCAAAACATAGGTCTTTCATCTTCTATATTAGCCTATTTTTGTAAACATAATTATTATTGGTTCTGAGTAAATCCTATTTTACTTGACCTCTCAAAATGGGGATAGTTGCCTACTGTGGCGGATAGTTGCCCTATGGTAAAAATGCTTCGGGGGATAGTTGCCTCGTGCAAGGATAGACGCCTCATTATGATTTTGTTGGATAGAATCAATGTTTATTATTTACTGACATCCTTTATTAAACACAAATAAAACTATTATTATTTATTGTTAAGTAGTAGTCGTAAGTTTTAATGTTTAAAACCATAAAATCATCACCTAATTTTCGTTTATACTTGCGAGGCATTTTGCTTACCTTGAATGATAGCAGAGACTGATAAGTATTTCTTTAAGAATTATAAGTTAAAAAACGCCAAAAGAAAAAAAATGCCTTTTCTTGTCATATAATTTTACAGTTGCGGATCCCCTAGGGGCAACTATCCGCTAAAGTAAATGGGGCAACTATCCTTTTTGATACGGATACTTGCCCTTTTGATATGTGAAAAAAATAAAAACTTTTCAACAATAAAACATAATGAACAATGTAGTTTAAGCTCTAATGCATGCAAAGAAACAAAAAGTAGATTGATATCACAATCAGTAATAAAGATATTCAATGGAAATTACTTACAAATATAATTTTGACGCCAGTCAAAGCTTTGTCGCAAAAGATTTTTACTCATAAGGACAAAACGCGTGCGCCTACGCAGATGGATTACATTGCACTAAGGTCTTCAGGAGAGCCACTTTCAAGTATAGTAGAGAGCTAACGCCACCAACATCCCTAACATAGTGTATTCAAAACCGGGGCAACTATCCCACTGGGGCAAGCACCGGCTTTTAACCTATACATAGAATACCCAGATCCGTAACAGAAATTAAAATTCATGATGATTTAAATTTCTGCCCGGCCGGGAATCGAACCCGGGACCTCTTGCGTGGTTAACTGGCATGTTGACTACATATATTGTATTACTGTATATTGTATAACTATATTTAAGTTGACATTATATTACTAAACTTACATTGTATCAAAAACATATTCTATAATAATTAATCACTATCTAATATCATTGACATGTAAGTAAGTACTGTGAAGCTTTAAATTTATGGTAAATAAATAAATATAAACATTTTAAATTGCAAAGTATTTTTTTATCAAAATCCCGATTTGTTCATAAACATATACATAGATACTTACTTACACGTGAAACTTATAACACCCGTATTTTTTCATCGAGGGTTAAAAATTTAATATTACTGCAATGTCACAAAAATAATGTAGTCATAGTTTACAATAACATAAAATAAAAAAAATAACAAAATTTATAAATTAATGTCATGAAATATGAATAAAATTAAGTTATTATGTCACATGTTATGCAAAAACCCTTCAAATGAAGCAAATAAACGATAAAGTCTGTTAGTTCACTTTGTATCCGTAGTTGAGTATAAAGTACCTACTTAGAGATAGATAGTAGCGTTCATTATCACTCCATGTGTAAGTATTTGGAACTATCATTAAAAAGACGAAGCGACATTTTAATTGCTTCTGTAGTCATAAAGTTGGACAAAAGTGCGTGCAGTGTCCATAAATTCGGAAGGCTTCCGCGTCGTTTCACAAAACGAGCGGTTTTAATGCAAATCAACTGTAGGGGTAGCCGTTACTAATAAATATGACTTTGTGAATATGGCATTATCTGTGTGACTCGTGATCAATCGCGCACACATGCATAGAATCTTGCTTACACACAAAAGTGTGAAATTAAAGGTCATAATTGCCTATTGCATTTGGAGGAATCTTAAGGTGGTCTTACACTTATGAGCTCTGATAGTACAATTTATGAAGTAAGTATTTTAGTTTGTCAATTTCGACGTGTTGATAAATAAATAAATAAATAAATATATTATTTACGTGTTGAGAAAACAACCTAATTAAAAATGTAACATTTCTGCTGGATATTTCGATTATTTTATGTCCTCCGTACGACGTACCTCACGCAAGGAAATCTGCGTAGCTTTGCGGCACATACCCGTATCGGCACTATTTTGATTATTTTAATTGACTTGTTATTTTAAACCCTAGGTATATTGTGAGTATACATACCTACTCATAATTTTAATATTTTCTTTCGATTAAGTTTGACTATTTAAATATTTTGAGTGATTATTGTATTTGACATGATGTTTTAATCCTTAGGTATTGTTTGTATACCTACTCACTTATCATATTGTGTCGATTTTTTATTTCATCATATAATGATTTATAATTTGACATGCTACTAATATTTGTATATTTACCATGACATTGTCATATTCAAATTTAAGACGATATCCTTGTGAGTTACTTATGTTATGAAATGTATAGTTACATAAGGTAATTTTCATAGATAAATAAATAAATCAAATCTAATCTAATCTATCGCCAATGCGATGCCCATCTCTATAACATGTTGCTCTGGCAGCAAAAAGGCAAATGCCCCTCCACTGCCAAAGCCAGGGTTCCCTTAATCCCCACCCCATGGAGCACTGGAGACCTTACTTTCCGGCAGAAACACAATACTATTTAAAAGAGTATTGTTTAGCTGCGGTATTCTGTAAGGTGGAGGTACTTCCCCACTCGGAAAGCTCCAATTCGAACGGGATACCACGCTATGCCCTACCTCTCTTCAATAATTGGAATAATAAAATTAACTACCTAAATTATCAATTTCGCTGATGCTGATTATCAACTTAACAGTCATATCCTTCCACTACAGTGGTACAGTCCTTTTTTTTAAGACATAAACAAGTCCTCACCAAATAAAATAAAATAATTATAGTTATTAATGAAAAATTGAGAATGACTTATAATGGTCATATAGCACTAGCTATGTAGTAAAAGCAACATGTTATTAATATACAAGCATGTACCATTACCATGTACCATGTACTATTTGCACTTTCCTAGTGAGACTGGAGCGTGCGCTAAGGGTTTCGTACTGATAGCTATAAAGTTATAAAGAGCCTTGTTATAAAAGGACGACTACCACATTTTTATTAATGGGCGTTTTTAGAGGCGGAAAACTTTAAATTGACATAAAACAAGTTTTTTTTTCAAGAGAAAATGTTTGAAATGTCAAATCAAATTTAATTTAAATCTGTAAAATTGAAAAGTTCTTTGGGCAGTTACCCAGACCGTTTCAGTGTATCACCCAAGTGTACGGGTACATCATTTTTTGTAGGCAGCGTGCCACATATCAAATCAGCTGTTTTGTAAAGTTTTATATTAATAAACAAATATTTTGAAGTTTGAAGTTGTTTTGACAAGACGCCACGCCGCCGCTGTTACCTCAGCAACCGCTGCATGGATACGTTGAGTTTTCGGTCTGCGCGCGCAGCAGTGCTGCAACTAACTTATGCCGCGAGTGCGAAGCCCGCATGCGCGTAAAGCGTCACATGACAATAAATAATTTTCGTGGCTGTCATAATGTCAACAAGTTTCAACAAATGTCAAACAAGAATAAGAAATATGTTTTTTGTAATTGTTATAAGTTTTATAGGACTTTTATTTAGTAGGGTAGGTATATATTGTAAGAATGCTTCCCAAGCCTGCAAACTACCAACCACAGCTCGGCCAATCTGCAGTGTCACAGGATGTCCTCGTACAGTGTCCTCAATGTGCAGCGCCCAAATTCTTGAAAGGTCGTCGAGGCCTTCAAATTCACATAGGTAAGTGCCACAAAGTTACCAGGCCTCCTCCATCCCTAGCCACATCGCCTCGCCCCCATCAATTACTACCATTATCATTGCCGAATTTGTTACAACCATTGCCAACACTAAATTTATCATCGCTTTTAAGTAATTTAAAAAATTCTGTTCCCATAATCAAACGTATTCCCCGTGGTGCGAGGTTCTTAGTCGCCTCCAGCCTAGCCAAGACTATAGACTTTTGTGTGACCGAAAATTCACTCTCTAGTTGGAAAACTCTTTTTACTTTCTCCTATGATATTCTCCATTTCTCCAAAAATAACTCAAATCGGTCGGTCACCTCACAGATAAAATACAATTGCTCTCACCATCCCAACACTACCTCAACCCGCTGCAATCCGTCCTTAACCCGTAAACCTCGCACCCTCAGTAAAACGGTTGAGTCAAAAGTTAACGATGGAGACCTTAGAGGCGCTGCTCGGATTCTTTTCTCCAGTGACACTGCAGCTCCAGACTCACTGGATACCCTGTCGGCCCTGCAGAGCAAACACCCGCCTGCCACTTTGACTGTCCTACCTGACCCTCCAAGCACCTCTCCACCACATCTCCAAGCATCGGAAGATGCCGTCCTAGCCGCAGTTATGTCTTTCAATAATGGGTCCGCCGGCGGCCTGGATGGCATATCCCCACAACATCTGAAAGACCTACTACAAAGTGCACATACCGGTCTACACGCTGGTCTGCTCACAAGCCTGACCAAGCTCGTGAACCTGATGCTTGGAGGTGAGGTAACTGAACAAGTCACAGCGACTTTGTATGGTGCTAACCTTTGCGCCCTTGCAAAAAAGGATGGGAGCGTGCGCCCCATAGCCATTGGTTCTACCTTCAGACGTCTTGCATCCAAAATTTGCTGTAAAGAGATTCTACCAATTTTGGAATCAAAATTTCAACCTACACAGCTTGGTTTCGGCAGCAAAGGCGGCTGTGAAGCAATTGTGCATGCCTGCCGGACCTACCTTCATAACTCCAAGAATAATATTTTGTTTAAATTGGACGTAAAGAATGCATTTAACTCTGTTTGCCGTTCTGCTATGTTAAGCGAAATTAAAACTGTAGTCCCAAACATTTACCCCTACATCTGGCAATGCTACAGTTCACCATCCGACTTACTTTTTCGTAACCACAAAATTTCTTCCTCAGTCGGTTGCCAGCAAGGTGATCCACTAGGGCCTGC
Organism: Blastobasis lacticolella; assembly: GCA_905147135.1. NCBI lineage: Eukaryota > Metazoa > Arthropoda > Insecta > Lepidoptera > Blastobasidae > Blastobasis > Blastobasis lacticolella. The sequence goes on along the minus strand of LR990053.1, from coordinate 15,316,962 downwards.
CATCTTCAGCCTCGCCATCCACCCAATCGTATCCGAACTAAAGTAAAAATTTAATGTTTGGTACCTTGACGATGGGACCCTAGGAGGAGAAGCTAGTACTATCTTACAAGATTTGGCTTTTGTTAAGACCAAATTTAATGAAATTGGTCTTCAGCTAAATTTTAAGAAGTGTGAGCTTTATTTAGACGACAGTTTCCAAAATAAAAACGATTTAATTCAGGAATTTGAAACATTGTGTCCCGGAATGAAAATTATCACCAAAGATTCGCTTTTCCTCCTAGGCGCTCCAATTTTCAGCGATTCAATCCCTGGCTTCATTCAACAAAATATTTCAAAATTTAACGACACAGCTGATCGTCTCCTCCAAATTCATTCCCACATGGCCATGTTCATTATAAGATACTGCCTTTTCGTACCAAAATTCACTTACGCTATGCGCTGTAGCCCGTTCTGGAAATTTCCAAATTTTTGTGAGGTAATTGATAAATTACTATTCGCGCAAATCCAAAAAATTATTAACGTTAAACTCGACAGCAGGAGTTTCCTTTTGGCTACCCTTCCGGTCAGACATGGTGGACTCGGCATCCGCCAAGTCTCGAGCGTGGCTCTCCCGGCTTTTTTGGCTTCTGTTCACAGTACGTTATCCCTCGTTGGTAAAATTCTAAACCCATCATTTAATGATTTCGAGGTAACGTACTTGACCGAAGCCGAAGAAGCCTGGAAGATGGCTTGCCCTAGCCAAGCTCCTCCTTCCGACAAGGGGTGCCAAAGGCTTTGGGACGATCCAATTTGCCGTCGGGTATTCGAACACCTTTCCGAGACCTGCCCGTCACCGATCGAGAGGGCTAGGTTACTTGCAGTATCGGAAAGGGAGTCTGGATATTGGCTGCAGGCATACCCATCTATAAACTATGGAAACCTTTTAGACAATAATAGTTTTAGGTTGGCGGTTGGGCTACGTCTGGGCTGCAACTTAGTTGAACCCCATCGCTGCCACTGCGGCGCTGCAGTGGATAGCTCAGGGCACCACGGGCTATCATGCTGCAAAAGTTCCGGCCGTCTATCCCGCCACGCCTGCCTGAATGACATAATACGTCGGGCTCTTGCCAGCATTAATGTGCCCTCCTCTCTCGAGCCCTTGGGGCTTGTAAGGGACGACGGCAAGAGACCTGACGGGATGTCTCTCGTGCCTTGGGAGCTGGGTCGGCCTTTAGTATGGGACGCCACATGCGTTGATACTCTAGCGGCGTCCCATGTTGGCTCGACATCTGTGAGGCCAGGCGCGGCGGCCGCATCTGCTGAGACCTTGAAGCGCCGTAAATACGCAAATATCGCTGATAGTTGCGTATTTTCGGCGTTTGCCGTGGAAACTTTGGGGCCGTGGGGCCCTGAAGCTAAAAAGTTATTCGCCAAATTAAAATCATGTTTAATTCGTTCCACTGGCGAGCGCAGGGCTGGCTCATTCCTCGGCCAACGTATAGGGATAGCCATCCAACGGGGGAATGCAGCCAGCCTTATGGGCACCATACCCAGCAGTGGCAGTGATTTAGGGGATATTTGTACATATAGATTTTTAGATTAGGGTTATAGGTTTATTTTAATTTTAGTTAGATAATTAAGTTAATTTATTTAGTTTATAATTTGTTTGTGTTGTCCTTTTTAATATATGTGTTGCTTGAATAAAAAATTTAGCATGTACCTATGTATTAAATAAACTAGTCTGAAGTTTGAAAATCCACCCAACCCATAAACCTAAACTTTTTATTTTCCATGTGCTCTGAAACCGAACTGAACCCGATTGACTAAAAGGTAGAACTTTGTGCCGCGTGGTATAGATAGATAGATAGATGTATCCGGGCCATTTTCCGCATTCAGGCGAACTCGCGCCCATTCTGCGTGGATATGGTGTACTCCAAGATACCCTATTGTTCCTGCCATCCCAACTCCTCCAGGAAACGCAGCAGTCCTTTCAGTTTTGCAAACGTCTCTGGAAGGGTTTGTGGTTGTCCGAGATGCTCATGCCTGTATGTTGCCACCCCCTCGCATGTCCGCAGGATGTGTGCTGCTGTCTCTTCCTCCCTCAGGCAGGCTCTGCACAAGGGGCTGTCGGTGAGACCTATGGTGAAGAGGTGTTTATTAAATGGACCGTGTCCCGTTAATGCTCCGGTTACCAAACGGTGGTGCCGCGTGGTATGCGGACTTTACCTTCAAGTTGGCAACGGAGCCGCGCCTCCGCGAAGTTGGAGGGAATGTCGTGCAGCTTCAGCCAGCCCTCTTTCCTTAATTTGAAGCTCTTTCAAGATCGAGACATTTGGTCCGAAATGTAGTTTAAGGAAACCGCAGCATTCTCCGCCAACACCACATTTCCTGCGCATCGATTTTGCGTCGGTCTTTTAGGCGAACCGTTCACGTTTCTGCGCCATACAGAAATATGGGGAAAACTAAGCTTCTCATCAGGCGGACTTTCGTTTCGACTTTCTATGACGATTACTTGTTGTGTGACTCGTAGACAGTTATCACGTGTTATTGTAGAAGATAGACTGTATTACCTATGACTTACTTAGTACAGATTTGGTCGAATGATAGACCACAAGCTGAGAGTCTGTAGACAGCTATTAGTGAAGTAAAGCGTGTTAAGGTTGATACTTTGTGATTTTGGCAATTTCATATTGAGATGTATACTGTATAGTCTAACAGTAGTGTATCTACGTACAATAGGTACAGGTTATAAAAGTATGGCTACGTACAATAGGTACAGTTAATAAATGTATGGCTAGTACTGTAGAGCTCGTCTAATCTAAAATGACGCGCCCCACTATCGCATTAACGCACACAAGCAAGTTTTAAAATATGGACGCAATACATATACAAATGCCGTTGTAATTGGTCATTCAGTTGCCGGTGAGACTCGTTCAAGTTGCACGTGTTGTTCGATTGGAGCAGTAGACGCTCCCACACAGATGAAGTGTCGTTATTAATATTTGCACTCACTCATCGAAATCAACTAACTAAGTAGTGGGGCGCGTCATTTTAGACTAGACGAGCTCTACTAGCCTCTATGTATTATAAAGGTACTACTAGAGTCTATAAGTACCTACAGGTTACAAAAGTGAGACGAATCAACGTCACTGAGTAAAAACGTCAGCAATATTTATTAATTTCGATTTGTCTTTCCACGAGTTAAGGAATATTGTTTTAGTTTAGAATGATAAGAAGAGAGCTAGTGTAGAGTCTCTTACAACCATTGGGTCAGGAATGACCGAGCGAACAAGGTAACTGTGCTGTGGTATTTTTATGTTTTAGATAACACACGAGGGCGTGTGTTTCGCAGGATGGCCGTGTAGTAGAGGGTCATGAGCCTAGTCATCATTTTGACTGAGAAACGCAACGTCAATCGAAGCGCCACCTTGCGTATAGCTGGAAATACTGTGAAGACGTTATATTCGGCGCGCGGTCGCAACGAACACTTCCCATTCGACCATCGACGAGTCAAGACGTGTAACTAGCTGCTCATCCATTGAAGAAAGAACAAGTCTTTATTCATTGCCTCACATTACATAGCCGTACTCCATAAAGGAGAGTGTGAGTACAGAAGGGACTACCAAATTATAATTTGTACAAGGTCGCACGTGAATAGATTCCCTGGCGCACCTTGCGTTTCGGCCTCGCGGGATGGCCATGGGTGGTGGCGGGTCTTCCAGTGACCCACGGGTTCGGTAGTCCCACATTATTATCTGTTACATCCTATCAGGCATCATATGCTTTCATTATTTGCTATTTTTATTGTAATATCACTTTATTATCTCAATACACTATTAAACTGTTCAGTTGATCTTTATTTTCACGAAACTATCCAGAAAATACCTTGTGATGGATCTCTCCCCAGCTAGAGTCTATCCTAATCTACGACAAGTATGTATTTAAAAAAAGTGTATAAGTACTATATCAATTATCTCATTTATCTTCATATAAGCTTTGCTCAGGTTAGGGCTAGATGGCGCTGTGTGAATTTGCCTACAATTAGGTATTTATTTTATTTTAGTGTTAAGGTACTGCATCATACCTCTACCCCACCTGTACCCCACCCGTGCCCCTGCTGTGCCCCTACTAAAAACTAATATCAAAATCGGTCCGCAATTGACGAAAATTTCAAGGATCACACGTACCTACAACAAAAGAACATTCAATCGAAATAAGAATCTTCTCCTTTTTTGATGTCAATTCTATCTACTATACTACAAATATATTATATCGATAAACAAAATAATTTATCGATAAGGTCGGTTCATGTGCACAGCACTAGATTGGGTGCAAGGTGTCCTTGGGCACGGGTGAATATTTTTCCTAAAATATTGATAACGGACTTAACGGTGAAATGAAATCACTCCTTTTGTTTTAGAAGTCTGTTAGCTTCTTGCTCGCAATTAACTATTGCGCAAGATGGCATATTTTTAACATTTTAGACACAGCTTTTTTTGATGCGCAATCCGTTGAATTCCGCAAGAGACTGACGGCGCGTTCGCGCCTTTTGAAGGAAATTAGCCCATTTGCGCATAGTTGTGACGCGACTGCACCGCCTACTTACTTGTGCCCATAACACAAGCTTTGCTTGGTTTGGGGCTAGATGGCGCTGTGTAAATTTGTCCACGAATATTTATTTATTTTATTTATTTACGATTAATTTGAACTTTGCCAGGTCGTCCGCCCATCTGGTGGGGTAGCCTGCCCACAAATACGAATACATCCATATGGAGGATAAGATTAACCACAGAGTCTGATTAGGTTATATTCGTTCTTGTTTACTCGTTTGCCTCCCTCTATAAAGAAAGAAAATCCGAGCATAGCTTTTCCAGTCTTTGAGCTTCCTGATGAGACCTAGAATACCTCGAAGAGTAGGCAACAGCAGGTTGCTCCTGCAAAGGGCTTCTAGGGTATCTTTGGTTTTGTAGTAGGTATGTAGGTATTCAATACTGAGACCTCTATTAAGAGTCCAGCAGTCCAGAGACTCGAGAAGATACCTTGGAGAAGGTGGAATAACAGAAGCTTACTAAATTCAGAAGTTGACTCTTTTAAAACTTGTCCGCGCACTACTGCGCACCCAAGTAGCTGATATCAAGGTTTGTTTTTATAAGCAGATTAATAGAAAAATAAATGTAGGTATAGCTACGTAGTCATCATACCTACATGGGTACTGTACCGACGTTAAAGTTTAAAGAGTTATCGAAGTAGATAAGGACAGCGATTCTGTGTAAGATTCCGATTCCGTGAAGTAACTCTCGGGAAAACGTCATAGAGAGTACCATTAACAGCCGCTTTCACTTGGTCGGTCCAGCGCATCCGTGATCTTCCGCTTGATGCTGTGCCTTCCACCTGGCTCTGTACCACAAGGCGCTCCACAGAAACATCTCCTCGTCGCGAAAAATGGCCAAAAAGATGAGGATTCGAGTCTGTACTGTGGAGGATAGACGCTGCTTGATGCCGAATTTTTGGAGGATCGACTAATTTTTTCTAAACTCCTGTTTAATACAAATGTACGCCTCGGGCACAGACTTTGCTCTCAGAGCCCATCAGTGTGCTTGAAATGAACCCCGTTAACATGACAAAGCAATGTAATAATAAAAAAATTTGCAACTTGAATATTTGGATTAGTATTTAGGTTGCATTTTATGACTGCCACTAGGCTTTAACCCGTGGCAATCATTAACCCTGGTCAATTTGTCATTTATACCGATATCCAAAAAATTTAGACACCAAATATTAATGATAATATTATGCTCGGACAATTCCCACAGCAGGGTGTTGTGGAAAGGCGAGACAAATCAATTAGAAGATGGAGGTTCAATTCTAAACTCGTATATTTCGGCACAAAAACTGCGATGCAAAGAAATGTCATCAGATAGAAATATCATCACATGTGGTAAGTCTCTGTCAATCTGAGTAGTCCGCCTGGGTGGGTACCCCTTTATCTATTTCTTCCGTCAAACAACAAAGCGTTTTTGTCTTCAGGCTTGTCTTTCAGGATGTGTGAAATCAGAGTCCTCAAAGTGAGTGAGCGTTTTCTGTATTTTTAACTACCTGAAATATTAAAAAATGCAGAATCAATAAGAAAAATACCTATATAGTCTGCATCATCATATCAGCCGAAAGACGCTCACTGCTGGGCCTATGCCCACCCAAGAAATATCCACAAATGCCGGGTCTGTGCCTTCCGCATCCAATTGGTACCTGCGATCTTTACCAGGTCTCCGGTCCATCTTGTGGAAGGCCTACCCACGCTGCGTCTTCCGGTACGTGGTCGCCACTCAAGAACTTTACTGCCCCATCGGCCATCTGTTCTTCGAGCATTGTGCCCTGCCCACTGCCACTTTAGCCTGGCAATCCTTAGGGCTATGTCGGTTCCCTTGATTAGCTTGCGGATCCCCTCATTTCTGATTCGATCGCGCAACGAGACTCCGAGCATAGCCCTTTCCATTGCCCTTTGGGTAACAGTGATCTTTCTTATAAGGCTCATAGTGAGCGGCCACGTTTCTGTTCCGTAGGTCATCACTGGTCAATACTGGTCATACCGCATGCCGCGTGGGATTTATCAGTGCACAGCTATTTCCCTGTACCGAAGTTAAAGTAAATGGGTTATCGAAGTAGATAAGGACCGCGATTCTGTGTATTTTTTCTGTCAAACAACAATATCAAAAACAGCAGACAGGCTGTGTAGGTATATCACAGTTCTCAAAGTGGCAAAGCAGTTTGGTTCTGCATTTTTGACTACCTGAAAACTAACTGTAGCTCGTTTATCTATGAGTAGCATAAAATACGTAAGATGTAGACCCTTAGATCTGAAAAACAATCCATTTTCAAGTCGCAGACAAAAGCTAGTATCATTTAAACAAGATAGGTAGGTACACAAATGAAACATACCTAAAACATGATATAAATCATGCACTCCAGACTCGGGCTGTATATGTTGCATTCAAACGGCACTGCTGTGGTACTATATAGCGAAGGTATTTGCAGTTTTGGCTGAACTTAAAGTAATAAAGCTAGAGACGTGTAGTCTGAGTTAAGGACTGTGGCGAAATGTAAGCAATGACTATTTCACGTTCATTACGATGTGGTATAATCACTTTATTGATAAAATAATTTACATTTATAATAACAATATACACTAATACCTACATCTAAAATACCAAAAATATATACAGTAATAAATATAAAATATACTAAACTAAACCCTCATAAGATATAAATATTTTATTATCTAACTAAACTAAATTAAAAAAGATGTAATAAACCAGGGCCACGCGGTAAGGTGTCCATCATGGCGGCGGCATTCCCGCGCTGGGTGGCGATACTTATCCGCTGCGCGAGAAAGCTGCCGGCACGAGAGTCACCCGTCGCCTCCCTGAGCCGCTTACCAAGCTCCATGAAGAGCGAGTGTGCGCCCGGGCCCCACGGACCCAGTGTCTCGACACCAAATGCGACAAACTCGTATTGGGCGCCGAGACAACTGTACTTGCCCACCTTCGAGCGCTCTCGTATCTCAGCCGCCGCGCCAGCCCGTTTAGCGGTTGCCGGAAGATAGGTCGCAGCTAGTGTGTCGGCGCACGTGGCGTCCCACACCAGCGGGCGACCCATCCTCCATGGTATCATAGACATCCCGTCAGGTCTCTTGCCATCGTCCCGTGCAATGTGTTGAGGTTCCAGGATTGCGGGGACGTTGGCGCTGACGAGAGACCGTCGCAGGATGTCATTGATCGCGGCGTGACCGGAGAGGCGGCCAGCGCTCGAAGAACAGGCAAGCCCATGGTGACCGAGGCGGTCAACACTCGCTCCACAAGAAGCACAACTATGCTCGATACGATGTGGTTGTATCACGGTTTTTCTATTCTCGTTTTATTACATGCAATACAAAGATTTCCAGAGAAGAAAAAGAAGAAGATGATTGTAAAGAAAATATCCCTTGATTTGGCGGAAACACTAATATCTAGATGGCGCTGTGTGAATTTGTCCACGATTATTTATTTTATTTTATTTTACATGAACGGACGGTCAAGCTGATAGAAAGTGGCCATCGTCATTGAGGACGTCTGCAATCTACGAACCTAGTTCGATTTGAAACAAAATTTATAATATTGTAACACATCGGAAGTCAAATATTGGTCTCATTCCACGGGTGCTTAACCGCTTATGCTGCGTTTCAAACAACTTGATCCAAGATTTATCCAGATTTTCCAACATTTGTCCTGCTTATCTCTGTATTACTTTTATCACTTCGCAGCGGCATTTCATTAATATTTCAAAGTCACGCGTTAGATAAGTACACTCTGCACTCAGCAGTACATGAAGACTCAAAATCTACTTCTACCAAATATTCTGTGCAAATAATGTGTACAACCACCAACACAGTCTACAGAAACTTATATATACAAAGCTAACCACCACCTCAATAATAATAATAATAAACCTCATCGAAATCTGTCCATCTGCTCGGGTACTACGATACCACAGGCCTGGACAACACATAATTATACACACGTCAAATTTATTAATCCCTCTGTTTGCATCGGGTTTAAAAAGTGCTCTGTTCCTATTTGTTTGTTCCTGTTGTTCCTGTTTGTTTGTTCCTGTGTTACTTGCACACTGCCTTGTCACAGACTACCCCAATTTGGGGGGAATCTGTAACCCCAGTCAAACAGCTAGCCCATCTAATGGTAAACGGAAAAGCTCAATTGTCGACCATCTACGAATTGCTTTCAGTCTGTGATTTTTACGTCCTGTGTTAGAAATAACTTAAATTTTCCACTACAGTATAAACCAAACAGTTCACGTCGTCATTTCATATCTTTGGTGGGCTACAGGAAGCCTCGATTCATTGGTCGGTAAATATTAATTGCATCTGTATGTCTTCTGTGCTAGGTTGTAATTTGAAGATTAAATCAAAGTTTTCACTACGAATTACAGTGTATTTTATTCAAGTAATAGCGTCCTGTCCGCCATCGCTTTCCACTCGAGCAGTTTAACATTTGTCACCTGCGTTGGGATTGTTCGTTACACTCCCGGCAAATGAGCTCGAGTTTCGGCGGGCACCCCGCCTCTCACTTCAGTACACACCTGTACAAAAACAAGAATTGTTCCCGCAAAATATGTGATTCGTTTAGTTAGGTACAATCTCGCGCGGAAATGCTGTTTCTGGTCGCTCTTTTGTTTTGGCCGCGAAGATTGTTACCGTGAACCAGTCGAGGTATCGCGTGAGAAGTGCATGATTTTTTTAAAATTTGTTTTGTACTGAAACTGTATTTTTAATTGCTCCTGGCTACTACGTCTCACTTTACTTTACTTTTAGAGTTTCTTATTCGTCTTCAACAAGCAAGATTTATTTTCGTTTTGTGTAACACAAGTAAGTGTAGATTAGTTTTAACAATTTCCTATATTAGTGGTCCGAAGGATTGCGATTGCCAGGCTTAAGTGGCAGTGAAACTGGGGTAGTAAAGTTCTTGTGTGGTGACGACTTGATGCAGCGTGGGCAGGCCTCCCGCAAAGTGGACCGACGACCTGGTACAGGTCGCAAGTACATACCAGCTGGATGCAGACGGACTTTGCGGAGAACTTTCGGAGCGCCTATGCCCAGTAGAGGCCTTCTTGCAGTGAATATGATGTAGAAAAATACAGATGGCCAGCCCAAGTAAAACCCGCGGCACGTGTTTCCTTTAAAACGTACTAAACGCCTTTAAACCCCACAATTTATATGTCTCTCAGTCGATTAGCCTCATGCCAAATGACGCGAGGCGAAGCGTTTACGATTGTATGGAGGGATATGTAAAAATAATCGTAAGTGTTCGTTTTCTCTCTCATTCGACTCCATAACGTGGCAAAGACAGAGACAGGTATTAGTGACAATTGTCGACCACTGTTTAAAATTGGATGCACAATTTGGGTTGCACAGATAGATGTAGAGCTCGTCTAGTCTAAGATGACGCGCCCCACTACTTAGTTAGTTGATTTCGATGTGTGTGTGCAAATATTGATAACGACACTTCATCTGTGTGGGAGCCAATGAACGACGCGTGCTCCTACGTTTGAATTTCACCGCCAACTGAATGACCAATTACAACGGCATTTGTATAAGTATTGCGTCCATATTTTAAACTTGTTTGTGTGCGTTAATGCGATAGTGCGGCGCGTCATTTTAAATTAGACGAGCTCTACCTGACTCGTTTGTAAATAGTATGACAGTTGAACGAGTTGATCGCAACTGCCCAAATACGAATGGCTTTCTCAGACTTTGCCTTGGAACTAGGCGAACCAGGTACTCTTTAGGGGTCACTTGTGGGTGGGTCACTTGTGGGTAACTCATGGCGAATAGTATGTACCCGCAAAAAAATAACAGAAACTAAAAGTTTAATAACACACAATAGCAAAAGCATACAAAATGGCGTCAACCAATTAAACTAACCCCATCGAGCGAGCAAAAAACAAACCATTCAATTCTTCCCCTCGACGAGAACAGCGAAAAACAATGGCACCAAAAACTTTGTCCTTACCCCGGGAGAAGGCGGTTTCTTTTTGTAATTGGAACCGAATGAATCAGCCGTTTGCCCGCGCAGCCCGCCGTCGGTAATTAGCAACTCGCTCCTCAATGAAATTCAATGGAAATGCTTTGTTTGGAAGTCGTACTTGCTATATTCTTTTACTTATGCATTCGCCCTTAACTACAGTGGTAGAAAATAGTAACGGTTCTGCAGTGGTTAGGGTCCATTGGATCGTGATTGAACCCCACCAGCAAAGAATTGCAAGTATAGTATGCTAGTGGACCCGGCGCTACTTCGTTCGCGTACACTTACTTTACCCCTACCTACTATTTTTCGCTTGCTTGTAAACCTTTCTCTTGCTTTACTCTATTCTCTAAAACCTAAGTTTAAAAGATCTAAGTGTAGATAGGGACAGACCTATATTATATATATGTCAGAGATGATCATGAGGCTCTTAGTCCATCTCTTTGGCCTGGATGTCGATTGGTGCGCCACCTGACGGGTGGCTTGCAACTATTATGACAACGTCACAAGCAGCATGGCGGCGATGGCAGCCGCAAGGATATTGGGATGAAGAACTAGAAACCATTCAAGAGCGAAGAAGCGTAAATCCTGATGCGTTAAATAAATGCGTGGAAGCTCCAGAAAATAGAAACGTGAGTGCAGGATATACTGTTAACAATGTGTAGGGAGTCAAGCTGTGCGTATGTGGAAACTAGCAAGAGCCCCGGCGCATCTCCCGCGGATCGGCCATGATGAGATTGGCCATGGGTGGTGGAGGGTTTTGCAAATAACCCGCGGGTTTCGGCTACAATTGTAAACTCGTAAATGTGGCTTTAATTTGACAATACATTCTTAAAACACTATAGATACCCCTTTATTGCTACGAAATCCCGATAAATACGTTCTGATGGCCATTACTCGGTCATGGGCGAGTCTTCTCCAGTCTTTTCCCGACATATAGATATCTGTACTGTGTTTAGATAGATACTCTAGAGAAAAAAAAACTGCATACTTTAATATACGTTTACATATAAGATATATTTTCAACAATAGCTAGCGATCTATTGTTGAAAACCGCATTAAACTCCATACATACATACAGTACATAGAGACGGCGGGAGCGACTTTGTTTTATACTATGTTTAGTTTATGAGTATTGGTAGCTATTTCACTGCCATCACACCTGGTATAAAGTTAGGTTGCAGTCAATGATGGAGTATACCTGTACATTAGTATAGGGGTAGGTATGGCAGTTGGAAGAGACGTTGAAACAGTTCAGATCCATACGTTGGGATATGGCTTCTCATTATTTATATTAGAAGAAGATTTGAGGAAAAGCTGGCTGTAAACGTCTCAAGACGAAAGTCTTGAACTAGTGAGTTTTACAAGAAGGTATGTTCCGGGTTTCCTACCGCGTACCTTTGTTGACGAGTAGCCCGATATTTCGAAACAGTTGCATGCATCATGGTCACGGGATGACTGTTACTCGTCAATAAAGGTACGCGGTAGGAAACCCGGAACATACCCTTAAAATGTGTGCTAATAACCACGATAGTTTAAAACATTATTTTACATGAGGCTCAAAATCACTCAGAGTGCAAAGATTATCTACGTGACTTGGCAAGAAATTAAGTTTTCCTTAGCCGAACCTATAGAATACCCACACAAGGTTTAGAATTAGCAATGAAATGAGTGAATATGAATTATGAAATTAAAGAAAATAAAGGATTGATTACGTGTGTAGGAACCTCTTGAACTATTTGTGCCGGTCTTCATTATGTGTGTGACGATGATTGTGTAAATGAGCTGCTTTCAGGAGTACCTTCCTACAAATTCTAATAGATGGCTGTATGGTAATAATTTATCTTTATTTCGATGCAGTTTATTTTAGATCTATTAATTTAACGTTTTTTGGGTGTCAGTGCTCCTTGGGGCTTAACTTTAAAACTGGTATTAATTGATTTCTAAATGTTAAGCTATATAGCTTAACATCAACCATTAGCCTTTGTACAATAAGTTTAAATAAATAAATAAACTTTAGGTTAGATTGGTAGACATTTTTAATTTTAGTGAATATTATCGTTCTTTAACGCGATTTATAGAATACAATCATTCTGAGGCAATGAATGATGACAGTCACACATATGGTTCGCAAAACAATTACAACAATACCCCGATACAGTAAAAAGGTATAATAATGTTTGAGTAGTTAGAGCGCGCCATCTATGTGAATTTTTGAGACGCTAGTGTTGGAAATGGTTCAATATATTGTGAAAATATTCTGATATCCAAAACTTCAATTAATTTCTAAGATATAACCAAAATTGTAGTCTGTGTCACTTATACAACCAAAATTGTACTCTACGATGCTCCGAGCCTTCTGCGCAAGGCTCCATATTCATAACGTTAATACGCCCTAGTCCGTTGCGATCCTTCAGAGCTGGGTTGCAGAATATGGTAAGAAGGATTCTAAGTTATAAATAGCTGGATACACATGAAATGCTCTAAACAACCGCTTCGCATGACACCGAGTGCGCTCTTCGGCATGCCACTGGATTTTCGATGGGTCCTTCTAGTTTTGGATACGGTATTGTGGAGAGAAATAATTAAGTTAGCCTCTCTAACCCAATTAAGCTAATCTTGGTTACGTGAATCACAAAATAAATAAGTTCTCAAATGAATAAAAAATTTTCATAGCAAGTTATTATCGCACTTTCTCCATAAGCAGTCAAAGTACATGTCAAGACTAATCAAATCAAATGAGCCCAAACTGAATGGGTTAATCTATCATGCTAAATAATACTCTTTTAAATAGTATTGTGTTTCTGCCGGTGAGTAAGGTTTCCAGTGCTCCATGGGGTGGGGATTTGGGGAACCGTGGCTTTGGCAGTGGAGTGGCATTTGCCTTTTGCTGCCAGAGCAACGTGTTATAGAGGTGGGCAACGCATTAGCGATACTCTTGGTGTTGCTAATGTCTATAGGCAGTGGTGACCACTTTTCATCAGGTGGCCCGCTTGCCTGTTTGCCCACCGTATGACATAAAAAAAAAAAAAAAAAATGCGTACTTGTTTAGGAGTTAATATGGCCACTTTCGTTTCTATCATCAGACCAGCTGATTTTTTTTAGTGGTAACTATAGCCCATAACATCTACGATTCTTAACATTTAGGTTAGGTGCGTTGTCACTGTAAGGACTAAGATGAAATGCCTCATGTCTGTAAATTCGCTGACTACCTTATCCTTCAAACTGGAACACAACAATGCTTGCATTGGTCTGGTATGGTCTGATGGTGTTGTTGTGGGATATAACCAGTTTGGGACTCGCAGTACTGTTTGCATATCAAGTTGCAGAATGTGATTGTAGACAACATTAGAAACATGGGTAATTCTCATCCTGTTAGTATTAAAATATGATTACACAACATCACACCATTTGCCAATCGAAATCCCACTTCCTACATCTCGTAACCTTGAGAATGCGAACTTGAGAACAAGGAATGCCTTTCTCCTTTGAGAAAGTTTCGTTTCTTTTCCCGTTTGGGAAATAGGTAGAGCTCGTCTAATCTAAAATGACGCGCCCCACTATCGCATTAACGCACACAAGCAAGTTTAAAATATGGACGCAATACATATAAAAATGCCGTTGTAATTGGTCATTCAGTTGCCGGTGAGATTCAAACGTAGGAGCACGCGTCGTTCATTGGCTCCCACACAGATGAAGTGTCGTTATCAATATTTGCACTCACACATCGAAATCAACTAACTAAGTAGTGGGGCGCGTCATTTTAGACTAGACGAGATCTACCACATCCACAGCCCATGCCTCCTGACCGTCACGTATTTCCCGTTTGTCCCGGCTCGGCCGCGGATCCGTCTGCGGGCGTGACGCCGCGATACGTGCGGGACAACGCGACAATGTCACCGCTCAGTCACACTGTAGGTATGTGCAACTGTGTAGTATTTTTTTACATTAAATAAAATTAAATAAATAAATGTGCTTGGACAAAGTCACACAGCGCCATCTAGCCCAAAAGTAAGCAAAGCTTGTATTATGGGTGCTAGAAAACTGATAAGCTGCTTATATATTTTTTAACAACATACTTATTATACATACTACACTCAGACCCGTAACATAAATTAAAATTTATCATTTCAATTTCTGCTCGGTCGGGAATCGAAGCCGGGACCTATACGTGGCGACGGGCATGTTAACCAACTGAACCACTCAGGTCGTCAACACGGTCGGTCACATTGGACAGTCAGTTCAACTTTCTCCACCACACGCTAAGGTTATGTGATGAATTATTTGGAGAGGTTTACCCTGGAGAGTACAACATGGAGTTCTTCAAGAAAAATATATAAAGGTTTTTACGGAGTCCTGGTATTGCAAACGTCCATAGGCTGCGGTGACTACTTATTATCAGGCAGGCCGTAAGCTTGAGTGCCACCTTAGTGGTATAAAAATGTACGATGTACTCTCAGCTGCAGAGTAATCGTTGGTTTACTCTGAAGCTGAGAGTATCGTAGTCCAGTATAGTCCATTACCGATCCTCGACGCTGGAGCTGGCTAAATACATTGTGTTATATAATGTTACAATTGTTGTGTACAATTAATTACTTATGTTTATAAAAATTATTGAAATGCTAAGGCGGCATTCCATCCACTTGGCTATCTATATCCGTTACTGCGCTCGCTATTTAGCGTAACGATTAAGTATTCTGTAAAGAAGATCGATTGCCACTTTTCCCACAATTTGTAAACAAGCTTTTATCGTGCCCATATATAAAAGTAGCTCAAAGGTCCTCGCGGAACAGTATCGTTTAGTATCGGTCCTTACCACTTTTAGCAAGGTGTTCGATAGTTTGTGATCAAGTTTATCCGCTGCATGCCCGTAGTATACCGCCGATTCAGCATAGATTAATGCGCAATCGTTCCACGATGACAAGTTTGGCTGAATTCGTGGACTTGGTTACCGCTTATATGGATGAGGGCTACCAGGCAGCCCGATTATGTAACGGCAATGAAACTGAACCTGAAAAGGCTTGAGTTATCTTCGGAATAGGCGTTAATCTGTCAAAGTAGGGTGCTATCACGTTTGGCGTCTATCCCTTCACTGGTTCCTCGAGGGTCAAATTTGGGACAAAAAATTATATCATTAAAATAACTAGATCCATCATGTCAACAATAATAATAATAAAGAGAATAAAGTTATTTATAGCGACGTACCGAATTCGAAACCCAGTGCGGCCATGTATCAATGACTTTTTGAGTTTTGGAGTACACTAGTAGTAAGTAGATTACTTGAACACTAACTGGGCTTCTATTCTGGTACGGAAATCGTCTCAGTTGCAGTAATATTACAATTGCATCGCATGTCAAACAATACAATACAATACAATACAAAAACATTTATTTCTCTCAAAAAGGCATTTAGGTTACATTGTTATATAGATACTTTATACATTGTACATAGCATTCAAATTCTTATTGAGAGCTGGAGTCTGTAGTAGGTTAATGAAAACCTGTGTTACAGATCTCTAGGCTCCCAACCTCCTGCATCCTTACAATTGAAAACGTGTGATTGTAACTCAAACGACAGATGTTGAGTTGCAACTTTCATGAGTTCGAACTTTTCCACAATTCGTTTTCTGGCACTTTAGTTACATTATGGTTTTATATGGCTGTTGGTACTCCAAGAAATAAATAAATTACGAAATTGCATCTTTCTTAGTTGTCAAACTGCCTTAAATTCTGTCAACGAAAACGTGTCAAAGGTCGAACAATGATTTAACTGCAATCTAACTGGGATGATGCTGGGACTGACTCGATACCTCGACGTAGTTATAGTAACATCACAGTTACATTGCAACATAATAACAACTGCATTGCACACCAGAATCGATACCCTGATGCTCTTACGGTATTCGAAACCATTGTAAGGAAACCTGCACTGTCATAAATTAATGCGAAAGTGACTCCTGTATATCTATCTGCTACGATTTCAGGCATCAACCGCAACAGAGTTGGATATAATTTGGCATAGAGATAGATACAATTTGAGGGCCGAAAGCTACTTGTTATCTTTAAAAAATAATCGCATTTTAAAAGCTGAAAGAAATAGGAGATGCGAAAGTTTATAAGGATGGATTTTTATTATATTTTCTTACAAAGAAAATAATTAAACGGATTTTTCAAACGAACGTGCCCTGTGATCTCTGCCTTCCCTATACAACCGAAATTTGCAAACTTTCGCTGTGTGTAGGTGTATTAATCCATTATCGAAGTTAGCTCGAACGAAGTCGTGTTCAAAAGACAGTTTAACATTTAAAATCTTTGTGGACCTTCACACCACATTCGATTGTTTTCGCTCAATCGCGAGACGCTGGTCCCACCTAAACGGCGCTGTCAACCGCCTCAAAAAACTGCAGGGGAAAACTGCAATTCTTGCCTTGCAAGAAAAAGTAACAAAAATCAAATAATTAAACGAATTTTTCAAACGAACGTGCAAAAATAACATACCTGCCTACCGAAATTCAATGTGGTTGCCTTCCCTATACAACTATATTTACTAACTTTCGATGTACCTATATCTGTTAATCTACTACCGGAGTTAGGTCGAAACAAAGTCATGTTCAAAAGCCAGTTTAACATTTAAAATCTTTGTGGACATTTACACCAGATCCGATTGTCTTCGCCCAATCGCGAGACGCCGGTCCCACCTAAACGGCGCCGTCAACCGCCTCGAACGGACCCCCGGGGAATTATTTCTCAATCGAGCCCTGCATGAATATCTAACAGGGAGGCTCATCAAAAATGAATTCGTATTTTTCGCTCACCCGCCTAGTCGGATATATCGATTTGACGACGGCCTTTTATATACCCGTTTTCTGCACTGAATCCGGCCTTTTGTAAACAAGCTCCCGTATCGGTTACGTTTGATTTTTGACTTAATTCCGATATGTTCGTATTGTTATTCTTTGCGGCTCAGCCGTTGATGGGTAATTGTTTGTTGGATCCGGACTCGCGATACCTTGAACCTATACGATGAAAGGCAACGTATTTTTCTACAGTTCACACGATACATCACTTATGCATATACGAATATAGTATTATGTATTTATATATTAAAACAAATAACATTTGTTTCTTTATTTAATTTTATTTATTCCTTGCGGCACTTTTGTTCGTGCGTGACTATAGAGGCCCATTGAAAACTAGGGTCACGGCGATTGTCTTGGCATATGCTGAGTGTGAATGCCCATTGCACTCTCCACATGGCACAGGTAACGAGATTAGAGTATATTTTTTTTTGTCTCTGTTATACTGTTTTTTTTGTGATGAATGTTGTGCCGTGATCTGAGTGAAAGGGACGTGTTCTACTTACTTACTTAAAATTTCGGTTAAAGTACTAAGTACAAGACCTAAATTGGGTGACATAATTGGTAGTCGCGGAGGAGCTGTCGCTCTACTCATGGACGTGTAGACCAACTGTCATCTAATTATGTCATAAGTTATGGAATAATTAACCCTAGCACATGCCCTGGCCTGGGTGGCTATGTTCATATGTCATATCGCTTAAAAAGTTATTTGGAGACATGCTAACGCCTCAAGGTCTTATAAATGCCATAATGGCATTAAGAAAATAATAATAAAAGCAATGCCTGCTCAAGTCGGATCAAGGGCCTTCGCCCACGACAGCACAAGCGGGATATTGACATCAAAATGATTGTTTATAGGTAATTAACCAAAGAACCAGTAAAAACAATCAAGACTTTAATGATGAAATTATTCTTAATATTTATCTAGTGGTGTCCACATGAAGATTCGAAAGAATGTTTCTCGCTCGTACGATTCGGATGTGGAATGAGTTCCCAGCCCCAGTGTTTTCTTTAAACTATGACTTGAGCTCGTTCAGGAAGTATATTAGACGTCTCCTTAGAGGCAGGCAACGCATTAGTAGCGCCCCTGGTGTTGTTGATATCCATAGGCGGCAGTGACCACTTACCATCAGGTGGCTCGCTTTCAGTTTGTCTGCCATATTACATAAAAAAAAATCATATTCTGAAATTGTATTTACGCAACCTGCAGCCTGGATGTTTTCAATGGCTTCCAATGGCTGCCGGCACAAAGCACGCGCGCTCATTGGCCCGCGATATCGACAGCCATCTTTATGTCCTAATAGTTGCGAACAAAGCTCACGATTGGACAATATTTCCATTATATATTGTGTTTATTTCAACTTTTTTAAATTTCGACTCAAATGAGGCGTGTTGTAGGTAATATGACGCCGTGGTATTTGCTAAGGTAGTCTATTTGCTTGGGGAGTCACAGAATGGAATTAAATGGACCGTCCGTCCGTAAGCCTCCGGGATAAAAGAGAAATTGTCAGCTGGTTTAATCAAGGTGGATCTTAACTTGTTATCAAAATTGTATCTTCCCTCTACAAAACTCTGTCTCTCGGTCATTATTAAGTTTTTTGATTGAAACAAATGAATTTAGACGGCATCCAATAAAAAGGAATAAAGGAATTTTGAATCGAGTCTTTTTCTTAAGTTAAAAAAGGTAAGGATGAATATAGCTCTGCGGAGAGATGTAGCATCGTTATGCATCTTTTATCACCACCAGGATAAGTGGCGGGCGGTCAACTACTGTACGCTTTTCAAGAAACTTCCCGTTGCGTACAACTAACTCTATAATACAATGGAATGATCGTTCAAACGAGTCTATCTACACATTTCTCAATTGCCGCTGAAGCATTGGCGATACCCCTAGTGTCCCGAATATCCATGGGCCCGGCGGTGATCGCTTACCATCATGTGCCCTGCTTACCCAATAGCCTCACTTTAAGTAATAACAAAATCTTACATCAGATGATGTCAGCAAATATGAAAAATATTAAGTCGCCAGCTTATACGGACCGGTCCGTAAGAAACGGGGCACTGGTACTCCCAGCCGCATACTACGGTGTGCAGAGCCCATGCCTCAAGCGCATACCAGCATGCGCTAGACAGCACTGCCTGATTTACACACGCCAAGGACAAAGAAAACGGCTCCAGGGAGCACTAAAGAGTTATTCGACCGTAATTTATATTATGCGGCCACATTGTTGAAATAAATGTTTGGTGGGAGTAGCCCGCCCGGTATAGTTGGATGATGTAGTGTTAAATGTGCTTCTTGGAGGACAGAAACTTTGGTAAGTTGTGGCAGGAAAATACTTACTGGCTTTTGAGGAAAACTTAATTCAATTTGTATTTTTCGGTAGGTCATCTTGACGTCAATGTCTCGGTTGTGGGCTCGCGTGCGAAGGCCCGGAGTCCGCCTTGACCATGATCCATTTTATAAAATAATAATAATAATAATCATCTTGGCGTTAATGTCCCGGTTGTGCTCTCGCGCATGAGGGCCCGGGGTCCGCCTTGACCATGATCCAGGATTTGGCAGGTCAGGTAATTACAGTGGAGGGACTGCCATCTGACCTCCATGACCCTGCTACCAGGGGAACCTGACCAGATTGGAACCGTGATCCATTTTATAATTAAGCTAATTACAGTGGGATGAATTTGATCATGGTTATACATTAAATCACCTGAATGTTTAGATTTTCTCACGATGTATTCCTTATTATATTAGACGGTACTTGCTCGCGACGTACCTTTTCGACTTGTTTTCCCGACGTTTCGGTAGGGTTATACTCACAGTGGTCACGAGACGACGATGTATTCCTTTTTCGTAAGTGTTCAACTATTGTTGTAACTCAGAAAAAGTCATTGGTACATTGCGGCACTGGAGATCGCTAGCCGTTCCATTACAGTAGGTAACCCATTTATATTGCATTAAGAGTGTTATTGTGAAAATTCTACACTCTTGCGAAACATGCTTGCGAGACTGATAACCCAGGGTTAAGCAACGATCGCAGAGTCCGGGAACTGAGTGAGTGACCGTTTCGTACTTTGAAGCTCTATCCTGCCAGTTTGCCAGGGTCCGCTTTCCTACTTATTCTCCTCCACTTTGCCCGCTCGTCCGCATCCTCGCGTCGTAAGCCGTTGGCTCTCGCATCCGAATCAGCGATGTCTATCCATAGCTGCTTGCGACCGTCCTCGGGACTTTTTCCCCGATACCGGCAGGTTTAGTCACCTATTTCCCACGTATTCCTGGAGCTTGCGTAGGACGTGACCAAACTAGCGCAGGCGATCCTCCTCAATCCTGTCCACGATATCTCTCACGCCAAGACTGCCACAGAAGTAGTCATTACGTACTCGGTCGAGTCGTTTTACGCCACACATCCACCGCGTCACACAGCCACCGATGAGGCTAACTCGTACAAACCTCTGACAACAACTTACTATTTTTGTGACTAGCGAGGACCTGTAATGGGCTTGTTGACATAGACATAGACATGATTTATTTTGACATCACAAAAATCCATAAGCGTTTACATATTATGAAAATTTTAGAACACTTCAATACTTAACAAAAATAAAGTAGGTACAAACACACAACCACAAAAAATCATGGACCAATGCGATGCCAAAAAAAAGACCCCAGCTCAGCATTAGCTACAACAAATGCTGCAGCGCTGATTTTCAGTGGGATCTTGACGGTAAGGAGACCTGCATGAAGTACACAGCATATATAAAATAAATAAATAAATGAAATATTTACGTAATAAAATGAAAGTATATGTGTAAAAAAGGACAAAGTTAATGTGTTTTAGCGAAATATAATCAATTAATTAAACACTACGTAGGCGTAGGCATCTTTGATAAAGAACGAATATACATACTTTGATAAATAAATAATTCATATATCTATATTTAAATGATAAATTCATATATCATTGCCAAGATGTTGCCAAGTAACATGGAATGGCGCGACCACCAAGCGGAATACTTTTCTGATAAACTAGAAGCATTTTCTTAAGGTTGCATTTAAACGCATTGATAGTTTTGCATAAACGCAATGGCAGTGGTAAGTTATTCCAACATTTGGTAGCCGCGTTACGAAAGCTGCCACGAAAAGCTGCAGAATGGTGGCGCAGGACGCTCAGCACCTCCCCGACAGCGCGCAGTCCTCTCGAACCTCCTCCCTTCAGAAATCTAAGCTTATCAAAAATATATTCTGGCTTTCCATTATTAATTACACCAAACAATAGTGTAGCCAAATGTAATTCCCTACGTAATGTCATTTTCAACACATTTGCATAATTGAGAAAATGGGTGACATGGCCTCTAGGAGGAATCGAAAATCAATAACGGGCACAAGCGTTTTGCACCCTTTGTACAGCTCTCTGTCCGTTCGTGCCAACAGTCTAGGTCCATAGACAACGTCTCCGTATTCCAACTTAG
Organism: Blastobasis lacticolella; assembly: GCA_905147135.1. Lineage (NCBI taxonomy): Eukaryota > Metazoa > Arthropoda > Insecta > Lepidoptera > Blastobasidae > Blastobasis > Blastobasis lacticolella. The sequence goes on along the minus strand of LR990053.1, from coordinate 15,295,088 downwards.
ACAGCACTAGAGAGTCGCATATCCTGACACGCAAGTTAACTGATAAAAAAAGATATAGTACTTTCAATCGATAAAAGCAGTTGCGAATTGTATCAAGAACATGCCCAAATCATCATCTAATTTAAGACCTAGGTTGCGGGTTACCTTTTCTCGGTTGATTTGGACACCTTTAATTGAAATTACCGGATTACGGCCTGCCAAACATGCAACTTGTTGCCTAGACCCCAATAACATATATTTTGTTTTATCGGATTTAAAAGTAGACAATTCCTGTCACACCAAGCGGCTAATCGCTCCAGGTCGGCATGCAACATATCTATTGCTACATTAGTCTCTGCTGGGTCAAAAGAAATATAAACTTGTGTATCATCAGCATAAATGTGATTTCTGCAATGCGTGATTACGTTCCTCATATCTGCGGTGTAAAATATAAATGAAATAGGGCCCAGTATTGAGCCCTGAAGCACGCCTCTATATGCAGTAATTTCGGACTTTATAAGAACGTCTGTCCCCTATCGTTATTCACCTTAACAATCTGATAACGATTAGTAAGGTAACTAGAGAACCAACGTATTGTCATCGCATAAAATCCATGGGACGCCACTTTAGCCAACAGTAACTGTATATTAATACAGTCAAAAGTCCGCGAAAAATCTAGCAACGTCATGATGGTGCCCTTGCCCTCATCCTGTGCTGCGATAATCCAGCGTCCAGCAAAGCCACCGCCGTGCCCCTCGCCTTTCTAAACCCCGACTGGTGAATTGGCAATATATTGTTGATTTCAAGGTATGCCGTCAGTGCAATGCACACGGCTCTCTCTATTATTTTAGAGAGACACGGCAGTATACTTATTGGGCGTAAGTCCTTTAGCTCAGTAACTGTACTCGACTTAGGCAGAGGACACACCAAAGCTACCTTCCAAGCCTCCGGGAAAGAACACGATACGATGGAGAAGTTAACGATGCTTGTTGTCGCTGAAAGAGTAAACGGTAGGTAGTATTAAAAGCAGCATATCGAGTGATAAGCCAGTATCCGTTTTGGCTTCGTAGCGCACCCCCGCGTCGCTCGTTGCCAGCTCGCTTTCTTACGTATTTCGCAAGTTTTCGCGCGCGTTCACTTCGCGTTGCGAGCCCGCGTCCCGCTGAGCATAACGAATTTTAGTTACGTTCATTCAGAGACGTAGTTTCTTGTTACCGATTCGTTGGTAACACAAAGCTGCGTTTCTGCCGCGTTGAGTTGGTAGATACTTAACGGTGACAACTAAGCCAACTAGCGTTGCCCCGGTGCGCTGTTAAGGCCCCTCAGGTCTTAACGAAACTGGACGTCCCGATCCCATTGCACTTGGGCCTGCCCAAGGGTGACGGATAGCGGCATATCCATTAGGGATAGCCGCTCCACCGACCCCCTCTCCCCTCTCCCCCCTGCCTCGCGCAGGGAGGACGCCCCGCGTCTCTCAGTCCCTCGTCGACATTCTCGTCCCTTCTCGCCTTCCAATGGCGACGGTCTCGGTGGAGGAATTCGCCGCTAAGGCGGTGAAATTGCTCCTCCGAGCTAATCTAGGCCAGGATGACTACGTCGTCCGTAGTTATCTGGCGTCAGTGGGGAGTGCCCCTCAGGCCCCCCGCGAGCCCTCTGAGGACATGGAGTTTGAGGACTCCGTGTCCCAGGTCTCAGCGCCGCCCTCCCGCAAGAGGGCGGCTTCTCTGTCCGGGGACGACTCTTCGTCCTCGACCACCGTGACGGGAACTCTTTCCGTCACCCCCGTCCCACCCTCTGCGGCCGAGCTCGACGGATTCGAGCTCGTCGCAAAATCTAAGCGGCACCGAAAGCGGGCCGCCCGCTCAGTGTCCGAGGCCTCGTCCTCGGCCGCCGCGCCCGCCCCGGCCGCGGTCGCGGTTCTCTCTAGCCCCGCGTCCCCCGACTCGAGCGTGACTGCTGCCGATCGCGAGACCGCGCCGTCTGGCCCTAAGCCAGAAGCGCGTTTTGCCCCCCCTGCCCCGTCTAAAGCCAAGCCCCCGCCCCCTATTTTCCTTAGGGAAAAGTCTAAGTGGGAGCTAGTCTCCCGTCTCTGCGCGGAACAGCGCGTCCGCTATACCCGTGCCTCCAACACGGGTATAGCCGTTAAGATCGACGTCGAGTCGATCGACGACTTCAGGAACCTCACGAGGCTCCTAGCCCACAACAAAATAGGTTACCACACCTACGCCCTCCCTGAGGAGCGTAAGGTGCGTGCGGTGCTCCGTGGAGTGCCGCACGAGCTTTCCAACGAGGCCATCCTCATGGACCTCAAATCCCAAAATTTCTCCGCCGAGGCTGTACACAAGATGTACAGCCGGTCCGGCAAACAATTTCCCATGGCGCTGGTGCTGCTTTCCAACACCACTGGTGCCAGGACTATATTCCGGGGAGGCTTCACGGTCTGTGGGCTCTCCGGAATCAAAGTCGAGGCCCCGCATAAACGCGGTTCCCCAGGGCAGTGCCATCGCTGCCAATTTTATGGCCACGCGTCGGCCAACTGCTCGGCCCCGCCGCGCAGTGTCAAGTGTGGCGAAGGCCACACTGCCAAGGAGTGCGCGCGTACGCGCGACTTCACCACCCCTCCTTTCTGTTGCAATTGTGGCCAATCTGGCCACACTGCAAACTACAGGGGTTGCCCGCGCGCCCCTCGTCCCCGCACCTCCGCACCAAAGCCCACTAAGGGCAAAGGTGCAAATCCTTCTGCGCCGAAGCCCGCTAAGGGCAAAGGTGCAAGGCCGCCGCCGCCTTCAGCGACAGTGGCCCACTACCCCCCCCCCTCAAGGCCAAAGGGCCCCCCCCGAGCGCGGCTCCAGCCGCAGCTTGGGGCCCGCCCAAGGCCCCGGGGCCGAAGGCTCCCCCCACCACCTCCCCCCCCAAGGCCATCAGCCACCAGCCCCCGCCCTCTTCTTTGGCGGAGGATATGCGTTACATATCCTCCATTCTTGCGTCCGTCAACATTGACGAGATCCCCGTCCTGGCACGCAAACTGCGTAACGCCTCCACCCAGTTCGAGCGTTTAGACGCACTTGTCGAGCTTTTACTCCCTCCTCCAGGCCCTAAAGTAATGCCCCAGGCGCTTCACGCCACACCCCCCACTCCCGCCAGTGTCGGCACCGGTCGCATGAGGCCGGGTGGGGTTTCGCTTGTTTCTTTTAACGTGCGCAGTCTACGCACAAACATCTCCGAACTTAGGACGTTCGTTAGGAGCAGGGAGCTCGACCTACTTCTCCTTCAGGAGACTTGGCTCAAGCCTTCGATCCAGAAGGGTATTTCGATCCCCGGCTTCTCCCTTGTCAGGGATGACAGGTCCCCCACCGCGTCAGCGCGTGGTGGCGGAACTGCCATTTACTACAAGAGATCGCTTCATTGCTCCCCTCTTCCAACTCCAACTCTCTCGAGTATGGAGGCCTCTGTAGTGCAGCTAGGCATGACAGGACATCCGTCCCTGATCATAGCCTCTGTCTACATCCCCGCCGGCTCCCTGCCACTCAAAAGCGACTTCGAAGCGCTTCTCTCTCTAGGCGACTCTGTTATTATGTTCGGAGATTTCAACTCCAAACATACCAACTGGACGTGTTCCTCCACCAACACGAGCGGTGTCCACTTAATGGACATCGTTGGGTCTCTCGACCTAGACGTGTATTGCCCCCTCTCCCCTACCCACTACCCAGACAGAGTGGATCACCGTCCCGATGTACTGGACTTTGCGCTAGTGAAGGGCGTGTCGCTCACCCTCCGGTCGATCGACACCCTCGACGACTTAGGCTCCGACCACCGTCCAGTCTCCCTAGTACTAGGCTCCCCCACCCCTATCTCTCCCCCACTGCCGCGAACTTTCACGAAGTGGGAAGGATTCAAAGAGTCCATGGCGGCCGTCATGGACGCGCCCGACTCGCCGCTCGCTTTTTCATCCGACTACTTCGATAGTCCGGATAAAATCGACGCTGCGGTAGCCTCGTTAACGTCCCACATTCGGTCAGCGTTGAAGGACAACGAAGTGGTGGCCCCTGTCGTTAATCGGCAGGGACTCCCACTCGAAGTTCGAAACCTGATCAAAGCCAAAAACGCAGCCCTCCGGAGGGCCGCACTCTATCCGACCCCAGAGTACAGACGCACTGCGAACCGATTTCAGCGGGCAGTGCGAGCACGTCTCGACGAAATGAGGAACTCCCAATGGGGAGACCTCATGCAGACGATTTCCCCGTCCCATCAAGCGTACTACAAAGTGGCGAAAGCCCTTCGTACAGACGCCAGAGTCTCCATCCCTCCTCTTGTTCGCCCAGACGGCGCAATTGCGTTTGCGGACACCGAGAAAGCCGAATGCTTTGCAGATAGCATTGCTTCACAATGCTCCCCTAGCACCATGGAGTGCGACCCCGGTCACGTGCGTGCGGTGGAAGACGAAGTCCGTCAAAAGACCTCGCTCCCTCCCACCACGGACCCTGTCACTGTGTCCCCCGACGAGATCCACTCCTTCATCAAGGGTCTCAAATCTAACAAAGCGCCGGGCGCGGATGGAATTTCCAACCAAGCGCTTAAGTACCTCCCCGAGCAGGTGCTTACTTTGTTAGCGATCATTTTTAATGCTTGCTTTGACCATTGCCACTTTCCGACCGCGTGGAAAGAAGCCATAGTCATAGGCATTCCCAAACCGGGAAAGCCGTTAAATGTAGCGTCATCCCACCGCCCGATAAGCCTCCTCAAGGCACTAGGGAAGTTATTCAAGAGAGTAGTGCTCTCTCGAATGAAAGAACATCTCTTCAAAGACGATGTTCTTATCCCCCATCAATTCGGCTTTCGTCCCAAACACAATTGCCCCAGACAAGTCCATCGTATAGTAGAATACATCCTCAATGGATTCTACCCAAAGAGAGAAAAGACGGTCGCAGTCTTCTACGACGTCGCCAAGGCCTTCGATAAAGTCTGGCACGAAGGCCTTGTTTACAAGCTATACAAGCTTGGTCTCTCCGATCGACTCGTCCGATTAGTAGCGTCCTATTTAAAACACCGTACCTTTCGGTTCAGACACGAAGGTACTTTGTCTTCCCCACGTCAACTGAAGGCCGGCGTCCCGCAAGGCTCTGTACTCTCTCCCCTACTCTATATATCGTACACGAACGATATTCCCGTCCCCGACAACGGGGTGCAACTGTCCCTTTTCGCCGACGACACGGCAATCTACGCCAAAGGGCGAAGGCCACCCATGGCAAAGCTCCAAAAGGCGGTGAACAAGCTCGAAGCTTGGTTCAAACTGTGGCGCATCGAAGTGAATCCGGAGAAGAGCTCCGCGGTTTGCTTCGATGTTAAGCGCAGACGGGGTGACAGCGACCCCCCTCCCCTCCGCATGCAAGGGAAACTAGTTCCCTGGCAGCGCGCTGTAAAATATCTAGGCGTCACGCTTGACAAAAGGCTCACTTTCCGGCCCCATGTCGAAAGAGTGTGCCGCACCGCCCGTTTCTACCTGGGTCGCCTCAACTGTATGTTGGGTCGATTCAGTAAAATGTCCCTCAGGAACAAGCGAACCCTCTACAAGGTGTGCATTCGACCGGTGTTGACATACGCCTCCCCCGTCTTCGCTCACGCGAGCTCCCACATCATTAAGAAACTGCAAATTGTGCAGAACATCTTCTGCCGTAGGGCAACGGCGGCTCCATGGTACGTCCGCAATGCGGACCTACACCACGACATGGACCTGCCTACCCTGCAGCAGTTTCTTAGAACGCTCTCCGAGACCTTTTTCAAGGCCGCGGAGGAGCATCCCAATCCGCTCGTGCGAGAGGCAGCAGCCTACGCTCCCCGCCCGGTCTCCGGCCACGTGGTACGGAGACCGAGACACGTCCTCACGGATCCCCCCGACGAACTGTCGAGCGCCCTGAACCTCCTCCTGGAGGCTCAGGACGACTCGACAGAGCCCCTCACTGCCGTTTCAGCGGCCCCCGTAGGCCCCCAATCCCAATCCACAGCAGCGGGACCCCCTTCTGGGGTCTCGCTATAAATTCTCCAGCGTATGCTCCGTAAGGAGTGACGTTGAGCGCACCCCATCCCTACGGGGTGTAGCATCCGATGAAACCTGAAAGGCCCTTATGGCTACAGGTGCTTCCAGGGGGTGTTTAGTACGTATGCGCCTAGGTTCTTTTGGCGAGTCGTGCATAACCAGTCCGGCCGGCCGGCTGGGATACTCATGAGAGTTCACCTCCTCCCTCCCAACCGCAATACCGGAGGGTGCCCATTTCCTTTGCGTTGGGCAAAAAAAAAAAAAAAAAAAAAAAAAAGTTATAAGCCGTCATTCCCTATCGCCCTTGATTTCATCGGCATAATGATTCTCAGCACATCGTCTTCACTTATTGGGCTGAAAGAAAAAATTGACGTACCATTTCGACTGATTTCAAAGTAAGACACCTCGGACATATCGGCAGTATCACCGCCAGGAACGTCAAGGAAGTGAGAGTTCATAAGATCGGCATCTAATAAGTGCTCTGGAATTTCAGTATCAGGTCACAGTCAGAAAAGCTAATAGTCCGCTTTATATTATTCCATAGATCACGGGAGCTGCCAACATTTTTATTTACGTACTGCGAAAAGTAAGCTCGTTTTTCATTAAATAATGCACGATTAACACTGCTCTTCAGCTGGTTCTAAGATAATATTCATTATGTTTTATATAGCTGTTGGTACTTTAATAAATAAACAATAATCCCAATCCGCCAAAACCGCGACTCGTGAAGTCGTGACACAATCCCGTACCCTCATCTCCATGGCCCCGTACCGCCATCTATGCGGCCCCGTACCCCCCGTACCCATCTACACGGCAAACATCGCTGAAACAACATTCATCACAGCGCTGTTTGGCCCGAAGTTGAGGCCTTATCACGCGCGGCAGCCGTCGCGTCGCGTCGGAGGTGCAGGCCGCTAGAGAGCCAACTTGCTCTTTTGTATGACTTGGGACTGTTGCAGGGCCGGATTGGGATATTATGACTTCTTTACCGGGAAAAGGCCCTCGCCGCCTTTTTTTAGCTAGGAAGTACAGCGACTATCTAAAGAGCTACTAATTTTGACACTCAGACACGACCTAGAATAAGACAAGCTAATATAGTATTGGAATCCCCAACTTTGATTAAGAAGTACGCGCGCAATACGAATGCAGAATATAATTAAACTTGAACCTTGACGAAGTATTATAAATAACATTTTAATTACAATACTTCGTCAAGGTTATAGTTTTTCTTATGTTGTCATTACAACTCTCGGGCGAATTTGTGTAGAGATAAAATATAACCTTTCGAAGTAAATCCACCTTCATTTCGATTTACTTCACAAGGTTCTGTCCCATTCACTTTTTTTATCAAACTAGCTAGGCATTTGACCGCCGTCTCACCTGTTGGTAAGTAAAAATGCGGCCCAAGTTGGAGCATACCTGTCTAGGAAAAGCCTAATCACTCTAGCCTTGAAGGCGTCCAGATTATAATTATCAGGGTACACACTCGGAGGCAACGTATTCCATTCCTATCTTATTTAGAGCTAGGATTATAATAGGGAGGCATATGAAACAACGTTGGCTTACAACTTGACAATTATCAGAACGAATGCAAGAATCTTTACCGCAATAGTATAAATCTACATAATAAGAATATTTAAAGTAAAAGTTATTATATAAATTCATACCACAAGACGCGACTACAGACTAATGATGTACATTCGCCTGGAGGTAGATGACAGTCATCACTGATTGTCAGAATTGCGTGTTCTCTACCAATTGTACCATCGTAAGTTTTTCATCATTGTGCCCTCCGGCCACTATAGGACCGTTTTGATATTACTCAGTAATTATATTGCCAGGCTAAAGTGACAGTGGGCAGGGCACATAGCCCGAAGAACAGATGACCGATAGGGCAGTAAAAGCGGAAGACGCCGCGTGGGTAGGCTTCCCGTAAGGTGGACTGACCTAGTTAAGATCGCAGGTACCAGCTGGATGCGGAAGGCACAGTACCTGCTTTTGTGGAGATCTCTGCGGGAGTTATATGCCCAGCAGTGAGCGCCTTTCGGCTGATATGACGATGATACTGATATTTCAGGTACTGGAAAAACTCTCTGGCCCACATAGCGCAAAAACATTCAAAAGTAGTTGCAGATGAACTATGGAAGGAAGAAATGCGTAAAACTACTTAATTCGATTACGACTAAGCAGCAATATTTAAATGTAAACAAACCTATGTAAACGAATTCAAATCGGTTCATGGGCTAAATATAGACAAACAAATAACAAACAAAGTCAAACAAATAAACAGAACACCTTTGTTTTCGCGTCGGGGGCGTTAAAAATTCACTCGCTTTCGTTGCTTCGCCGATCTCCATTCCGCATTTCATAATTAAATATCGTAAGTATTTGCAAAAGTACACACAGTACGAGTTTAATTTATATTACTTACAATGTAAGTAATAATATGTATGTAATGTGTCCTTATTGAGTTATGTAAGTCTTACATAACTCAATAAGAACCCCTTTATAAGAAACTAGTGGACCTGGCACTGGACAACTCTATGGAAGTAAGGAAAACTATGTTATATAGAAAAGTTTTTATTTGACTAAAGAGTAACAAAGAATACTAGTGAACCCGGCGCGACTTTGTTCACGTTCATCCTATTTTCTTGCTTATAAACCTTCCTCTTGAATCACTCTATCAATTGTTTAAAACTGCATTTAAACCCGTTGCGTAGTTTAAAAGATCTAAGCATACATAGATACAGACGGCGAGAAGCGACTTCGTTTTATGCTGTTTATTAAATAACCTAAATATGAGAGCCTGGTACAGGATTTCATACATATGAGTGTTTATTATTTATTTCTTATTTTGTGAATATTTTGTCAGGTATAATGTGTTTGTATATTATAGATTATTTAATCGTGACGTCATTATCAGATATGTTCCAACAGACAAGTGTTGTCCTATGTTTTATATCTGTGCATATTTTACACCTAGGAAAGCAATAAGTACCTAGTAATAGATTGGAAATTTTTATACATGGACAGATTGAAACAGATTTTGACGATTGGTCATTATGGACTCAAATGCTTTGGGCCACGAGTCCGGGCCTGGTACAGGCTAATCTACTGTACGGAGTTAGTCCTGCATTGGCTACACAAGTGAGTAATTTACAGTTTACAAACTTTGTTAATAAAAGAGGTACAGTAACGTTCCGAATTCGATTAACGTTCTGCAGGTATCCTTCTGAGGATAATTGATTAATTTCGTTGCTTTTTCAAAAGTTCCTCGCTTGGAGCGAAGGCAAATTTCTCAAGAGAATACCGGGGAAGTTTAGCTCGGTAGAAAATTGTTTATAGGAAATTTATTGTTAATTTTATCCTGTTAAGAATACAGTGTTGATTTCTGCGTAATTTGTAAGTAGCTACAGCGCTTTGTCGGAACATTTTAGCCGGGCGTAGGTGCCGAATTTGCGTGTTTTTACTACTAAAAATATTATTTGTTTGGAAGCCAGAAATATGGAAATTAATTAATCAACGTCGAAGGTTGACTAAAGTTTTTCGCTGGGGACCCTGAGACTAAGTGTCGGTATATAATTATTATTTGTGAAGGTGATAGTTCGCTATTAAGACCGAGGAGTACCTTACATGGGTACTATAACGGCTTTATTTGTCTACTTCTACTGACAAATAAAGTAATTAAGGATTCAACCTCATAGCTGTACATTGGGTATGGCATCGCTAGTACTAAGGTCAATAGTTATTGTCGGCTTCTTTGTCATTAGAGTGGTAGATACCTACTGCTTCTTCAAAATATTACTGGGAACGACAAAAAAGATAATTATGCACGTATTTAAATCTATATTTTGTCGTGAATTCGATGGAAGTCTTCCTCGTCGTACAAAAGGGTTCCAGAAAAATTGTATCACGAAAGATGTAGATTTTTATAAGCTTCATACTCCCAAAGTTTTGAAGTCAGAAAAATGTTCATTTTATCGTTGTGCAGATCCGTTCGACGACAATACAAAAATATGTTTGTGCTATATCAGTCCACTGCAGAACTTAGTGCCTCTCTCACGAAAGAGGAGGTTATTGCCATAATCTCCACGCTCGGCAGGCGGGCTGGAGATAACAATGGAAAACGCTGCTGCCCATTTTCCAGTCTATAGAGACTCTAGATCTTTTGCCTCGAAAACATTAGTCGCCTTGTACGATACCCATGAGGGTTGGTGCTATTCTAGTCTGCCGGACACCACACGGCTAATTTTCGGTAACAAGTAAATATTTAAAGTACAACGTTCTGTGGGCGTCAAAATTAATTTCAGTATTAGTTTACGTAGTATTTTTTTTCTCTATAGTATTTATCTATACATAGTTTAAAACAAAGTCGATTGCCGCCGTCTGTATCTTTTTAACTACGCAACGGATTTTAAAGCGGTTTTCAACAATAGATAGAGTAGGTAGGGGTAAAATTGGTGTACGCAAACGAAGTCGCGCTGGGTCCTTTAGTTAGGTATATCATATACTCAAGGATTTAAAAAAATAGTCATCGTGGCGTTAATGTCCCTGCTTTGATCATGATCCAGGATTTCGGAAGATCACCTAACTATAATAGTCGAGCGACCAGTATGAATCATAAGTTATGATAAGTTACACATTAATTTATTTCTTGTTATCTTTTACACTGTAAAAGTAGTAATGTGGAGAAAAATAAATAAATATTATTATAACCTTACTGAACTTTGTGTTAACTGAAACACAAACGATACGGTTATCAATATTACACTTTACCTAATAGGAATACATTGTACTCATTATGAGATCAACAACTTTGATCTCTGATTCTTTAATTGTTATTGACATAAATTCTATTTCAATGCGCGTTAGTGCCTACACAGTATTTTTTTATATATTACATCTGTAACCATCGTTTGAATCGTCTGTAGTCTGTACTTACATAGTATAAAACAAAGTCGCTTCCTGTCCTATCTGTCCCTCTGTATTTATGTACGCTTGGATCTTTTAAGCTATGCAACGGATTTAAAGCAGTTTTCAACAATAGATAAAGTGAATCAAGATTCGGATGTGGAATGAGCTCCCAGTCACAGTGTTTTCTTTGGACTATGACATGGGATCGTTCAAGAGGTATATTAGAGGTCTCTTCAGAGGCGGGCAACGCATTGGTGACTCCCCTCGTGTTGCTGATGTCCATAGGCGGCGGTGACCACTTTCCATCAGGTGGCCCGCATGCCTGTTTGTCTGCCGGATAAGATAAAAAGATAAAAAAGAGAAGGGTTTATAGGGTAGGACAACACGCGAAAGAAGTCACGGTAGTCCAGGTAGTTGCTTAAAATCAAACCAGCCATTTACGTAGAAATGAGAGACTATTTAGTATGTCGTATTAGGGATAGTCATAATAATCATCTTATCGTTAATGTCTCGGTTGTGCTCTCGCGCACGAGGGCACGGGGTCCATAGACCATGATCCAGGATTTTGCAGATCAGAATTACAGTGGAGCGACTGCCATCTGACCTCCGTGACCCTGCTACAAGGAGGAACCTGACCAGATTGGATCATGGTTACACATTCAGCCTCTTGAAGGTGCAGGTTTCCTCACGTTGTTTTTCGTCATGGAAAGAGCATCAGTTAGTATTCAACTAATGTACATAACTCAGACAAGAGTCACGCATGTCATACATGGCGGCAGTGACAATCGAACCCGGTACATTACAAATCTTTAGTAGATTTAAGTGCCTGAACTAATTGATTTGTCATATTTGTTGTAGTCTAAATTAAAAAAAAAAAAAAAAAAAAAAAACCTCTGGCTTAAGAGTTGGACCCCTTAACCACTAAGCCACCGATGCTTATGGGTTTAAGAAAATGTGAATTTAAAATTAATAATTGGAACCTTACGTATTTACAACTAATTTTGTATTTGTAGGCAAAATTTTTACTAACCGGGGCAAATTGCGCCCCACGCATATACATTTTTTGTTTTCCTTTTCATCTCTACTTTTGACAATGGAATTTATATATTGATAAATCGTACATAGGAACATACATACACATTCATGCCCGTAGACTATCGACTGCCACAAGCCTGACACACCTCTGTTGTCTTACACATTAATATTCACATTTACGCCGGTCAAGGTTACTTCTGATTAGGGTTGCCAACTTTTTTTAGACCAAATATAGTATTTTCGGGTTTAGAAGCCATAAAAATATAGTCGGTAGGTAATTAATAAAAAAATATATAGTAGGTTTTTTAAATAAAATGTACGTGCCTATATTATTTCTTAAATTTATATTTTCTGCTACATTGAGCTTCATAGCTGTTTTGTTTTATTTGACTTGAAATGTCAAGACTCAAGATCGTTCTGAAATATTCGATTTGCATAAGGAAATTTTTTCTTTTGAGGATCTTATTGACGCGTTCCGTTTTGCGGTAAGTGGTAATGTTGTGCTAATTAAATATAGTAGTTTCGCCTACTATATTTTAATTTTTAATGTATAGTAGGTAGACTCCTAATATAGTAGGATACTATATTATATAGTAGGGTTGGCAACAACTTCTGACCCCGACTAATCGTACCATCAAAACAAACCACCCAAAACCTGGAAAACCTCGCCAGCATTGTCTTAAAACAATGCAAACTTCACACCCATTTCCATTGCTAACTCTTTCTTGGAGTTAATTGCAGTGGAGTTGAAACTCGCCTCCGATTGCACCAACCACTTATCTCAGGCAGAGTTAGCTCGCCCCAGTAGTTGCACAAAAGACAAGTCACTACAAGTTCTGCCTAGACTCGAGCAAGACGTCTCGACGTCAGTGGCAGTCAACATTGCAAATGAAACGGGCTGTTTGGTGTTTGAATGGGTGGCTTGGCTTGTCTAGTCTGTGTATCACTTCATCTACATGGTTACATTATTTAATTTTGACTTGAACCTCCTGGAAGGTAGCGGAGTATATTACCGTATGTGGGTTAACCAATTCATTTACGCACGACCTAGAGTGATACTTTTCCGGTCTCTTCTTCCGACTGGCGTAAGGGATTGGATTTACCAATTAGTGCTAGCGCATGATGGGATTTCCTCAAACTATAACAAGTGCTATACCTATTACTAAATTTCACACCTATAAAATACTTCAGCATATGAAACTCGAAACTACAATGTATGAACCTACGACCTAGTTAGGCTAAACGGTAATGTATCTATTTTTCACCCATAGGTATTGTGCAATTAAAAAGATTGGCGAAGCAATATCCATACCCATATTAGAGACGCATATCAAGGATGTTTTCCGTACTAAATCAACCACTCCAGCGCCTGGTATTGTCATCGTAGAGTTTACATCTGTGCCAATTAAAGAAAATTTTATAAAATCTTCTATTAAACATAATAAAACCAATACCAATAACAAACTAAGCACTCTACACATCCAAGAGAATGGACCAGCAATGCCAATATATATCTCCGATTCCCTAACTAAAAGGACTAGAACACTCTTTTACTTGGCAAGGAAATTCAAGAAAGAAAACGGTTACAATAATTGCTGGACGTACAACGGAAAAGTTTTCCTTAGGAAGAGTGAAGACCATCCCGGCGTCTTGATAAGCTCTGAAGATGATCTACTCAAATTGGGTACACCTGTATGACTAGATATTGTATTCGATTATTTACCTTATATGTTAATATTGATTTATTTTAGATGTTTACTAACCCAAAATTTCCTTGCTTTGCACACATGTTGTATATTATTAATACTACACTTATTTTACTATTTATTCACAGCAATGAATAACCATTTCCTAACCTATACTAACAGTTCTATAATTATTATTATTTTACAGTGGGATACTGTTTCTTCTAATCAAACCAAACTGGTGTCTACGAACCTGACCTCTAATTTACAACCGTTAAAAATCATTCCATCAAATTCGATAATGTGACTAATTTACAGGGGAGCATAGATTCTCTAAAGGTCTCTAACTCATATACCTGTGACCTTGCTACTTGCGCCTCTTATGATTCTAATCCTAAAACTTCCCTGAAACTAATTACACAGAATATTAGGAGTGTAAATAAAAATATGTCTCAATTTAATGTTTTACTTGCGTCTACTAAGATAGACTGGGATATTGTCGTGCTGACAGAGTGCTGGCTACTGAATGCTACCAATATTCCTTCGCTTGACGGTTTTAATTCTTTCGCCACAAGCAAGAATAGACCGCAAAACGAGGGAGTTGTGGTATACAGTAGATCAAACCTTGAAGTCTTAACTACTGAACCTGACTTCCCTGATGCTAACTGTTTAGTGTTAAAATACAAATTTGGAATAGCAGTAATAGCAATCTATAGGTCTCCGTCCCAAAGGGATTTAACAAACTTTTTCGCACACTTAGACATAATTTTGAATTCTCTGAACAAATTTCATACCATAATTATTGCAGGAGACATCAACATCAACATAACCGAATCACATCACGACCAATATAAATCCACATACCTGAACCTTTTAGCATCCCACGGCCTACTTCCCGCTCATACACTTCCCACGCGTGGAGACAGTTGTCTCGACCACATTATATTAAAAACCAACCTACCGGCAAATACCCTCGTACCGCACTCTTCACTTACAGACCACGAAACTGTACTACTTTTCCTCGATCGTAAGACACCAAAACCACCTGTAGAAACAAAGATTAAGAATTATATAAACTACACTAAATTGTCGGATGAGCTAAAAATTGTTGACTTTACAAATATCTTACAATGCAACGACCCTAATGCAGCTACTGAAATGTTCACTAAAATCTTGAGCAACTGTATCGAGACCCATAGTTCCCAAGTTAAAATACCAAATAGAAAACGGTTAATTAAACCATGGATCACGACTGGTATTTTACGATGTATCAAACATAGAGACAACTTACACAAACATTTTAAACAAAATTCCGAAAATGAAGTTCTGAAACTAACCTATACCAGATATAGAAACTTTTGCAATGAGCTTATCAAGAAAACTAAACGCCAATATGAAGCTAATGAAATAAAACTGGCAGGTTCCAATAATAAACTTATATGGGAAAGTATAAACTCCATCACAAATAGAAAAAAACCAAAGGAGACAATGTCTGCTCTGCTATCCCTTTCCTCCACACCTGAACAGTCCATAAATGAAGTCAACGAATACTTCGTTGGCGTTGGAAAACGGTTAGCCCAACAATTCTCATCTCTGCCTCCTCATCCACCAACTACAAGCACGTACTTGCCCTTGAACTCCATGGCACTCTTGCCCACAGATGAACCCGAGGTTGAACGTATAATCATGTCTCTTCGAAGTGACTGTGCTACTGGAGGAGATCAAATTTCGGGACGGCTGTTAAAAGAAAATAAAGATGTGTTGGTCCCAATTATTACACATATCTGCAACCTCTCTCTACAATCTGGAATCTTCCCCAAGCAGTTTAAAAAATCGATTATTCATCCGATATTTAAGGGCGGAGCCAAAGACCTTGTCACTAATTATCGCCCGATAGCTATTCTACCAACATTATCTAAGGTTCTAGAAAAAATTATGAACAAGCGGCTTATTAAATATCTAGAATCGAACAAACTTTTATCTTCGGCTCAGTTCGGCTTTAGGGCAGGAATGTCGACGAGTAATGCGGTAAATGAACTAACTCACTTTTTGGCAACTAGTTTGGATAAGAGAAAGAAAGCTATTGGAATCTTTCTTGACATTTCCAAGGCGTTTGATACGGTGTCAATTCCGCTCTTGGTAAGCAAGCTCGAGAGACTTGGTGTCAGAGGCACACAGCTGTGCCTTTTTAAGGATTACTTGAATGGCCGTTTCCAGTCTGTTAAGATTGATCAATACATCAGCAATGAATTGCCAATCTCATACGGTGTCCCCCAAGGCAGCATAATTGGTCCAACTCTGTTTCTCGTTTTCATAAACGATCTATGCGAACTCAAGCTTGCAGGGGGCAAAATAATCACCTTCGCAGACGATACAGTCCTGCTTTTTAGGGAAAAAAGTTGGGGCGAAGCTCACGCAGCTGCACAGTTAGGTTTCAGCCGGGTGACGGAATGGCTCCTACAAAACAAACTAACATTGAATACGGACAAGACCAAATACATGAAGTTCTCCATTTATAACCTACAACCTAATCTTGATCCGCTACCTCCCATCATATCACATACATGTCGCAACTTTGAAGGGTGTCTTTGTGTGCCGCTTAGTTGTGTCAATGATATTAAATATCTGGGCGTTATAATTGATAACTATTTGAATTTTAAATCCCACATAGAAACATTATCAAATAGAGTTCGTAAGTTAATATACATATTTAAAACACTAAGACATATTTCCGACATAAATCTAATGAAAACTGTTTATTTTGCGCTCTGTCAGTCCCTCTTAATCTACTGCATTACTTCATGGGGAGGTGCTCCTAAAACCACACTTTTGACTTTGGAGAGAGCCCAACGCTCATTACTTAAAGTAATGTGTTTTCTCCCATTTAGATTCTCAACCTCTGAACTCTATCAAAGGATATCGGTACTGACAGTGCGCCAGTTATTTATTCTCCACACAACACTTTCGCAACACCGCACGGTCACATACATCCCCCCATCCTCAACCACAAAAGCCCGTAGAAGACCGTATATGGTGCCACATCCTGATCCCCCCATTGTAACAAGTTTTGGCCAAAGATTTTTCTGTTTCCTGGGAGGCTTTATATACAATAATGTAAATAAAGCACTCAACATCTATGCGCTTAACTATTTCCTTTGCAAAAAGAGAGTCACCAGTTACCTTAAAGACCTCAGCTATGATAGAACAGAGTCTATCCTTATACCAGTTAGTTAGATCACTAAAAAAATTTAACTAATTTTAAGTTCCCACCTTGCCACATATCCCACTAGTAACACAAAAACAGAACTTTCTGTTACTGATACTTACAACTATTAGCTAAATAAAAATATTACTAACAATACTAACACAAAAATACGTATATATATTATATACCATTTATGTATGTATAAGTAAACATTTAGGTAGATACTCTGAATGTTTATATTGGTTTGCATATCATCATCATCACAGCCCATAACAGTCCACTGCAGGACTTCGGGCCTCTCCCACGAAAGGGGAGGTCATTGCCATAATCTCCACGCTGCATATATTTATTATATATTATTCCCTAGCATACGAGACATTGCAAACATTATATTATGTACAGTAGTGCGAGGGGGGGCCTGGTGACCTGAAATACAGGCTTCTTGCCTAGCTTAGGTATCAGTCTCCCATAAGTGTTTAAATGAAATTATAAAAAAAAAAAAAAAAAAAAAAAGGTACGTACTATAAAATATCCTCTTGAATTTGAATATTAAAATACAACGACATATTCCACCCCAAACAAAGATAACACAAAGAATAGTTCGACAGTTCATATGATGGTCGGAAAATTTAACAAATTTAACTAAACACATTTACTTTTATAATTTTTTTTATACCCCTAAGATGGCAAACAGGCTTGCGGTAAGCAGTCACCGCAGCCTTTGGACGTTGGCAATACCAGGGGTATCACCCACGCGTCGCCGACCCCGTTAAAACTTTTTCACCCCTTTGAACTCCATATTATATTCTCCAGGGAGAACCTCTCCAGGTAGTTCATTCCACAACCTAAGTGTGCGTGGGAGAAAGTTCCTTTGGAACCGCACAGTTCCCGAACAATTTGGCTAATGATAATACTGAGCTAATGGAATTTTGTTCAAAGCGAGACTATGATCAGTCTCGTTCCATACAAATTAAGTTGACTTACCACAAAACCATCTAACTTGGCGCTAAAAGCTGTATTAAAGTTAGATTGAACCAAATCGGGCCAAGGTTCTCTAGATGAATGAAACCTCCCTAAGTGGGCCGGCCGTACTCCAAACTTGGAGTACTGGAATAATGGTGGCGAATAATCGAATTTTAACCAATTCTCTTGAAGGACTGTGTACTAGTGTGCGACCAGCGTGTCTAGACCCCCGCCTCTGGCCTCGCCCTCTGAAATGGCAGGCGCGCATCACGAGTGAAGAGGCCTAAAAATCTGGCTACGTTATCTCGGGTCCTTTCAAAGGGTCGGGAGAATAAAATGCACTTAGCGGGGTGACTGTTTTGTTCAAAGGGCTCTTTCTGTAAAGAAATAAGATTATTTCGTCCGATAGACGTGAGGTTGACTTATTCGATTGCCTTCCTTTTGATAAATATGTGTTGGCTTCGGGTCACGACTGTCGGCGTTAATGCTTTTGTGGCGGTAGCATCGTTATATGGGATTAATGCGGGGCTTGCTTTATCGGGTTACACATTGGTCAAAGGCAACGATAGCCATAATTTGTCTTTTCAGAAAATACGTTTTAATATTTCGGTATTCGGAGATTTGAATAACATACTTTGATGGGTTAAAGGGCGCAGTAAGCCTCTGGACGAAAGCAGGAAAAAGTAGACCGATGTGCAGAGTGTTGGGCATTTTCGTTTCTGTCACGGAGTGGATGTCTCTTGGCTGCTGGGTGATGAAATGATTTTGTACATTTTATGAAAAAATAGTGAGTGACAATCGTATAAAAGTTTCAGATCTGTGCATCAACAAACCCGATTGTTAAGGCAAATGCCTCAGTCTTACTCGATAATACGCTGTTATGATTGACGCTGAAGCAATAATCTATACCAATACCTATAATAAACTGGAAATTAATAGTTGTACGTTTGTGAATTTGTTTATTGCGGCTTATCTCGGCGGGAAACTACTGAAACGATTTTGAAAATTCTATGTGGGACATCCGAACTGCGAGTGGATGAAAACCGAAACACTGCTAGATTAGGTACTCATAGAAACGAGTAAAGTACATAAACCAGATTTTTTGTTGATAGGAATGCCTCTCAAGAACTTCACTCGAATAAAGTGCTAGTGATAAACAGCGTCACTAGTATCGACGGCATGTTATTATATTTCTATGCCTTATTCATTATTGTCCTAACATGCCGCCGATTAGGAAACTACTGATGAAAAGACACTGAAGCCTCCTCATGGTCCCTTTTCTCGTGTTTCCTTACATAGTTCCTTTGTGAAACTCTCAGTGGTATGACGTTATTTACCACCCATCTCTACCACTTATTCGAAGGAAGTTCCACAAAAATAAGTCCTATTAGCAAAAAAATTAAGTACCCACCTTTAAATTCATTCAGCGAACATTTCTCTCCAACGCCTAAACAAACTTGTCTTCCATTAAAAGTGAAGCGCTCTCACACAAACAAATTGCTTTCATCCACAATTATTAAAACATCACCTGGCATTCTTGTCCAATCAGCGTGGCCGGAATGAAAAATGAACACCGACGTTGAAACGTGGAACTTTTCTTCGCCCTGATAAATGATGGGCAGATAAAAAATGAATTAGAAATAAAAGGATATGAATAAAAAGAGGAAATATACGCGTTTCAGTGGCGAAGGCTTTTGATATGTCGATAACAGAGGTTCCGCTTGGTTTGACACGTGACGAGAGGCCTCCGTGGGAATTCGCAGGTACGTTTTCCTCTGGCCTCCGCAATTCTCGTGAAGATATTTTTATTTATTGCTTAATTTCTCTCTTATATTGTTAGTAGATGTTACGAATGAATGGCGTAGATATAGATTTTGCTAGGCAGAGTGTTTTACATTTTTCAAAGATCTACTTACTGGTAAGTGTGCATACCTGCTTGCGTGTAAGATCTACGATTAATGCACCTAAGTTTTATGTAACAAAAGTGCAGAACCGTAGGTGGGTTGTCACTGTGAGGACTACGACGAAATACCGTATGCCTCATGTATAGCCACATTTTTTATATTTTATAGTCAGATAACTGCCATCAGACCTTATGGGACTTGTTAATTGCCATATACGTTTATCTATAATGACGTTCACCAAATGTACGTCTTTCGTAGACCAACGCGTATCAGATGTCCTCTATTACTTACAATCCCGTGAACATCCCAATTTAGCAAGATGAAACGACAACTCTGCCTTTAGCAAGTCAGCGGCGTATAGAATTACCTACATTATGATTATGATCTCCTAGTACTCCCGAATGGGCTCATTCCGATGCGACAGCGAATTAACGAGGGGGTGAGATGGAGAAAAAATGAGTAATGACTCCACTTGACACCCTGAGATAATCATCTCTGCAGCTTATCGCCCCTTGAAGGATTGTTTTTGTTTAGACAACTCAGTTGGGTCTCTCCATTGTTTTGATGTCTCTTTGTCCCTGGAACTGCAGTTGAGGGCAATATTGTTGTTTTACGCCGCACTTATTCTTTGTTCCGCACCCATTTGCATAACTGGAAAGGTGTGCAATGGAGTTTATAGCTGAGAGTTTTTTGAAACTTTTATTGGTTGGTTTCCAGGTGTGTTTTGAGGACAATATCTTTTCTCAGGCATTTAGGTACTACTAAAAAAAAACTAAATAATTATCATGAAAGATTAACAACGTAACCGGCTTAAAATGTCGGAAACCCTCCAACCAAGTAATCTTTACCTTGAATATATTTTACCCTACTAAACTGATTTTAATGAACAATTTCGATTAAACTGGCTTTCAAACAAAAATAACCGCATCCTAATCGGTCCATCCGTTCAGGAGCTGCCGCCCCCGACAGATACACATATAGACACATCCACCAATTCAAACGCATCCACAGATACACACCTCAAACTTGTAATAGCCCACTTTTTTGGTCGGGTGTTGAAATTAAAAAAGTCGTCCACACGGCTGCCTCCATAGAATGATGCCCAGAAAGCAGGCTGCGTTGCCTCGTTGGGTAGCAATGCTTTCTCTGTCCGCAGTACCACATAGTCCTCTGTGGTGGAACAAGGTAGTTCTCCAATATCCGGTGTAGACAGAGATATTTTAAGCATTTTTATTCTTTTCCGATTCCAAGTAAATGCTGTCAGATGCCTAACATAAAATACGCCACGTAGGTTTACTAGATATTCAAGTTTCCTATAGTCTGGCGTGGTAAATAATTCCAGAGTAAACTCGTGTAGACCCATGTTATTCTAGACCCTAAACTAGCTGTAACGAAATCTCATCCAAACCGTTTATCCGAATCGACGTGAAGGGGTAACAAACATATACAAATTTAGTGGGACGAAGAGCAGGAATAACAGGATTAGGTTAATTACTCTTTTGATACGTCGAAAAGCTAAGTAAAGGAAAAGTTAAGTAAGATCATCCTGCTGGGGGTGAAAGTTGCAGACCGACCACGAGTGCCTACACACATCGTAGGTACTTATATACTTTCCAGCGTGCCTATTATGTGCTTTATAAATATTTGTCTACTGATGAATATATTTAATACCTTTAAAATTAATAAAAAAACGTCAAATCAATACTTAATCACAACCAGGATAAGTTCAAATGAGGCACTTGCAAGTAGGTCGCATATGCCTGCCCTATAGTACTGTGGCGAACATATAAGAATTTAATTGAGCATAACCGCTCAAGCGGGTTGCACTTGGGCAACCGCCTTACAATTTGGCGAGAAACGCTTCGCTTATGCATCTTGTACCAAACGCAAGATGCACGAGAACAAAAGACTGGAGTGAAGCGCGCGGCCACGCGCGGCCAATCACGAGGCGCGGTTGTTGCTAGCCGCGGACACTATGCGCCCGCGCAGATCGACACACCGGCACCGCTACTGGAGTTTGACGCATTTGCTTGTATACATATTTTGCTTACTCGCTGTTCATTTTTGGCTTAGTGCTTTTGTAATAACTTTCCTTTGATTAAATTCTAACTTTTCTAAATTATCAAACCTTCATTTCGTGTTTCGTCTATTCTAAACCTTCCTACCTATCTAGCCTTCAGCTTACTACATTTCTGGCCTGCAGCCTTTATTATAATTGCCTTAAGCGGTTATAATAAGTTATATTTCTTATCGGGCGAGGTTTCACTAACCTGCGCCCATAGTACCATTGAGTAAGAATCTTCTATCAGTGAAACAATTTTCGACATCAGTTCAGTACCTACTACCTACTTCCGTACCTAGTTTCTGAGTATGTCGATTACCTACACGCAAACAAACAAATCTTTCCTTTTTCCAAAATAATAACCTATAAACCTATCATATGCTCTTTCAATAAACCGATTTGGGGAATGGTAGTGGGCGCTAATGCACGAGACTTGGAAACTGGCGGACCAAGTGTCATATTTTTAGGGATCCGTGACCCCCATAAAGTACTAAGATAGCAGGACCATTCTCACGGGATTCCAGCAATGAAGTTGAACGTATATTTTTCGAAACTCCCGGCCCACTTAATTCGTTTTGAAGTTTCGCCAGGGCCTTCGCCAGGGCTTTTGGGGCCTTTTAGTTCTTGGTAGCAGGTTTCTTTATAGTGATTACGAACTTTGTGGTTATCTAGTTCTTGGAATATTACCTAGTGGTTTGGCCTGCTATTTAGGGTCCGAACTTTATCCGGGGGGAGTTATATTGCCAAATCAGATATTTGATTTCAGGAACTAGACCTAAACATTATTGTCAACACATAGTTTGATACGTATAAAGTGATGTGATGGGATTGATGGTGGATTAGCTGACGAAATGAAGCCACAAAAAGTTCACTCACTTTCAGTTTATTCGAACTAGATTGTACACAGATATACAGTCACAGTACATAGAATGAAAGTTCGTACACGCACAGAAGGAGAAATTAAGAGCGATGTAAAACAGATATAGAAATAGGAAAGCAGTACATAAAGAGGATTCGCGCATAAAAGGCAACTTTCGTCTTCCAATTTCACACAAAACATCATATTAATACCGATCCCACATTCTTTCCTGACGCCGTCCACTTCTTTCGGGCAAGAAGTTGGACTATAATTTTAAGAAGTTCGCTTTAGATTTGGTACATTATAAATTAGAACAGGCTTGGTAATTGTTTTTATATACTTTAAGATGGCCAGGTGAATTTCATGGAAACTCACTTTATCAAACTTAAGTTATTAAGTACTACGGCTTGGGTAACTTAATATTGGAAAGTTCACATGCAGATGCTAACTCGAAATGTCTATTAATTAGGATTATTAGGTGTTCTAGCTGATCTTTTATCTGAGGTCTAGGTTTACCTTACTTACAGACTTTAAGCCGAAAGCCGGCTTAAACCAGTTCGAATGGAATTAATGTTCATGGTTCTACCTAAATATATAGTTATATACACTCACGCCCGTCTGCAGATGGGAAGTTTGATCAATTTTAGTTTGACCAGTACAAGTATCGGCTTGTTCATCTTCGTAGTTCGGATTCGGATGTGGAATGAGCTCCCAGCCACAGTGTTTCCTTTGGACTATGACATGGGATCGTTCAAGAGGTATATTAGAGGTCCCTTCAATTTAATTCAAAATTTATTGATTGATTAGGACATTAATTTTCAAAATTCAGAGGCGGGCAACGCATTGGTGACTCCCCTGGTGTTGCTGATGTCCATAGGCGGCGGCGACCACTTTCCATCAGGTGACCCGCTTGCCTGTTTGTCTGCCGTATAACATTTAAAAAAAAAAGTAGATCGTCGTCTCTGTCGCACGCGTGTGTGTAAATACGAAGCCGAAATGCATTATTTATGGCCGATACATGTAACCCCTTACACTCGTGGGTGTCGTACAAGGCGACTAATGTTTTCAAGGCAAAAGATCTAGAGTCTCCGTGGAAAATGGGCAGCAGCATTAACATTGTTATATTCATAACACTGCAATTCTCAACCCAAGTGTGGAGATTTCGGCAATGACCTCCCCTCTTGTGGGAGAGGCCTTAAGTCCTGCAGTGGACTGTTATGGGCTGTGATGATGATGATACCTGTATAATAAAATTCTTTTCTGCTTATTCTATGTACGATTCCATGATAAGTAGCTATAAAAGGAAAAGTTCCGTCCTTATTATCTGAGGTGTCAGTGAACGCACTAAGCCAACTTCGCGGTCTTTTTAAAAGAAAGCCAGAAAGTGTCTCACTTATCTGAGTTGGCAGGTCGTCCCATAATTCAGGCACAATCCAATTACTAACCAAGGCCGGTCACGCGTGGCACATTAAACCTGGAACTGCTATCACCGTACCCGATGTTATCAATAACGGGTACGGTGTGAACTTTCCCTCTTTATTACCGATTTTGAGTAACAATTTCCGCGACTTTATCGATTAGGGCGACTAAATGAAAGTAATTATTAAAAGTGGCAACGTGTGGGTGATACTATTTTTTTTTTATGTCATACGGTAGGCAAACAGGCAAGCGGGCCACCTGATGGAAAGTGGTCACCACTGCCTATAGACATTAGCAACACCGAGACTATCGCCAATGCGTTGCTCACCTCTATAACACGTTACTTTGGCAGCAAAAAGGCAAATATCCCTCCACTGCCAAAGCCATGGTTCCCCAAATTCCCACCCCATGGAGCTCTGGAAACCTTACTCACCGGCAGAAACATAATACTATTTAAAAGAGTATTGATTAGCTGCGGTATTCTGTAAGGTGGAGGTACTTCCCCAGTCGGGCGGCTCCAATTCGAACGGGATACCCCGCTATGCCCTACCTCTCTTGAATACTAGTGGTATTGCAAACGTCCATAGGCTGCGGTGACTGCTTAGGACGATATCAGGCAGGCCGTAAGCTTAAGCTTGTTTCCCATCTTCGTGGTATACATTTTTTTATTATAATATCGCTCGTTTCCATGGGAATACTTCTGAGAGTGTGGTGGACATTCCGTGACGGTGGACGCTCTGATACAGTGGACGTTCTGAATTCTGATATAGTGCACGTTTTGTTGCAGTGAACATGCCATGCGATGGACATGCCGATGATTAGATAGATAGATAGATATACCTACTCTTTATTGCACACAAAATTACAAAAAAGAAAATTTAACTGGTCTTTTCAAACATTGTGGGCAAAGGCGGCCGTATCGCCACAAGCGGTCTCTTCCAGGCAACCCTTGTCTAGAAAGAGAAAAAGATTAAAATGAGTCAGACAAGCAACAAAAATAGCATTAATCATCTAGGTAAACTACTATATTATATGCGAAAAATTGTACACGTACATACTAATTTACACACTATAGGCTACAATATGCAGAGTTATTATATTAGACGGGACTTACACGCGACGTACCTTTTCGATTTGTTTTCCCGACGTTTCGATAGGGTTACCGACCATGGTCACAAGACGACTGCCGTGGAGAGGTGACAGCTGTCCCGTTTAATATAATAAGATGTGTAAAGAACGCGAGTTTAGTTTGAAACAAACAATATACAGGGTGTCCTTACGCTCTAGACAAAGCCGAATACTACTAGTGGAGTATGGTATTTGAAACTAAACTGCAAAGTATCATAACAATCGGTCCAGTATTTATCGAAAAATTAACGATTTTAAATTTATCACTATGGAGCAACCTGTATGTATTTGTATGTCTATAAAGAGTAGGAAGTACAAAAAACATTACGAACTCTAATAGCATAAGAACTCTAGACCAGATGACAGATTACATTAAAAAAAAAAAAATTATTGTGTCATGTCATGGTTGTCAATAATTAATTCTAATTCGTGTTGTTGTTATTATTAAATATGTTAGAAAAAACAGTGTTTTTTTTGTCTTTTTAATGAAAGAGCTATTTTACGACACTGCTGAGTAGCAGTCTTAAACAGAATTTCATTATCTGTCCTGAGGCTAAGGTCACCCTGTAAAAAGATAATACGAACAAATTAATATGATAACATGGTCGGCAGAGATATTTGACATTAAATAATTGCAAACTGATAATGGACCTAATGAACAGAAAAGGATTATTACTAATTAATATCTACCCATTATACTATGGCGCCATTCCGACATCTTATTCTCATCGTCATTCACTTAAACGCACTCCACATTGATGGTGGATTTTGACTGCGAGACTGAACTCCTCAGGTCAGAGAGAATAGGCTGCTTCAAGACAGGCATGCCTAGAACAAAGTAAAAAAATTGGCCAAGTGCGAGTCGACCTGCCATACAAAGGGGTCCGTACGATTATTAACAACAAGATTTTGATGCCAGAGCTATATGTAATTCGTAAAATTTGATTAAATTCTAAACCTTGTAGCACAAGTCCAACTCACACTTGACCAGTTTTTAGTATTTCATCATCATACAAAATTCCGTGCTTGTATGTATTGCCTTTATTACGATAAAAAAACTCTGAAATACGTCAACTATCCCCGTTTAACTATCAACGTTTTTTAAACTTTATTATTTGTTGTTATAGCGATTATACAAATACATATTCTGTGAAAATTTCAAGTACAAGACAACGGAGGCTAGTAATGTTCCTTTTTTTAACCGTCAAGTACAAAATCTTAAAAAAGGATTCCGGCCTCGTATTACATTATCGACCCCAAATTTCCGAAATAATAGAAAAAAACAACTACAATTAAAAATAAAATTAAAAGCCCTAAAAGGGTAGGGTCACTTTATTATATTTGCATCGCAATGCGTAGTGGGTAAGTGATTTTAACGGCACGCGACGAGGGTATGACCCATGTCACGGTTTGGTCAAATATTGCACAGCTGTGATACAGTGTGATATGTCGGGCCTTTACGGGTTCAATAACATGTATTGTAGGTGCTATATGGTTACAGGGTGGCTGTCGAACCTTGTAATTGCCGAAAGGGTACAACCCTCCATTCATTATTAAATATTTTCATTTACCTATAGAAAGAATTGGTTAAGGTAAAAAGGTAGGCAGAGACCACATCGTTCCACTTGCTACGGTCCCCTCTCTCGCTTCTTCCACGTTTATTAACGTTTTCAAACGTTTTAACGATATGTTCCGGGTTTCCTACCGCGTACCTTTGTTGACGAGTATCCCGATATTTCGACGCAGTTGCAAACATCGTGGTCACGGGACGACTTTAGAGATGCGAGCGCCGGGCGGTGATATCGACAAAATGTGTGATAATAATGGCGATAGTTTAAAACATTGTCTTTTTGCATGTCATTCATTCATAGGTATTAATGTCGCGAAAAACTATAGTTTAAAAAACCTTTCCACAGATAGAGATAAGTAGCTGGAGAGAGAGAGAGAGAGAGAGAGAGAGAGAGAAGTAGAGTAGAGTACCATTCGTAACTAATTCATTTATTTCGCTCGGAAATGGCGGTGTTTAGTGAAATGTTAGAGTAAAAGCGCTTAAAATGGTTTATTTAATACAGAGATTATATCTTTCAAACAAATATACAAACAATTTGTTTCTCTATGGAAAATGAAAGGTGAAACCTTTGCGTACCGGCGAAGCAAAATCCGTAGTCCAAATACCACAAAATTCTTTGCTTTCACACAAAAAGTTGATTATTTTTAGGTTTATGAATAGTAGTTAATACTTATCTATGATTCTGAGAGGAGGAAATATATTTTTTATATTATCCTCTTTCTAAGGGTATTTATTTTCCATTTCGGGGTTTAATTTCCTCGGAGCTAGTGCTCCAAATCCTTAGTTTGTTTTGAACATAAAACATTCTCGTAAAATATAATTATCTTCTATCCATTTGTGGTAACTCGCTATTTCGAAATAGCGCAGTAAAACCTCAGTATAGAGCCAAGTGGATGCTCTCTAACCGATTTTCCGTTTCCAATATTAAAACAAAAATTGTTATTGTTCTTAGAAGTGTCTAGACTTACCGAATCAAATATAAAAAATACTTGATGAAGGTACCACTATACCCGAGTAGTACTATACTAATATTAAAAGTTAAGTACCTATCACCTATACGGGATTATAGCATGCTGATGAAAACCCAGGATAAGCAAGTGTTGCGTAAATCGTTTAACAAGGTGAACAATTTCAGCGTTAGTACTGCTCCAAGGAACTGAATCTCGATAACTCCTTCCTTTCCCTCCGCAAATATATCACGCGTCCGATAATGCTGTCTATCCGATCTTCTTTCCAACCTCCGACGTCTTAATCAAGGGCCGTCTCAAGCCACGATACAAGACCTAACTGAACATGAATCATGCAGATATAATCTCAGGCTTATTACGTGTGTAAGAGCCTATATCTGACCAGCTTTATTTGACCTGTTGCGACCCTCTCGTCCTCCCTAAATGAGAGGAGAAAAGGGGTATCGTAGATAATAATGATAGACCACACTTAAGTGGTCGAGTTAACCGCAGCCTTCCCGATTAATTCCTAATGGCGCGGAAGGAAAAGATTAAAACTGTCCCCGGCAGTTCTGCTCGAGCGCAAATTCTTCGGACATATGTATTTTGTGGAGATCGTAAAGATTGGAACTTTCGTCAGGGTTTTAGAGGTGGAATTTGTTGGGAAACTTCGACGTGAGGGGAAAGTTGGCCGATGTACCGCACCCACGTATTTTGCGTTGTAACTTCGCGATGGTGCTAGTCTCCCCCAAATGTAATAAATTGTAAAAAAGCGAACGATGAGTACATCAAAGAGAGCGGCGCCTTTTGCGATAAAACATACTAATAAAAAAAACTATAGATACTACTAGCTACTACTATAGATACTACTAGATAGCTACTAGCAAGGACCTGTAATTGGCTTATTGATTCTAATATATTACTTATTATGTTATTATGCTGAAGTTCGAGCGCGAGTGTGTTCCCTGATCACTATAATGTAGAGCTCGTCCAATCTAAAATTACGCGCCCCACTATCGCATTAACGCACACAAGCAAGTTTAAAATATGGATGCAATACATATACAAATGCCGTTGTAATTGGTCATTCAGTTGCCGGTGAGACACCAACGTAGGAGCTCGCGTCGTTCGATAGGAGCAGTCGACGCTCCCACACAGATGAAGTGTCGTTATTAATATTTGCACTCACACATCGAAATCAACTAACTAAGTAGTGGGGCGCGTCATTTTAGACTAGACGAGCTCTACACGCCTTCATGGCTAGAGTGAATAGGCTGTTGATGGGCATGCTCCATCATCGGCCAAATCGTCACTTACCACGTGAGTTGGCGGTCAAATGCCTGAATAGTCTAATTAATAAAAAAGCCGCACAGTACGAAACGGTGACCCATCCAATTTCCGGACATTGCGAGCATTGCTTAACATTGGTTATTGGTCTCGCTAGTATGCCACTAGACTAGTGCCGACATGGTTCAAACGGTCTCATTGAACTAGGTACCTCCTTAGACCGATACGAGTATTGATTATCTATCTACATACCTTATAACTCGGCTCAACCTTAGGTACCTTGATCGTTTTCCCCTCCCAAAGTGAGGATATCCAGCTATTTCCACTAACGGCATTAAAAGAAATCGCTTTTCCAAATCTTTGCGCCGTTTACCATATCTTCATCGGTACTATCTGTTAATTTAATATGTCACCAAAAGGCGTACCCTTCTCATCCTTCCATTGTTCGGTCAAAGCCGTTTTAGTTTAGATATTTCATAAAAGGAATTATAAGAAGCACAAAGGATCAAAGTGAAAAAATAAGGGTCTATCCTTATATACTACGTGTTATGTACAAACGTTGCGCTGTTTATTCTGTAACTGATTGTAAGTGTGAAGTTTGACGACTTGAGTGGTTCAGTTGGTTAACATGCGGTTTGCCATGCAGAGGGCCCGGGCTCGATTGACGGCCGAGCAGAAATTGTAATGATGTATTTTAATTTCTGTTACGGGTCTGGGTGTAGTATGTATAATAAGTATGTATATTAAAAAATAAATATGTAAGTAGTTTATTCCTTATCTAACACAAGCTTTGCTTACTTTGGGGCTGGATGTGTCCATTTGTCCAAGTGTAAAAAAAGAGTAGCGATTTAGAAAAAGCTTCACAGAAAATTGCTGTTGTCCTAAATACTCATCACTAATTGGAGTCTGATTGCGAAGAATTTAGAGGAATTCCTAAATGACAAGATAAAATTAGGTACATTTTTATATTTCGGTTTGCAAGATGATAACAGTCATTAGGCATATCATCTTATTTCTCACATAGACAACGAATCAGCGGTTCTGCATTTTGGCTACTTACATATAACCGAGCGCAAGACGCGTAGATGGTACATACGTAAGTAAATTATGGGTGATAGTAAGTATATCATTATAATGTAATTTTGTATTTTACTTGTTTTTTATACTATTACATACTTGTTTATTTGTACTCATGACATTATTATTATTGTTCCTAATATTATTAATTATTTAGTTAACTTTCCACGATGAAAGTAAATGTACGCTTCTTCCGATTGTATACATATTTTAAATGTTTTTATAACCAAAATTAACTATCTCTTTTATATATTTATATAAATTACTAGGATATTGATAATGAAATATAGGCTGTAAAATGAGATAATAAATAAATCTAAATCTCTATAAAAATACTTTGGTCCACCAGTCTTGACACACCAGTACCTTTTTCTACATTCACATAATCAGTATCATCTTTTCTAAGAATATTATGTTTTGTATACCATAATTTGCTATATAATAAGAATGAATTTGGTGCGAACGGGGCTTAGACTACGACATTACGAGAGAGTATCTAAGTAAAGTAGAAAATCAGAAGTAGTCAGAGGAATTAGAAGTTGTCTTTAGCACTAGGTTTACAGTTCGGGAGCAACATTTCATACGAGGCTTTTAGCAACGAAATAACGCGGGAGAAATATGACGGCGTGCTTACGTGTCGCCGTGGTGCATACGAGTTGGCAGGATCTAGAACTCAAATAAATCTAGAAAATACTCCTAACTCCTAACAGAGTATTGTTCCAGGAATCTGACTACTGTCAGGACCAGGAACGCGCCCAACAGCAACCTGCCGCCGATGGTGCTCGCGTCGGCGTACCTTCCGAGTGACGCTGAGGCACCCACACCGGAGCTGGCAGGTCTGATCCAGCACTGCGAAGCAGAGGACCTAGAGGTAATCATCGCAACGGACGCAAACGCGCACCACCCATTGTGGGGGAGCGAGACCGCGAACGGCAGAGGTGAGGATCTCATTAATTATCTTATGACAACCAAACTCTCGTTAATAAATCGGGGCGCAGAACCCACTTTTGTAACACGAAGGGCTCAAACAATAATAGATCTGACATTAGCATCGGACCGGGCATCTAACCTAATTTCGGACTGGCATGTGTCTGACGAGGCTTCATGCTCTGACCACCGCTGGATCAGATTTAAATTGAACATAGAAAACCGGGAAAGGAGTGTGAGCAGAAATCCTCGCAAAACTGACCGTATTAGGTACGCGATCGGTGCGGAGAAATCCCTAGCGAAGATAGTAATACCACCCACCTACCATACAGACAATGACATAGACAAACAGGTTGACAAGATAACGTTGACTCTAACAGACGCCTACGAACAGACATGCCCCCTAACTTCCCCCCGGTCGGGACCAAAACCGCGACACCAGTGGTGGGGACCTGAGCTGGAGAAACTTAAAAGGAAACTTAGGAAACAGTTCAATAGGGCCAAAAACACTAGATGCGACAGTGACTGGGATACCTACAAGGAGACCCAGAATAAATATAAGAAGTGTGTCCGGCAACGGAAGGAGGAGTGCTGGAGACGCTTCTGCTCCAGTATAGAATCGAACACCCAGGCTGCTAGGATAAAAAACGTACTCAGTAACGATAAAGTCCACAACCTAGGATCACTAATCAAACCTGATAAAACATATACCAAAACGGACTCGGATGTATGTGAACTACTGCTAGGCACGCACTTTCCAGGCTGCGAAATTAAAAATGAGCAGACATGGAGTGAGACAGCGGAACACCACCCGAGTGAAGCAGAATGGGAACAAGTTGAGAAAGTTGTGACCAGAGATAAGGTAAGATGGGCAATGGACAGTTTCCTACCATACAAGGCACCAGGCCCGGATGGAATATTCCCCGGCCTCCTGAAATGGTGTGGTGGGAGACTACTTGATCATTTGGTCAGAATATACCGAGCGTGCCTTGCTAAAAGATATATACCATTGAAGTGGAGAGAGGTAAGGGTTGTGTTTATTCCGAAGCCCGGCAAAAGTGACTATACACAACCCAAAGCTTTCAGGCCCATCAGCCTGACATCGTTCCTGCTGAAGGTGCTAGAGAGAATATGCGACAGAGACATAAGAGACTCGACGCTAATAAAGTACCCTCTCCACAAAAATCAGCATGCCTACACTGCAGGTAAAAGCACAGAATCAGCATTGCATAGCGTAACGACTCACATCGAACACGCTATGGCGTCTAAGCAATCCACTCTATGAGTCTTCATAGACATAGAAGGTGCTTTTGACAAAACACACTTTGGGAGCATCAATCAGGCACTGATTAAGCACGGAGTCAAGGATACCATAGCCGGATGGATCGACTCAATGCTGAGACGCAGGGCCGTTCGAATAACGATAAATAACACAACCAGAGCAGTGGTCGCTAGGGGATGCCCACAGGGTGGGGTCTTATCTCCATTATTATGGAATATTGTGGTCAATGAGCTGATAAGCCGGTTAAATGACAACAGATTCCATACAATTGGCTATGCAGATGACATAGCCATACTTATTAGCGGACCATTCGAGAACGTTCTATGCGACCTCATGGGGTCTGCATTAAAAATAGTCGAAAGCTGGTGTAGTGAGCACGACCTCTCGGTCAATCCATCTAAGACAGAGATGGTCCTGTTCACACACAAGAGGAATCTGGGAGAACTCAGACTCCCCAAGCTATTCGGTACCAAACTATCCTTAACAGACGAGGTCAAATACCTTGGGGTCATTTTCGACAAAAAGCTGTTATGGAACAAACATCTGGAACACAAACTGGCCAAAGCCAGCATCTCGCTGTGGCAGTGCAGCAGACTTCTTGGCAAAACATGGGGAATCTCCCCCAGGATTGCCAGGTGGCTGTATACAGCCGTGGTGAGGCCCTTCGTTGCCTATGGCGCGGTGGCCTGGTGGTCCAGAACCAAGCTCAATACAGCGGTCAACAGGCTGCAACGGTTCCAGAGAATGGCATATGCTCTGCCATAACGGGCTGCATGCGCTCGACACCAACAGCTTCACTTGAAGTACTACTGGGACTGCCACCTCTTGATCTGCATATACAGCAGGAGGCAAAGATGGCAATTCTAAGACTTAAGATAACAAGACAATGGAACAATAAAATTGGCTCCCATCGAACCTTATGGGAAACAATGGTTCAGAGTAACCCTATGTTTGAAGCCAAGTGTGACCGAATCGCGAAACAGTTCACTTTTGGCAAAAGATACCAGATACAAACTGCGGAAACGGAGGCGGACTGGTCTGGGATAAGAGAAGTCCGTATCTACACGGACGGATCCAAGACCGACCAAGGCACCGGTGCAGGAATCTTCTCGCTGGATCTGAATATTAAGAGTTCCATACCACTAGGGGAACATAGTACCATGCGAGAACAATGCGAGTGTGTAGCAATCACACAGGCTGCCATGCGAGTAAAGAGACTCGGTATAAGCGACCAAGGCATCCGAATCTTATCGGACAGTATGTCGGTCTTGATGGCATTGGGAAAGAACAGTATAAACTCTGCCCTAATCCTGGAGTGCCACCAGGCGCTTGAAGATATCTCCCTGACAAACAGGGTTACGATACAATGGATCAAGGGTCACAGCAATTCAATGGGGAACGACGCCGCCGATGAGCTGGCAAGAAAGGGATCAGGGATGGAAATTGCTGGTCCCCCTCCGTCCCTACCCCTCTCTTTTAACACACTGCGAGCATGGGTGAGCAAACACACAACGGACCAGCACAATAAACGTTGGCAAAACACAATTGGATGTAGACAGTCAAAGTTGGTGGTGACCGAACGATCGCCAAAACTAACTAATAAACTGCTAGATCTCAAACGGACAGAACTCAGGACAGTAGTTGGCACAATAACAGGACACCTCCCCCTGAACAAACTACTGTTCATGATAGGAGCTACGGACAGCCCTTTATGCAGGGGATGCCTAGTAGACGAGGAAACAGCGGCCCATGTGGTCCTGGAGTGTGAGGGACTTAATGACCACAGGGTAAAAATCGCATTAGGAACAGGGTCCCTCCGAGAGATCTGCGAGCGTCCGAAGAGACTGCTGGACTTCTGGAGGGAGCTGGGCTGGCTAAATTAGCACGCCTTAACTACGTACAAAGGACCAAGTTTGAGTTCAAGTGCGGAAAAAGGAGCCCATTAACCTAAACCTAAACCTAACCTAAAATCTAGAAAATTCTGAATTTATTTTTTAAAGTTTTCTGTAATAAAGGTACAATGACGGACTTATTTATTTATTCGTTAGGCATTAATAGCCGAGTCGCTAATTATAACCTAAGGTAATTAATGATCACTAAAACTACAAGTAAATATCTAAATTTTTCACCCATTGGGCTGCGTTTTCATCAGGAGAGAACAAGTCCAAAGAGTCTCCAGTGTATTTCCGCTTTGGACGTTCGTGGATGACATGATGAATGGACTGCACAGGGGCACCGCAATCGCACGCTAATAAATAAATAAATTATTGACTTAAGATAAATAGTCTTATCTACGAGTCAATCGTGAAAAAGTGTGATGGGAGAATTACCGCGATAAAAGCACCCTATGTGACAAACCATATTATAAACTATCTGTGTGAGAAATTTCATCCAATTTAATTTATTTAGTGTTACCTCACATAGGTTACCAATACTCCATGGCAAAGTGGCATGCAACTACGGTTTTGCAAATGTTTGTAATTGAAATATTGTCCACATATGAAGCAACAAGTAATAATTGAATGGTTGGGGAAAATCAGTCTATAAATATTTTCTTGTTTCGTACCTTTCTGAGCGCATTGTTTTCGCAGTTTTGACAATTGAGACGCTTGAAACGATAACTCATTTGTCATATTATAAGTATCTAATAAAGATATATTGCACTAATTACACATTCCAGAATTCAGTGACTGAATTCAGAAACAAAAAGCGTGAGAGCAAAGCAAAGTGGAATGTATTGCTCATAGAATAAGGTCAATTTTTGTATCACTTATATTAATTAAGTCACGCGTCGTTCCGCTTTTCAAAAATCCGAGATACAAAAATGGACCTTATTTTATGAGTAATACAATCCACTTTGATTTGCTCTCACGCTTTTTGTTTCTGAATTCAGTCACTGAATTTAGGAATGTGTAATAAGCGCATCAGCTAGAACAAATGAACATACAAACATAAACACACCTCCTAGTCGCCTACACGTGAATTCCACGTAACTAAGCACAATGCTGTCATTATTCATATGCTAAGTTAGTACTTACATTCCGCAAACTAGTGTTTGCGGCAATGCCTGCGGTCTCATATCATTAGCTGCATATCGTGGCAATGTCAATGGCAGGTACAGGTGGCAGCAGTCGTCGAGTCAATTATATCGATGTCAAGTACACACACATAACCAATACATGAAAAGTAAACAAAGTAATGGGTGGTAAGGGCAAGTTGCTGTAATGAAATGCAGATTGTAATAACTTCGCAATTTAATCTCCAATTATGTAATAAAAAATAATCATCATGGCGTTAATGCCCCGGTTATGATTGCGCGAGGGCCCGGGGTCTGCCTTGACCATGATCTAGGATTTGCCAGATCAGGTAATTTAATCTCCAATTATATGGTGAAGTAAATTTAAAAAGTAAAATTGTAATTTATAAATTGTATCCGTGATGCGTTCGATCTCAAACCCGCCTGCCAAGCGTGGAGATTATGGCAATAACCTCCTATTTAATGAGCCGTGTGGTGTCCGGCAGAGTAGAATAGCACCAACCCCTCACACTCGTGGGTGTCGTACGAGGCGACTAATGTTTTCGAGGCAAAAGATCAAGAGTCCCCTTAGTCTGGAAAATGGGCAGCAGCATTTTCTTTTGTTATATTTAACCACTGCGATCTCCAACCCGCCTGCCAAGCGTGGAGATTATGACAATAACCTCCCCTTTCGTGGGAGAGGCCCTAAGTCCTGCAGTGGACTGTTACGGGCTGTGATGATGAAACCTGTGTGGTAACAATAATTATTGTCTAAAATGTTTTGTACAAATTGGGGCTGACTAACTAATGGGAGAGGTCCTAAGTCCTGCAGTGTGATGATGATTCGTAAGTTAGTTATCTCCCCAGTCGTTCACTCTTGGCAGAGTGGTCGTGGTTTCATGACGATGCGTCTTCTCTGGATAACGCAGCCCCCGCGATGCGCCTCCACTTGTTGCGGTCTTCAGTGTTACGGGAACATTGAACTATGGTACTTTGGGTTGCAGCCTTTATTAAGTCTGTCCAACGCGTAGGCGATCTCGTGATCGTTTGCCCTCCATTTGCCCTTGGACAACTAGTCGTGCCATGGAGTTCTGGTTTAGAACAATGTGTCCGAATTTGAGTATTAGTATTTGCACAGTCGACGATAATCTTTCCTTAATATTAAGTTCTTCCAAGATCGAGACATTGGTCCGAAACGTAGTCCAAGGGATCCGTAGCAGTCTCAGTTCAGTTCAGTCTCAGCCAGTCAGAGTTATATGTGAGTTATATTCAACACGGTTAAGCATCACTCTGCGAATATATGCAAACGTTAGCAACCGTCTTAGTGGTAGGTGCGGTAACTCCTGTGCGTTCGCTCGCACTGTGAGACGTCCAACTGAAGTCGTACGACGGACGTCGCCCGACCAATAGGAGACCTCAAAACCGCTCGTCGCAAGACCATGGTCGCACTACCGTTTCCAATAAGGACAGCGCTTCAGTATCCCGTCCCGAAGAAAAAGTGCACTTTGCTTCAGGAGATGCAAAGAAATCAATTCGGGTTTCCCGAACGGCGCACCAGTGTGTCGCACCAGTAAGGTAATATGTCTTTATAAGTGCAGAGAGTAAAGTTTCGGTCGCAGCGTTGCAAGCAGAGGCGCGTTACGGCTACTGCGGCCTCAGTCCCGGACGCGCACCCGTGCCACAGTTTGATAAACTTGCGAACAAAGACTAACTACGATTTATAGGGGTGACCTCGGCGATTTTTAGACTGTGCCCGCTCGTTTCTCTTAACTTCATTTTTGAAAGGACTTACTACTGTTACTCTGCTATATCGGCTCTGAGATATGTTTGCCTGTCAGCTGTTCTGAATATATGTGTCAATGTGATAGGTGCCACAAGCTTATCTGATCTGGTGACCAAAAACTGAATGTGTGAAAACTGTATTTTTTTTTATTAGAAAATAGTCATTTGGCAGCAATACTAAATTCAACAGCGATGCCGTGATTGTTTCATGTCGCAATCATATTGAAAATAATCGTGTGGTAGATCATTAAAAAATATTATTATTTAAACAAAAAACAGCACCGATGCAGTACGTTGAAATGACGTCATGCCTGCGGTGATATTTTACTCAGAAGTGACGTCTTGAGCCCCACTCCGAAACTTTGATATGCTTTATCATTGTCATTAAAAAAACACGTGTCTGATATTTTTGCTATAATCTAACTGACAAGTTATAATTTTAAAACGTTAACCCGTTCATCATTCCTATTGTCTTTGTTGCGTATACTCCGCAGGCGCTGCAACAGCAAGGCGAGGCGCACGATTGCATGGAAATCGTCTGTGCGCGCATCCGCGAATATGCCTGAGACGCTGCAGAACCTCGGCAGCCGCGTCATCGTCCAGAACGCCTAAAGGCGTTGTTGTACTCAACTTACAGAGTGTTGCAGGCTGGTCGGATTACGGAATAAAGGGGGGCTCCATACAAACGAAGTGTGAACAAAATTTCCATTATCATAATGTTTTAAACTATCGCGGTTATTATCACACATTTCAAAAGTATGTTCCGGGTTTCCTACCCGCGTACCTTTAGTACGACCCGCGACCACGATGCATGCAACTGTGTCGAAATATCGGGCTACTCGTCAACAAAGGTATGCGGTAGGAAGCCCGGAACATACCTAACATTTTAATTATTAATTTATCATAATAAACTAAATTTCAAACTATATTCAAAAGGGTATTAAAATTTTCTTAACAGCGACCATTATGAGTTCACACTCCACATCGCTTGCAGCGAAAATTATCGCCTCTGTGTTGAATCACCTGTCAGCCTTTTTAGGTTGTTGGTAAGTCCTACTAATAGGCAATGCTCAAATACACAAATTACAAGACGATGCTAATAATTGGGTAGTTGTACCTGTTTAATGGAATCGATGTTTTACCGAGCACCTTTCTTCTATGCGGGGCTTGGCAGACTATCAGTGTGTTGCTCTCTCATGCAACACTGTGCTAAGTCATGACCTGTTTGCGTTAATGCAGCATACACATGCGGCTTTAGCTTGTATTTAGTAAGGCTGCAGTAATTTTTTTTGCAAGGGTGGTATTAGCAGCTATTACCATAATATGTTTACCTTGATCGAATTTGTTCAGGTTCCACAGGAGGTCAGATGGCAGTCGCTTTACTGTAATTATCTGATCTGCCGCATCGTGGATCTTAGTCAAGGCGGATACTGAGCTCTCGCGCGCGACACCACAATCGAGACACGTTTATTATAGTATAATCATGTATAGTAGAATACTAACGAAATCATTCATTCATAGTTTACTCTCACAAAACCACTTGGACTGTTATATTTACTTAATCGATTGGCCGTCTGTTTGTCCAGAGAGCCCTGGCATTAGCTGGACAAACAACGATTATGCTTCTCCTATTGACTCGATACTCCTATTCATGTACAGCCTGTAACCTAATTTATGCGCAGACCGAAAATATAGTGGTGGACTAAAAAATGTTCAGCTTGTGACGCAAAAAGTTATCTGAAAGGAAGACACTTAGGCCTTTTAAATGTTATCCATAATTGTAATATAATTAAAGACGACAATGTCGCGATTGTGCTCTCGCGCACGAGGGCCCGGGGCCCGCTTTGACCATGATCCAGTATTTTGTAGATCAGGTAATACAGTGGAGCGACTGCCATCGAACCTCCCTTACTCTGCTACCAGGGGAACCTGATCAGATTAGATCATGGTGACACAGCTACTTAATCGAGTTATCTTCAAAAGTGGGGCAACAAACCTAAAATGTTTTAGTCTACCAATGTAGTTATATTCGTCTAGCTCTAGGCCTAGCAATTAAATCTATGAAAAATAACCGTCAAAATGTTTCAATGCTTGTAATCTCGGCTCAACAATATGTAAAGCTAGCCCAACAATGAAAGGCGAAAAAGTTTAAACAAAAGTTCAACTGTGCGCACATGAACCGTATACAAATTGTATACTTTCATACAAACTTGTCACACGGAATACTGTAGTATTGCAGTGCCACAAACTTATCGGAGCCCGTGACTGTCGGTATAGCCTACTCATACAGCCTGTCTACTGCTAGATAAATGCCTGCAGAACATATCTTTCGTCTAAGATAAAATACCTACTCTTGGCCTAAAAAGTAATCGTCCTCATGCATTTTTCAAAATAATCAAGCAACCCATAAATGGTAATACCTAGTTAAGTTATTCAATATTGTGAGGCACTAATTACATATTATCAAATTATTTTTACATAACATGTTTCCAAGTTGACAATATAGGCACGGTAAGTAAATGCACATTTACTTACTAGTAAGTTTAGTCCTTTATTTATTCTCTTGAGGTTGGCCGAGGGAGGAGCTGGTGCGTATAGCCAGACCGTTCGGGTGGTTAGGCAAGCGGATAAACCGTGAAAGCTTGTGATAAATGAAACTAAAATAAAAATAAACAATCAATTAATTCCATTACGTGACCCTAAACCGTTCAATCCATCTCCTGGTCCCCATCGGAAGACCTTGATCGACCTTGGTTGGCCAACGGTATTAGAAAGCACACATAACGAGTGGTGAGTGCGCTGCGGTTCAGAACTTCGACTAGAGTTAAAACACGAAGCTGCCACCCATCCAGTTCTAGGAAATTACGAGTATTACTTAACCTGGGTTATCTGCCTCGCAACCACGCTGCCACTAGACCGTGCCGCTCTGAGGTAAATAATAGTATTATTAATAATCATGATGCTGAGGTCGTAATTAAAAAGGCATTAATCATGGTGACGAGGATGATGATGAGGTCCTTCGTCTGAGTCTAGATATGGAATAGATTGTTATTTATTGTGTATTGTTTACGTTATTGGATATGTATCTAAGTAGTTGCTATTGTTTATATATTATATATTTGTATAATAACAAAATTGTACGCGGACGAATTCGCGGGAAAAAGCTAATTTTATCAATAAATCAAAATAATTATTACAGTTAATTATTTCCTCGTAACCACCTTATCGATTAACGCTTAAATGCAGAACAAATGAATACGGACTTGCCTAATTAGTGAGAGAAGACTTTTTTTGTCTTCCTCGCCGTCTGTAAAGCGGTAGGTAACGATTTCCGTGAACCCTTTTGACTTTAAAGAGAATTTACAGAAACCGCTCGACTTAACGATATCCGTCATTAACGTAGCGTTAAAAAGTTTTAATCTGATTCATTTTGTCTAATAAACTATATTTAGATGTCCCTACGAAATATAAAATGATAACAATACTTTGTAAATTACTCTTCATCATCATCATCAAGCTCTTTATAGTCCACTGCTGGACTTATGGCCTCTCCCACGAAAGGGGGGTTATTGCCATAATCTCCACGCTTGACAAGGCAGGTTGGAGATCGCAGTATTAAAAATAATTATGTCAATGGAAATCGCTGCTACCTATTTTCTAGGCTACGGAGACTCTAAAAGTTTTGTCTAGGAAACATTAGTCGCCTTGTACGACACCCACGATTGTAAGGAGTTGGTGCTATTCTACTCTGCCGGACACCACACGGCTAATTGCTCGTAGGACAAAAATAGTAAAGAAAGTAACATTTCATAAGGTTATTATGCATGGCCTTGTTACCTTTAGGGAGATAATATTGTGGGAAACTCCTAAGGGAGGAAAATAATGACTAAATAAATAAATATTCGTGGACAAATTCACACAACTAACTACTAACAAAGCTACTAAACTAAGCAAAGCTTGTACTATGGGTGCTAGATAACTGATATACTACTTAAATACTTTTAAATGCATACTTATTATACATAGAACACCCAGACCCGTAACAGAAATTAAAATTAATTTCATTTCTGTCCGGCCGGGAATCGAACCCGGGACCTCTTGCGTGGCAGACCATTGAACCACTCAGGTCGTCATTATTTGAATTTGGAATATTAGGTACCATCTTTATGAACCTGTGATGACTGAATAAATGATTATGATTATGATTAAAATACGTTTGACAACTTTTAGCACACGGGCTTTGTAAAGAGGCTTTATTCGAAAATCGCACCATTTTTCTTTTTATTTTCTACAAAAAAAAGGCGCGAGTGCCATAACTTTAACTAAAGACTCGGAAGTATGGTTGAAGGACCTTAGGCGATGTCATAATTTGTTATGATATTTTTTTTGACACAAACAGTCACAGTGCATTATTTATAAATAATAGTTCAATATTTTAAGAAATTACATGTGTACACAGGTATCTTGGCAACAGTCCCGATTGTGCTCTCGCTCCCGAGGGCCCGGGGTCCGTCAGTTATCCACTGTTACTACACGTAAAAGTGTCGAAATCGGTACAGTAGATTCGGAGATTACCCCGACTTTCTGATGCAGTGGACATTTTTGTACAGTTGACATTCTGACACAGTGGACATTTATGATGGAGTGGACGTTTTGATACTATGGCCATTCTGATGGAGTGGATGTTATGATACAGTGGACATTTTGATATAGTAGACCCATAGTCTCTGCCTACCCCACACAGGCGTGAGCTTTATGTATGTAGACCATATAAACAAAGGTTTGAAATTACCGTACGAATCGTATACGATTTCTCAACTGCAGACGTAAATGCACTAGGTATGCACTAAATCGTAATAGCCATTCTCTCTCAGCCTAATGTCTACAGCTGCCGAAACTACCGCACATACAACAAACACTGTAGAGCCACCACACAACGTACTCAACCACGTTCAGTTACAAAGCAGAGCAACGGCCCGCCGGCAAACAGTCGTAAATCACGAAAAACGCAATAACGGGCCACTGGCGACGTTTTGATGATTCCGTACATAAACGCTTTCGCATCGGGTTTAATATGGGCGTTATGTTAAATTGAAGTGTTTATTTGATGCGGTACAACGTAGCCGTTAATGGGCTGAATGGGCTCCCAGCGTTGCAAACTTGGATCGTGGTTACATTCGAATTAAACTGAAATGCCACCCAGTCGAAACTTCCGCAGGTATGTCTAACCAACTCCTTTAGTCCTTTGTTCGAATATATTGAGGTTTTGCTGGCGACTTTGCAGTCATAATTTCGTGTCACAACCAAATTGGCAAATAAACTCACTCGTTAAAGGAAAAGACAAACTTAATTTTCTATAGCGAGGATTATGTTTTATACTCGTATGACTTAATAATTTTTTTTCTTTTTCTACTCAGTGACAAACGAGCAGTCAGACCACCTGATGGTAAGCGGTATCTGTCGCCCATAACATCTACGATTCATGCATTTAGGTTGCAGGCAACAAACATGCAGAACCGTATTGCGTTTTCCCTGTGAGGACTCAGATGAAATGCCTCATGCCTGTCCTTCAAACCGAAACATAACACAAGCATTGTTGCTTAGCGGCAGAAATAGATAAGGCTACCACCTGATAAATACATAAATATTTGTAGATTATTGTGTAGGTTGAAATAGCCCTCCCGAAGTCTTTCCTTTGATTCGCTCCGCTTAGGTCGCAGATGTACTGGTCGACCGTGGCTGCTTTCCACCAGTGTGCCTCCCTAGGCAATAAAAATATAGTAGATTATATACCAAGGGGATAAAACAGTGTCTTTCACGCAAAAACTACTGAACGGATTAAGATGAAATTATGGGCAATAATATAACTAATAGCCCAGAACAGCAACATAAGACAGATGTGAAGAGCTATTTACTTATCTGATAAATCATAGATAACATTTCCCATATAAATTACTATTGTATATTTAATTATTATTGTTAGTATTACTCAAGAGTATTGTTAGTTTTAATATGATGTCCGCGTAAAATTCGGTTACAACCTTCCAAACCCGTTCCCGCGGGAAACACATTGAACTTCGGGATCAATTATATCCTGTATACATATTATTTATTATTATTACAATTTTGCAACAAATACCTTGATTATTACATAATATAACACAAACTTCATGTTTAAGATTCTCCCCAACACATCACCTTATCTTTACAAAAAATCACCTGCAATAAGCTACACATATCCCGAAGAGCCGGTAAGGGCGTGTGCACACGTCACGTGCGCTCCCAATTTGGAGCGTAATGGAAGAGTGCGGTCGCGGATACGTGTGTCCGCGCCTTTATTGCACAGCCCTATTTTTAACAAAATAAATTCCGTGTCCGGCTACCGCGAGAAATATGTTGGGGTAGTACCGGATTTATGGATGATTATTTATTTTTATAGCTATTAGATGGGATACTTAGAAAATCATCTAAGTTTCCCATACACTTTTAAATGTGCCATTGTTATGATGATATCATTGTAAATACGAAACTTACAGTCACCATAAATCTATAGTGATAAATCGTCTATTTGAATAAAATTGTATGTCATTTATATGCCCTTTATATTCCATTAATACGTTAAAAGCAGAATGCTTTAATTATTACTTTGAACGCTCGTTAATTTTATGAGTGTGTGCACTTAAACTATAAAATCAAATTTGAATGCTAATCTCGGCATCGTAATTACCATCTAAGTTC
Organism: Blastobasis lacticolella; assembly: GCA_905147135.1. Classification (NCBI taxonomy): domain Eukaryota; kingdom Metazoa; phylum Arthropoda; class Insecta; order Lepidoptera; family Blastobasidae; genus Blastobasis; species Blastobasis lacticolella. The sequence goes on along the minus strand of LR990053.1, from coordinate 15,251,275 downwards.
AATTGAAATATAAGTGTAGTTATTATATAATCTACACACCACAAATTTATCCTTTAACTACCAACTTAGGCTAAAATTTCAAGCTTCCCAATTGGCAGAGTTATCAAAATTGATGTCCCAAAATTGACCAGGTCCCGGGTGGCGATAGGCGTGGGCGGAAAAAGACGATTTCGGACCCCACTGACTTCAGAATCCCTTGGGGAGCCCATGGCCCCACAGAATGGGGTATGCTGGAATCCTCTGACCACGAGGTTGGTGGCATCAGAGTGAACTGACACTTAGAAATGACAGTAAAGACTTCCATAGTTAATTACGAAACAATGTCAGTGAGATTATCTCAATTGAACAGGGGTAAGTAACTTCAGAATTGATAAGTGGGTCTTTTGTATTGCCCATGAGCCTCTCTATTATTGGATTAAGGTAATCACATTGAAGCCTGTTTCAAATTTTCAAAGATCTATTCCGAGAAATAGACGTATCAAAAGGCAGCGGCCATTATGTTGCAAACATTTTTGTCGGACTTTTGTACTCATGAAAATTACGATTATATTTAAAACTATGTGACTGTCATTCTTAAGTGATTCTAGTATAAAAAGTCTAGGTCACATCTCATCAAGTCTTGACTAATCTTAACTTTACTAGTTTTTGCGTCTTTTTGATCATTAATTGTGTTTGAAGTAGGTAAGTATAAAGATACTGTACAAGGATCCTGACCTAGACTGCATTAATGTTGTCAACCTATGTTGCTACCAAGTTCACTTCATTTGACATTGTATTCACAAATTTTCTTGTCGTTGATTTCTTGTGATGTTTTTTCGACCTTTTTTAGTGTGTATTCATAAATCACTAATGCTATTAGAGTTACAAATTATTTAATTTGTTTGATGTTTTTTTTGTTGTGGTGTCAGCCTTTTTTTGTTTCGCGTAACATTAAGGCACTAATATTTTAATGACTTTTTTCTTGATTCCGTTCTGGATGTAATGTATGCATTAACGCTTAACGATCTTTAATTGCACGTTTAGCTCTAGATGGGTAAAAAGAAAAACATTTTGCGACAGTGGTTTTTGAACGAACTCAATCATCATTGCGTGTAACCGTACTTTACCTTGCGTACTTTATCTGAAAATTTTTTGTAAATCGATCCACGCATTACGGAGTCCATAAAAAACATACACATGAGCGTGTGACCCCATTGCACTCACCACATGGTCCAGGTGCGTCCATAAATTACGTGAGACATTTGTTAGGATTTTTCGACTCCCCCACCCCCCCTGATGAGAATTCGTAAGATTTTCCTTTACTCCCTCCCCCCCCCCCCCTCTCAATCTCACGTGAGATTACTTAAAATGTGTTTTTGGCTGTAAAATCCATTGGATTTAAAAAAAATACAAAAATAAAACAATTTGTTCTATCACTTTTATTAAAGACTAGCAAAGACTAGTATACATTTGTGATTTGAGTTGTGATTGATTGATCATTCCTCAAAAAACCTGGAAAATGGGAACAGGAATGTTAAGTATTTTCATATAATGGTCACAGTCAAAAGGAGCGGTGAGGAAAAGTTTTGTTTAATAATTATATTCTATGAATGCTTACAATGAAACATTAGGTATAATTTATGTAAAATGGCAATTTACTGATATTCTCACTTTTGAACCACCAACGAAAAAATAGGGATGATGTAGAAGTCCTCCACTAATGTAGAAGTCCTTTTGCTAATCCATGAAAAGTAAAGGTGAAAGGAAAAGGACAACATGGCACAAATATGAACATTATACCCTTGTTACAAACTTAAATTATAATATACTACTTACTTTTATAAATAACAGAGTTTTCTTTGGCAGTGAAAACAGTGTTGGACTATGAGGTTTGAGTAATTTTAACCCTATTTCTCAAGTTCTGGAGTTGGCCAATTTCACAATTTTTCTCTCAATGGGCATCCGCTCACGACACAGCGATATTGAAACATTTCTCAAAAATTCAAATAGAAGCCGATAGGAATCTATTATATTACAATAACAAATTAGAATGCACGAAAATACAAAAAAAAACCTGATTTTTGTCAAACAAAAAGTAGTTTCTTTTTCTAGGAGTTCGGTTTGACTTTGAATACAAGGTGTCAGTAGTGAATGTTTATAAAAATAGATCTTTCGCGTATTATTTATATATGTATATTAATTTTATTCTAAAAATGTATACACATAATTTAATAATATTATAATATTTATTAATATCTGCACATATTCTTGATCTATTTTGTATCCAACTGGGATGTTCTAGTATGTAAAATTACATTTAAAAAATTATTTGACAGCCACTCGATGCTGGCGATCGCTTTTACTAAGTATATGGCTCTGGATACTGCGTTTCCACCCCGTGGTCGAGTCGCGCGTATCGATACGGCTGGTCGATAATACTTAAACAATCGGAGAGCTATTTTGCTGCTTTGCGGGGTTCGGGCGAGTACGACAAACACCATTGTGTAAAATTTCGCCATATTTTTATTCTAGAAAAATTTCTTACTTTAATTTAACTTTACTTTCATACATTTTACATGGTTTTCTATTGAAAAAAAATTACGTGATATTTGTTAAAACCCCCCCTCTCCCCCAAGTGAGATTTGGAAAGATTTAACTTGACTCCCTCCCCCCCTTGAACACCTCACGTAATTTATGGACGCCCTCTAACGAGATTAGAGTAATATTTTTCGTCTATTACTCTGTTTTACTTTTTTTTTTGTCTCTATGAATATTTTTTCATATTGTTGTGTGTGAGTGTAATAAAAGTGTTTTAATTTACTTTACATGCACTAATAGATTTTATATTTAAGTATGTCGATATTATCAGGTGGTAAGTGTCATATCTATTTCTGCCGCCAAGCAACATGCTTGCATTGTTGTGTTCCGGTTTAAAGGATAAGTTAGCCAGCGCAATCACAGGCATGAGGCATTAATCACTGTGACAACGCAACGCAATGCGGTTCTGCATTTTTGTTTCCTGCGACCTAAATGCATGAATCGTAGATGTTATGGGCGACAATTACCGTTTACCATGGGCGAATTAATATTTTATTTTAAATAAGACTAGCCAGGCATTTGACCGCCATCTCACCTGGTGGTAAGTGACCATGCGGCCGAAGATGAATCATCCGTGTTTAGGAACAGCTCTATTCACTCTTACCTTGAAGGCGTTCAAAAATCTTGATATTGTTACAATATTTTGTACAGATTTGCATAATTCTATTTTATTTCTAGAAATACGTGTCCAGATTGCCTGTGTGTGTAATAAGTAAGAATTTCTTCTGCTAAAAAGAAATACTTATTATTACATGAAAAGGGATACAAAATACATTAAGCCTGTAGTCGGAGGCTAAAGCAATCCAAAAAAAATTTAGATTTCCAAATCGTATTTCTACAGATCCCTTACATACAGACATGATAACAAATGATCTCTTTTTATTTAGTAGTAATTACCATTACAAGGAAGTACATGTGGGTAATGTCTCTAGCATCATTTCAACAATACGCTTAGTGCTAGACATACGTTTGGGATTAATAGTAGAAAAGTCACCCTGTTTTGTAAATAATTGTTTGCAAGTGAGCATTCCCGAACGAACATGTAATAACCTTCAATTAGGTGTCCCTTAAGGTGTCAAAAGTGCTGTTTCTTCCGTATTTAAATCGATATATAAATTATTGTTTATTTGCTGTCGGCAATTAAATTTACATTAGCCTGCTAATGCTTAATCATCATGATTATATCAGTTGTGGTTTTTATTAAATATTTGCGTATATAAACGCCGAACGTATTTAGTATAGTCTTTGTAGCTTGATTGGCTTCGGTGAAAAGCTTTCGCTAGTGACGTCTGCTGGATTTATGTAAATGAAAAGACGTTATTGTGTATTATTACAAATATTTTAGCAAAAACGGTGCTGTGTCAATATTTGCGCTGCATTCCGAAGATTGTGTACGATGATGAAATTTAACTCTCATGGAGTCCTAATCCTGTCTCGTAGAATGTATGTACCTATTACCGTTTTTTATATGTATTGCCTTGTAAATTTTTGTTATTTATTTATTTATTAATATTAAAGCCTTACTCTAACAATAAAAAAACCTTAATTCTAACTAAATTAAAGATAAATGTTTGACTGAGCTTCTGGTTTTGTCTCTCCTTTACTTGTGCAGTATATGTATGGTTATCTATTCTTGCTATATTACCTACTCACTCACGTTTATTTCTAGCTTTATTATATTTATATTACTTATTTTCAGTTATCTATCTATTTATCTGTACTGTTATCTCTGGTTCGGCTATAATTGCATTAACGGTTCCCCTCCTCCATCTTGTTTAGTAGCTTCTCTTGCACCGCCTTACTTTTTCTTTACCCTTTATCTCCTGGTTGACTGGTAGGTAAGGCTATTTTAGCTTTAAGTCCGCCTTTGTACTATTTTGTGCATGAAGATTTAATAAATAAATTAAAAACTTTACCCAGGTCCCATGAATTAAATTCGGAAAGGTCCCTAGAAGGCTAGCCGCGTTGCCCCGTTGAAATAGCGAGGTTAAAACGCTGACCCAAGAAGAAGTCCAGCCTTCTGGTGATTCGTATATTCGACCAGGCGCTTAGATAACTCAACTTTATTTACTTGTTCATTTATTCTAGACGAGATTATATTCTTATTTTCATTAACACTTGTACTTTTATCTATACTTAAAATAATACATAAATAAATTCTTTATTTACCAAATAGAGTATACATTTTTCTTATGCTAGTCTGAAATATATTCATTCGTTGGAAGAACGCTATAAGGTTTTAACAGAAGACCAGGATATTCTGATTCCTAAACTAGGATATACCTGTATTTTAGGAATCAGTGAAAGCCCGTGCGTATTAGGTTCCAATACATATTCTATCCACTTCAGCTGAATTTCCGAATATATAATAAGTATATATATATATATATATATATATATATATATATATATATATATATATATATATATATATATATATAAAAAAAAATGTATTATTGGACAGTGACAGACGTCCTTCGCTTATTTAAATTATTTTTAAATAGCTGCGTTACGCTAAGCCAAGATTGGGCTTCGCCGCCGGTCTCGCAATGTGGTAGTGCTCCGGTGTGTGTGTGGGCGTCACTGGGCGTGCGCGTTGTAAGACAGGAGCGAAAAAGTATTTTCTTGCAAAGCGTATGTACAAGTCATCAAAGTGTTTGACAGGGTCGCTACTAAGCAACTCCCTAGCAACGCCACAGGGTTTGCTGGGGGACCGCGCTACGTCATTGCGCGCGCAGCAAAGAAGCTGGCAAAACTGCAAAAAGTATGGCAGCCATCAGTCAAGACAACGTCAATTTAAATTTGTTGATATTGAGCAATGGTGTTTTTATAGTATTTTTAACGAAATAGGAAGAACTGAGACGTATTGTGATTAAAATAACACTAGACTTTTTTTTTTTTATCAAGTTAAGTTGGTCAAATTAGAATGTTAACAAATACTTCCAAGAAAGGTCTGTTTATTGTTATTTTTAAGTAGGTAGATATGTTATTCAATTTATTCGTTTCTCAATTATTGTTTAATTCTTTTTAAGCTATTTTGGTGTATGTAGTTGCTGCAGCTATCTCTCCCTAAGTTCTCTCCCTAAATTTAGGTTTTTTATTACCTAGCTGCTATAATAGCCTTTAGCCTCGAGCCTATAGCCTTTCTTCAGTGTCTCAATGAACACACCACATACACAATTAACATGTCCTCACTGCCCGGAGTCAAGACGTACCTTTGGCCCACATGGACTTAAAGTGCATATTGGTCTTAAACACAAGAATGTGTGCCAGAAAACTGCCACTGTCACTCTAACAGATTTGGCTCCTCAGCGCGCCGTCCAGGTGCCGCAGACACCGCGCCCATGCCCGCTGGAGAGGCTCTCGGCCCTGAAGGCGAGCACGCCAGTGCTGCGGCACATTCCTAAGGGTGCACGGAACCAAGCGGCGGGAAAGCTGTGCGAGCTAATTGATGGGTGTGTCAATTGTAATGGCGTAGATGATTGGAGTGCGCTCCTTACTTTTGCCTACAGTGCGTTAAAGGTGCCTAGAAAGGACGCACCAGGTAACATGACGGCTAAGGTAAAGCGGAACATCGGGTCATCTGATCAGTTTGCAGACGAGTTGGATGGCGTGGCCGGATCACGGCCTAGGTCTCATGAGGCTCGTAAAGCCATTGAGTCCAAAGTGCACGAGGGTGACCTTCGTGGGGCTGTCCGGCTACTGATTTCTGAAGACTCGTTCGCGCAGCATGATCCCAGCACACTTGACGCTCTCGGTCAAAAACACCCTAATCCCTCGCGTCCGCTCAGTTTTCCATCGGCGCCTGACTCTTCTATTGTTGCAACAACAGTGTCAGTGGAGGACATCATCATGGCCGTGAGTTCCTTTTACAGCGGCTCTGCAGCAGGTTTAGATGGCATTCGTCCGGGTCACTTAAAGGAGCTTACATCAGGCTCTGCAGGTGAAAACGGTCGGCGGTTACTCGGTTGTTTGACGAAGCTTGCCAACTTTTTGTTAAGTGGTCAGTTGAACCTGATAGTGTGCCCATATTTGTACGGAGCGTCACTATGCGCAATTGCGAAAAAAGATGGAGGTGTGCGGCCAATAGCCATCGGCAGCATATTCCGTAGGTTGACAGCCAAGGTAGCATGTTGGTCCGCTAGAGAAGCCATGTCGGAGTATCTTCAGCCGTACCAGCTGGGTTTTGGAACGCGTCGGGGGTGCGAGGCGGCTATCCATGCGACACGCGCGTTTGTCATGGACCCTGATCGCTTGGACTGCGTGTTGTTGAAACTAGACATACGTAATGCTTTTAACACTCTGGAAAGAGACGTTCTCTTGAGCGAAGTCAAAGACAAAATTCCATCTCTGTACCCTTTCCTGTATCAAGTATATTTCTCTCCTTCAAACCTGTTTTTCAACAATAATTTAATTTCGTCTCAGGTAGGAGCGCAACAGGGGGATCCGCTGGGGCCTCTTGTTTTCTGCTTAGGGATACACAGAGTCATATCAGAACTCAAGTCACCACTAAACTTGTGGTATCTTGATGACGGCACATTGGGGGGTTCGCCTGAAGAAGTTTATCAGGATCTTGAGGTTCTTGTTCCTCGCTTCAAAGAACTGGGTCTTGAGGTGAATCCTTCTAAATGCGAGTTCTACCCCTGTGGCGCTCATGCCCGCACATACTTTTCCCGCTTTAGTTCTGTCATGCCTGGCCTAAAAGAAATAACGACTTCTTCATTCAACCTTTTAGGGTCTCCGATGTTTCTTGATGGAGTGCCAGAAGCAATCTTATCTCAAAAACGCCTTCTTTTGATTGCTCAAGAACGCCTCAAAGATATTTCGGCCCACGTAGCACTTGTGTTATTGCGTATGTGCTTCGCCCTTCCGAAATTAACCTATTTGTTGCGGACTACGCCTACTTGGATTTGTCAAGATGAAGTCTCATCATTTGATGAGGCTTTGAAATTGACGACGGGGTCGATACTAAATGTTAATTTTAGTGAGCTTCAGTGGAAGCAAGCGGCTCTCCCAGTACGGCATGGGGGTATTGGTGTGCGTTGCGCACGGGACGTAGGTTTGCCGGCTTTTTTGGCATCGGCACATGGGGTGGCTGGACTCGTCGCTACTATACGTAAGGCAGACGGTGACGAGATGAGCATACCCTTTGTGTCTGGGGCCATAACAGCTTGGTCGGCGCTCAACGCTGGTGCGACGAAGCCATTACTACCATACGTCCAGCGCGCTTGGGATGATATTTCAGCCAAGCGGAGCAGGGAGCAGTTGTTGGAGATTGCCTCGGGAGCTGATCTAGCTAGACTCCGGGCTGTGTCTCAACCAGAATCGGGAGCATGGTTGCACGCCCTGCCGTCGCCTCATCTGGGCACTTTGCTAGACGACAGCTCACTGCGTGTGGCGGTGGCTCTCCGGCTGGGCTGCAAGGTGTGTGAACCTCATACATGCATCTGCGGCTCCATGGTGGAGGCTGATGGCCACCACGCTTTGAGCTGTCGCCGTTGCACGGGGAGGTTTCCGCGGCATCATTCTCTCAACGATTTAGTTCGGAGAGCCCTAGTTTCAGCTGATGTCCCTTGCCTTCTTGAGCCGCCGGGCCTTAATAGATCCGATGGCAGACGACCGGACGGTATGACTTTGGTGCCATGGAAAAAAGGTAAGTGCCTCGTATGGGACGCTACTTGCGTCAGCACTGTTGCCCCGAGTCACCTGAGTCATACCGTCCTCTCTGCAGCGGCTGCTGCGGAGGACGCTGCGCATAAAAAGCACCAAAAATATGAGGCGTTGGAGGCACAATATTATTTTGTGCCCATCGCTGTGGAGACCATGGGCAGTTGGGGCTCTGAGGCAAAGGCGATGGTGAGCGAGTTAGGGCGAAGATTGAGGGAGAAATCGGGTGATCCCCGCTCTGGCTCGTACCTGGTGCAAAGGTTAGCCATAGCCATTCAACGTGGCAATGCCGCGAGCGTGATGGGCACCTTTGCCCCAGGTACTGTCAGAGGCGGGCTATTTGTAGAGTGATATTTGTAAATCACCTTTAGTTTAGTTTTGTATTATCTGTAGGTTAGTTATATGGGTTTTTTTTGTTGTTGTAAGGCTAGGTTGTACTTTTTTATCTTGTTGTAATGTAACTTCTAAATAAATAATATATGCTTTATATATATATATATATATATCTGTTTGTGTGTGCGCGTGTTTGTGTGCGTGTGTGTGAATGTAAAACATTTGTAATTTAACATTTCGAATATAATGATTTACCAGTAGGTAACAAATTGGCAGGTTATCCTCTGACGTCAACCATCCACTGCATACACCGTTATCCGAGTTCTACAAGGGCAAGTCGGTGCTAATAACTGGCGGTACTGGCTTCCTGGGGAAGGTACCCATTTACTTATTTTAAATAATATATGAGTTTTTCAGTTTTTTGGATATTTGCTTGTGACAGAGTATAGATAGCTCTAGTCAGCTTATGTATATGGCCTAGAAGGTGATCGTTCTATATTTTTGGTAAAAGTATATAATTACATTACGAGTATTATAGGGGAGGGGTATGGTAGGTGTAAGGATAGGGGTGGGTAGGTTAGGGGTAGGCTACGGGTAGGGTAAGGATAGGGTGGGTAGGGTGTTGTGGGAGAAGCTACCTATCACATGCTGCATTTGTGATGCATGCTCGCTTGAAGCCCTATCTGGCGCTGGCGTGAGGGCCGAGTCGCCCTTTTACCTTAATTATGATTGAATTCCACGATGGCTGGGCGGGTGAACGGGTGCTGCCTTGCTGGACTGGCTTACTCTTGCTGTAGTTTCAGGTGCCTTTTTCTTAAGTATAATATAGGTTCCTATATATTATAGGCTCTGCTTGACATTATCGAGCACTGAGCGGCTCTGTCTGGTATTGTTGGACACGGTGCGGCCGTTGTCGAAATGGGGGGGATATGCTCCGGTCCTGGGGTGGCCAACACGTCACTGTGTGTTTCCTTCCTACATTCCTACACCCTCCTCTTTGACGATTGACAGAGATATGTAATGTCCTACTCAATAAATAAATTTTGATTTGATTTGATTTGTCAGTCTGGTTTCGTCAGGAGGTTTATGCTCTGCAGTAGACTGTTAAAATTTACTACAAATACTTCCACAGGTATTCATAGAGAAGTTACTGAACGGTTGTCAAAATATTGATAAAGTTTACGTGTTAGTGAGGGCACAAAATCACGAAAACGCCAAACGCAGAATTGAAGAGATAACAGAGAAGGCGGTAAGTTTATTAATGCCAATTTTTACAACGTATTATAATGAGATGCAATGCAAGTACACATATTTGACAAAAATAAATGTGTTAATATAAATCCTATAGCTGTTTACCAAACTGAAGCAGAAGAGACCGCAAGATTTGAAAAAGATAGTTCCCATTATAGGAGATATCAGCAAGACAGGACTTGATATAAAAGCAGAAGACGAGCAGAAGTTGATCGACGACGTCTCTGTGGTGTTCCACTCAGCAGCCACACTAAGCTTTAGTGAACCTCTAAATGTTGCAATGAATATAAATTACGAAGGAACTCGGAGACTCCTTGAATTATGTAAGAAAATGAAAAGTTTTGATGTAAGTAAGGATTTGACATTTGTTATGCCTATTTTTGACATTGATATAGACACAGACATCAATTGAAACACTTAGCACATTGATTAACAGATATCAATTGTAACAATTAACGTGTTTGACGGTGTAATGAATAACCTAATCATGAGTTTTAAAACCTATGTCACTGGTGTTAGGGTTGAAACGAAGGAGGGGAATCTAAATAAATAAATAATAAAATATAAATTTCCATACTCGTGATTCCCTTCTCGGTTGTTATTAATAAACCTTAGTATTTAACCGCTCACATCAAAAGTCTAATCCCAAGGCTAATCTATTGTTATCAGTTGTTCTCGCGACCCACTATTGTGTCGTTGGGACGTGACAGGTTAATTAAACCTTTATGTGTTTTACATTTAATTTTAATTGAACTTTTTACCTGTGAACCTGCCATAAACAAACGTCAGACACATAAGACAAGGATTAAATTAATCTGACAGGAAAAAACACACGCAGTTAAGCTGTGCAATTGAATCTAAGAGACTAAACTGAACGTGAAAAAGAGTAAGAGTACTAACGAGTAAGATACATAATCGACAACATATTTTTCACAGGCATTTGTTTACATATCTACGGCGTATAGTAACACGAATAAGAAGGTAATAGAAGAGGTGATCTATCCCGCACCCGCTAATGTTGACGATGTGTACAAATCGTTGGAAAAATGCAGTGGCACCGAAATGGAAAATAATGAATTGATCGGTAAGCTGCACAAAATCATATAAATTTCATAATTTTCGAAAGTTTCTCGGGTTTATTTTATAACTATGGCTGTCAATTTTACTATGGTTCATTGTTTAATTAGGTTTTAAACATTGCATTTTTTTATCAGGAGATCAACCGAATACGTATGCTTTCACGAAAGCTTTAACAGAAAATCTTGTAGCAAAGTACCACCCGACCATACCATCAGCGATCGTCCGACCATCTCTAGGTAGGATAAATATATTGTATTAATATTACAAAGAGGTAAGTTACTTGTTTATTTGGATTTCGTGGGTAATATCCGATACTACCGATTTTGAAAAGCCTTACACTAATATTAAGCTTGGCTATTAATGGTGCCGCATGGCACCGGAACAGCACAGTATAATGTATCACCAACCCCATTAATCGACGGGGGTGTATCGTAAAAGTCGACTAATGTTCGAGAGGTACCTAGATAACCATTAGGTACCTCGGTAAATCCGGTAATGGACAGCAATTTTTTCTGAGACATATCATGATTGTGATCTCCAACTCGCTTGCCATTCGTTGAGATAATTACAATGCCCTCCAATATTATGGAGGAGTCTCAATCATGAAATCATCAAATTTTTTTTTTGGCACGAAATCTGCGAACTAACACTTGGCCAAGTTGGCCAGCATGGTAGATTGCGAGGTGCGACCTTATTTACCTCTCACCATGAAGTGATATCAAACGAATTATAAATGAAGATACATAATTACAATTTATAATGAATAGGTGCCTATTCTATTTTAAAAAAAGAAAGAATATCAGCTGAGATTTTTAAAACACGACTTTTGTCGTGTATATAGCACGTGTCTTGTCTGTGCCATCGTATTATCGATGAAGTTATGCAAATAACAGTACTTGTATCATGCTTGCATGCTTGTGCTATGTAAAGCAGCATTGATTAGCTAATTTCGTTTATTTTCACGGACGAATAATTCCCATGGCCGCTGAAGCATTATCAGTTAGAATCTTGTGCATTCGCGTGTACTGTGAGACTTTTGGTATAAAAGGTGTAAAAGTAACTAACCATTGGTGGTCCATGATTTGTTGTATTTCTGTGTTTGTACCTACTTTATTTTTGTTTAGTATTGAAGTGTTCTAAAATTTTCTTAATATGTAAACGTTTATAGATTTTGATGATGTCAAAATAAATCATGTCTATGTCAAACTTTTCGTTTACAGTATTTTGCTCGAAAAGAGACCTGCCAGGATGGGTGGACGCGTGGTCGTTGCCGACGGCCCTGCTGTTTTCCACCGCTAAAGGATTCAACCGGGTCGTGTACGGGAAAAGGGACAACCTTGTGGATATAATTCCTGTTGATTATGTAGTCAATATGTGCATAGCAGCAGCTACAAGATGTGATCGGTAAAACAATTTAATTTAATTTTAATTGTTATAATATATACAAGGGGACCACCTGATGGGAAATGGTTACCGCTCATTAGCAACACCAAGATTTCCCACCTCGAAATACGTTGTTTGGAATTTTCTGAGCTACCAATCTCGATAAAGTAGACTGCATTAATTTCAGTCCAATTCATTTTATCCATCCTCCTCAGCACCACATTTCAACCTCTTCCTGTCCCTCTGAGTTGGTGTTCATGTTTCACATTCGTAATATGAAGGGAACAACAAGTAAAAGCCAATAAATTTCAATATCCTCTATAACCTAGGTCAACATAAAAAATGGCTCCTAGAAAACTTTGGTGATTGTAATGTCCAGGAAACAAATAACTACATAATTACTTTTATCGTAGCAAGTCTGAAACCTTTTGAATCTTATATTTTTTATTATTATTATTAATAATAGGCTTGCATTTGACCTCAACTATCTACTGTAGATTTAAGATTCAAAAGGTTTCAGTTAAACTTTTTGACATTACCATTTCATAACAAGAACGCTTTTTCAGACATCAAGATGTTGCAGTGTACAATTGCTGCTCGAGTGTCTGCAATCCAGTTACTCTCGAAACCTGGCTAAGCATGTTTAGTGCTGAATTTGTAAAACACGGTATCAGTGAGTAAAAGACCAGCCCTTTCATATTATTCTGTGGATTCTTGAACATAGGGGATAGCGGGTCAGCAATTCGCACAAACTCTATACACACTAACAATTTCTTTTTAGCAAGATTTCGAAAAATTGCTTAAGCCACTGTTTTCCGGCAGAAGCCTTCAAAACAGCGAATAGGTTTAAAACACGACGTTTGGAAATAAAACGCAATCATGGAAAAATAAAGAACATTCATGCAACAATATTTAAAAGATTTTATTAAAATTTTGCCCAAAGCCTGAGCCAAAACTTTCAAATTGTTCTATATAGAAACCTACCTAGTAGTAGTGACTTTTTGTTCTCAGATTCACCAAAGAACAAATTCACGTTTCAGATGATCTGCCTTACCCGTACCCAGTTTTAACTACTTCAAAACCTTTGGCTGCAATATTTACATTCATCACACAAACCATACCGTCATATGCGGTGGATATCTGGTACAAACTAAAAGGAAAGAAACCGAGGTAAGGTCATGGTGATGCCAACATTAATGAAAATGTTCTATTTTCTTCTAATACCAAAAGCGTGTAGTACCTAGAAGACACCACTGGTGATCGGAGAGCTGGCTCGTTCCTCGGATAGAGATGGATAGAGAGCAGCGGTATGGACAACTTTTTAAATGTTTTATGTTTATGTATAGTGCTTTTTCTCTCTCTTGCGTCTCTGTATAGCGTTTTTTCATTGTAAATATTCTTATTGTCTGTAAATATACGTTTCATTTTCAAGTCACCCTATTTACATCAAGCTTCTTTAAACTTTATTATTCTAGCCTAATTTAATATCTATTGTTGCCATCACCTAAATACATAAAATCAACAATGTCATGATCATCTACACTTACTTACCTAGAGGTTATCTGGAAGATAACGATCACTTGTACTTGAACCCTGATTCTAATCCACAGGCTCGTGAAGACGAACAAGAAGTTTATACATATCCGCAACATGGCGGACTATTTCACGACCAATTCCTGGTACATGACGTCTACACGTGCGCGCGCGCTGGCCACATCGCTCGCCGCCGAGGACCGCGCGCGCTTCCCCTGCGACCCAGCTGACATCGATTGGCCGGACTATATTAAGACGCACGCCTATGGCGTCAATAAGTATTTAATTGGTGACAGCGAGAAGCGGGTAGGGAAATAATGAGTTGTAAACGTACGGAGTGCAGGCCGTCATCCAAAAAGTATCAAAAAGGCACAGTAACTAGTTTTATATAATGATTCATTCAGAACATTTTTAATACCTCAGCCGCGCTATACGACTACGTAAGTGAAGCTTGAAAATCAAGAATTCAATTGCAATCATGGAAAATATTGTTATTCAGATTTCAAGAACAACTCTAGTGGCTGTTTGAAACTATCGCGGTTATTATCACACATTTTAAGGGATGTTCCGGGTTTCCTACCTTTGTTGACGAGTAGCCCGATATTTCGACACAGTTGCATGCATCATGGTCACGAAACTAAAACTGCGTCGAAATATCGGGCTACTCGTCAACAAAGGTACGCGGTAGGAAACCTGGAACATACATTAACTCTAGTGATTGTTGTAGTTGCTGAGTTGTCCATATAAAAAATGTTTAGAATAATGCATACTGTCGAAATTACTATAATAATTTTGTTAGCATTAGCAAAAGTTTTGTTGCTCTTTTTGTACCTGTAGGCCGTGGACCTTCGTAATGTTTAGTGAAAATTATTGTTTTTACAACCAATGAAATGTCAAATTCGCGTTCTTTGAAAAAGACGCTGTTTTCATAGCTATAATTTTTATTCATAATGTAAGTAAGGATAACGGAAAATTAAAATTTTCATTTGATAATATTTTATTGATCTACAAGAACGTAAAAACAACAACGTTGCAAGTTAGGAGACCTACATGTTTGAGTCGTAGATGGCGTCCAAATTATAATAATCACGGAGCACACTCGCAGACAACGTGTTCCATTCCTTAATTGTACGCATTGTAAAGGTTGAACCAAAGCGTTTTAAACGAATATATGGAAGATCCACGACATAGGATCGCGTTGTCCGATGACGGAAAGAGGTCCGAAATGCAACCGGTAGAAGACCGACACACGCTCAATCCGACTCCAAAATAAGACAGCATTCTCCAAAATCCAAATCATCGTGTCGTATACCTTTCAGCATCATTGTCAACGGTTTATCCTCGAGCTCTCATACGAACAGCGGAAAAAGAGTGTATCTTACGTGAAAAGTTACGCCCTTAATATTTTATTAGATACCCTGCGAAGCACCTGTTGATTGTTCAACTTCGCTTGTCTGACTCAACGAATTCTGTCTCAAGACTGCTGCGGTACTTGCTTCGAGTTCCCTTTCCTTCTGTTATTTGGATGTGTTCCTTTAGAATTCCTTAGTGAATTGGATTATTGCTGTTTATTCCGCTATTACTTATTTTCCTTTGACGGTTCTGTTTTGTGACTATTGGAAAATTAAAAACATTATATTGCTTTTATTAGGGATCTAATCAATAATCGGAACCCTTATAGGATCACTTTGTTGTTTGTCCGTCTGTCAAGATCCTTTTTTTCAGGAAAGTGTGGAGGTTTCAAGCTGAAATTAATATCAAATACTCCGGTCTGCAATCCCTTGAACCAGTGAAAAAATCAAACGTGTAGTCAACGCAATCGAAAGATACGGCCGTTTATGCACCGTTTATGCCGCATAGTTTAACATTCGCAAGGGAGACAAAACCTATAGGGTACTTTCCGTTGACCTATAATTATGAAATTTGACAAGAAGCAATGCTATGTAGCATAAGCAAAGGTTAAATCCGAAAACCGTAAATATGAAGTTACATCTCAAAACGATAGTCAACTAACTCATAAAGTGTAATTGTATTAGCAAATATTTCAAACAAGTTGAATAGGAGCTAGGTGCATTTGCAACCTATAAATATAGTATCAAAAAGCCCTCTTTTAAGCATGCATATTACCAGGAAACTTTAGAACCCTACACTGAACCTGGCCGTTGGGCCGGGCCGTTTGGGGCAGATTTTTTAATGTAATTGGTGCATGGTTTGTATTGATTTGACTGCAGAAGAACCGCATAGGTAAATAAAAACTTCTTGCTCAAGTCATGTGGTCCGGCAGAGTTGAACATACCACCTACCTGTTCCATTCATTAAAAGGCAGACTATCTAGAACTCAGTGGTATCTGGTTCACTCTACTCTACTACTCAGTTATTAGTAGCAGAATTTAAAACTCCAACCGCGAACTCCAAGGTACCTACTAATAATTTACACTGCCACAGTGTTGTTTGCAACAAGTGCTTCAAAACAGCGTCTTGTCACCATTTGCTACCCTCCCCCCTTTCCCCCAATAGTTAATTATTCAAAACTGAGTTCCAAGTGCGATTGTTTAGCTCCAGCTTTACTTAGTACTTGAACGCATAATTCTGTTAACGTTACTCATTGTTTCGTACTTATAGTTCGTGTATTTATCACACCAATATGTAATGTTTATTATTTTTTATCATCACGTTTGTTTCACTGTCATCACCTTGACTGCGATTTTCTTAAATTGTCCTGTTTCCAAAACAGATTTCAGTTAAATTATATTCATGAGTGTTGTTGCAAATTATAAAAAATTGTTACACGTGAAATAAACAAAGACTTGAAACTAGCTTTGTATGATGTATTGATATTGAACGAACAGACAGCCCATGGCAAGAGGCAGCTGCGGCTCATGACAAAGGGATACAAATCAGCCGTCAGTCAATTAAGGGATACCATTCCTCTTTGCACGTTTTTCTGGTTGGTATTTGGTTGATCCATCTCAGATGTGGCAACAGTACTTCATGTAGTATCGCTTTGTGCTTGATATAACAAAAACAACTTCTTTGAAGTATCGCCTGTTCTTTGGGAGCAGCTGAGAGATAGCAACCGTATTAATAATCATCTAAGCGTTAATGTCCCGGTTATGCTCTTGCGCACGAGGGACCGGGGTCCGCCCGCATCATGATCAGATAATTACAGAGGAGCGACTGCCATCTGACCTCCATGACCCTGGTACCAGGGGAACCTGACCAGGTTGTACCAAAAACGTGTAAAACTGCCATTGAGCGCCGATTGCGATTCGGTTACAATTCAATCGAGCCATTCGTAAATTTGTGGACTCAAGACCCTAGTCATCTGTTGCGGGTCTTCAAAGCACATAACGCAGCGAAGGTTCGCCACGGTGTAACAGCATCCGTCCCCCTAGAGTCGTGCCCGCGCATACATTACTGCCGCCCGGCGTTGCCGCTGCTCGGATTAAATATTAACCTCGCTTAACTTTAATAAGCCGGCCGGCGGATGTTTGCTAATTTGTCCCGTTGTTATAAACGCCGATAGACTGATAACACTGTTTGTGTGGGCCTGCCTGCTTGGCTTGTCGCCTGACTTCTGGCTACCCATCTTTACGAGTAAGACTAGGGTAAATAGGTTATTTTAATTTAATTTATTTTTATAATTCAGTGAAAAAAGGGGCTAGGAGCTCACCAGACTGTCGCTGTCGCGCACTGACTGTTTCACGTAACAAAAATGCAAAACAACAGGTGTATCTCAGGTACTACAGTGGCAATGCCTGAGTATGAGGATGCCTTCTTTTTATACATCTAAGGTGGCAAAGAAGCTTACGGCCTGCCTGATGGTAAGCAGTCACCGCAGTCTATGGACGTTTGCAATACCAGGGGCAACACCCACGCGTTGCCGACCCCGCAAACCTTTTAACCCCTTTCTTGAAGAACTCCATGTACACTACTCTGTACACACATATCCATTTCACGGTCATGATCTGATCTGCCAAATCCTAATTCTTAGTCAATTCGGACACTGGGCCCTCGTGCGCGAGAGTACAAAAGGGAAATCAACGCCAAGATGAATATTTTTATCCAGAAAACTTGGTTGGCGACAGTAATAGATAAGGCGGTGGTACTCATACAAGCGAAGTCCGCCCCGACAGATTCCTGCCACCGGTAGAACTGATGGCTCGCCTCATAATCGCTTGCAAGGCTTCCGTTACTTCGATTCGATCAATTAGTCTTCGTTCTACAAGCTTCTGACTGCTATAGAGCGGTAACAAGAAACCGGTAGCAATTCCAATAATGGTTAGTGCAAAAACTTATATCAATAGTTCGTTGCAGACTGTTCTTGTCGGCCACTGTAAGCGGTGGTTTCAATTCGATTATACGGAATTGATGTATTGTTATGGTAGAAATGCGGTTTAAACCCCAAGCAGAATAGAGTTGAAATGAGTCTATCTGTATATCAGGTTTTACAATCAGCCGCCATTTTGTTTGATGTTGTACCGCGCTGTCACGCCAGTAACAGTGTCAAAGCAGGCACACACACTTTTTTATGATTCGCTCATGATTTGACAGAGTCATCGTGTTTTATGAACGGATAGCCTATGGACTCACTTGTCAAAACAATAAAATATAGGTACAAAACTCCAATATTTCACTTTCCTAGGTTTAAACAAACCTTAGATAACACGTTTCTATTAGATACGTTGCTACTGTAATGAATGCGAAATTCGATCTTAATTTGGATAACTTGTAACTACTTTTTTTGTAAATATATTAGACTAGGCAGGCATTTGACCGCCATCTCACCTGGTAGTTAGTGACGATGCGGCCAAAGATGTAGCATACCTGTTTAGAAACAGCCTATTAACTCTAGATTAATCAGGGAACACACTCGTAGGCACCAAATTTAAAAACCTAAGTATAGACGGATTTTGATGCGTTTTATTTGATTCGATAAGACAATTAAATTGAGATGGTTGTTAGCTTTGTTCCATCAAAATGGGTTCAGAAGTTAAGGTAATATATGAGATGGTACCTGTCGGGGGTTTTCCGGCGGTCATGTTATAACAGTATTCGTTTTCCGTCAGGGGATGCTTTCGAAACATGTGGAATCATTAGATAAATATCTCCACTTATCTATCTCTGCAGAACGACCGTATATAAATAAGAGTAAGGTGTGTATTCGCATGACTTCTTAGTTTATGAGATGAGTCACAGGTTTTACGGACAGCATTTAGGATTCATGAGAGTCCGAATTCATGAGATACAGGCGTTTAGTTAATTAACTGCCAGACGAACTGATAGATAAAGTTTGGTAAGTGTCGGATACCAGTTTCAGTTTAGGTCAAGCTCGTACGGGCATTTTATTTGGACACTAAACTTGTAGCTTGGCTTGGCGCAAGTTTGCTTAGTCGAAACAAACATACACCGCACCATTTGCGGAGCTAATCTAATACGAACATGTTGAGATGAAATCTGCAAATTTAATTATATCACTATAATTTATTAAAGAACAGAAACATATCCAAGTTTCAGGCGTTGTCCTAATTGGCAATGGTCGTGCAACGGGCGGTTTTAAAGTCTCGTATTGGTCGGGCGACGTCCGTCGTAGCACCATGGTCGCACGATCGTTGCCAATTAGGACAGCGCCTCAGTCTCAATCAAACACTTAACTGATTTTTGGTTTATTACCGCACGAGAGCGGTAATGTTTTTACGTTTAAAAATGTAATAACATATAGACGTTATAAGTCCACCACTCTAATAAGCAAGGTTAAGCTCCAAGAAAAAAAAAGCGTTCAAAGGAACGTCGCGATAACAAATTCCTCCAGATAGCGATCAATCATCACGAATGACATGTAAAACTAATTTCGCTTCGTAAAAGGGAAAATGAAGAGCTAGAATAGGGATTGAATAAAAGCTATTCGCGTCAAAGAAGCCTGCTGTTGACATTCAGTCTGTCCTTGAATCACAAAAAATATATTATTAAAATTCTCGTCTTGGGGACGCAAACTCCGTTATCTAATGGTGAAGCGATGGCGGTGATTTTATGAGCTTTGTTTTAGATCTAAGCGAATTAAATATTGATACTGATTTTTTCTCCTACTCATTCACTGTCCATGCGGCAAGATTGTGGAATTCTCTTCTGCATGAAATACGGGATAGCACTTCTATTTTCATCTTCAAGAAACGTGTAAAAGAGCACTACCTTTCTCTATCTGTCTAATATATGTAAGTATGTGTATTTGTATTTGTATGTATGTATGTATATGTATTTGTTTTCAATGTAGGTATATAGGTATGTATTTATTTATGTATTGTATTAGTTAAGCATAATTATTTTGTTTTTGCTACTGTGCACGTCTTTACTGTATTTAATTATCACGATCTCTCTGCTGTAGGCCTGCTGGAAGAAATTTCTTTATAGAAATAAGTTGGCCTGTTGTGTCTAATATATTATGTAATATACTTTTTGTAACAATCTTGTGTACAATAAATGGTTAAATAAATAAATAATGAATGAACAAAATGCTGATTTCTGGACAAAAGTATCCCCTACAGATACACGCTACGGACTTGCACAGCATAAATAAAGAAGATTAAAATAGTTTGATATAATGAAATCATGATTAATTGATGAAGCCTCCATTTTATCTGTTAGTTCAACAGCTACTTCATTATTGAAAATATTTTAGGCTTTGCAATTACAGAATATATGTTTGAATGAAATGTTTTACCTAATTGTTTATTCAAAAATACACGTTAGCTGCCTTTGCTTGCATTGCCTACTTATTTCGTGTGATTCTCACTAAATACTAAGTAAATAGTTTTTCAAGCCATCTCAATGACATCCAACTAATCATTATGCACGGCTAGCACAAATGTATTCTCGTGCTTGATAAGCAAGAAATGGCGCAACATAAATACTGCTATCTCTTTAATCTTAGTATTGAGAGAGAGAAACATAGACTCTCTCGCAGAGAGCTATGTCGCGGTCACACTTGTGCTAGCCGTGCAGGACGAGAGTTTTGCCATACACTTTTTTTTAAATGTTATACGGCAGACAAACAGGCAAGCGGTGGTCACCGCCGCCTATGGACATCAGCAACACCAGGGGAGTCACCAATGCGTTGCCCGCCTCTGAAGAGACCTCTAATATACCTCTTGAACGATCCCATGTCATAGTCCAAAGGAAACACTGTGGCTGGGAGTTCATTCCACATCCGAATCGCACGAGCGAGAAACGTTCTTTCGAACCTTCGTGTGGTGACCAACAGAGGGTCTACGTAGTGGGGATGAGTACCAAGCCCACGGCAGGTGGTGCGATGGCGGTTATGTGCTGTGGGCACCAGCTCGAAAAGTTCCTCGGAATACTCCCCATTGTACAGCCGATAGAACACACACAGGGAGATAAAGTCCCTTCGGTACTTTGTATACTTAATTATATTTGGCCGATACAACTTGATCAATCATAGCTTCCGGAACACCAGTTGTATCTTAATTTGCTGAACAAAGTAACGGTATGTCGTCGCACGTCCCTTCGTTTCGGTACAAAAAGTCCTCTCTAGTCCGCTGTTGTTATTGGCGGGGATGTATTGTGTTTTGACGTTGACAACCAATCAATACGGTGAAATATGGCCCGAGGAAGACGAGAAAAAATATAAGGCTTTTATTTATTACTTCTGTTTTATGGTCTTGACGGTTGATTGAGGAGGTTAGGAATTTAATGGTATTT
The DNA here is from genome assembly GCA_905147135.1 of Blastobasis lacticolella. Taxonomy (NCBI): domain Eukaryota; kingdom Metazoa; phylum Arthropoda; class Insecta; order Lepidoptera; family Blastobasidae; genus Blastobasis; species Blastobasis lacticolella. Next base: position 15,229,735 of record LR990053.1, on the reverse strand, counting down.
TTACAAGGTTTTATTAAGTTATCCATGTCCTGTTCGTAATAAAATCTTGCAAGTTTTTGAGCCGTTTCCCGGTTTCTGATTGAGCTGAAATTTTGCACGCTCATGTAAGTTCGGTGGCAATGCAATTTTGTGATACCGTCGAGCTGATCTGGTGATAGAGACGGAAGGTGGCGATAGGAACTCCTAAACTACTCATGGTAAACCCATCGAGTTTGGGCTCGTTTTATTAGTCCTGACAAATATTCTGACTGATTATAAAGAACGCGTCAGAAGAATACGTGCTGACGTCAGCACGTTATCGTGCCGTCCGCGTTTAGTGGTCAGCGTCAGCGGCAGCCGTATCTATAGTAACGCTTGCAGTTCTGGCACAAACTAAACAATGCATATTGAAATAAGCGTGTTTGTACTGATTATATTCCATTGGGCCGAGGGCCTGGTGATCTGTAAGACTGGTATTTATTACCTAGTGAGGACACCATTCTACCACTGTCCCTGTTCAGATAGTTCAATATAATTATATTTCTCACTTTCGTGCTACAACTGCAAGCGTTAAAGCTCCACTGAAAAAGTTGACAACATCAGTGTTTACAACTGTTTGCAACTCTCCAGATAATCACCAACTTTTGTTTCCATTGTGTCCACACCGAGACGCCTACAATTTGATACCGAGTCGCCAGCATTTCAGTCGACAAGCTGTCTTCACCATTGGTAAAATGTCTTTGTCTTTGTGTTTGCAACTATTGTTGGCAACTGCAATTAGTGTACCCATAGAGCAAATAAATATCGGCAACAAGCGTTTTCTTTGACATTTACCAGCAGAGCTGCCGTTCACAATGTGCGCTTCGTCTATACTAATATTATAAAGAGGAAAGGTTTGATTTTTTGTTTGTTTGTTTGTATAGAATAGGCTTCGAAACTACTGGACCGATTTCAAAAATTCTTTCACCGTTGGGAAGCTACACTATCCCCGGGTGACATAGGCTATATATCCGTGTACCCGTAGTGGTACCCGTGCGAAGCCGAGGCGGCTGCTAGTATACAATAATATGATCAATGGAGCCAATACAGACGTACACGATTTTTGTCGATTATTCCTAAATGTTTATGCAACTTTAGTCTCTTATACTAATGACAAAAAGCATATTTTATTATTTGTAAACAAACGCGCAGCGCCCGCTTCGCACCCGCGTAGTCACCGCGTCGTGTGCGCGCCAATAGGGTAGACTGCACTTTTGCTGGTCCTTGAGACCGCTAATTTACGTATTTCGATCGTAAACGTATTGTAATTGAATCCCTATAGCAGCTCAATTAAAATTTTAATAGTAGCAAAATACCAAAAACTGCCATTGAGCAGCGATTACAATCCGATTACAATTCAATCGAGCCATTAGTAAATTAGCGGACTCGAGGCCCTATCCGAGGCTGTCCTGTTGCTACGCGGTGAATATGCGGGCACGACGCGTACGCGTTTACTGACTGGTTTGTAAGCGGCAACGTAAACACGGGCCCTTACGATTAAACTTATAAAAGTATATGGGAGGAAGTATCCTGATTTTCTTCAGTTAGTAACTAAGTTGTACCTAATATAAAAGTTCTGTAAATTCTGAAATGTCCTATTCATTCCTTTAGAAAAATTCCATAACAACAATTCCTCATCCGTACATGAAGATTAATGTTAAACAAAACTTTTCCTAGGAGGCAATCTGTCAAATTCATATTTTTTTCCTCGTTAATTTGCAGTCCGCCGGTCCAGATAAATTGATCAGAGTTGCCAACTTAAATTAAGTTCACTTAACTTGTTAATATTATGATAAGTGTTAACCTTACTGAGATCTCACTTGTCAAATTATTCTCTGCCTGAGTCATTGTTCCCCGATAAGTATAACCTTGGGGTCTTCAACTCAAGAGTGAATAGGTATCTTCTAGGCACGCATGCTACATCTTCCACCACATCGTCGCTTTCCATCAGGTGAGTTGAGGTCAAATGCAAGAATATTGAAAAAAAAAAAATATTGACAGGCACGTGGAAGATGCCATAATACTCATCATCAGAAATCAGAAATAATTTATTGTAAAACTGTAGTAGGTACATTGGAGGTGGTAATTGATTTAGAGCAGAACTATAACAGTTTACCCAAATTTGGATGTACAATAGTATATTATAATGTTACAATTTCCATTACAATCATACAACATACAATCATAACTTATTGTAGTCCCACAATTACCCAGAATACCCCCGGGCTATTACTGGTATTACAAAAAGGGGAAACTAAAATCCTTGTATTAGCTAAGTAGTAACATATAGTTTTAAGGATATTTTTCCCCGAGCGGGTTCCAGCGTGCTCCATACAAACGTAGCTTGATCATATTATCTATATTACACTATCAAAGCCAATAAAATTGTGTATACGTGATCTAAAAACCAATATCTGTGCTTGTGGCTTGTCAGATTTTTGTTAAAATATATTGTTTCAAAGTCACACAGGATTTAAAATTTGTATGGAAATTCTGAAGAGTCTGGGCCATTGCTGAGTGCCGAAGACGATGATGATGATGATGATATTATACTTATGTGAATCTGTATATTCTTAGCCTAAAATAAACTGATTATTATAACGAATTTTATTAGCATGAAGGATTAAGGGGCCCAACCACCACCGCAGGGGTCTGCGGCTAGTTTAGGCTTCCTATTTACTCATAGTTGTGCCTACTCCGGTGACAGTTGGAGGCGCTCCACTTGAGGTTGTTGACCACATATTTATATTCTGTGCATCGCATGGTTACCACACGCTCGGTCTTCGTAGAGCTCGTTAAACGCGGCTGCAGTACCAATCGAACAAAGCTGGTGCTAAGCCGAGAGTGGAGACCGCGTCTCGACAGGCGTAATGTGGGACGCCCTGACACGATTACATTACCTTGATGTAACTCAGTAATGTGGGACGAGTAAAAAAGGAATGATGGACCCGACACGACGACCTTAACAAGGTGGCGGGCAGTGGATGGATGCAGATTGTCCAAGAGTGGGAAAAGCTACTTACGTTCAACAGTAGACATGAATAAGCTGATCGATAAGACAAAAAAGTCCATGCGATTAACTACGGCCACATCACATCACATGCTGATATGATGATGATGATGATGATGACATCACAGGCCCGTAGCAGTCTACTGTTGGATTTGAGACTCCTCTACATTACTAACTTAATTTCGCATCTACCTTGTATACTTGTAATAACTAACAGACAGAATGACATCGGAAAACCCCATAGAGAAAGTATTTACTAAAGTAATAGAGGAGACACCGCAAGTATTTTCTTTGAACCACGCTTTGCGGTCCATGGACAACAGTGGCCGCAGTCAGTTCTGAGACATTGCGCGACGCGGACCAATCTGACAGTGGCTTGGATATTAAAAAAAACGCCAAATTGTGCATTAAAAACTGTACGAACCATTCGAGGGCCAAAAATAAAGAAAATGATAACATTTCATCGGTCATTCTATGACTTAGCAGCCTCCCCCCGCACCTCCCGCACGTGACAGGTTGGTACAATATTTTTGTTTGTGATGGCTGGTATTCTGAATGAGGTTGATATCGAAGCAACCGAGAGCAGACATACTTATAAGTCAAAGCTGAAATGCCTGCTGATAGACAACTTCATTCGGAGTCTATGCCCAGGTGCAAATTAGGTATAAGTGTTTACTATTATTATTTTGTTTTTTTTTGTACTATGTTGGTAGGGTAAATATATTGAAGGCATAGAGAGTGCAAACCTTCGCCAACAAACTGTTTTACAGTTTGGCGAATTATACAAATAAATACCAATGTACCACATTTATGATAAATAAATAAATAAATAAAATAATTACGTTAGTAAATATTTTCTCTATGGAAAACCCCCATCCAAGTAGGTGTTTAATAAAACCTGAGGGGATAGCTTGTTGTCAATAAAACAAGAAATACAGATAAGAAAACCGGACAGTTTTGACAAAAGTCTGCTGGAGTGGACTGAACTATCAGTTTACGGCGATGTTTCTCATAAAATGGAAACTGCAAACAATAAAACTGGCCGTAGCTTTTGCAAGATCTCAGGGCATAGGCTTAAGGGGGTCCTTTACTCACACCAATATCAGGAATAATCTGAATTTTAAATTAAAATCTTTATTGTACATAAATATCTGATAACAATAACGAACAATGGATTTGATGAAATTTGGTAATACAGCTTATAGCCCAGAATAGCACGTCATCACTATCACTACATATAATTATTGTAAAACAAAGTCTCACGTCGCATCTGTCTGTCTGTTGGTATCAAACTTTAAAACTACTGAACAGATTTATATGCGGTTTTAGATGTATAATTTGTTGAGATTACTACACTGAATGTGAATGTTAGGTTAGTGAGTGTGAATTTTAGGAAATGCAAAGCGTTTCCCGCGGAAAGTGGTCCCTTACACGGACGAAGACGTGGACATGAGTTACTTTACGTAGAATTTATATTTCTGTAACCATGAAGTATTCATACCTTAAAGGTGAACGAGCTAGAACCTTCGTAGACAAAAAAAGGGGAGCTACTCTGCATAAGAAATGTTCTTTTGGCGCGCTTTTTCTAAATATAGAATGAAATTCAACTGTAACGTGGGATTGGTGACGCCGAGTCGAAATTTCATGACAATTCCAACAACGACGCTGTCACAACCTCAGATAATTTTGTTGCAGAACATATTCGGCTACTGTTGGAAGTTTTCACTTCTAACGTAACATATTGAGTTGTTTCAACGCTGTCAAAAAAAAGCCAACATAGAAACATCGCCCGACGATACATTAAGTAACCTCAACTCGTTACACATTGGTGTGCAAGGCGGCCGGCCCCAGAGTAATCTTCCATTTGAGGGAGCGATTTGTCTGCTAGACGGATCGCAGTCTGCGGAAGCCCCTTGATCCGAGATCGTTTGAGACGCACGCGCTCACTGCAAGCATGTGGAAGCTGTGTTACGAGATTACGCCACAGCCTCTATTGTGTAAGGACCTACTCACACAACACCAGTGATTCGTCGTTCGTTATTTTTAACGTTTGGTCAATGTATGATTACGGTCGTGAGATTAGAAGTAGGTGTGCGCCACAGGAACATGGCCTTTAAGACTGTAAGTTTTTTTGTCCGATTTCGTAGCCGAAATTCGTAGTTAGCTACGTAATGGAAATATGGCTAGGTAATAGGAATATTGGCCGTGTGGTGTCCGGCAGAGTAGAATAGCACCAACCCCTTACGCTCATGGGTGTCGTGTCGTACAAGGCGACTAATGTTTTCGAGGCAAAAGATCAAGAGTCTCCGTAGTCTGGAAAATGGGCAGCAGCATTTCCATTGTTATATTTAAACACTGCGATCTCCAACCCGCCTGCCAAGCGTGGAGATTATGGCAATAACCTCCCCTTTCGTGGGAGAGGCCCTAAGTCCTGCAGTGGACTGTTACGGGCTGCGATGATGAATGGGAATATAATTTTTAATGTTTTTTCAAGTGTTATTTCGTAGCTAGCCTAGCTACAATTGGTAATATGGTGTTTGTATAATGTATTTTTTTTCAACGTGCAGTGGTCTGCAGATATTTTTTTATTATCACTCGGTACCTATTATAGGTAACTAGGTAAGCGGGTCACCTGATGGGAGGTGTTCACCATTTTCTAGGATATTAGCAATATATAGATATTCCGTGACCCGCAATTGATTGATGCTAAGCAGAGCCTCGAGCATCGGCGTAGGGTTGCGCGTCTATCGGTCTTCTATAGGTTTCATTTCGGAGAGTGTGCGAACAGCTGCGCGACCTTATTCCGCGGGCCCCTTTCAGCCATCGGCTGACGCGGTCTGGGTGAACACTTCATCCCTATATCGTGGATCTTTCAGCTATACGCACGAGCCATTTTGGTTCAAAATTTATAATGTGTACAAGGAATAATTCCAATCTTGAAATATAGGAACTTAGAAATTTCAACTGATTATTTGTCAGTGAATGTTGTTCAGTATTTTTGTTCATTATTCAATAAGCTAGAAGATTTGTGAACTGGTCACAGATTTGTAAGCTCTCAAATACTATAAAATTCACTATTTATCCACCATTATGATTCAGCTTAGAATCATAACCATCCAACACAATCTATGGTCATTCTAGCGCCTATATGTTTTAGAATATCAAAATCCACTGAATAACAGTGCTATGAACAATTTTTCAGGCTGTGGAGAATATATTGCGTTTTATTCATTACGGCTTGCATATCTTCGTTGTTCACATAACCTGATTTGACGTTTTGTTTACGTAATCGGCATTACTCAGCCATAATAAATCATTTCTGATAACATCTGTTTTTCATTTAACGTCCCTGTAGAATTATAACGAGCATTTGGAATTTTCCTAGAATTTTCGCAATAAAAAACAGTGCGCATTGCTAAATTTTTCATTGTCTTATCACCTTGACAAGAAAATTTGGTCAGTAATCAATCTAATTTACATATCAATATCAAAGCTGACAGCCGATGAGTCAGTGACTGAAGGTCAACGGACAGTAGTCCATTATCGTGATATACTCATCAAGCTGCTCATGGTCGGGTAAAAAAAACAAGTCTTTGGTACAGACAACTGTATTTATATTCAACTGACAATAGATTCTACTGACAATCACTATGTTTTAGCATACTTATCTCTAATCTCCTGAACTCTGCTTCTAATGCTATTGATGACACTCTGCTTATCATATGTTGTCCATTTTTCTTTGCGAGAATGACGTTCAACATAAGTCAACATTGTAACCCTGGCATTCTTATCTAATCCAGGCCTCACATACGAGCCGTTGTTGTGAAAGGCATTTGCTTTAGCTCCGGTTAATGAACAGACGGCCAATGCACTCTGTGAATATATTTCTGTGAGCAGCATTCGCGCTAATGTCTTGCAATCTTTAGACACCCTTCGACAGTGCGCCAGTCTTATAGAATCAATAAACACCTTACTTCCAGGGATAAGCTCTTCAAGACCAAGTTCCGGGTCATTTTCGCGGTACTTCAGAGTCCATCGAGTATCATTTGGATCATAGTCTGGTGGTAGGACAAAGCTACGCAAATTACGCAGCTTCTTCGGAGCTTTTCCATCTTCATCTTTATCACCATCATCTTCATCTTCATCGTTATCATCATTGCTTCTGCTTTTGACATCATTCCGCACCTCTACATCAGGAGTTTCCACCTCATCTTGTTTTTCTTTGTTTAATTCCAATTTTTTTGAAATCGATGCATTCTTAAAGCGTTTTACCAATTCTCTAGACCACTCTAATGATTTTTGGAGCTCTAAAACCGTCTCTGAAGAATTTTGTTCACTTTTTTCCATCGTTTTAAAAATACCAGCCATAAAATTGGCTTGCGTGCGGATCTTATCTGTTGGATAACCAACTGGCTGGTCTGTTTCTTCTGTACTTCTTCCTGGAGAATCGCTTCGATCACTATCATCATCTTGCGATGACACCTCCAATGTATCTTCATTTTCTTCCGGCTCATCGACGATCATTGGCTGGATTACTGAACCCTGGGACCCATGCGAAAGTTGGGGGGGCTCTGCTACTGAAGGTTCTTCAGAGACTCTTCCTGTATGCAAAACTTGTGGATTATCTTGATGAACTTCTGAATCCTTCGGAATTTCGGTGTTATCATTGCTGGTTATAACCTCATTTTGATTCCTCGATTTCGAAAGGTGTTTTCTCATAGTGTTTAGAAAGTCTCGAGAAATATGACAAGGTTTCTTAATGATGTTTTCGTTATCATTTTCAGAGTCTTGACAATAGTCAGGTATTCGCTGAAGATACGGATATACACACACTTTATTTTTAGCTGTGACAGAAGTATTTTCAGCTGAAATTTTATTCCGGATGGAATCTCCATTAGTTCTGTCTGCCCGGTGCTTACATTGAAATTCTAATGCTCGAGGACGTTTCTGCGAAATATTCTCTGGAAAAAAAAGTTTTATTACTTTCCGTACGATCGTAAAATCTCATTTTGTTGCCAAAATCAATTTACATATGACTCACTGCTTTCAACATGTGTGCATAAATCCTCAGCTGCGACCTCATATTTCTTTTCCAAGATATAAAACTCAGCATCTTCGTAGGTATCTGCAAAAAACAAACATCGAATTACTGATTTACAATAACTTGACTGCAAAACTTGATATACTAAATTTAGAACGCTAATGAGTAGTCGGCTACGCACATGTTTCAAGTTTCACAACAACCAGATGGAGAACCCATTTTTCTGATGGTGGCTCCCTGTCCTTGATTCGTCTCTGTGTTACCGATGGTCGCTCATTAGGATACGCGACAATACTTTGATCGTCACCGACTCTGCGTACTCGGATCCAAGAAAGTGGTACACAGGCAAACTCACCGAGATCTTCACGAGGTTGTTGCAAAAAACGGACTACTGCATATTTATACTCTTTGGCAACCAACTGGAAAATTAAATATACAAAACTGTCAATCGTACGAGCAATCAGTGACACAGTGTATGAAATAACCTTGAAACTGCTTATTTACGGGCCCCATACTCATTCTTAATCAAATAATATAAAGATTCAACATTGTACACTTACCTCCATTGCGGCGTAGTAGAATGATTTATAATCTGACTCACAATCAGCTCATAAATGTTTCTATGCGAATAGTGGTCAATTTCCTTTGGACGCGTTAGCTTCGGACGCCCGCCCGGCGCGGTTTACTGTAAACGACTTCGCCTGGGTGTTTTTATACCAAGGACAGCAAACGCGTTATTGTGAGGGAGAGGAAGTTCTATTACGTAGGTCTTTGTCCCTTTTCGATCGATAAAGGCCCACCACGCCTATGTAATAAAACACTCTGGCTATTACCCGAAATTTCTGAACTATATAAATAGTCGAGAATTATCGCGTGGAAAAATGTTACGCCGATGAGACTTAATAAGGAATATTTTGGTATCAGTGGTTAGCGCTATTAATAATAAAATGAACAGTCGTTATCTTCAGTCGATAAGGTAGCAAGTGAAAAATATGTTATCTATTTGTTCAGTTTGCTTTAAAAGTGAGGCTACAAAAATAACAATAGCCGGGACGTATGGAATATATATTTCGTACAGTAGCGTGTCGATGATACAGAACCAGTTTTTAAAATTTTCCAAGTAGAACACATTTCCTTTACAGTTTGATTTACTTTATTTTGCCAGTCATTGCGAATACTGTAACTAAAAACGCACTCATGAGTTGGTGTATAATTTTAACGTTTTCCAGCATCAATTCATTGGTTGTTACAGCTGGCATTTTAATTTTTGATATGAGACAGTTGAGGTGATGGTCAATTGTCTTCTGTAAAGACTCGGCGAAGTTTTCCGAAAAGTTGGAATATCCGAGCACTTATTTAGCATCAACGTGATCCATAACTTTGAGCTTCTCGTTCACCATTGGGCTGTTTCTGTTAACTATAACGATTTTCTCGATACATTGATCTATCATAGAAACTATAGGTCGTATGGTCTCAAGCATTGTAACTACGTTCGGCCTCTTAGTCACTCCAAAGGATGTAGAAGGCCCTTGCTGGTTCCTCTGGGAAAGTTCAGTCTCTAGATCTTTGATAATTGAGACAAGCATTGCGCTACAGCAGTCAGTTACTTTCTTGGCCTGTTTCACATAATTATTCTGTAAATTCACCACCTGGAACGCTTCCTCGACGTTGTCTGGAACAGAACTAGACTACAGTCACAAAGAAATCACAAAGAAGTTCAGTTTTTGAAGAAGAAATCAAGATTCTTACCAGTTTCGAAGATTATTGTTCCTTCGAAAGTCTTCCAGTCGCATGATGGAATCCTAGTCAGAAAATCTGGATCTAAAACTGATGGACCTTGATTTTCTGGTAAGAGAACAGTAACACTTCTTCCAGTACAACTAATTATCCAAATCCGTGGCACATACATGTAAACTTTATTTTCCACGGTACCAAACTCCACAACGCAGATCGCTTTCGAAAGTAACTGAGTCATTGATCCAAAATTAGAGCATGTACTTCTAGATCGGTGCCTCAAGAATTACTGGCCTGCGAAAGGTTTGAAATCACACTACAAGACTTATCGGTTCTAGACTTGTGCTTTCACCTTCTTATCGAAGGTTATCTGTCCGTGTACATTAACAACAGAAGATATCAAAATTATTTGACATCAGGCCATCTTTGCAACCTTCCGCTGATTTCAAATACAAATGATGATAAATGTTAATTATTGCGATATTTCAAACTGTTCACGGTTCATTGATTATGCATGATTCAGTCTTGAAAAACAAGCTTGACATCATAATTTATTTTTATTAAAGAGTTGTGGTTAAGAATTTTATCTATTCATGCGCATTGTTTTTCTATTTCTTTGGCTCATGAATGTATTCAGCGTTACAAAAACTTGTTTGTTCAGACTAGTTTTTGTATCATTACTCACAATGGTTTAATGATGGCATAGAACTACGAGTGAGAAAAACAAAAAATGCCCTTCATATGACATACGATTAACAAATATTTATCGGTCGAAGACTATCATGGTTCAAAGTTTAATGGCAGTTTTGATGATGAGTTTTGAATGTAAATTTTAAAATGTGTTACGGCGACAATTAGGCCATTAATTAACTTTGTCCAGCGGGATTTTTAATTATGTTTGGTATTTTCCTGGTGTGTACAGAGCATGTACTTTTTGCGTTGGCGAGGGCCCTTATCATTTTTAGTAGTTGTGCAGGAAATAACAATCTACAGGATGCTAGAGTCTGTACTCATTACTATAGTAACAAAGCTAATCGATAAAATATCCGGTATTGTTCCAGTTAAGAGTAGTACATTCCATGAGCAACTGGGATGCTTCAATTGAGAACAACAAGTCAAGAAAATTAGACTCACTTGAACACGTCTGATGATTGATGTTTACGTTTTTAATTTGTGAGCTACTTATGAATGAAAACATTATTTTACTATGTTGTTTCTAAAGGGAAGTACCGCAGGATATAAGGAAAACTAAATAATGATTTCGTAATACAGATTTATTTAATTGTTTACAAATAAGCATGAGGTTTCCTTATTATTTCATAGAAACACAAACATAATCACAGGTGCCTTAAAAAAAAATATACATTTGCAAACTATACCTATCAGTCTTTACAGCGAGGTGTATTAACTCTAAATAAATCAGATGATAAATACAGAACTCATTAAAATTAATGTACAATCTAATTAAACTAATTTGTATACATAACCCGTAATCAGTTACATGATAAGATTGTTTTAAAAACTCGGTAGAGTCTGGCGCCAAGTCCGACTTAAACGACTTTTGTTTTACCATATTTATTTCTCATGTCCTGAATTTTTGTACGAATACTGCTCATGATTCCAGCTGAGTCTGAGGTGTTCCACTTTCTTTCGTTCCCGTACTTATCAATAAACGCCAACAAGGCCAATCTTGAATTCTCATCCAATCCAGGTCTAACATCGATCATCACGTTACTGAACGCCCTGGCTTTTGCGCCTGTTGGAGAGCAAACACTCAGGGCGTTCTTGCTGAAAACTGCGGTCAGGAGCGACCGTGCTAGTGTCCTGCAGTCATTAGATGATCGTATGCACTTATTGTATTCGTCTATGCTGACATAGACGCGACTTCGAGGCATCAATTCCATCAGCTTTGGTCCAGGCTCTCGGTGCTTTAGAGTCCATCTGGAGTCATTTGGATCGTACTCTGGTGGTAGAACAAACGTGTGTCTTCGTTTGCTTTTGTTCGGGGAGTTTTTGACACTGGGGTTGTTATTTTGGTTGTCGGTAGAATTCTGTTCTGGTGCTGGGGCTGGTGTCTCTTGAACCCTCGGAACCTCTGGTGCTTCAGACGTAGGATTTGTAAGGGTTTCAGTGACATTGACTTTTTCGGTCTTGTCCAATAGTATCTCGTACAGCTTGAGACAACCCAAAGTAGAAACTCGCAAGTTATTATAATATTCTTCGGTATTGAGAATATTTTTGTACATTTTAGTAAGAAGAAGACCATGAACCTCCAACATTTCCGCCTCTGCTATTTTTGAAGGTTTCTCCTGAATGTTTGGCACAAGATTATGGACATCCGTCGATTTGTCATTTGTAATGCTCGCAAAAGTATCATCTTCACTGTAATCCTCGTTCGCGTAGTTTGAACCGTCTGTAGAATCGATATCCAAAAGTTCTTCATCATAATTCATTTCAATATCTGGAACCTCGTGCGGCTCTTGTTCTTTCGTTGGATGTTTCTTTGTTTCATACCCACCTTCTATTGATTCTAGAGAGCCTTGAATTGCATCATTGTGGTGATTGTCTGATTCTATTTCCGTAGCCTGGTCAGCCACCAGCTTCTTAGACTCTGGGTGTTGATAGACATTCTTCTCCGGAACCTTGGATTGTGTCTCCTGGGATTCAGATGAAGCCTGAGTCTCTGAATCTGGACAAGTTGCAGTTTCTGAACATATTTCAAAATACTTCATGGAACTTAGGCTTAGCTTTGCAAGTGGATCCTTGCGTGGATTGTTTCTTCGATCGTTCGAAACCTGTTGGTTTGTTTCCGGCAAAGCGACAGGTATTTCAGTGACTTGGGGCGTAGGATTGCTTTGGGGTTCGAGAGGCTTGACTGTACGTGGATCTTGATAACTCCACGGGTCTTGTCTTTGCGAAGCGGCAACTGAAGGCGCAATAACATGCCGCATCAGCTCGGGCATTTGGTTTGTGGTTACCACTGGCCGTTGATTTTGAAGTGGAAGAAACTGGTTGGGGATGATTTGGTTTGGTTGATGTGGAATATATCCAGGCATAGGATTTGGAAGGTAGCTTCTCTGATCAATGTATGGCATGTTAGGTCGATTAATCATGTCTTGCATTCGCGCGATTTGCTGTAGGTACGGCAATTGAGAGGGTTCAAAAAAACGAGTTTGGTGAGCCAAGTGTGAGAGATTTTGAGCAGCAGACGTGTTCATACTTTGAAGATGTCTTTGGTCTCCAACATTACTTAGATAATTCGGTGGTTGCCTGTTGTACAAGGATTGCTGCGACGTAGGTATATTTTTGGTGATGCTTTCTACACGAGCTTTCTTCTCAGCAGGTATTTTCATCACTGCGGAAGACTTTCTTCTAACCGCAGGTATCTGTTGCTGAGAGGATAGATCAATTGGAGTTGGTGCATAGTAAGTAGTAGATGATACAGTTTTCACAAGGCCTTGAAGGTGCGAGTTTTTAGAGCTGTTAGACACTTCAGGGCTGGATTGAACTGTCCTTGGCAATTGAGGTTTCGAAGATGCACTGACTGGCTGAGCATGATCATAAGGTGGATTCGCTCTACTAGGAGGTCTAGTTGCTGAGTTCTGTACAAGCATAGTTTTCAGTGTGTCATTGGCTTGTTGAGGTCCATTATGTATTTCGTTCAGACGTGACTCTATAAGTGAATAATGATGATCTGGAGCTGGATCAGGTTGAGCCCGTTCTGAGCTTGGTGGTCTTTCTTGTTCGACAGGCTCAGATTCAACGACCATCTCTATCTCTACATCAGAGTCATCAATGTCCGGAAGTTGCTCATCTTGAACAGGTGAAGGTTGTTTATCATCTGGGAGTTGTGGTGGAGACTGGGCTGAAGTATCAATAGATTCTGGCTTGCTATGATCGTTGACAGCGTTCTGAATCTTATTATGTTCCATAATAACTGATTGATCTTTCGAAGGTGCGTTTGCAGAACTGACAGCAGGTTTGCTCGGCTCTATTGGTTTCGGTTTCCAAGGCCTCAGGGGTAGTGGTCGTTTAATGAGCATTCTAGGTAGCGGCTTCCGAGGATTATCATAAGGCTTCACTGCCAGATGAGGTTTTCTCGGTAATATGCCTGACAAAACCGGATTTTTAGCACTACGTAGCTGCCTACTTCCTACAGGCTCTGCTGAAGGATCTAAAACAAAATAAAAAATAAATACTCAACCCACACGAGAGGAAACCTTAGACCAAATTTATGAAAAAAATTAATACCTTTAATTTCTGGTTCGTCTTCCTTATCGTCACCACCTTTAGCAATAATTTCCTCAATCCATTGCACAACTTCCTCATAATTTTCTAAAAAAAAAACAATCATCTTATTGCTTGCTCACATCGAACTAAAAGTAACTAAAAAAATAATCAAAACAACAGTTACCTGATTCAAATTTAATGAACCCTAAATAGAATCTCCACTCGCGATTGCGTTTTTCTCTATTCTTCGTGCGATTCCGAGTTACAAAAAGAGCTTCATTTTTCGGATATGCAACAAGAACTTGTTGACCCTCTAGTCGATGTATTATCCAAGAGTACGGCACGCATACGTACTTATCAATTTCCGGAAAAGGCAAGTGCTTGAATTTGATAGCATAAATTATTCTTTCGTTGTCTCTACTTGTCTTCATCTAAAACCAAACAAATAAATCAGGCACTTAAAGTTGTAACGGAAATGTATCTTTCCCGCGAGAGTTCAATTACCCAATAAGTATTTCTGAATTTGACCTTGAAAGCACAATTCGTGTCTAACAAACTGATATCAATATACAGTCTAGAGCAGCCTACGCGTACAAAATTTGGCGCATGCGCTGTATTCGTAGTGGAAGGGGTAAGGGTGAGGGTATAGGAAGAAGAAATACACAACAATTCATTGGAGAATATTTTATGAAGACACTGAATATATTGCACTAGAATATGTAAAAAAATCTTACCCTTTGTATTCAGAATTATATCTCTCAATCTGGTATGTCTTTACTTCAATAATTTACGTCTTATGGAAAAATGATTTTCATTAATTTTTCAACAAGAAAACGTGCGCTCCATTGGAAATACTAGAACAACTGACTAACGCTCAATACTACAGTCGTATATATAGGATTGAATAGAGACGTGCAATTACCAGTTTGATTTTACCAGAAGTGCCGAGAACGTCATAAATACCGTCTTGTCACTATAACTGACATCACAAATTTTTTTTCAACACATCTGTTGTGAAATTTGACAACATAATTAATTCATTATTAAATAGATTTTTGAAATATAATACTGAAAAATGTAAGGTGTTATAAAAAAAAAAAATTTTAAGTTAGAATGAGTATAATTTTGATATCTTCAGTGATAATTTTTTTTTTTTGATATTTTTAATATCACATAAAATCTTAGTTGTTAGTTTTAATGAACAAAAAACATTCTAATTATTTGTTTAAATTAATTAACATTTAAATTGAATACAATATATTTAATAATTCATTCTCTATACAATCAAATCAATTAATTGCATATTGCAAAGCTACGTGCATTAAACTCAAGTTGACAAGGGCAAAATATACTCTACATTACCGCTAAAATAAGTTTTATGCCGGTCAGAAATGCGTAAAATTACTCGACACAAGACCGGCGTACATCTCTACGATTGAGTAACTTTGAGCCAGCCCAAAAATGATAATGGCGTCGGACGCTTGGTCATTATGAACATCCAGTGACGTAAGTGTTAGAATTCGGCCGATTAATGGAGATTCACGATGTCAGATAATGGATGACGCATTTTGTAAGGTGAAATACCCAGTTTTTGATCATTCGAATTGTTTTTATGTACAAAAAATATTTATCTACACTATTAATTACTGAAGATTAGATAAGTTTTATAGCCTAAAATGAGTAAAAATTAACTTTATTTCATCATATATAATTATATATGGATCTACTTATAATTATATATAAATATTTTTCCCGCGTAGTTAAAAATTATTGAATGTTTTAAATTTCATCAAAGAAGTAAGCGGCGAATAATTTTTCACATAACCTATCAGCAACATTCTTTATCAATGTGAGTATGATATGATAATATACCACAACCCTATTAGCTAACTAGTCCATTGAAAAAGTCATGCCTCTAAATAAATTGTTATGACGTAATTGCGTGATAGTGCGTTCTGAATTTCGGAATGTTCTGGACGTTATTTACATTGTAGAGACACGGAACACCACAGAAATAACCTTTTGTTGCTACTAGCTTATCGATGTATGGTACACGTGCCGCTAATCTTGAGTTCAACGGATTGGAAGTGTTTCCGTTGTGCTATTTTTGGTTAATTCGATGAGACGTTATTTTGATCTCCCACGGAAAAATGATATATTCCGGGGACACTTGTGTAAAGTCTGTCCCACAATGGATTAATAGTTATTAACAAGTTAAACAATTATGTGGTTCTGAAACATTGTCAGTTTAGGAGAATTCTACTTCTAACCACCTTCAACGTCATAGTGATGACTAATCTTTGTTGCGGGTAATGTCCAATTAAGTGAATAGATTTTGTGGTTAGTGAATGAGAAGCGAGATCATTTTCCTGTTTCTATTTCAACAACAAGGAAAATTTCCGGATGTGCGTCTTAAGAAACTTCACGTTAATTAATAGTTAGCAATTAATGCTCTGATTGCACCTTGATGTTTACGAGCGTTGAGGATGTCTGGACTATTTATATTTTAATTGCCTGTCCTCGTTCTAAATATGCCATAGCAGTGAATTCTGTTATTTTCAGTCACCGCTGAAAATAACAAATTGTATAATTTTCTTCTGATGATGATACTCCAACAAAGTAATGGATGGTGGTTAACAAGTTCAAATGTCAATAGGCACTAACATCATACAATTAGAGAACACCTACGGAATTGTATTCAATTAACGTCAATTAACTGTCACGATATCGTTGATTTAAATGTCCGGTTCTGAGTCAACGTTTGCGTGTTTGTTTAATTAATTGAATGCAGCTGCGGGACATATGTTGACTATTATTAGCATACTGAGTCATAAAGATGAACAATAGCTCATTGCATAGACAAATTTGTCATATGGCCTGTATCTTTGTCATTTGTGTTATAAAAAAGAAATACCAGAACTTCCGCTGGAAAATAATCTACCAATGCACTTTTCTATGGCGATAGTGATGTTGATTTCAAATTATTTGGCTGATGACTTTTTTTACTTTTAATTTCAAAAAAGACACAGAGTTATTCAATAACGTAAAAGTCCTAAAGTACACATGTGTTCATTAATGCATAGCCCACTGCATAATTACTTATAAACATGCAGTGGGCCATGCATGCGTACGTAAATTGCGTCTATTCTTAAATTTATAATTAGAGTTGAAAATCAACAGGCCAAAGATACATTTGAGGTTAAGTTTTTTCTGATGCTATTGAAAATTGAATGCAGCAACATATTTTAGGTAACTAGGTAACTAACGGGCTACTAAATATATAACGCCATCTAGAAGGAAGTCGCTGAATTAAAACCGTTTGAATTCTACTGCGCTCCATCTATTGAAATCCCCTCGAACTAGCATGAGATGTATTGTTCCACTATCGTTACAAATTTTCTAGCTCTAAATGCGCATAGATTTGACATTCAAATGAAGTTTAGTGTAAAAACAATTTATGGGCAGCTGCGTTGTAACCTCAATTTAGTCTTTTTTGAAAGTCTAATAAGAACATGAATAATGTACGTGTCTAGACGAATTTGATTAGATAATTCCAGGTTAGAATTAGAGATCCTTTTTTCAAATTTGTATTACATTTTCCTTAAACTGCCATAAATTATATTGTATTCAATTTGAAATATCAAAAATTGAGCAACAAGTTACACTATTCTTTAATTAGAATGTTACAGACAAGGTATATTTGTCATTCCACGGTTTCATAGAGCATGAAGATAATAATCTTATTATGCACATAAAGAACAACTTTTTTTTGCCAGTACACAATTAGCAGGTTTCTGAAAATTGTCTACATAATTAACTATATATATATATATACTATATATATATATATATATATATATATATATATCTGTATACAGATTTAGTTAGAAATCATTGAATATTTTTTTTAAGAAGATTATTGTTATTTTCCGCATCAATATAGTCGGTTGTCAGGAGAATAACAGTCATTGTCGCTGTCCATACAAATTAATAATCTAAAGATACTTATCACTCGGCCGACGAACAAGACCAATGACATCATTGGCCCAAAAAATATGTTAGCAACAACTTTTTTTGTTCTGTACGCTTTGGACTTGTAAGAGCTATTAGTATGCAAGTAACGTTTGCTGTTAAAAATGTACATTGCGTCAGTGATGTCATGTATACTTGAATACTCCATGTGGCACAAAAAGACTACTTGAAAGGTTGGTCTCTTAATGGCCGATACCTAATTAAATATTGCGAAATGTCAAAATCTAGAATCATAAGCAATTCAAATATTTCATAATTAGCATCAGGATACGGGCTTAGAGGAGACGAATAATTACGAAAATATGAGATCATTAATTATTCATTGATCAATAATATTACAAATATCTATCAGTCGAACTATAGCCTAGGTTTCGAACACGTAGATACATTTTGAGATGAGTGTGGTGTGACCTTAGTAGAAGGTCTGATCTTCATCTCTTCCAGGGCTTTCATTGCAGCATTAATGTTATTCTCTGCATTTTTTCTCGACCACTTCTCCAAACTTGGGACAAAAAATCTCAGGTGAGATTCTTATGCTCGCAAAACGGTTTGCCGTTTTTGACAAATTCGAGATAAAGGGTACCATAGAGCTATCAAATGATGAAATTATTGGTATCTGTACTCATTTACTTACTGGTATTTTTCAGTAGTTAAGCTCAAAAAATCTAGGCGGCGAATGTCTCCATCAGGATACATGAATCGGTTTCAGTAGTACAGTTTTTGATCGCGAGGCGGCGTGTCATGCACTTGCCCGATACCATTGTATTTATTATATTATCTCTATAAATATAACCTAGTGCAGGTTAAAGACCGGTCGAACTTCTAATCTAGAACTAGCAACTTTCCAACCATAAACCTGGACACTAAAAATTGGATACTCACATTTTTTTGGATTCTTCAGATGTCATCGTCATAAGCCGCTCTCTCATGTCTGCTCTAAAATAAAGAAACACTTGTTATACCGTCGCTAGGTAGCGTTGTGAGTTACCTTATCGACAATCGATTATAAATTACAATTGAATGGTAAGTAGAAACACCTGGATTGCCAGTTGAGTACACAATAAATACTAACCTACAATGACAATTCCAAGGTTATCGCACTGAAACTATTTGTAATTAAAATTAAACGTTTGAAGTTTACAGGTCACAAAACACCAAAGATTCTAACGACTCGTCAAACACAAGACGTTTTTGTTCCGTGCCAGCTGTGTGCTCGCGAATCACTAACGTACTAGTCTAGTCGACATTAGAATTGATGGTGAGATGCCTAGGAAGAAATCACGAGGTCTAAATATTTATCGAAAGTGTCACGGATGCAACTGATCTGCGATTTGTTTAAATGAGCGAATGTTTAATGTTTATCTTAAAATAAGAAATTCAATAAATTTGGTACTTACTTTTATGTAGGCGTGCGCAGGCGAAATGTATGCGTGACAGTGCACACGCGTTTATATACCGCTGGCTTCTTTGCGAAACAGGAATTTTGGGGTCTAATTTTATCGCCAAGATCACTTGGAGGGCGCTTATTTTAAAATACAATGCACCCAAGTTATTTGCGCAGGTCTTTTACTGTCGGAAAATAAATGTCAACCAGGTAATGAATTTCATATTTTTAAAAGTTCATTACACCGCACGCAACTTGTTATCATACTGCGCGTGTTGAGGTGTGCAATAGAGCCGCGCAACGGATTAGTTTATTTTTATATTTACACAGAATAAACTTGCGCTAGAGGCGAGTTTTCGGGATTATTTATTGGAACGATTTCAAAAGTACTAAATTTAAGGGGAAGAGTTTCTAAATTTCGACTTCAGAACAGATCCTATGTACAGCTAAGGAATGGAACACGTTCCCTGCGAGTGTGTTCCTTGATCATTATAATTTGGACGCCTTCAAGGCTAGAGTGGCTATTCCTAGACAGGCATGCTCCATCCTCGGCCTCATCGTCACTTACTATCACCATGTGGGATGAGAGAGAGGTCAAGAACCTGTCTGGTCTAATTAAAGAAATATAAAAGACATTGCTTGGCTGCGATATTCTGTAAGATGACTACTTCCTAAGTCGAGCGTCTCCAATTCGTCGTCGTGCTCCAAACATAGTCTTAAATAACGATTATTTAAAAGCCGCGAGATGTCCAAGTGTGAACAGGCTCTAACCATTGTTGTGCTTCGAGGCGCTTGAAGCTTTGGTTAGAATTTTATGTTTGACGCTGGGAGATGTTTGCCTCAACTTATTTTGAAAACTATAAGAATAAGTTGGCTGAAAATGGAACTAAATCTGATAGCCAAGAAGAACAACTTCAAAAACAAAACTGTAACTAGAATTAAACAGGGTGGGCACTTTAATTGTAGGTAATAATTAAACTATAGCTATTTTAATCTGTCAGTATTGGTGTCGACAATATTTTTAAATTCCATTAAAATTAATCGCGCCAGCAATGTACACTATTATGCATATAGTACATTGCCTCAACATTGCCCACTGTAAGATCTCGACCGGTACCAAGTCGAGTCACCCTGCAACCGGAAAGCGACAATATCGGAATGTGAACATCCATCAAATGTACGTCAATGAATCCTGTTTAGCTTTAAATTACTATTTCTCTAAACTTTGACACACTAGAACCTCTTCGTAATAACTGTGGATACTTTTAGGACTCTGTTTCAATTTTTTGCATAGTAAATAGTTACAGTACCCAGCCTGTATTTGCCAGTGTTGAAAATCTGAGTGAATGCCTTATAAATACAAAATACCGTCGATGTGGATAATTTAAGCTATTTTAATGTGATCTCTACTATCTGTGTTCTATTGACGCCTATAACAAATGACACCACTAGACATTAATACATCTGTACATAGTATAAAGCAAAGTCGCTTCCCGGCGTCTTTCCCTATGTATCTACGTATGCTTAGATCTTTTTAAGCAAGAAAAAAGGGTAGGTAGGGGTAAAGCAGGTGTACGCGAATGATGTCGCGCCTGGTCCAATAGTTTTAAAATAAAAATAAAATCTTGTATTTATTTATGATTAATAAAATTAACTGTACACTTTACCACTCGCACGCGACACACTCTCGAGCGCCTTGCAAACGTTAAAATATTGTGATTCGGTTTCTGCTAACACCGTGTTTAATTAACGGAGCAAAGCTTGTCTTAATAAAGGCTCAGTCTTCCCTTTGCATCTATTATGGAGTAGTTAATTAATTAGCATAAATAAATCAGCAACATTGGCCCAGTGGTCACTCAGGCCGCTGGTACAAAATCGAGCACAGTCTGAGCAAGACAGAGTGATGGGGCACTCGTTAGACAGACAAGGATGGATGCTGTAAGCTGAAATATTAAGCATCAAGCGAGAAAGTGATTAATGCTCTGGAAGCTTCGTTAACACGGATTACATTAACGGTTTACTTTTTAAGTGTTTTATAAGGGTTTTGATACTGGCCGGGTGCGTAGCTTTTACACGACCTAAAATTATATAAACACTGTTCCAAAAAAAAAATGCGAACATGGGCCATTTTCATACAATCGAAAATATTTGGAGTCCTGAAATCTCCTCCTAGGAAGTATCTGGGTCCAATCTGATTATGCACATTTAGAAAATTTATGGAAGAGGTCTAGACCGGTCGTATGGAATCGAAATTACGACGCAAACTTTCCCGCTGTGGATTAAACAGCCTTTCGAATCGGTTAAGTACCAGAACTGTTTGATTTAATAGGAAAATTTGATGTTTCAAAGGTAAACAATAATTTATTATTATTATTTATCTGAATATTGACACTGACTTACAACAGGAACTATAGAACACCTCCATCCATGCTCTAGATATGCAGAAAGTTCCCAGGGGGAGATCCAAGGTCACCAAATTGTCACGATTGTATGAAAATTAACCATGTACCCGGTTGTTCTGCAAAGAAATGTGTACACTGTTGAGTTTGGTTACACTGAACTTACGTTGTTAAAGAAAAAACCCATCTTTGTAATAAATATTTCTTTCTTTCATTTAAAAGAATCGATTATTACAGTAAAACTATGCAGAGAGTCAGACGGTGTAATTCTTTTTCTTTCTGAATTTTTGGGGTTCCAATCGCCCTTCACGATAATCCTGGTCCCCTAAGGAAAACTGCATAACTGATTCATTATCATTCGAAAATGCTGCTGCCCATTTTCCGGCCTACGGAGTCTCCAGATATTTTGCCTCGTAAACATTAGTCGCCGTGTACGACACCCACCAGTGTTAAGGAGTGAATAAATGATTGTAGAACTCTAAATAAAAAACAAAAAAGTAGGAAAATTAACACAGCGCCATCTAACCCTAAAGCAAGCAAAGCTTGTGTTATAGTAATTCTGTAGGCAGTTACGATATACAAAGCATATTATTACACTCGTTATAAAAACTGGTCGACTAACGTACCACCGCACTCGTAAAGGATTAGGCTTTCATACCAGGTACAATAAAATACTACTACGACTAGACTAAGATTTCTGTACGGACACTGGGATTTCAATTTCTAATATTTGTTACACGTAAAGAGGTTTTTGAGTGTAATATTACGTAGGCACTTATGAAGTTTCTTGCCCACTAAGTTTGTATTATGTCCAATCGAGGAACCTGAATGTTTAGCTGGACTTTTTCATTTATTCGTATTATTATGAATAACATCGCTTAAAGTATCGGAAAATAGTAACACGGTCAATTTCAGACTTATGTCAACTTGTTAAACATACAATTTGTCCAAGTGGATTGCGTTATTTATGCTTATAAAAACGGACTTTGTGAAACTTTGGCTTCAGAACCAGCGGTGTCATATATCGCTCCAAGATTAATCAGGGAAATCTCTCGCGTATCGGTAAAAAGCGCAGAAGGAGTCAATCCCCAATTCGTAGGAGGGCATCGATCCTGAATTCCATTTAACTGGATCCCAGAGTAGCGAGGATTTAGACTAATCTGGCGTTAGTGGAGCCGATTCGTCTGGCATGTTTTATTTGTGCCGCCTGACACGAGACCAATGGAGGCAGGCGTTTTCTGAGACTGCTATAAAATGAGAATATACCTGTTTGAAAATGCGCCATCTGTAGAATATACGAAATGCAAGGATCCTTATTAGCAATAACTTGTAGATGCATACACTGTAGCACTAAGATACTATATCATTATAAAAGTGCCGATTGAAGAAATAAAATATAGATAATGACAAAATATGTATAAGGAAGGCGTGTATTAATCGAAAATTGGCGGCGATTCATCTTCATGCGACTGACAATTGGCATGAAAGTGAGTAGCCGTCATAAGTCCAAGTAATATAACTTCAATTATCGAATCAAGGTTTCTCAGGCCAAACGATTGCCTCGATCCAGTCGATGAATTCCGACACCCGGGTGTAGACGCCCGGGGTGTTCGGGAGCGCGCACCCGTGTCCGAATGACGTCACCCCGACCACGTAGTACATTGAACCGGTCTTCGTGGTTAGGTTCATCTTCAGTTGAAGTGGACCGCCGGAGTCACCCTAAAACATAAATAAGTTTCGAAATGGCATTGTAGGATCTCGAAAATGAGCAATATAGAAGGTGTATATGCATTTCAATAAAGTAAGACAAATAAGAGTGCAACAAGGACAAAAATAAGCGTGATGACGGAGGATTTAAAGAAAACTCCTGTAGAAGTTTTATGTTTAACTGAGCATTGGCTGAGAATCTGAGATGTCATTTAATTTATCTAACTATAATATAATTAGTTGTTTTAATCGGAAATCTATTTCCTGTGGTGGTTCATTAATTGCAGTACGGCAAAATATTAAATCGAAAGACCGGAAAGATGTTGCAGACCTCTCAGTTGAATATAAGATTGAGTTATTCTGCGTGGAGTTAGAAAAGTGCATCATACTTTGTGTGTATAGGCCACCATACAATGATCTCAAAGTTTGAGATTTTTGAAAAAACTATGTAACAAGTTTTAGAAAGAATTTGTACGTGTAAAAAAAGGTTATCGTTTGTGGTGACTTTAATGTTAATTTACTAGAAAAAACAACTTTTAGTAATAGAATAATAAGCTTATTCCGTAGTTTTAATCTTAATTATATATTTTTAGACCCGACGCGATGCATAGAATCATCAGCGACTAGCATCGACAATGTATCAGAATAACAGCAGACTGTTGCGAGGTCAACGAAAAGGCTATTATAAATCTTACAAGATCTGACCATAGTGGACAATTCGTTGTTTTTGATTTTACGGAACAATGTAATATCAATGAAATAATTACAAGACCAATTACTCAAAGGAGAATTGAACACTTCATACAAGCCTTATCGGAGACCATTGCCGGCCTTTCTCTTGATTCTCATGACCCAAACATACTATTTTCTGATATGTTCAATTCTGTCAATAATGTTTATCAAAGTCTTTTTACGCAAAAAATAATAAAAAGTAACTGTAAATCTAAATTAGCGATTGGACTACTTTAGGTATCCGCAGAAGCAGAGATAGAATGTTTGAAGTATGCGGTCAGCGAGCTTATTGCCATGATAATAATGTTGTAGAATATGTCAAAAAATATTCAAAAATGTTTAAGAAAGTTTGTCTAATGGCAAAATCACAGCACTATAAGAAAATTATAGATTTAGGTTTATTCATTACTCTTTAACAGTTTACATAATAATATTATATGATCATCATATATCTATAACAGAGGTCGTCAAAAAATACAAAAGTTTATAAAAATTTACACAATGGTAAAACTGTTCAAAAACACATAAATGTCAAAATTAATTATTATTACATTAAAAAGTTACCCAGAAGGTAAAATATTTGATAAAAAAAGAAATATAATATATGTCATAGAAATATAGTATACAAAAAATACAAAGAAATTAATTTTAAGATTAAATGTCAATAACGAAAATAACTACAACAATGTCAATAAAAAGAATAAATTCATATGTCCGAAATACAATTAATAATACATATAATCACATTGAAAACTACATAAATGGGTTAATATATTAATAAAATAACGAGTAAAATTAATGTAAATACGGAGAAAATCAATCAATATCATGCAAATAATGTGATATTTCATCAAATGTCATTAATAATAAGAACTGCAACAATGTCAATAAATTGATTCATATGTCAAAAATAAAATTAATTGTATTTTATACACATCATAAAATTAATAATCACATTAAATGTCAAGGAAATACAATTTAATTTCCCTTATATGTAAGGTATTCATACTGAATAGAATACATTGTCCAATAAAAAGTTTTTCAGCTGGCGGGGAAACGTCTCGTCAGTTGGTTTGTTCTTGATAGACGTGGGTAGGTTATCATAAAGTTTTGAACCTATTATGCGGGGATTTTTTCTGCGAGTGCAGTTCGATGCTGGACTACAGCCAGTCGTCCCGCGCCTCTCAAACCATGTCCGCCATCCGTGCGACAATCAAAGCTCCCAAGATTACGCCTCACGTACATTATCACATTATATATGTATAATGAGAATAGCGTCATGATCTGATGTTTTTTAAACAGTGGCCTGCATGTGTCCCTTGGTCTCGCGTTCTCGATGATCCTTACCGCTCGTTTCTGCAGTACCAGTACACGTCCAGAGTCCGTGGAATAGCCCCACAGAATGGTTCCGTAGGATAACAGCAAATAAAAGTACGCGAAGTACGCTTGCCACAGCAAACTTCTCGAAACAAGAGGCCGGAGCTTGCGTAACGCATACGCTGCACTGCTGAGACGATCACACAGGTTTTTAACATGCGTCTTCCAGTTTAGTTTCGAGTCAAGTGTGAGACCATGGAACTTACACTCGTCACAACTGGGGATAGGAGCAGATATTCTTGTCCGAGATATTGCTCTCCCGGTGAACACAATCAGATTTGACTTTGATTCATTTATTTATTTTTATTGATTTAAAAACTTTATTGCACCAAAAATAATACATTTAGTATGAGTCCGTTGCATGAGAACCACTGCTTTAATTTCTCACAGAGAACATTAATCTTAGTGCTGAGCTCATCACACGGACGTGCGCACACCACCACCGTTAGTATAATTAGGCCCTCCGTGATAGCTGATCTGCAGTAGATCCCTGCGGAATTCCTACAGTGACGTCACCCGACGTGGACCTGTACTTATCTCCGTCTGTAGATACTTCAACAGTCTGCTTTACATCTAGCAGGAATTATTTAATTAGATCATGATTTTTTGCCCTTTGTAAGCGTACATCTGTGTAATATTTTTTGTCACGCAAATTGGTTGATTTCACTAAGTCTCGATAGTACTCGACGCATTAAAATAATAATAATAATAAAATTCTTTATTTCAGACTCATGTTCCATATGTGTACAATTATTGTACACATATGGAACATGAGTCTGAAATAAAGAACTTTATTATTATTACGAAATTAAATTATATTTCTTCCCGTTTAAGGGAGGATACCCCTCGGCAGAGGAGACCAAACGGCCGAGGGTCAGGGCGAGAGAGAGAGGAATCGGCGGACAATCTTCGCATTATCCAGCCAGACCGCTCGCTGGAGCCTCGCTACAACTGGTCCATCACTCAAATCCAACCTCTTCAGATGGCCACGAAGAGATGTTGGAACCAGACCGTTTGTTGAAACTACGACTGGAATGATCTCAGTGGATGTCACTTGCCACATATCGGTAACCTCGTGCGCCAGATTCAGATATTTAATTATTTTGTCTGATTCGGCTTTGACAAGGTTCTCATCGAAAGGGATAGTGACGTCCACCAAGAACACACACGACTTCACCCGGTCCACCAGAACAATATCAGGCTTGTTAGCAGGGACAGTCCTGTCTGTAATGATGGACCGGTCCCAGTACAATCGAGCGCGGTCGTTTTCGAGCACCGGCTCCGGCGAGTATTTGTAATATGGTACCTTCTCACCAATGAGGCCGTATTTGAAAGCTAACTCGAGATGGAGTATTTTGGCTGCTTGGTTGTGCCTGTGCAAATATTCGGTATTAGCCAGCACAGGACACCCGGAAGTAATTATTATTATTATTATTAATACTATTATACGTATAAGTATAAGTACTATTATAGTACTTAGTTATAAAACATAATATAATAAACTAAAATAATAATAATACAGTTACATTATAACAATAACAATGTCAACTTACTATCTACACGTAGGTTGCTATCGACAGCCAACGTTTAAACATACAGGTGGTATGCAGTCTGTCTGCCAGTTCTTTTATAATTGAGTTTCTACACGTGCCAACCCTGGACAGGAATGAAGCAATACGCCTCCTCTGAATTGCATTGAATGTGTCCAATCTCGCTTCCGCGAACATTCCAGACGCACTGCAATGATATTTTAATCCCATCAAGTGCCTGTAAATGTTATTATATTGGACACGAATGCTGTTCAGAGAGGCCACTGTATACTCCGTTCATAGTTGACACGTATAAAAACTCTGACAATAACTTCGAAATAAATTAATTTAAACAGTTTTACTAGCTTAAAAAAATTCCTGGCAATCATATTGCCTATCACCGAAAGCGACCTACGTTGGCGCTCGATATCGGCATCGTCCTTTAAGTCTGACGTAAGAATATGGCCAAGGTACCTAAACTTGTATACCACATTAACAGGCTGACCACAGACAGTGACTGATGGAATGTCCTGGGGTCCCTTTCCCGACCTGAATACTAGAAGTTCTGTTTTTTTAGCGTTATACATTAGGTTATGAACCTCAGCATACCCTTCACATATTTTCAACAACCTTCTAATGCCCTTGATAGAGGGGCTGAGCAGTACCATATCATCAGCATAGCTAAGGTTGTTCACGTAACGATTGCCCAACTTTAAGCCTACGGGGGCCCTGCTCAGCTCCACTATCAAGTCATTGACGTACAAATTAAACAGGTCGGGAGAGGTAAGTCCACCCTGCCTAACACCACATGTCAGTCTGAACTCATCGGACACAGCACCACCTTACAGTGTTGGTCTGATTACGATACCAATATCGCATCAGTCCAACTAATCCACTCGGAATGTTTTCCCTTTCCATTTTCTCCCACAGCAGATCATGGTCTAAGGTGTCGAAGGCGTGACTAAGGTCCAGAAAACATGCGTATACACTTGCTTTCTGGGTTACATAGTGTTTTACGACCTGCTTCAGGGAAAATATCGCCATGTCTGTAGAGACTTCTCTACGGAAGCCAAACTGTCCATCGTCGATTTTTAGTGTCGGAGTCAGCTTCTGATGGATGAGTCGTTCAAGCACCTTGGCCACAATCGTCGTCAGAGAAATAGGTCTATAATTGGACATACACGAGACGTCACCCGTCTTACTCTTCGGTATTGGCACCACTAGCGTGCGAATTAAGCTGGTTGGTAAGTAGCAATGCCGCGCGCAAAGATTAAAAAAGTTCGCCAGCACTACGCATATACTTTCGCCTGCATATACCAAGTGCTCAATACTGAGACCATCGTGGCCCG
Source organism: Blastobasis lacticolella (assembly GCA_905147135.1). Classification (NCBI taxonomy): domain Eukaryota; kingdom Metazoa; phylum Arthropoda; class Insecta; order Lepidoptera; family Blastobasidae; genus Blastobasis; species Blastobasis lacticolella. The sequence goes on along the minus strand of LR990053.1, from coordinate 15,201,193 downwards.
GAGACTTTCCACACCGGAGACACCACATCCTCTGTCGTGACATGGAAACCCTCCGCGCCACGCCGCACGTCTCCAGTATGTCTGATGGCATTTGAACCTACTTCGAAGTACTGCCTAAACTTATTCGCTATCCCTCTCAAGTCAGTCTCGCCCTCCACACTAACTGGCATGCTACTTCTAGGATTAAGCTGTTTGTTCCAGAAACTTACAAAGTTCTTATTTTCGATTTGACGGGACAGTATCTCTATCTTAATTTTTTCCTGATTATTATGTACGTACCTCACAGCAGCCTTAAAATCCTTGCGCGCCGCTGACATTTCATCATAATAAAAACCCGACTTAGGTTTTGACAAATTTTTTGTCTAGCCATTATATGATAATTTCTAACATTATAATTCCAACTAGTAATTTTACGTTGTTTTGAATCCTTACTGCGAAACGTGGACTCTGCCACCGATTGCAACGTATAAACTATAAGTAAAAAGTGTCGATTAAATGAATATGTTTAAAGTCAGTACAATATTCATTAATACATAAAACATTTAAATATTTACCATTTAAATGTAACATTGATTTAAATTTGTCATTACATAACCTAGAATAATTATCTACTTGCTTATTATCTCTAGCACCCCATACGTATTTCAATGTACTTGTCAGACATTGTCTCATAACCTTAGGCTTAATACAGTCAAATGCAACACACACTGCTAGCGGAAAGTGGTCCGACAGATACGCATCTCGCACAGATGCATATCTCTCACAATGGACTCGGCCGCCGCGGAGACTACACAGTGATCGAGCCACCTGCACGCGCCATTCGCTTCACATACATAGGTATATGTCTCAGAGTTGTTCCAATTTTTTTTACCGATATTCCGTTTAAAACTACCTCACTGCTAAACTCATGCCCAATTAGCGCATAAAACTTGTTGAAAGAAAATATAGGTGCCTCTGAAAATTACTTTTGTTATTCCGAAGTAGATGCTAAAACTATCATTAAAGCTTTTAAAAACATAAAGTTGTAAAATACGGAAGATATTTGGGGAATGTCAGTAAGAGTTATAAGTACTGCAGTTGATATTTTAGCACCGTATTTAGCTTACATTTTTAATGCTTGCGTCAAAGTAGGAGTTTTCCTCGAACTCATGAAAATCAGTCAAGTGGTGCCATTATTCAAATCAGGTTATAAACATAGTTTGAATAATTTTAGACCGGTGTCCATCCTGCCCGTTTTCAGAAAATCATTGAAAAAATCATGTGAAGTCAAATGATTGTACACTTTAACAGTAACAAATTATTTCATCAACAACAATAATGCTTTACGAAAGGCCGCAATACTACCGAAGCTGGTATTAGCCCCATTCAACAAATTTTTGGCGCATGGGAAAAACATCATAATGCAGTAGGTGTTTTTTGCGATTTGTCTAAAGCATTTGGTTGTGTAAATCATTCAACACTATTTCTAAAATTAAAACATTACGGTTTTACGCATGATAGTCTTGAAATGATGAAATCATACTTAGAAGGTTCAAAAAGTAAATGTAAATGGCGAGTTATCTGCGGGGGCGGAGGTGAGCATTGGAGTGCTACAAGGATCTATATTAGGACCGTTTCTCTCTTTTGTACTTATATATAAATGACCTTCCATACATGGTTCAGAACACTGCTGGTATAATTTTGTTTGCTGACAACAGTTCACTGATATTTAAAATTAATAGGAAAGATAATAATATAGACGAAGTAAACAGTGTTCTTCAGAATGTACTTCATTGGTTTACGATTAATAACTTAGTCTTAAACTCTAAAAAAACAAAACGCGTTCATTTTTGCCTCCCTAAGGTACAAAGTAATCAATGTAATGTTATATTAGATAAAACGCAACTTGAGTTGGTAGAGAAAACTACTTTCTACTATATTGATTCAAAAATTCAATGGGGCTCACATATTGAATCATTGGCTAGTAGGTTAGTAAGCTAGTAAGCTCTTCGAAATAGGAAGTTATTTTTAAATTTACAATTTTGTAATTTGGGTTTAAATAAGTATTATGTACCCAATTTAAAAATTGAAAATTTATAAATAACTTCCTATTTCGAAGAGCTAAAATTGACATTATGAATATCAATATTTTAAGCAAATTGGGTAATATGCTTTCTAACATAGGTACATAATCAGTTTTAAATATGTACGGCACCAGGCAGACTTTTAAGTGAGCATGCACTGCCAAGCATGCTCACTTAAAAGTCTGCCTGGTGGTGGCGTAGGGGTCGGATCGTTCTCTTCCCTCAAATATGGTTGAATTGGTCGATGGCTGGGCCCGAGCTCAGGGGGCGACGCATGTAGGCCGGCTGGTGCGTGCGGGTGCTCGCGCCGGTAGGCTGGCTGGGCCCGAGCACGCGCCGCACATGATTCGCTTAGGCGGTTATTTGCGTGGCTTGTATAGGTGCCCGGTGTCTCGCCGAAGTGAGCCCTCGTACGCGCTGATCAGTCTGCATGCGTCGCCCCCTACCTGGATGAGCTCGCTTAATTTTCCCTTTGTTTTCCTTTTTTGACTTTTGAAAAGATATTAATTAACGTAATCCTAACTCAATAAATACTTTTTCATTCATGACGGCGGCAATGTAACTGTTTTTAGTATTTTCCCTACTATTTTAATGTCATTATGGGCTGTGGGTCGTGGTCAAGACGGACCCTGGGCCCTCGTGCGCGATAGCACAACTGGGTCATTAACCCTAAGATGATGGGCAACGCATTAGTGATACCTCTGGCGCTGCTAATGTCCACCACTGACCTGTCCGCCAGTCTGTTTGCCTACTGTACGACATTAAAAATTAAAAATAGGCGGACCCTGGGACGCAACCGGGACATAACGCTAAACTTGTGAGCGAATCGTAGATATTGTAGGGACAGTTACCTATTGCTTTCCGTCAGTTGGGCTATTTACTCAGTTTCCATTGAGTAGCTCAACTACAGTAGAACCACGACATAAACTTCATTTTATATTATCTCTACGACGTGCAAGGAAATGATGACAGCTGTCAAATCTAACACATTAAATAGGCATGGAATTCATAATCACCTGGCACGCATCGTAGCCGCCGGCCAACTTTCCAGCGCATATCTGAGTGTCCTGGATCCCACACCAGTTTCGGTTGCAGTTCGGCCGCAGCAGCCGATCGCATAGACCGGAGTCTATTATATCCACTTTCACTACCTGAAGTGTTGGTGACGTCATCCGGCTGGCTGTAAAAAGCATGACGGTATAGATAAGGAGCTTGAATAAAGATTAAGCCTGTTTACTATTATATTCTAAACAGATAGTTAGCAAACAAGCAACAAACAAATGACGCAGAAAATGGCGCAGGATAGGGACCAATGGCGAATTCTTGTGTTGGAGGACAAGATCCACTTCGGGTCGCTGAGCCAGCGAAGTAATTAAATAGATAGTTATCAGGTGGTAGGACTCTGTCCGGCCTAAGGAGTACGCCTGGGTGGGTACCCCCACCTTATCTATTTCTGCCGCCAAGCCACAATGCTTGCATTGTTGTATTCTTGTTCGCAAGATAAGGTACAGGCATGAGGTATATCATCTTAGTCTTTTACAATGATGCGGTTCTGCATACTTGTTGCCTGCAACCTAATTGGCATAAATCGTAAATATTATGGGCGACAGTTACTTCTTACCAACAGGTAGTCTGTCTGCTCGTTTGTGACGGTATAGAATTAAAAAAACCGTTCATACCATACAGACAAACCCTAGTTATAGAGGGAGGGTCATAGAGTGATAAGAATTTATTGCTTCAAGGTATAAAATATACTGGTTGCCGGAAGAGATCGTTAGCGATAAGGCCGCCTTTGCTCATATGTGTTCCTTGTCATATGGTGTCGATACACGTGGCATCGACCAGCTTCCGACCCATTTTCGACGGGTGCAAAACCATTAGGTTCAACCACAGCAGCAACAGGAGCCCCAACTTAAGACGCTTACGCTTCGACGTTACGCTTTCACCGCTAAACCACTGCACCGATTTTAATGAAATCTGGTAAGAAGATAGTTTAGTACCTGATAATGAACATAGGCTACTTTTTATTCCTCTCCACTTACACACTCGCAAGATATAGGTACAAATAGCACACGCTGCCTGAGTCGCGTGCAGAAGGCTGATTCTTTCTTTATCAGTTCAGTATCGAACAATAACGTCTTGTGCAAAATAGTGTTTCTAAACTAACCTGTCTCCACGACTCCCCAAGCGGACTGGTATCAAAGTGACTCCAGAGACACGCTGGCAACTTGCTATGGTCAAACGAGACAGTCTTCTTTAACTTTAATAGTGCTATGTCATAATACTTCTTTGGAGCTTTAAATTGTGGATGCTTGATTATATGAGAAATATTATACGACGCCGGTATGAAGCCATCTCTCTGTCAAGAAAAATGTTTATTTAGTACAGAAAAAAATTCAATCAGAAGTAATAATTTAAATAACTTATAAAATAAAATAAATATTCGATGACCTTGGCGTCACTGCTACGCGTATGCGATCATTGGAACAAATCACGCATTCCTGACTTAGTAACTATCAACGCATTTTATGACAATGTCGAAATTCGTCTGAATTCATAAATTTGGTCGACTGAATTTAACCAGGCGAATTGAATTTGATAAGCGCATACGTAGGGGAATTTATTTCCATGGCTATTCGTGAATTACCTACCTAAGGTGCGCGGTTCCTCTTCGTCCGCGTACGAAACCGCAATTTCGTAACTAGTTTCCTTGTACTAAACCAGTTGCGAACACAAGTCAACAAAAAGTTTCCACACATGTTTATTTTCCTTATAACTAAGACAAATATTGTGTATGACGTATAATTTGTGTTATGAATACATTGAATAGTATTATTTTTAATGCAAAAAAGTAAAAAAAAAAAAATTTGACTATTTTGAAAATCTCGTCTATCTCTGAATACCTTTCAAATTCTTAAACATCACATCGATACTTAGAGCCTCAAAGGACTTTTGAGGTATACATACCACGTTTACCAAGTTTGTCTCGCCCAGTACCACTAACCCTGGCTCCAGCTCGGAGACAGTGGTATCAGAGGGCGGCGCCCGCGAGCAGTGGGCGGCGGTCAGCACGTACTGATTGCTGATCAGGGACCCTTCACATTTGAATACCCAGCCGCCAACCGTAGCACGCCAACCTAGAGCTGCCTGAAATTTGCAATGGAATTCTAGCCATATATTATTAAGGTACCTTTATAGTACTCAGTGGTATCTAACAGCCACTAAGGCCCCAAGTCTGCTTACTTACGAATGGCTCCATTAATAAAATAATAATTATGATTTTAATAAATATACTTTGATTTTGCTATGGAAGCGCGTTAGGCCCAAACAGAGATGGCGGGAAGAGTTGGACGCCATTTGTAAGGATTGGCCGAGGAAAGAATCCGATCGTAAGTCATGGAAGATGGATAGGGAGACCTTTGCCCTGGAGTGGAACAGAAGTAGCTAAAATAAAAAATAAATAAATTAATGCTCTGACAACTCACACAGCTAGCCCAAAGTAAGCAAAGCTTGCGTTGTAGGTGCTAGACAACTGATAAACTACATAATATATGACGGATCACGGTCAATAGTATGGAATCATGTGGTCAATAGTACCGACTCATGACGAAGAAAACGGAAGTGGGAGTGCGCCCTCTGGTGGGGCGTGCTGACAGAGTCTCGACGGCACGACTCGGGTGGAGTGGCGGCCATTGTTGGCCCCAGTGTTGCCAACTTAGTGTATTTTACCCTAGATTTAGAGTAAAACTTAATTGGCTGGGTAATTTTTAGGGTATGCATTTTCTTAGGGTATTTTCGAGGGTAATTAATTTACTTGGGTATTTATTAGGGTATCAGTTTTGAAGTGAAAAAATGTATTAGTTATAAAGGTTTCAACGCCCATGGCGTACCTATCTAAAAAATGGGCCTACAATATACCAGCGCTGTGAGTCGCTTCTTGTACCTTACAGCACATGATGAGTGGGTACCATTTACACTGACCGCCGCGGCACCGACAGTGGCAGTGACAGTGGCTACGTATTGTCTTAGATGTTTAATTATTTATGTTTCCTTTGTCTGTAACTGTAAGTGTTATTGTGTCGTGGTGTGCTAAGTGTAATAAATGTATTTTCGTTCTTTCTATTCTGTCGACCGATGTCTTTTTCGAATACAATATTCTATCCAGATTGATATTGTGATTAAGAACACACGATAGTGCATATCCGAACATATATAGACCTTTGCATTTACGATGTATACTACAGTCCAATGTCAAAACTATACTTTCTGATTAAAATGCTGGATTTGTAGAGTTATGAGCTTGGCTCTTCATGAGAACTGAAATCTGAACTTTTTCTCAGTAGAACCGTTAAGAGCTTACGAGGCTTAACTTACTAATTTTACGTGTAATGTTCTTAGTGGGATAAATCTCGTGTCATGGTCAAGGGCCCGGGCCCTCGTTCTCGAGAGCACATCCGGGACATTAACGCCGAGGTGATTATTATTTTATTATTTTGATGTCTTCATCATCCTTCCCTCTATCCCACCTACGTGGGGTCGGGGCTCCTTGTTACTTTGCGCCCGAGTGGGCGATTCTGGATTGCCTCTGCAGTAATTTTAGCCTTACATAAAAAAAAGTAAGTTTTTGATGTAAGGCTATTTTTTTCAAGTGACAACATGTACCTTCTGCCGTCAGAATATCATAATTTTGAGGCTTAATTGCATAGTAACAGCTAATTCAATACGACCGAAAACCGAACACCCCGCGGGAAACAACGAGGTCAACGAGAATACAATACCTTCCAATATAGAAGAGATTATTTTCATTTCAAATATTAAATTTCAATTCATTGTGTCAGACACCTTGTCAGTATCGTTCTGACTGTAGTAACAGGGCCACTTGTTTTGAAGAACTAACATAATGTTTTTTACTATCGTTGTAATCAGACTTACCGCAAAATTGCAAAAATCGGTCGTCTCTTGACAATGATGCACGCAACTACATCGAAATACTGGGCTCGCGTGCCATACCTATCTCTTTCATACTCGTGGTAAGTTGCTAGAGATAGAAAGACAAGCATTGGAAGGCGAGCGCTCGCGTAGATGCGAGCGGTTTCAAAAATAAGACACCTGGGCTTTTCGTAAACCAAAATACGCGGTAAGAAGCCCAAGAATACTGTTAAAATGTAATAATTTACCTAATGGTATTGATTATATTTTTGTCTGAGATATTTGAACTATTTATATGGTTATGTATTAACAACATACAGCACACACATCACTATTACACACACACCAAACCCTGATTTCCTCATACACACATTTATAGTGCATGCATATCAATAGATTCATGAAATAATATTTTAATCATTCCTTCTTTTTATAATCACGGTATAATTTTAAATGTAATTTGTCAACCTTGGTAATTAACTAAGCTAGGTTAACCTAAAACAAAATTTATCTAAAACTATAAATAATTAAGAAACTAATCTAATAAACCGCTGCCACTAGGCAAGGTGCCCAAAATGCTGGCGGCATTGCCACGTTGAATGGCAATGCTCAAACGCTGTGCTAAATAAAGGCCAGTATTTTGGTCACAACTTGCCTCGACGAGACGTGCTGGTAATTGGTTGTATAAGTTTGTATTTATATTTACATAAATACTAATAAAATATTTAGATGTGATAGCTGTTAAGTTTGCTATAAATAAATAAATTATAGAAAGAGTAGGTACGGTTTACATTCGATTTTCTACTTACCATATGAGGAAATTCACCCGGCCTAGCCATGTAGCCGCCGATTGCAGGATATGTGTTATGTGCATTCAAATATTTAATACCTGCAAATGGTAATTACGAAAAAAAATTGTAGATATATTTAAAGACCTTTACTTTTAGGTGTTACTACGAAACGTTACTTACAGTCATAGAACTTCTTCTTTCCAATCTCTTGTCTGACTATATCCCACTTGTACTCCAAACATTCTGAATCACAAAGAAAAGTATTTTATTTAGCACTGTTCTAGGCACGCGTTCAAAAGCGGATGTCGTTTTTATGTCATACGATCAATGACGTTACATATCATATGATAGACAAACACGCAAGCGGGAGATGTTAAAATTCTGTAAGTATATTGTCATCATTTCGATAAAATAGGGATACTTAAAAAACGTTGAAAATATGTGCCTAAACCTATCGGTATCAGGAATGAGATCCCGTGGAAGACCCAAGAAGCGATGTATTGACACCGTCGAGGTGGACGCGAATGCCAATATAAGTATAAGAATGTAACGACGTATGCCGAAGATCGGGCACAGTGGAGAAGAAAGAGTAGGAAAGCGAACAATGGCAGAAACCGGGATTGACCGCTGGGAAAATTATGTCAATGATGCCAAATAGGTACAAAACTTGACTATAAACCTCTCAAAAGTGGAACAAATATCGTTACTACCGAGACTCTTTGATACCCGTAACACTAAGCTGACCAGTTACATTTTGCAACCTACTTGTTTCGCTCACTCTTTGTCCAGGTTTTCTGAAGTCAGGCATGACAGGAGGAGGTTGAAGGCAGGGATTAAACTCTGTAGTGGTCTCCATACTCTCAGGAATTTCGGTAGAATCCTGTCTCTGCTGCTGTCTTATGGACTTGCTCTGAAAATGTTAGATTTTTATTTTTAGCAATCCGATGTCAAGACAAGGAAATAAACGAGTAATTAAAAACCCCGACTGCTATTTAAAAATATATAAAGCTAAATTCGATGAGTTGTATATATTTTTGGAATCGCCATTTGAAGACCTTATTTTTGTTGACCCCACTTGATTGGATTTAAAGAAAAGTTTTCGATTTTGAATTTTAAATGCCGTAGGTATTGTTCTAGCCGTGTGGTGACCGGTAGAGTAGAATAGCACCAACCCCTTACACTCGTGGGTGTCGTACAAGGCGACTAACGTTTAGAGGCAAAATATCTAGTCTCCATAAACTGGAAAATGGGCAGCAGCGTTTTTCATTGTTATGTTTGCAACACTGCGATCTCCAACCCGCCTGCCAAGCGTGGAGATTATGGCAATAACCTCCCCTTTTGCGGGAGAGGCCCAAAGTCCTGTAGTGGACTGTTATGGGCTGTGATGATGATGAGGTATTGTTACTGTCGAATATCTGACAGTCACAATATGCCACCTCCACCACTCGCGCGACCAAGTCGCATCTAACAACACCTCGTATATATCCGTTGAGCTGTTAGAGCTAGAAGATAGAGTAGATGAACCAGAAAATGACCTCCCTCGAAATTGACCTGCTCAGAAAATGACTTGGAATGAACATGACGTTCTTCTAAATTGACTTTTCCAGCCTCGCCAAAAGGAAATATACATACATGCAATACATACGATCGAAAAACATGACCCCCCTTGTGTAGAAGTCGGGTAGAAATAGAATAGGTAATAATTGTACCGTAATGTCTTCGGCATTGCCCCATATCCATCGTTCGTCTTCTTCCTGGAAATGTTAACATGATATTATCGCCACGTTACTTCTATTATTATTGTGTTATTGGAAAATGGGTTGGAGTGTAGCAAAGGGGGCGCTGAGGAAAAAGAGTTGTAAAATTTCGGAACCCTGTGCCCCCTCGATTTCCGAAAACGCCAAAAATTTTTTAAGTCCAAAAAAAAATTGTATTTTTCGCCCCCTTTTCTACACCCCAACGCTAAACCCCCCCCTGGGTGCCTTTTCTCGATTTTTCAAAGTCTTTTTAAAATGCATCCTTTGGTATCCTCTAACCCGAAAATGTGTTGAATTAAATGACAATAAACATCTATCACAATTTTAGACCCTTTGAAAAACATAGGGGTGTTTAAAATTTTACGTGTGTATATACAGCATCGTAGATCAAGAACGGATGAGCCGATTTGGATGCGATTTTCTCTATTTGAAAGTCAGTTTAATTAATATGCTGCTTAGCTTTAATTCTTTTAAATCGGTTTCATAGTTTACAAAATATTAGAGTTTAAGTTAACTTGGTCGGAAGTTATTTAAAGGTTAGGTTTTAGATTTTTTTTTTTATGTTACTTAGCAGACAAACAGGCAAGCGGGCCACCTGATGGAAAGTGGTCACCGCCACCTATGGACATCAGCAACACCAGGGGAGTCACCAATGCGTTGCCCGCCTCTAAAGAGACCTCTAATATACCTCTTGAACGATCCCATGTCATAGTCCAAAGGAGACACTGTGGCTGGGAGCTATTAAGAAATTTTCTGCAAATATTAGCTACATATTGTTGGTACAACATTACATATTCACTTACCCTTTTGTATCGACCCGCTTGACTAGAATTTTCCACAGCAAATATCAGATATAAATACGAGACTGAAAGAAGCATACAACTATTATTTTTAACACTATATACTTAGTTTTCCACACATCACTTTTTGTGTTTACCTATGCCAATCACTTTCATTGTCACAAATTTTAGTTCCATTTGAGGAACTAAGTTCCGGTTTCCAAAAGGTAATTAAGTTATCAACTTTGCTAAACGTTTAACGTAACGTCATATCGAGTATGCAGTTACCGGCAAAACTACTCTTTAAAGAATCCTAAACACATATCACAACAGATAAATTTCCTGTTAAAACCGGTTTGATAATGGCTCTTCATAGGTTCTCAGTCGAAGGTTTACATAACTAGTTGCTGATGAGGTGTTGTCTCCAACGATGATTCAAATTTTATTTAAATGTAAACTTTATCTAGGTATTCGTGTTGACACCACAGTACGGAGAAGAAACAACGAAATATAACACAAAATAAATAATGAATTTAATGTCCCTAATTTTCTAATGAAAAGTACCTAGGTTGACATTATCATTAATTTTTGAACTTCACGTTCTACTTATCGTTTATGACGATTTGATGATGAAACGATTGCCTGATGATGAGTAATTCGAAACCGGATGCAATTAAAAAAAAATGTGTAATAAAGTGGAACTAGTATACGAAAAGTGATTAAATTCTATAACTACTGAATACTACGTCGTTATCATGTACATTAGTAATGATTAAAATGATCCTTGCTCCTAGTAGCGGGGTCACGGAGGTCAGATGGTAGTCGCTCCGCTGTAATTACCAAATCGCCAAATCCTGGATCATGGTCAAGGCGGACCCCGGGTCCTCGTGCGCGAGTGCACAACTGGGACACTAACGCTAGATGACCATGGGATACTGACCCTTGAAGCTACGCTTGTGAACTAATGTGTTCAAGTATGTCTACACACCACGAGTGTGTGTAGTGATGTGGCGTAATGCAGTAGGCGGATCGTCGGTTTTGCCGAGGGTTGATACTCTGGCACAACACAAACCTGACCTAATCGAATTGAAACCACACACACTGATTGACAACACTAACACTAATGCGCTTATAACACCTCGCTTAAATTCTGTCTACTAAATGCAGAAGCAAAAAGCCTGAGCGAAAGCCAAAGTGGAATGCATTGCTTATAGAATAGTGTCCGTCTTTTAGAACGCGGATCGACGTGTAACTACGGTATAAGTGATACAAAAGCATACCTTATTCTCTGAGAAATACATTCCACTTTGACTTGCTCTAACGCTTTCTGCTTCTGAATTTAGTCGACTGAAATTAGCCAAATGTAATAAGCGCATAACCTAAAATAATTTAAACTCCCATACTAACGATTGGTCCAATTGGATGATTTGCTCACGACATATACCACCGTCCACCTCCAAGAACTAGCTGAATTTTCCTTTTCATACTAACTATGCTAAAAATAGAGATGAACTGTAAAAATAACCAAACTAAAAAGCGTAGAACAAGTTCATATACCGTCACAGGGTCATCGGCTCCCGAGCCTGTTCAGGGTTCACAGCGGAAGACGACGGCCAACCTTGCTTTGTCAACAGCTCCACATGAGTATATTTAGTCGAGGGTTTTCGAATTGTCGTTTAGAAGAGTTGATTAGGAAGATTTAAAGTTTCAAAGTTTTACAAGTGGGTCAATATTTTCGTCTCGCTCTAGCTTAGATTGTCACTGTAGAGACCACGATTGGGCAAATCAGAGTAGGTCTTGTGGCTGGACGGATGGAATATCTGAGCAAAACTCGTCGGCTGGCAGTGTCTAGGTGAGAAAAACTGCGAACATGGGCCTCGAGTCCTCTAATTTACATAATTAATTTTTTTTTTTTTTTTGATATTTTTAATTTTTTGTTGATACTAAATTCCTTTTTCGTTTTCTTTAATTTTATTTTGTTTTAAATGACACTGAACGATAATGTTGTGTCACCAATATGGGACTCATAAATAAATTCAATAGAACTGTAATCAAATTCTTAATAGATCGCAATAGCAGCTAAGCTGAACGGCGGTTTTAATTGTAGTACAATGCAAACTGCCGTAGAGAGAGTAAGAGAGGTAGGGCATAGCCGGGTATCCCACTTCATCCTCTTACAGAATATCGCAGCTAAACAATACTCTTTTAAATAGTGTTGTGTTTCTGCCGGTGAGTAAGGTTTCCAGTGCTCCATGGGGTGGGGATTTGGGGAACCGAGGCTTTGGCAGTGGAGGGGCATTTGTCTTTTTGCTGCCAGAGCAACGTGTTATAGAGGTGGGCAACGCATTGGCGATACTCTTGGTGTTGCTTATGTCTATAGGCAGTGGTGACCACGTTCCAGCAGGTGGCCCGCTTGCCTGTTCGCCTACTGTATGACATAAAAGAAACAATTATACCAAAAACGCTATATACGTTAAGCAGCAATTGTGATCCGATTACAATTTAATCGAGCCATTAGTACCAGTAGCAGAATACCAAAAACAAGTAATGGCAATGGACCCTGCATTTAGCTGATGATGATGATGTTGATGTTAGTATCAGTTTGTGTATGACAATAAGAAGTCTTAGAGACTAAGAGTGTTGGTAACCTAGTGGTTAAGATATCCAACTTTTATCGAGGGGTACCGGGTTCCAATCCCACAGCGGCCATGTACCAATGACTCTTTTCTAAGTTATGTACATTTGTTGAACCCAAACCTATGCTCTTATGGTGAAGGAAAACGTCGTGACGAAATCTGCACATTCAGGCGAATGAATGTCACGTTCCGTTCACGTTCAGATGGCCATGAAGTCCACTGTATTACAATGCCCAATTACCTTACCTGCCAATCCTGGATCGTGATCAAGGCCCTCATGCGCGAGAGCACAACCGATATATTAACGCCAAGATGACTATTTCAAAGAAATCCTACATTTATGAAGAACAACACTCTTCATGGTTAATTTTCTGTCGATTTTAAGTTTTTATCGGTAACAGTTTTGCTATTTTGGATTACCTACCTACCAAGATATTAGAATATTCCAAAAGGCCTTTATTCCAAATTTCTGCGATGTAGTCTCAGTAGTTTTGAGCAGACATTGATAGTTACACAGAGCAAACGATTGTTTGTGTCACCTTTAGATTTTTAAAGTACAGTCTTTATGAACTTGTTGTATGTTCTGTTCTTCTTGTTTCATACCTGCTTGTATGCAAAAATAAAGTGACTTGAATTTATAGGTACAATTTATAATTTAATATTCAATAAAGGTCCAATAATCGGTCCTTTCAATAAAATTCATCACTATATTCAAACTTCTATAATTTAGGCCAAACAATGCTTTCAATCCAGTCAATGAATGCCGACACCCGGGTGTAGACGCCCGGGTGATCGGGAAGCGCACAGCCGAACCCGAATGACGTCACCCCAATGACGTAATACATTGAGCCAGTATTCGTAGTCAAGTTGATCTTCAGTTGCAGTGGACCGCCGGAGTCGCCCTGTCAAAAGAAGATAATCGTATTAAAAGCTAGCTAGGGCAGGGCATATAGCTCACAGAACAGATGGCCGATGGGATAGTAAAGTTCTCGAGTGCCGACCACATATCGGAAGACGCAGCGTGTGTAGGCCTCCCTCTAGGTGGACCGATGACCTGGTAAAGATCTTAGGTACCAGCTGGATATGGAAGACACAGACCGGCCTTTGTGGAGATCTCTAAGGGAGGCCTATGTCCAGCATGGAGCGCCTCCCTGCTGATATGATGATGATGATGAAAAGTTCTCTTTCAATCGCACGCAATCAGTCACTTAGTGCAAGCTCTTCCTCAAAATTGGACCTATCTTACTGTTTTCCAAGAAGACAAACTCCTGAACAAGTACATTCGATCACAACTTCATTCACATCAACAGTCCAAAACTATCAGTCCACTGTTGTACTTACGCTTCTGCCCTGATAGGAGAGGACATTGCCATCCCGTCAATGAATAGGGTATGTTATTCAGAAACATTAACAGTAACTCAAACAAGAAAAATATATAAGTTGCCTACTCTATCCCTGGTGTAACTATGGGTTGCCATGGAGATATTCACCTCACCTGTTATTTAATCGAGTTATATGTCAAGTAAAAGGTATTTCCTCCCCCTCTCCTCCCCTAGGGTTGCCTGGGCAAGACTTGGACACCGCACCTGACACGCGTCGAATCCGCCTTCCAGCTTCCCGGCGCATATCTGAGTGTCCTCGATGCCGCACCAGTGGCGGTTGCACCGCGGCCGCAGCAGCCGGTCGCATGTACCGGAGTCGATCACGTCCAGATTTACCACTTGAAGATCCAGCGAAGTCATTCGGCTTGCTGTAATAAATTCTGGGTGACTTTAAATTCATGACACATGGCACCAACTCTGGTTTCGCGAAAAATTTTTGCTGTTTTATACAAAATTGAAAAAAAATCCCGCCAAAATGTATGAAACAGACGATTTTATTGCGATTTCAGAGTTTGTGCCATAGTAAAAGTTGTTTTTTATTACGAGCAAATGCATACGGTACCCTTTGGTGTCATTAATTTGAAGGTACCTGTATTGAGATTAAAATACATATTCATTGCGTACGGAGACCAGGATACGCCATAATTTATTTTTTGGTATTGCCTCGCCGAAATGCGGGAATCTGACGGTGTATAAGTCACCATTCAGAGCACAATGACACAAAACTAATCACTACACAGCTATTTATAACTATCCTTTCATTATTCTTCACTCACTCATATCGACTTACACCACACTCTATCGTCGTAGTCTTAATTTGAAGATGAGTACGCAACTTTCCCTTTGCTTTCCATTAGATTTTTGACGTTTGAAAAGAGATTAATTAACGTAATCCTAATTCAACAAATACTTTTTCATTTAATTTTTAATCATTTTCACTCATTCTACCTTGGAAACAGTGATTTTGGTAGCGATTTTGGCACTTTCCATCAGCTTTCTAACATTCAAAATGTTGTGTTATGGAAAAATAAACCTTTTTTAATTCAAACTTGTATCGTTTTTTCGTTCAAGAAACCTCGAGATAATAATAATGATGGTGACTGAATAACATTTTTTTAATCCGTAGGTAGAATATCAAAACATAATGGACACGTATTTTTTCTTTTGTTACTCAACAAAAAATCGTCGAAATATTACTTGATATCACGCCTGCGGCCAAATTTTACTCAGAAGTGATGCCACGAGCCCCCACTCCGTAACTTGGTACGCTATTTCAATATTTATTGATTTGATAAATAAATAAATATTTGAAAAATGATTGAAACATTATTTACTGCATACAAAACTTTCCTTTTCCTTTCCAATTCCCCTGTTTACAGGGTCACGGAGGTCAGATGGCAGTCGCTCCTCTGTAATTGCCTGATCTGCCAAATCCTGGAGCATGGTCAAGACGGACCCTGTGCCCTCGAGCGCGAGAGCATAACCAGGACATTAGCGCCAAGATGATAGAACAAAATATAATAGATTACATAAATTTCTTTTCAATATCCTCAAGTCATTGCTAGTTATACCACTGTCTCACCTCACAATTTAAATGTACCTGTTTCCACCACTCCCCATCCTGTTATAGTGGGCTCGTTTCCAATGGGGCTGGTATCGAACTGACTCCATAGACAAGCTGGAATAATGCTGACGTCGAAACTTACAGTTTCCTTCAACTTCAATAACGCTATATCGTAGTATTGTTTCGGAGACTTGTATTGTGGATGGACGATTATTTCTAAAATGGGGTACGAGCCCGGGAGTTCGTTATCTCTCTGTAAATTAAAGAATAATATAATAAATAAGCTGTTGACTAAACTTCTTGCATTGAAGGCAGTTCAACTTTAGAAGTAGTAAATTTTACACGTTTGTCATTTGATCCGGTAATGAAACGACATTGGAGCGTCAATGGCCGTGTGATTTAAGTATGTGACTCGTAAGCGAGAGGTACTGGGTTGGAATCCCACAGCGGCCATGTACCAATGACTCTTTTCTGAGTTATGTTCATTAGTTGAACGCTAACCGATGCTCTTACGGCGAGGGAAAACATCGCGATGAGACCTGCACATTCAGACGACTGAATGTGCAACCATTATCCAATCTGGTCTGATACCCCTGGTATCAGGGTCACGGAGGTTAGATGGCAGTCGCTCAACTGCATTATCTGATCTGCCAAATTCTGGATCAGGGTCAAGGCCGACACCGGGCCCTCGTGCGCGATAGCACAACCGGGACATTAATGCCAAGATGATTATTTAGTATTATAATTAAATGACATTGATCATTATTTCCAACTTGACTAAGCGAGGTCGAATCCGATGGGAACCCTGAGACTAGTTGGTATCGGGAGCTTGTTGGCACCATGTGACGGTATAGTTTTTCTTCCTCACTTTGCATTTTTCCATCTCGGCACCAACTTACAGTATGCTTACATGCTTGGACAAATTAACACAGCGCCATCTAGCTCTAAGGTAAGCAAAGCTTGTATTGTGAGCGTTTTAGTTGTATACTTTTTTGAATACATACTTATTATACATACTTTACAAAGACCTGTAACAGAAATATTAAAATTCATCATTTCCATTTCTACTTGGCCGAGAATCGAACCCGAGACCTCTGCGTGGCAGACCGGTATGGTAACACACTCAGGTCATCGTAGATAGATAGATATATTCTTTATTGCTCACACAAGAATAATAACATTAAAAAGTTCCGACAAAAAACCATAACTAGGCAAAGGCGCCCTTATCGCTGCAAGCGATCTCTACCAGGCAACCTTTGTGTAAAGAACCGCTTGATACACAGGCAAGTCAACAACATGCACTTATAAAGATGGATGGATATGGAAAGTAGAAATATACACTTACATGCGAATATACACATACAACAAAATATTTTTTATAACAAACAAGGCAGGCATTTGACCGCCATCTCACCTGTTGGTAAGTGACGATGCGGCCGAAGATGAAGCATGCCCGTCTTGGAACAGCCTATTCACTCTAGCCTAACTAAAATATATATAAACATTGACCATGACCATTAAGGACATTAAAATTGCGTGAGGAGATGCGTGCGCAACTTTGCCTTAAAGGAGTTGAGTGACTTGGAGTGACGAATCTCTTTGGGTAACTGATTCCACAAGACGGTAGCTTTCACAGTGAAGGACTCTTTCAAACAGCCAGATCGACTAAACGGTGGCCTCGGAGTATTATCGTGAGCTGATCGAAGATTCCGAAAACTAATAATAAAATTATACTATTATTATATGAATTAAATCACTTTTTGTACAGGCAATTGCCTGAAGATGAGTAATTCGAAACCGGTTGCAATTTAATAAAATTGTATAATAAAGTGGAACTAGTGTACAAAAAGTGATTTAATTCATAATAATGGAGTTCCATCATGAAGTGACAACACAAAGTGTTAAATACTATTATTATAATTGTGATGATGTGAAAAAAGGAAAAAGTTAGTAATATTCAGTGGCTGTAACTATGAGCACATACCGCTCCGATCAAATTTGTGTTCCCTAATACTACAAGCACGGGCTCCAATGTAACGACAGTGGTATCTGTGGCAGCTGCTTTTGTGCAGTGGGCAGCCGTCATAACGAAATTGTTGCTGATCAAAGTGCCCCCGCATTTGAATATCCAGGCGCCGGCGGTTGCAGGCCATCCCAAGGCCGCCTGTGGAACAATCAAATAAAGTATTATGTACTTTAACAATTCACACACCGCCATCTAAAGTAAGCAAAGCTTGTTTTACATGTGTCCTGAATTGATCAATTCCTTTTACATTTTTAAATACTTTTTTATTTATTTATAGTGTCTGTGTCTATAACACATTTTATTCTGTGTAATTTTGTAGGCCAAGGCAGAATAGCAGGCCCGTAGGCACCTTCGCGTATCTGCGGAACTGAGCTTTGGCCTCTTTAGCGTTTAGTGTTTATACAATATTTTTTTTCTCATTTTTTTTCTGGTTTAATTTATTTTAATTTTATGTAATTTTTTTTTTATATGTCTGAGCTAAATGCTAAATAAATACCTTTTTATTTTATTTATTTATTTTTATTATCATGCATATAACATCCAGATCCGGGACCTATGCGTGCCTGGACAACATGTTAAAAACTGAACAACTCAGGTAATCGTTTATTACAAAGGAAGAATGGTGTATATTGTGTGGAGAGCGCGGCTCGGCAAGCGTAGTGTACGAATCACGTTGACTAGGTGGAGTGACGATTTACGAAAGGGTGGAAGCTGGATAACGTAAGTCAAGGACATAATATATTAATTTACCTACCATATGCGGGAATTCTCCAGGAAATGCTGGCCAACCTCCTACAGCTTCGCCTTCAAAATGTCCTTGGCTCTCCCGATATTTTTTACCTGAAAATGAGATAAGACTAGATTTGTATGTTCTGCAGTACCTATTTAATCCTTGCAATACTGTCTAATAAAGTATTTTATAACTAACCGTTCCTTACCAAACAAACTATTTGTATTTGGAGTTGGTTGCTAACATATCGATTAGAGCTACGTTCGTTACTGTAGCGTAGTAGACTCTTGAGATGTATTTTGGAAAGTTATCTCCTTGACAGAACAGCAAAAAGGAAAAAATACATGCTCTACGTTGCTACATGTTAAGTTTTGTTGCCATATATTGTCCAACTGCGCTGCGATTACGAACATGTTTTCTTTTCAAACTTGAAAACTGCAAATTCATGGATTATTCGATTATAATTAACATATTAATGTCATAGCTTACAATCTCGTTCATTTTTCTCGATTATTTCTCGACGTTCGATGTCCCACTGGTACTCCAAACATTCTGTAAATTATACAAAATACGAAACTTATTATTACTCACTAAATATTATCAGGAACTATTAGGTGTGCACAAAGAATCATGAATCTCCATTGTCATCATTACTATTTGCCGCAGCACTTTTATTTGTGCTAGCCTGGCATTTGACCGCCATCTCACCTTGTGGAAAGAAAATTGATGCGGCCGTTGATGGAGCCTGCCTATCCACTCTAGCTTTCAGGAATTGGGCGTAGGCCTCCCTCCATGCCTCTCATATCGGTTTTGTGCTTACATCCATCGGCTGTCAAGGTCGTTAGTCCATATCATGGCGGGTCATCCTACGCTACAAGGTTACCACTCTAGAGCCCTATCTCTCTCTAACATAACATCACGCCTTTCTCCAGTAGGGGTAGGCAGAGGCTTCGTTCCACTTGCTACGGTCCTGACAAATCTCTCTAGCTTCTACCACATACGTCTTCCTTTTCATACATGAACGTAGGTTAAGTGAGTAACTACACTTCAAAATAAGCTTTAGTTTATAGAAAACATCAGGCGTCTTGTGCAGTTATCCGCGTCTGAAAGGATGCGTATGCAACGCCATACAAAACTGATGTTTTCTTTGGACTAAAGCTGAGTTGAATTGAATAAGTGTAGCTACTCCCTCTTGACCTGACTTTTCTTTCGGATATAATCGATTTGATTGTGATACGTACATTTCGGTCCTCCGCGTCAACCATTCCATTAACTCCAGTATATATTTTTCAATAATCTCCTTTCTAACATCCTCTCTACATGCCCAAACCAGCTAAGCATTTGTTTCTCTATCCTAGTCACTACAACTTCTTTCATTCCCTAATTCCCTAAAATAAGTAATCCTATATAAAACATTTCGTTTGCAGCTACAAATTGACCGAAAGGAGGGGTCTTAGTTTTCCCGTAGGCCCAAAGAACTCATCCTTGATCTGCAGGATGTTTAAGTAATAAATGAAAAATTCTTTCATTAATTCTTGTTTGCACATTAAGGTCGATTTACTAGCCGCACGGAAAGTTTTCTAATATAAGTGGTGAAACTGAAAATCAAGTATATGAGGCTGACTGCACATTTACGTACTGGTTTCGCTGATTCTCTGGCCAGGCGCGTTGAAGTCAGGCGTGACTGGGCCTTTTCGCTTGCAAGGGTTGGGAAGGTCTGGTCTCTGCCGAATCTCAGCGTTGTCTCTTTTTGGAGGCTTCTCAGTCTGCAAAATATTTCAACAGCATGTAACGTTCAGCATAATGTTACACATATTACTCATATTACTATTACTATTTCTATGTAGGTATATAGGTACTTTTTCTCTTAAAATTATTATGCAGAGAATCTTACCTTTGAATATACACTACTCGTAAACAAAAAGTCAAAAATTAAGAGCCGGGAAAAATACAACAAGATAGGCAAGTTTGCTCTGTAATCGTGTAATAGATAACCTATTTACAAATACTTATATATGCTAGCGTATATATACTTCTATATACTAGCGTATGTATATATATCAATGCCAATTTATAATTTTATTTATTTTTGTAGTAGTATAATAGTTTTAAAGGATATTCTTGATTGATTGAATATATTCATATTTATAATCACTTTATTTGTCAGTTACATCAAACTGACTAAGCGACCGCACACACAGAAAAGACGTAAGATGCTGATAAGGCGCAGACGCGGCGCCTGTTTTGACAGAAGCAGTCATGTCTTTGCTCTGTTGCAAAATAAACAGAAAAGACGAGGCACGGGCGCGACCGCGGTGCGGGTGGGGTGCGGGCGGGGTGCGAGGTGCCAGGGATGGGCGCGAAAAGTGATGGGCCAACTTGGATTATGGCTCACCCGAGACCGATTTGAAATTTTACGTTAACCGAGTTCAAATCGAGTTAAAAACAGCAAGCTCAAACCGAGTCAACCCGAGATGGCTGGAACTCCGCCGATTGTACCTATATTTCGTTCATTCGTGAACCTTTTTGTTAAGCATTCTTCACTTTGGACATAATTATGTTCAAACATTACAGAGTCATCGTATATACTTCTTGAAAAAAATATGGATAATATTATAAAACCTCCATTACTTAAAAAATATATTGCTTTATTTGATTAGCCATATGCTACCCAGTAGCCGGATGTACCCAGTAACGTCTAACTCTCTGGATATTAGAAAGTTTTACTAGTGCTAATACATATTCATCTTCGGTAGAAGACATGTTGTCGTGTCAAAATCAAACGGTTCAATGCCGAATTTGAAAATCACAAAGCCCCGCCTTACTCTCACGACGCCACGTCGCGGCCGGCGTCCGTGCCCTGTCTTTTCTATATGTTTTAAAAAGTCGCGTCCGCGCTCCGTCTGCACCCTGTCTGTGTCATACGTCTTTTCTGTCAGGCTGGCGCCTAAAATAGGAGAGGAAGCTCCTGTGTTATAGTCACCGGCCTTATATTAATAAGAAATATTTAAATTTTACATACCGTTGTACCGTTAGTCACACCCCATATCCATCGATCTTCGTCGATCTTAAATTGCAGAATACGTTTTATTATAGCATTATTTAATTTTATCACAACTTAAAGTAGGTACTTATTTCGTGAATTTTTAATTATAAATTTACGTTGTATACATACAGTGACAAATATTTTCCTTCAGATAATAGGGTATTGTGATCTTGAAGCGTATATGTTTTCATGCATTAGTTAACCACATATCAACGTGCGTATGTAAGTACATAGGTACTTACATTACCCTGACTGCTTATTTCCTGGGACCTCACTATTTTAAATCGACTTCCGACATTATTATTTTGTATTGCATAAGCTTCAATTGAACACCCTGCAATTTATCAATTTCTTGATCAAATTATTTTGCATGGCTAATTATAGAATTATTTATTGGCTTAACACTAAAAAACATTAGTAAAGCATTGTATCAAATTCACACGTAAAAGTTACCTATTAATAAAAAAAACAATATCACTGTTGAGCACTGCATAGTTTAGAACAAAACAATCAATTTTTATTCTATTGTAGGTACGTGTGCGCGTGTGAGGAGATATCTTTGAAATACCTATTAAGGAAATCGCCGTCGTGTCAATCTCGTATCCTACGATCTTGGAAACGGAAGATATGTCTTAAGGCCTCCCTTGGTAAATAATTTTTTCCAAGAATCACGCCTGTGAAATTAGAGTTATAACAATACGAAGAAACTCTTCTATGAAGTCATTATCACATCAGCTGCTGTTGAGTAATGTTGACCAATGAAATTAGTACTTATGCCTTTCCCCTCGCCTTCCATACCAATCAACTTTGTTCGTCTTGACTTCACCCCTTTTGGCTTTTTTACAACCTTTATAAGATAGTCGATCCATCTCAATGGGGTCTTTAATACATTGCGCTTGCCGGTAAGTTTTCGGTCTCAAGAACATGTCCGCCTCATCAATAGGTTCTAAAAACTACGTCATCAATATTCTCCCTACGAATTGTAATTTAAACTAAAATTAAGCAAGGTAAAGACATTTAAATATCTGTGAAACTAGCATTAATGGAAAGGTTATGCAAATATACGTAAATGCCATTTGGTTTGAAAATGATTTCGGGCATGTGGCCGCCACGAACGAACGAATGGAGCGTAGAGGGCCCAATCTGGACGTCCAATTTTCACACACTTTTCGTAGCAAACGGTTTTGCTAATTACACACTGAATGTTGTGTTCTATCTTCTCTGGTTTCTCAGCGTAGATATATCCCCATAGAAAATAATCTTATCGTATTATATCGCACAATCTCGATGACTAACGTGAAATAATTATTCGTTGATGTTATCTTTTTCCTCCATACAACAGTGTGGTTAGCGATGAAGCCCACTGTTGGTTGAATGATTTTGACCTTTGTTAGAATAAACACGCAGCGGCCCTTGTTAACCCAAATCCGGGATCTTTGTCAGAGCGGACTTTACGTGCGAGAACGTGACGCCAAGATTATTGAGCCGGTTGTTGATCAAGCATCAATTTTAGTGTTAACGATTCAACAGTATCCAAGGCTGGTAATATTAGTTGCCGCATCGAATTTCCTTATATCGATGTGAAGGCATAAACCGGATTGACCAAAGTAGGTATAATTATTGTTAGCGTTGGGTTGTTTAAGGATACTTATGATTTGTATGATGATGTCAGATACGTTAGTATTTGTTGTATTAGAGCTCAGGCCTCGTATTGAACATACATCAAGTTCCTAAATAGCAGTGATGGATGTTGGCCTTTAAGGACCTGTAGACATGCCTTTGAAGTACCCTGAGTTGTAGTGCAAAGGAAAGACTTCGGAATGGGACTCATTAAACTCACATATTGCACTTGCGCGGTACAAAGGCTCGCGGTTCCTGTACATTACTAGGATGCCAGGCATCTAGGTTATGTTGATGAAATCTATTCCATTATCG
Source organism: Blastobasis lacticolella (assembly GCA_905147135.1). NCBI lineage: Eukaryota > Metazoa > Arthropoda > Insecta > Lepidoptera > Blastobasidae > Blastobasis > Blastobasis lacticolella. Next base: position 15,177,555 of record LR990053.1, on the reverse strand, counting down.
GAGGGTGCAGTGACACAAAGTTAAACAATTCTTCGGAACGTATTCAATTTAATGAGTTACTCAAATAAAAAAATGATCATCGTAACAGTATCAAACATTATTTACTAATAAAAATACCTGCGTGAAATAGCAAACATAATCGCGTTCTTTGTGCTTTCACACTGACAACGACATTGCCCGTACGTGCCTGTATCTAGTTTTATAATCAAAACTTCAAGTGTGCTGTAAATTGCCAGATGTATGTTAGAGTGTTTCAAAGTATTAAATTTTATCAATGTCAGTTCGTATTCGTCTTGAACTGACATGTATGCTGCTGACTCTGGTGTCTCCTCAGTCCTGCTAATCCCTTCAGGATCAAGCTCAATTTTCGTATATGGTGCGTCCCATGTATTGCTTGTGGGATCCACATATTTCGGGATCTCGGTATTCCGGTATTGCATTACGTAGTAAGGAATTAAGGTAAATTTTTTTAATGTACAGATTTTAGGCAATAACGAGTCATAAGACTAACTAGATTCATATGTGTTTGTGTAAAAATTTAATTGATTTGATATATACGTTCAATTTGTAATTTAATAGTACGATTTATTGCTCCAATTTCTATAATTTAAGGCCAAACAATGCTCTCAATCTAGTCTATGAATGCCGATACCCGGGTGCAGACGCCCGGGTGATCGGGAAGCGCACAGCCGAACCCAAATGACGTCACCCCTATGACGTAATACATTGAGCCAGACTCGTGGTCGTAGTCAAGTTGATCTTCAGTTGCAGTGGACCGCCGGAATCCCCCTGTGAAAATAAGATAATAGCTTATTAAAGCTTAAGTGGCAGTGGGCAGGGCATATAGCTCACAGAACAGATGGCCAATGGGGCAATAAAGTTCTCGAGTGGCGACTACATACCAGAAGACGCAGCGTGAGTAGGCCTCTCTCTAGGTGGACCGACGACTTGGTAAAGATCTTGGGTACCAGCTGGATACGGAAGACACGAGACCGGCCTTTGTGGAGATCTCTTTTGAAGGCTTATGTCCAGCAGCGGGCGTCTTCCTGCTGATATGATCATGATGATGAAGAAATGGTCCCTTTCAATTGCACGCAATCAAAGAGTGACGGGTATTTGTTGAATTAAATAGTCACTTGGTGTGGGCCAGGGTTAACCTCTAACTCAAAGTTGGACCTATCTTACTTTGTTCCAGGAAAAAACACTCGTCGGCAAGTGCATTCTATCACAACTACATTCACATCAACAGCCCATAACTAACAGTTCACTGTTGGACTTGCACCTTCACCAGATAGGAGAGGACATTGCAAAAATATCCATGATTGGTAGGCGAATTAGAGATCGCATTGTTGTGTATACAACATAAAATTTACAACACCCGTCATTTTTTGTTGTTGCAAGGCATAATATACAGTTATAGGTTGCCCTTAACCCGGTTTTAATATCTTCCCTCGTTTGTTATTTAGGAAAATCGAGTATTACGCAAAATAATTTGACTCAGATAAGAAAAAAAAAGGGTTGCCTTGGAACTACGGGTTGGGCTAACTATGAGGAGATAATCACCTCACGTGTTATTTAATCGAGATATATGTCAAGTAAAAGGTATTTCCTCCCCCTCTCTTCCCCTAGGGTTGCCTGGGCAAGACTTGGACACCGCACCCGACACGCGTCGAATCCGCCTTCCAGCTTTCCGGCGCATATCTGAGTGTCCTCGATGCCGCACCAGTGGCGGTTGCACCGCGGCCGCAGCAGCCGGTCGCATGTACCGGAGTCGATCACGTCCAGATTCACCACTTGAAGATCAGGCGAAGTCATTCGGCTTGCTGTAATAAATTCTGGGTGACTTTAAATTCATGATACATGGCACTAACGAAAAAAAATTTGCTGTTTCGTACAAAATTGAAAACGATCTTTATTGCGATTTTAGTGTTTGTGCCATAGTAAAGCTTGTTTTTTATTACGAGCACATGCATACGGTACCCCTTGGTATTATCAAAAGATTAAATTATATTACACAGATTAAAAGACATATTGATTGCGTACGGAGACCAGGATACGCCATAATTTATTTTTTGGAATCGCCTCGCCAAAATGCGGGAATCTGATTGTGTATAATCTACTGTATAATAGATATACTGTATAATCCTAATAGAGGATATGATATCTCTTCGCAAGGTTCCGTTTGAAGCAGTCAAAGACGTCTTTTAAAAACTCCAATCCGCCCAGCAATGCTTCTTTTCATATATTGAATGAGAGGGCACAAAGAGGTAAGTCATAATCGTCAGAGTCAGGTTGTTTTCGAGTTATGCAGCGACTTGAGAGGACGATATGAACAATCCAGTGTCTCCAAAGCATATCCAGGTGATAAATGTATAAAGTAGATTCATAAAGCTTGTAGCTCTCTCCACGAACTCTCCATATCGTGTCGTTGTTGGTAGGTAGATCATGTGCAAAAAGGTACTCCTGGGCATAATAAATCTCACTCGAAAAACAGCTTACTCAAATGCAATGCAGGGTGCAGGTATATGTATAGACTCGTCGATGTAGATGTGGCAACCCAAACATTAAAGGCGAGTACTTGGACTGTGTTTCCTCGTGGCTACGATGATGGGCCCGAATTCCGCGGCACAGATATAGGTAGCAGTAGGTAGTAGTATCAGCAGGTAGTCCTTGGAGAGAGTGCTCCAAACACATGCAAAATATGCATAACCATAACTGGCAGTGATGTCTTCAATTAGTAATATTTGGATATGTTCCACAGATCAATGGTGTTGCTTCAATTCCAATGGCCTTGCCATGATATGTAAATATTGGGAATAATATCAACCATGTTTTAATTTATTGAAATCCAGATCGCAGAGATAGGCAGCAACCATGTTGCACTCGTAGCATTAATGGCTTAGCCATTATTGGTAGGTTATTCGTGTAGAAATTCCTTGGTGGTTGTGAATCCAATAAAAGCAGTTATGAAGTAAATAATATTGAAGTCAGAACAGGAAGCTCATGCAAAATCCGCCTTCCAAGGTCCGACCACTGATTTATGATAAGTTAAAACTGATTGATTCTTCATGGGTATCTATACAATTTGCGACTACATCCGAAGCACAGACCAAAATGCCGGTGTCAGCTCTTTTGCACATAGGTGGACATTCACGAAGTAAGGAAGCGATTTGTAGAGGATCAAGCCAGGTACAATTGCTACACCAACGGCGCCCCTAGGCTTCTCAACCTAATGATTTTAAAACGGTTTTGCATGAGTTGCGTGATTCAGACAGTCTTGCAGCTTCCTGTCGTATAAGAGCGAAGCCTTTCAACAACACGAAACAACAACTCGTCCGAATAGATATCAGCTCTCCCTTCTAAGATCTTCTACATCGGTCAACCAGAGAGTCCCAGATGTAGCTTTATTCCACCTTTTGATTACCTCCAAACGCCACTAACACTCAGTGAATGTGCATTGTGCATGTCCGCAAACACACACACAGATGCGGACGGCGTCAAACGCACGATCTAGGATCTAATTCTCGTCTAAGTACACTTTTACATACTCATATGAAGAGTCAAACAACACAAAATAAAGTAATATAATCAAGTCTCAAGAGTAAAATATTTGCCAAGAACCATATCATAATATTAATTATCCGGTCTATCTTTGCTATCCGAATATTATTTATTTATTTATTTAACTATTTATTGCACACAATAAAGACATACAGAGATATAACATAAATATAACTGACACAACAGGCACTACTTATTTCTAAAAGAAATTTCTTCCAGCAGGCCTACAGAAAGGAAATGTTTAGCTAAGAAATGTAGATACGACGCGCACAATTAATGAATAATTATAAAATACATATGAATATGACTAATTTTCATATATTATATCAATAAATACATACATACTTATACACAATCTTATATTTTAGTTCCGTAGTAGGCACCGTTTCCGTTTGACACTCCGTGTCTGCGGCGGCGCCGCGCCCGTCTGGCTCCGTTGTATTCATTCCATCCAAATAACGCGGCATTCAGTATTGCTTATCTCAATTTGATACAGTTCGCACTTAAACACAGGGAATGCGAGAGACCCCTCTTTTTTTCTATTTTTTCTCCACCCAAGCCGCGAACCGCGCGTCCCAGACTTGTCGAAGCATGCTCCTTCCTCCCCTCGCGCGTCCCGCGCAGAGCTGGCGGCACGGGCCGCTCACTCGCAAGCACCGGGAATGCCCGAGCGCAGCCCAACATGAACGATGCGTTCGCGCCGTCGCGCGTCGTAGGTTCGAGGAAGCGAAGGACTTCCAAGGTCGTGCATCACGGAATGTAATTTTAATAACTTAGATTTGTTTAGGTATTTAAAATTTTCGCCTTCGTTGAACACTTTGTATCTCAGCCGTAACAATTTATGTGTTTTAGATACACCTACCTAATTTTATTATACGTATAAATATTAGGTTTCGCTCTCTGAATAATGACATACCTCGGCGCTTGGCTAGTGAGTAAAAATGTCGTATGTGCAGGATATAAAGGCGTGAATAGCTTGTACTTAGAATTAAATAGACAAGTAGGTAACAAATTGCGGCCTATTGTAGTTTCCTTTAATATTTATTTGGATACATTTTGTATAAGAATGTCCTCATCTATTTTACTATAGGTAATTGATGCTGACCTCTCCACAATTGGTAGGTAACGGGTTAATGTTTTTACTATTTAGGTATTTAGACTTGCTACGTGTACCTATTTACCTGCGAATGGAATAATACCTAAATCTGATTGCCGTACCTATTTAATATTTAGCCTAGGTAGGACCGTCACACTACCTTGTATGACTAAAATGTAAATAGGCCCGTCCTATGATGTTTTGACTATTTAAACACACTTGTAAAAGAAAACTGAGAGTACTTGTTGACAAAATAATTAAGACAAAAATTGCGAACAAAAACTATACCAGGAAAAAAACAATAATGTCTCTTGTTTTAATTCTTTATATTTTCCTAAATCACAAATAGACTGATCACTTTGTCATAAAAGCAACTTCTCGAAATAGCAAATTCACATTTGTTCAAATTTTTCCGTAAGATTTAAGATTTTCCATTAATAATCGGAAAGATTTGCCTCATTCCACACGATATTCTCAATCCAGTGAATGAATGCTGATACCCGGGTGTACACTCCCGGGGATTCAGCGAGTGCACACCCGAACCCGAATGACGTCACACCCATGATGTAATACATGGATCCTGTTTTCGTGGGCAGCTTTATTTTCACTTGCAGCGGTCCGCCGGAGTCACCCTGAAAATAGAACCATTTTACTTGATTACATACTAGATAGTTAAGCAGCTGCTGTACGGACTCGGGAAATCGCGGAAACTGTGGAGAATAAAATGAAAGTTAGAAATCAGAAATCGAGCAACTATCGTACTATCAAAGAGGTAAATCTTGATATTGGTTTTTTGTTTTTGTCGTTTCCTCAGACATTTATTACAAAAACTCCGTACTGTTCGAATTAATTCGAATTTCCAATTCGTAATGAGAATTTCGATTCGAAAAATGAGGATCAATTTAAGTCCGTAAAAATGCACATACAAGCAGGTATTTGATGGCAAATAGCACCTGGCAAGAGTCAACTCCTCCAGCCAATTTTCCGGCGCAGAGTTGGTTGTCCTTCAAGCCTCGCCAATGCCTGTTGCGACGGTGTCTCAGTAGCCGATTGCACGTCGTCGAGTCTATCAGGTCGACTCTGCCAACTCGCAGGTCTGGTGACGTCTCCCAACCGCCTGTGGTTTAAGAAAGACACGTTTAATGCTATTCAGTGACAAACGAGCAGACAGCCCAACTGATGGTCAGTGGTAACTGTCGCCCATTACATCTACATTTCATACATTTAGGTTTCAGGTAACGAAATTGCAGAACCGCAGGTGCGTTGTCACTGTGAGGACTACGATGAAAGCCTCATGCTTGTAAATCAAAATCAAAATCAAAATCAAAATTTCTTTATTGATTAGGACATTAAATATCTCTTTCAATCGTCAAAAAGGAGGGGGTAGGAAAGTAGGAAGGAAACACACAGTGACACGCTGACCGCCCTATGTCTGTAGATAAACGTATCCCTCGCCAACCACAACCGAACCGGGCTCGACAATGCCAGACAGAGCCGGAACGCTATATTATATTATATACTCGTAGGTATGTCTAGTATAATTAAGAAAAACCACCTAAAACTACAGCAAGAGTAAGCCAGTCCACCAAGGCAGCACCCGTTCACGAGTATAACGCAGGGCCCAGCCATCGTCCAAGTCAACCATATTTGAGGGAAAAGAGCGACCCGGCCCCCACGCCACCGCCAGACAGACTTTTAAGTGAGCGTGCATCACACATGCTGCATGTGATAGGTAGTTGCTCCCACCCTACTCTATCCTATCCCTACCCTATCGCTACCTTACCCCTACCCTATCCTACCATTGCCTTAACCCTACCCTACCACTACCTTACCCCTACCCTACCACTATCTTACCCCGACTCTACCACTATCTTACCCCTACCCCACCCTATACTACCTTACCGCTATCTTACTCCTACCCTACCCTACCCCTACTCTAACTACTACCCTACCCCTACCCTAGCGCAGACAGGAGACACCATGTGTGGGAGAGGAAGGAAAATTAACGCCGCTTCCAAGGTGGTTCTCTGTGGGGGAAAGAAACGGCAAGAAACCCACAGAGCCTACGTTAATTCTTTTTTTTTTAAACATGTCTTATGTACTAATACATTATCTGTCCTATATACTATCTTAAAAGTAAATACCTGTATAGAACAGCAGTTCAGTCCCATGGACTTTTGTCATTTACATATTCAGATATACTATAATAACTTTTTTGACATAATTTGTTTTTTATAGCGACTTTAAATTTATTCAATGGTAAATTCTGAATATCTGTTGGAACCTTATTATAAAAGCGTACACATTGACCCATAAATGATTTGTGGACTTTGGCTAGACGACAAGCACCAGCAACAAGCTTATCTTTATTTCTCGTATTAATATTATGAACATCACTATTCTTCTTAAATAAGTGTAAATTTTTATGAACATACATTAAATTTTCATATATATATTGTGACGGCATTGTCATTATATCAATGTTCCTGAATTTATCTCTTAGTGAAGTTCTAGGTCTCAATTGATAAATCGCGCGAATAGCCCTTTTCTGCAATACAAATACATTGTGCCAGTCGGCAGCGTGTCCCCACAGCAGTATGCCATAGGCCATAATACTGTGGAAATAACTAAAGTAAACTAATCTTGCTGTAGCCTCGTCAGAAATACTCCGTATTTTCTTTACAGCATATGCTGCAGAACTTAGCCTTTTCGCCAATTTATCAATGTGAGGACCCCATTGCAATTTATTATCCAGGGTAAAGCCTAAAAATACTGTAGAATCAACAAAATTCAAATTTTCGCCTTTTATTTGTACATTAGTGGGCACTGATCTAACATTTGGCAAAGAGAATTTTAAACATTTTGTCTTCTTGCCATTCAGTAATAAATTATTAACCGTAAACCAGTTTACCACTTCTGCAATAGCCTTGTTCACGTCTTCATATGTTAATTGTTGTCTTTTTACTTTAAACACTAAAGATGTATCGTCCGCGAACAAGACAATTTCATGGGCATCTTTTACAAAGTACGGTAAGTCATTTACATAAACAAGAAACAAAAACGGGCCCAAAATAGATCCCTGGGGGACACCCATAGAGACAACAGACCCCATAGATCTCTCTCCGTTCACATCAACTTTTTGAATTCTATGACTCAAGTATGAATTTAGCAAGTTCAGGGCCAAGTCCTTTATTCCATAATGTTGTAATTTCCTGACCAAAATGTCATGATTAACGCAATCAAAGGCTTTGGATAAATCACAGAAAACCCCTAAGGCATCACGTGATTCCTCCCACGCCCCAAAGATATGTTTAATAAGTTCAACACCTGCATCAGTTGTTGAACGACCGCGAGTAAAACCGAATTGTTTATGATGCAATAGGTTACTTCCATAAAAATGAGCTTTTAGTTGATTTAATATGATTTTCTCAAATATTTTACTTAGAGTCGGTAAAATTGAAACTGGTCTAAAATTTGTAGGATCCGTTGTATTACCAGTTTTCAACAATGGAATAACTTTACTGTGCTTCATCAGGTCAGGAAATTCACCATTATCAACACAATTATTAAATATATTCGCTAAGTGGACAGCAATAACATCAATTACAGAGCTAATAACACCGGCACACAAAAAAAAAAAAATTGTCTGTACACCGGGCGCCACCTATCTACGGGCATGTTTTTCGACCCGCTGAATACGAATTTTAAGTCAGTTTAGGCCGTCCAGCCTTCAATTTTGAGTAAATTGCAAAAAACCACAAAAAATAGCGAAAATACGATGTTTTGGCAAGAAAAAAAATTTTGACATCTAAGGCAAGCATAATTTTTATGTATTTTGATCTGTTAAATACTAATTTCAATCGTACTTTAATCATAAACTTATTTAATTCGAAAAAAATTATAAAATATCCTTAAAAATTGCAAAAATCGTAAAAAATTTGGATTATCTTGGTACAAAAAATTTTGTGAACCCGGATTAACAAAGATTTTCATGTAATTTAATCTGCTTGATCTGATTCTGCAATAAATTTGGCCCATAGTCCCTCCAAACATTCATAAAATTGCAAAAAATTCATAAAATAGCAGAAAATTGCTGCTGAAAAAATTGAAAAAAATCTTTTAATCACAATTAAACAAATTTTTTGTATTTTTTATTTACAAGATACAAGTAATTAACATCCAAGAATGTACACAAATTGGATTTTCAACTGTTTTTCGAGGATCATCGAACATCAAATTTTCGCTATTTTTTGGGGTTTTTTGCAATTTACTCAAAATTGAAGGCTGGACGGCCTAAACTGACTTAAAATTCGTATTCAGCGGGTCGAAAAACATGCCCGTAGATAGGTGGCGCCCGGTGTACAGACAATTTTTTTTTTTTGTGTGCCGGTGTAATTTTTACTGACATACCATCAATGTCGGCAGTTGCTTTCATTTTTATAGTTTTAAAAGCCTTAACTATATCTTGAGGTGTTGCATGCTCGAACTTAAAATCGATGACACTCTCGGGTACATTTTGTTTTAACAAGGATTCAGCGAGAGCAGGAGACGAATTTAAGGATTTCGTAGTTGACACTGGAATGTCTGTAAAAAATTTATTGAATGCCTCCGCAACTTCAGAGTTTTTGGTAACAACATTATCATTTATCTTTAAACTGTACTTAGTATCGCGATTTGTTACTTTTCCAGTTTCACTATTTATTATCTGCCATGTGGATTTTACTACATCTGTGCTATTTTTTAGTTTGTGTTTAACTAAATTCGATTTAGCTGTAGCACAAACGCGTTTAAATAACTTCGAATAATGTTTAACATACTCAGCAAATTCTACGCTATTATTATACGCCCGTTCTGCATAGAGCTCATATAATTTATTTCTACTCTTATGTATTCCTGCTGTCGCCCAATCGCTAAACATAAGTTTGCTGTTTACTGCCTTCACCTTTGGTTTGAATATACTATTACTTTCAGTTTTTGTCATGTGTAAAACTGAATTATAATATTCATTTGGGTCATCAAAATACTTTAAATTAGATGATTTCTCTATAATGTTATTTCTAAAACTGTTTAGACGGTTGTTGTTAATTGGTACAAATTTAATAGTATTTTTTGTTTCTTTCCTCATATTAACATTAAACACAGCTAATTGACCACAATGATCGGATTGTAATTTGTTTATTACAGACTGGCTACATGCCTGGATATCACAAAAAATGTTGTCTAGACAAGTTGATGTAGTACTTGTTATTCTAGTAGGCTCTAAAAATAAGTTGATTAAATTATGACACTTAAATAATGATATTAGCCTACCAGTATATTTACAAGATACGTCCAATAAATCTATATTAAAATCTCCACAAACAACAATATTTTTATTACAATTGCTAACTTTAATAAGGGCTTCATCCATAATTTTCTCGAACAAATCAAATGATGAAGCCGGAGGTCTGTATACGCTCATTACAATAAGTCGCTCAAGTTCTATACAGGCAATTTCAGCAGATCGTTCAACAGACAGCTTGACAATATCAGTGCGTTCCTTGCATTTTAGGCAATTACGAGCAAGTATTAGGGAACCTCCATGAATTGCCTGCCCTCTTGTGAACGAACTTGCAAGTTTATGGTTGTTAAAGCCAAATATGAGCTGGTGATCTTTTAACCAATGTTCAGTAATGCAAAAAATATCAACATTCTCACCGTTCATGAATAGCTCAACTTCCAATTCTTTATTCGTCATGCCTTGGATATTTTGATGTACTAAGTTAACTATACAATTTTGTTTATTATTATAATATTTTACTTTACGTACATCCAAAGGCTTATTACCACTATTTACTAATGACTTTATGCCAGAGCAGTCCTGTATATTCTGAACAATATCAAAAGATTTACTGTTCAAGTCTAACAGTGGACTGTTATATGCTGCTGATATGATACAGGACGGCTCCTTTGTCTTACATACTAGTTTAAAGAGTGACCCTTTTTGTTTATTAACAAATCGGCACTCTGGTCATATCTACCTACGGTAGGAGAAATCAATAAATTAATATGGTACGCTAACATTGTAGCCAGTTTGACTTTGTACCTACGTCGAAGATACATAGTATCTTCTGTTAAAACTACTTTATCTGTAAATTTATTACAGTCAAAAAAGGTAAATGCGTCTTTCTGACTGCAAGTCAAATTATACATCAAAGTATTCAACATGTGAATACGGTAATTTTCAGTATCATAAACATTTTTTATGAAGGGAAATGCGCATAATAAAATTTTTCCTGCAGACAATCCTTGCAACGCTTCAAAACCCTTGACTATATCATATTTTCGTACTTTAAGGCTATTACTTATTAAAATTATTATATTTACATTTTGATCTATGTGTTCTGAGTGTTGTAAGACTTTTTGGATAATACCGCTGTACGACAAATCAGGCATGCAATAATTGATTACTTTAGAATTCGTACAGTCGTTTAGTAACACGCCCATATTTTGACCTATTCGATCTGAAAAAACTAGAGTTCTCTGTGTCTGCACATTAGTTCGCAATGTTTGCGTCGGCTTCGCGCTAGCAGGCCTGCTGGGTTTGCCGGGGATCGTGACGGTGGCGGCCGCGGGCACTCCGGCGGCGACGGAGGTGGCCCCGGGCGCCGCTGTATCGGGCGCGGGCCTGCAGGCGGTGGCCACGCGCGGCCGAACGGCGCGAGGCGGCGGCGCTCTCGGCGCGGCGCGCGGTGCCACCCGCGGGGCCGGTACGGGCTCGAGGATAGCATGCTCGGTGGTGATGGCTCCCGCGGGCAGGATGTGGGCCGCGGGGGCCGTAGAGCGCGTCGATCTCCTTGCTATGGTGGCATAGGAGGTGGCCGCACCGGCCGGTGCGGCTGGGGCCTTGAATGGCCCGTCGACCGCGCCCGTCGACTTAGGGCGCGTCGTACTCCTCGCAGCGGCGGCATAAGATGTGGCCGCGACGGCCGGGGCGGCTGAAGCTTTGTGGGGCCCGACGACCGCAGGTACGATGTGAGCCGCGGTGGAAGAGGTGGACGCGAAGGCCGGGGAGGCCACGGCATTACACCCGGCGACCGCGGGCTCGACGTTAACCGCGTGCGCCTCGGGGGCGACGACAGTGTTTTGCGGCCGGGGCGCGGGGCGCTGAAGCTGCGAGGCGACACACTCACATTCCCCTTCTTTGGCAGCCATCAGACGTTCGATCATGTCCGAGTTTTCATTTGACAATTTGACCATTTCAGAGATAGCTTCTCTCCAAGTCATTATTTCACTCTGTGCAATTTTATATTTTCTATTTACTATATTTAAGTCTATTTGCAATTTTTTAATTTTTTTATACGTCTCGTGTGTCTCCGTGGTATGGGTTTGTTGCGCACGTACCAATTCTGAATTACATTCTTCAAAATCATTTCGTAACTGATTCGTTGTTTTGGATAAGTGGTGAATAATTTTGTTTTGCCTTGATAACTTTACTTTATGATATGTCTTTTTCATACATTTTTTCAATTTAGGTACTCGTTTTGATTTTTTATTTCTATTTATGTTAAGTGAAGATGACGTGGATGTGGTCCAGGAATTGCAAGGGTCACAAGTGTTTCCAGACACTGTTTGATGATCATATTCTGGTTCTACTAGTTCATCGTACAGACACTGGGATATTTGTTGTGGGTCGCAAGACCGTCGCTGCTCATATTTTGTTATGACATTGTGAGCCTCGCTCAGAGCTAGCTCAAGTTCCGAGATTCTGCTCAAGGCACATGTGTAGTTCCTGTGACAGGTCTGCTGCTCTGCTAGTACGTTGCGTATCTCGTCTCTGTCCCTGGTTACTTCCAAGTACTCTTTATGCATAGAAGCAAGCTCACTCTTTAGCTGAGTGTTAGTGCCAATGACGTTTTGGATCTCTTGTTCTGCGTCTATGCGTTCCTCCAACAGCTGGTCGCAGAGAGTTTTGGAGCATTTCAGCTCGTCCAGCGCTAGCTGCAGCTTGCATTCGAGCTCCTCGCAGGCAGCGCGTCGTGTCTTCACCATATTTGAATGTAGTCGTCTATACTGGTCGGCCTGAAACTGACAACAAACCGAGACAGCAGAAATTCCAACACGAATATTAGGTATTAGGGAGGAATGCGGGAAGCTACCTTTAATAATTAATCAATTAATACCTATAAAATGGCAAACAAACAATATAATGCGAATCTAGCTATCTACTTTACAAAATATAATATAATTATGGCAAAGTCCTCCACTGTTGTGGAGAAGGCTCTAGTCAAGTAATTATTTACCAACTAACTGGCAAACAAACAGTAATATAGCCTGTTAACTATCTATCTACCTAACAAAATATTTATGTTATTTCAAAGCTCGTTACTGATATTAATATGGTCAATCTATGACTTAATACCTACGAACTATAGCCAACAAACAGCAATACAATTTACTAATTTGGCTGAGCCATCCCCAATCCTATCTAATCCTATCTATCCTATCTAATATCTATCTATAAGCAGACAATGAAAAAGTAGTTTTATGAGGTAGGGTAAATCCAATTTAGGAGACCCTATTACCACAATATTCTACTAACTACTAGTAATACCTACAAATATTAGGTAAGTATCTGTAATCAGTGAATCACTTATCAGTCTACACCCAGGTACCCACCCACTTTACAACGCAAATGGCATAAAAAATAGAAAAAGTAAAGTAAGATAAATACAGCGGAAAAACTTAATAGGGGAAAGGTAGACGTTATATAATGAATTAGAGTTAAAGTTAGTTGAGAGGTCTTAGAATGAAGGGGAAAAAAATAAAATAAGATCTATGTTCCGACAAGATGCGTTCTCTTCTTTGTTATCAGTCCCGGGTCAACGACCGCGGCTTTGCAATCTGTTAGATACCTACGAGTGCAACACCTATCGCACAGGTACTCACTCACCGGTAGTAATAACAATCAATCAAGAATGAATACGTTTAATAGGTACGTAGGTGTAGAAAGATAGTTGCAATCTGTTTTGAAAATTATACAAGTCCTTAACAAAATTACCTATTCGAAATATTTAACAACGTAAATCGATAGGCCTAATTAAATATGTGCGTGGAAGTTAATAAAAATATCAAAACAAAACTATACTCGCCTTTTTTGTAGTCCTCTGATTTCGGTCGAACAAAGGCAACCGTTACAACTTTAGTGTAGTTGTAATAACTTATTTGCCACGAACACTGGCACCACAGAAATCGTAATACTTATTTATTATTATAAACTGTCACAAATTAATTGCTCGTTGAAACTTATTAACAATTATAACTATTTTTAAAACAAATTAATTGACGAGTACACAATTTAACGTCTTAACCCGGGTATTTCCAACTACCCTCCTCGCTCCTCGCTGTAATTTCGCTGGCAGCCTTATCCTTCAAACCAGAATACAACAATGCACAACATTCTTGGTTGACGGCATAGATAAGGCGGTGGTATTCACCCAGGCGGACCCCACCTGATAAGTAGACGCCTGCAGAATGGCCGGATCCCCTAGCATTTACTAATGTGAGACAGTGAGGGGTACCGGCACTATCCACATATGAGTACGACGTTAATTGAATACTTCACTACTATAACGACTTCAACTCAACATTATATGATGACAAATATATATTTTGTTAAAATTTTGCAACAGTTTTTGGTGCCAAAATGTTTTTCGATAAATGAAACCATGAAATTGGCAGCAAATTTTACCTGATTCCTGAACTCCCCATCCCGTCAACGTGGGAGAGACTCCAACCAGACTGTGATAGTCGCCCCAGAGGCACGCTGGTCGAATGCGGAGATCTAAATACACCGTGCGCTCCAACTCCAATAGAGCTATGTCGTAGTACTTCTTAGGCGACTTGTATTTGGGGTGAACGATTATTTTGATAATACCATGTGAGCCAGGAAGAAATAATGTTTGCTGAAAAATAGCAAAAAGTAGTAATTAACAACGAAAAAATAACTGCCACGCGATTCACTAACAACAAGTTTACATCAAATGAACAACTCAGCTTATAAGATCATCGGTCCACTTTCGGATTTACGATGTCATAATCAAAATATAAAGCTCTACTACTGAGAAGACTGGTTTTGCTTACAGCTCCCTTGATGTTCGTTTCTCCCAAAACAACAATCTTTGGCGCTGTATCTTCGAGTCTGGAATCTGATGGAGCCGCCTTAGTGCAGTGAGCAGCAGTCAGCACAAATTTCTCACTGATCAGGGTGCCACCGCATAGGAAAATCCACCCCCCACTAGTTGATACCCAACCCAACGCTGCCTGTGAAAATATCAATTTCTTTTACCAGGCCTGCTTGTATACATTTTTGGTATTCTGCTACTGTTACTACTGATACGATTGAATTGTAATTGAATCGCAATAGCAGCTCAAAATAAAACTGACATTGAACTGCTATTGCGACCTGATAACAATTCAATTAAAAAAATTGAGGAGTTGTTGCCCAGTCCGCAAATTTTCGATGTTTGAACGTATCCTAAGTATCCCAAATAGCCTATGTTCTATTCAGTTTCTTAATAGTTACCTGCATTTCTTTAAGAAAATGTGTTTTATGTATGAGCACGCGGCAGCTAGGGGTTCGCTTTCACCATGGTGAAAGCGGACCATGATCCAGGATTCGGCAAATCAAGTAATTATAGTAGAGCGACTGCCATCTGACCTCTGTGACCCTGTTAATAGGGGAACCAGACCAGATTGGATTATGGATCCAGTCGTCTAAATGTGCAGGTTTTCTCACGACGTTTTCATTCAGCGTAGAAGCAAACACTTTTATGTAACCTAGTCTCTTCATCTCTTACAACAATTTGTATCACTAGATACCTGGATAATGAATTTAGATTTTAAATGTTATAGAGTACAGTATTTGTATAGCACATTTATTCGTCTTAAGCTATTGTATAACTATAATATCTTTATACTGTGCTTACCATATGCGGATATTCACCAGGGGGAGCCACGAAGCCACCAACCACAGCAGGCGGTTCGACACCTTGCTGAATTTGATACAGTCTGCCTGTGATAGTTTAAATTAGAAAGATATTTGTGTCTATACGGGACATGTATTAAGCGTGGATTATATCAACCGTCGGCTACGCAATCTTCGTCGGCTGGCACTTCGATAATGCCGCGTATACGACCTCGTGCATTAGAATTATGAGTACAATTCTAAGTTAACGCAACCTGCGTCGCCGATGCAGCTTACGTCGCTGACGCTTGTTATAATTCACGCCTTAGTAAACGAAACATCGCACAAAATCTAGGTTCATAAAAAATTAACAATACTTATACCACGATACAATCTAAACAAAGTTGGATTTTATTTACATAACAATGCTAGCCAAAAAATCCTAGAATTAAGAATGAGTTCTTGGAGTTTAAGGGACCGCTAACAGCAATTTTTTTCTATTTTTTATAACGATGTATGTAGATACAGGGTAGGGTAGGGGTACAGGGTAGTACAGGGTAGCCTGTACTACCCTGTGCCTATGCTGTAGCTGCAAAGGACTTTTTTCTAAAGGTGATAATGCACTTATATGGAACTGTAAATATTTGTTCTGCAGTATATGCTCAAATACTTACATTGTTCATATCTTTTACTTAATTCTTCCTGTCTGCTGATGTCCCAAATATTTTCAATGCATTCTGAAACATTAAAAGATAGAGTAAATATTGGAACGCAAAGTATGTACATCAAAAACGTGATTGTATCAGGAGAAGCCTGAAGTTAGAATCTTTTAAAAATTATTATTGTTTTTATTTACTGAAATGTAATGATGTCGTATAATTTTTAGAGCTGGTTGAGAAAGCCCTAAAATTTGGCATACTACCTTATTCCAACCAACCAACCAACTTCAACAGTCTACTAGTGACCATGATGCATGCAACGGCGTCGAAATATCTTAAAAAGAAAAAGATACTAACCAAGGTAAGCAACCCCATAATATGTGTGATATAAATAAAAAAATAATCATTTAGGCGTTAATGTCATGGTTGTGCTCTCGCGCACGAGGGCCCGGGGTCCGCCGTGGCCATGATCCAGGATTTGGCAGGTCAGGTTATTACAGTGGAGCGACTGTCATCTGACCTCCATGACCCTGCTACCAGGGGAACCTGACCAGATTAGATCATGGTTACACATCCAGTCGCCTGAATGTGCAGGTTTCATCACGATGTTTTCCCTCACCGTAAGAGCATCGGTTAGTATTCAACTAATGTACATAACTCAGAAAACAGTCATTGGTACATGGCCGGAGCGGAATTCGAACGGGACCTCTTTGAATGAATATTAAGGATGTTCAATACCGACCGACTATGTTCCGGCCGGATCCACCAACTGCTTAGAACTTTGACTAAATATTCAGCGTTCTTGTGAATTACCGAGGCTCCCGTTGACTTCAGTCGGATACGTTTTCCGCCGGGTCACCAGTCGATACTCTTTATCTTAACCCCTTTTTAATAACCTATCAGATGTCATCTGCAACTGGCAAGGTCATCAAGAAACATCGATATCCACCACGAATTCTGCAGCTTTCTGGAGCATACTTGCTGTAAACTAGGATTTTATATCGTTTTTTGGTGACCTTGTTTAATTTGTGTTAATATGATCATATTAATGTTTCTCTTTTTACTTGACATGCTGATCCGTCGACCAGGGACGTTGAATTCCGGTTCTGGGATGGGAGGTAATGTGCAAGGGTTGTAAGACGGGGTGGTACATTTTGGAGCTTCCGTAGTTCCGTAGTTATTGTCTGAAGTGTTATTAGTCTGAAAGGAATATATAAACATACGAATAAAAATACTAAATATAACGTAGTTTTAATTACTAGTAAATGATCAAGGTATACTGCAGAATGTCATCAACTCTTCCGGACAAGGTGATGTTAAAAAATTTAGAAAATTATTGTCTTTTTTTCGACATCGCCATAACATATCCCTAGAAGGCTTAGATCATATAAATATAAGATCTAAGCTAGAAGGGAAGCAAAATATAAATTCCTGTTGTGGATTCACTACTAGTCGGAAACCGAATCCGGGCCTACCATGTAAAAATATAATCATTTTTTATGCAATAGAGCAAAAAATAGCGAATCCAGGATTAAGTTCGTTGGAGTCCACCAACAAAGGAGTATAATATAAGATAGTTATTTATGAAGTTTGAATTACTCACCCTTCCCCCTTTTAAAATTTGTTTTACAGAGGGTGAACTTCAATAATCAAAAATAACCTCATCTTTCTGCCTTTCAGATTAAAATACTGAATCTCGATGTAGAATGTTTAGAACGTACTTTCATAAATCTAAACTTAAATAATGAACTTATTTCTTACGTTTAATTGATCGGCGAAGCCCCATGTCCATCGATCATCAATAGACTGTCAAAGAGAAAATTATTTTAAAGTTAGCGCATATAAGAAGAATTTGAGTTAGTGTTAAAATATCTGCATTTCTATCTTAACTGCAATATTAATATAATATTGTAAAGAGGAAATGTTTGTATGTTCGTGAGATTGTAAGTTCGTTTATTGGGAGTACTATCAGAAACCGATTCTGAAAATTATTTCACTAAATAGGAATCTACATTATTCCGAAATGACATATCTTGGCGTTATGGTCCCGGTTGCACCCCCGCGCGGCGCATGAGATCCTAGATCATGAGAGAGGGAAGTTGATTATTTACATAAATCCGAATTACGCGCGGATGAAAACTGCGGGGACTGCTGGTAATTTTATAAATAAAGTAGATATGTTATACTCACATAGTGTCCACGTTCGTTCGTGGTTTCAGTAGCGTCTACCTTCAGGAGTGAAGGTAACACTGTAAAGGAACAGACATTTCACAAAAAGTCAAAATGATGCGCATTATGATGTTAACAATAATTATATCATCCTCGGTCATAAGCTCGGCTCGTTCATCTTCGTTACATAAAACTAGAAGGTGTTATAAAAGTCACTTCTTACCTATGTAAATAATCACTTGTTTGTGGTACTCCATTGTTAAGCAATTTTAATTTTGAAATTCGCGTATTTTGTTGTTCATACAGTTAATTGCATGGCAGTTTCTTATAAACTGATATCCAAAATCAAAATGCCAAAAGAATATCTTGCTCAAATAACGTGCTAAGATAACAATGTCAGCAGGTAACGACTTGATATTAAAAGTTCATTCGTCGGTATCGAATTTTGTATGTAAATGATCCTTCACCGTCGTTTTTATCGTTGTGTAAATATCTACTGCCTTGTTCACAATTCGATATGGAACCTGTTTTGTTAAAAATCTTGGGATTTAGCTTTGTTGGATACCTATTTTTTAGGGCATTAACATTTAACTTTTTTTGTATGTTATACGGCTGACAAAAAGGCAAGCGGGCCACCTGATGGAAATTTGTCACCGCCGCCTATGGACATCAGCAACACCAACAACAATTTAACTAAAGTGTAGTTTATATTATTTTATCAGTTTATATTATAATGGTATCGTTGGAAGTACTTAAGTTAAGTAAGGTTATGCGGCCGGCGAACCGGTAGTTCGTGTTCTTTTTTCTTTTTAAACTAGCCAGGCATTTGACCGCCATCTCACCTAGTAGTAAGTGATGATGCGGCCGAAGATCGAGCCCGTCTACGAACAGCCTATTCACTCTAGCCTTGAAGCCGTCCGTTTTGTTTTAAGTTGGCAAAACGTTGGGTTTGTATTTAAAAATGTCATTTTAATCGAACATACACACGCATGTTAAATTTAAAATTTTCCAGCCATACTCAACGCTTAAGTACATAATTATTTTAATTTCATATTCATCCAACTGCTCCCCGTTATGACTCGAATACAGAAACAATTTCGTCTTACGCTTGATAAATGACGTAATCTAATTGGAAATGTGAAAATTGCACATTTCCTCTACAATGCTTCAACGATATCTCACGGGAATCTAAATTTTCCTGCTACTGCATTCCCATGGGTCTCGCATATCAGGATGTTTTATAACATAAATGTTATGTATAAATAAATCCTAAGCTGAGTCGATCTATCCTGAGTGAGCTAATGAGTCGTAAGCTGTTGTCTACATCATCTCATCATCCATCGCTCCTTAGGCCTCCCGCGGGGCCTGACTTGACGACGGAGCGGATATCTCTGCATTTGTCAAGCCCGGATCCGAGGTACCTGAATCTACTTGTTCTATTGACAGCTTCGTATGGTTTCCAAGTCTGTGCTGCAGCCGACCATGCACTCCAAGGCCCGAAAATCCTCAAAAATTTTTATGTCATAATAAATAAATAAATAACCGTGGACAAATTCACACAGCGCCATCTAGCCCTAAACTAAGCATAGATTGTACTATGGGTACTAGATAACTGATATACTACTTAAATACTTCTAAATACATACTTATTATACATAGAACACCCAGACCCGTAACAGAAATTAAAATTCATCATTTCAATTTCTGCCCGACCGGGAATCGAACCCGGAACCTCTTGCGTGGCAGACCGGCATGTTGACCATTGAACCACTCAGGTCGTCAAGGTTCGTCATAATGTGGGCAAACAGGGAAGTGGGCAACTTGTTGGAAAGCGGCCACCGCCGCCCATGGATAACAGCAACACCAGTGGCGTCACCAGTGCGTTGACTAAAGAGACCTCTAATATACCTCTTGAAGGATCCCATGTCATAACATAATCCGAAGGAAGACTGCGGCTAGGAGATCGCTTCACAGTCGTATAGTACGAGCAAGAAACGTTCTTTCGAAACATTTCATGGACACCAACAAAAGGTTTACGTAATGAAGATAAGCACCCCGTTCGCGGGAGGGCATTGCGGTGGCGGAATTGTGCTGTGGGCACTAGATAAAAAAGTTCCTCAGAATATTCCCCATTGTACAGCCGTTAGAACACACACAGGGAGCCGAAATCCTTACGAACAACCAGTTCCAACTTGCTTGTTAGTACGGGATTGTCGACATTATGTATAGCCTCTGCACAGAGTTAAGAGAATAAGCAGGTCAGCAGTTTTACCGGTTCAAAATTGGAAGGAATACTTTATATGTGGCCGCACCTGTGATACAGCTCCAGGCACTGTCTTGGGTTAAAGTATTGCTGGGACCGGTTAAGCACTCCAAGCGTTTTCGAGACATATTTGGCCTTACCTTCACAGTGATTAGGGAACCGCACTACGCCCGATGAACTATGCCAACTATGAAATTTGATCATTTTGATCAAACACAAACAGTGATTCGTTACAGTGATTTACGGAATTGGTATAGAAGAATTGCTTGTTTGATCCTTACAAATTATATTATTTAGACTAATACAGAAAAGCGGTTCTCATGACTTTTCTTTTACTTTTTACAAAATGTTTGCTGCTGTAAAAAGCGACACTGGTCGAGTGATAACGTGCTTGCCAGAGCGATAACAAAGAATAAGAAATGTTCGCAATATCCGGCACCAGGATAGGTCACCGTTTTGTATTGTGGTTAGTCGTATTTTAACACCGCAACGAGTTCGTTACCAGCTCAACGAGATTAGCCGTCAAGCGAGCGTTATCCACTCATCAGGTGTGTCGATACACAAGGTCTCCTGCTGGAGACTCGGAGACTGTTTGCATAATTTAGAGAGACCGTTTTTATCTATTTCACTTATAGCTGCTAATGAGGCTGAAACGCTTTTATACCCGGTTTTGATGAATGAGCTTGACGGAATTGACATAAATGGTATTTTGATAAGCTTTTGATTTGATTTCTTAGAAAATCTTAGAGTCACCGAGCTGTATTAACCCTTGAGTGACAGAGAGACGGACGGTCAGCAAAAGTGGTCACCAGTTTTTCCTTTTAGCGGTTAGGAACTCATAAAAAAACACACTGTTTGTCTAAAGTAGTTTTATTTCACGTTACAATTATCATTCAAATTATGGCCATACGATGCTCTCGATCCAGTCTACGAACGCCGATACCCGGGTATAGACACCCGGTATATCCGGAATCGCGCAGCCGAACCCGAATGACGTCACACCCACTACGTAGTACAACGAGCCAGACCTCGTTGGCAGGTTGATCTTCATTTGCAGAGGACCACCGGAGTCTCCCTGAAAAGGAATAGGTGCGTACTTTATTTTTCAACGACAAATCTCTGAATGTGTGAATGTGTCTCGAGAGCCGTTTAACATCCCGTGACGGTATTTTTGTAAAATCTCATCAGAGTTATCACTGTAAAGGCTGAGCTGTTATCGCGCTGGCTACTGTCAATGCAAGCGTTCTGGCTTTGTTGCAGAAATAAAGGCTGTAGTTAGTATTCAACCACCACTTAGAGTTTTGTCAGAGGTCCAGGTTCAAGAGACATAATTATAGGCAGTTACATGTACCTGGCAAGCGTCAACTCCACCGGCTAGCTTTCCAGCACATATTTGTGTATCCTCGATTCCGCACCACTTCCTATTGCATCGAGACCGCAGCAGACTGTCGCAGTTCCCAGAGTCCACTATGTCTACTGTCGCCTTTTGCAGAATGGGAGATGTTGTCCGATTAGCTGCGAAAAGTATCAGGTGATTGATTATTCGTATCTTCTTATCTCTCATGTAGATTATGACAGTCATAATGTCCTACAAGCCTCGACATAACCCTGAGTAATATGTGTGTGTTTTATAAAAATGTGCGCTTGATACTCTTTAGTCAGAATGATAGGACCATAAACATATTTTGCAGGGGCGAAACCCTGATACGTAATCGTAGCACTCATCTTGGTAAACACCAGCTACTACCCGATGAGGTGCAATACATCAGTGATAATGAAATTATACGGTTCCAAGATGCTGTAGGGATAAGTGAACTGTAAGCTAGAGGCGATCACAATAGATCTGTAAAGGTCGCTGTGATACTAGGACGTTCCTAATTAATCTTGAAAATCCTACTTCACTTAATAAGGATAATACACTATACTACTCTTTATTCAAAACAAGTCTACATTCTTATATTATTTTTTAGATTTAGAATAATGAAATACTTCTACCGATTTAATAAGCGTAATAATATTTAAAGGATATAAGTATGTAAGGGACATCGTTGCTAATTAATTAATTGTTATCACGATTTTATATATTATAATAGCATATTTGTTAGTGTTTATGGTATCGTCGTATTGGGTTAAGCTGTAAAGGCGATGTATTTGTGTACGATTAAATAAAATATATAAATAAAATAAATCAATAAATTTGTTTAGTGTACAGCTGTTTGCTGTTTCAAATGGTATTCTGTGGTCTTATATGGAATATTTACTGTGTAATTTAATTACAATTCTAATACCTGTATCGACGACGCCCCATCCAGTCACTGCTGCTTGATTCCCAATCGGCGTAGTGTCAAAGATAGGCCAAAGGCAAGCTGGCTGAACGGCGTAGTTGAACATCACCGTAGAAGATAGTTCCATCAGAGCTATATCGAAGTACTGTTTTGGAGCCTTGTATTGTGGATGAGGAATTATGTTTTTGATATAGCTGTCAATGGCAATATACCCCTTCTCCCACTACAACAAAGTGATTTTTTGATAACATTAATTAAGTGTCGAGGAGAAATTAATTGTACGTATTACAGTAGGTAAAATATACACAACTATACGCGAAAGGTTTGTTGGAGATCCAAAACACGAACCCTTTAACAATTTTGGTGAGGTGCCTTAATAATTTGAATAGCAACAATAAGGCCGATAATCGGTCACAAGTAAAGTTGATATTAGAGCTATCGTGCTCAGAAGAGTCGATACAGAACACTCATCTGTATACCATCGTCGTTGATGTTACAGTGTTTGATAAAACAGTTGGTAAAGTATCAACCGGCAGAAGTTTATTTATTTATTTATTAAATCTTCATGCACAAAATAGTACAAAGGCGGACTTAAAGCTAAAATAGCCTTATCTACCAGTAAGGCGGTGCAAGAGAAGCTACTAAACAAGATGGAGGAGGGGAACCGTTAATGCAATTATAGCCGAACCAGAGATAACAGTACAGATAAATAGATAGATAACTGAAAATAAGTAATATAAATATAATAAAGCTTAAAATAAACGTGAGTGAGTGGGTAATATAGCAAGAATTGATAACTATACATATACTGCACAAGTAAAGGAGAGACAAAACCAGAAGCTCAGTCAAACATGTGGGAGATCGGAGACAAACTCGTGAGCCCCAACACTAAATTGCTCACATTGATGATTTGCCGTTCTCCCATCCTCACGAGCTTAGGGACCAAGTCGACGATGTTGGTGTCCTGACCAGACTTGATGCAGTGGCCAGCGGTGAGCACGAACTTATCGCTGATTAGAGTACCACCGCATTTGAAGATCCAAGATCCTGTGGCTCCTTCCCAACCTATGGCCGCCTGGTAACAAATAAATACAGTAAGATTAGTAATGAAAGAGCTCCACTGGTTTATCTACACATTTTTATTTATTTATTCTGAGATAAAAGGTTTCGTTGTCGTTTATTACCAATATGGTACGTTTAAACCTCTAGTTTTCTAAATATAAATATGGCAGTAGTGTATTTAGTTTGCTAATAACTGTTACTAACAATGTATTATTAGAAACGTTGGTATACTTTCTTTATTTTATTTACGTTGCAATTGAATATATATTATATATTCTTTGAATTTCACTACAATATACAATAGACACCTTCTCAATGAAATTACTATAGGCCTAGAGCTTAAATCATACCCACTGATGCCGTGACACATATGACTTCGGTGACGATTCATCGCGCAAAATATTTCACCTGTGGACGAATCGTCACCAGGTTTCAGCCAGACAAGTTTCAGTAGTCTACATAGGAGTCACCAAACTGTTTGCGAACGTAAGTAGCCCGTTTCACAGAAACATTATGAATCTTTTAAATATTAACCAATAGTTGAGTTGAAGAGTTAATTCATAAAATAATTTTTATTGCATATCTACTGTTTAATATAGTATTTTTCGGTATTTCGAAATCAGAAGTCGATGTCTTAATTAACCTAGTTCTAAGCTGTGGCTGTGTGGTGTATGTGTGTGATCGGCTTTTAAATGAAGTGAATAATTATTTCGACATTCAGAGTGGTTCCCAAGGGAACATGTCCTGAACATAAAAATCGAATTTTACGCGGGCTAGACACATTTAATGAACATAATCACCTGACCATATGATAATCTATGTGCCTAGTAGTGGGAAGTCAGCTAATTCGTTGTATGACTGTACTAGTAATAAGTAAACAATGATGGCAGTAAAGTATTTGAATATCAATTTTATTTATTATTTTGTTTTAGCCATTTCTGTCCCACTGCAGGGCAAAGTCCTCCCTTTCGATCTTCCACGACGCACGGTCGGATGCTTTCCTCGGCCAATCCTTAGAAAAGGCGTCCAACTCGTCCCGCCATCTCCGTCTAGGCCTTCCGCGCTTCCTTGTTACGTTTATCAATTTATTTAAACAACTTGTAGGCAGTAGACTTGTAGACTTACAAAATGTAGGCCGACATAATCCCTTTAGGCGCTGTTCTAATTGGCAACGGGCGTACGACAGACGTCGACGGCCAATAGGAGACCTCAAAACCGCCCGTCGCACAACCATGGTCACACGACCGATGCAAATTACGTGTTTAGGACGGTAAGAACAGCGTGTATTTTTTATTTTTTTATTTTAAATAGACAGGTTGTTGATGTCAAGTGCAGATGCAGTCTACGTGCCACAGAGTTATCATCGTACTATACGTACATAACTAATCGTGCTGTCTATGATATTCGAAATTGCAATACATTTTTCGTTGGCTACTCGTTTATTAAATCGGCTATTTCAAAAAACAAATCTGCTATAACTAATGAAAGCCAATTCAGCTGAAATCGTACCTTAAGTACTTACGTACCATATGTGGGAATTCCCCTGGCGCTGCATTTGTGCCTCCAATCACGAATGATCTAAGTTTGCCTTGATTTTTTAAATAATCCGTACCTAGAACATTTAAAATTCAATTAAAGTGACATGAGGTACTTACTTTGTTAGTAACAGTTATTACTTCTATCATTCAATATCAATAAACAAAAATATGCTTGGACAAACTCATACAGCGTCATCTAGTATCAAAGTAAGCAAAGCTTGTGTTACTAATTTTAGATAACTAAATAAACTACATACCTACATATATTTTTTTAATACTTACATATTCACAGTACACCCACTAAAATTCATCATTTCTATTTCTGCTCGGCCGGGAATCGAACCCGGGACTTATGCGTGACAGACTAGCTACCGGCAAAGTTGGGATGATTACCAACTAAACCACTCAGGTCGTCAATTCAATAGGCCATAACAATCCACTGGCAGACGGGTTACAGATCGCAGAGCTGAAAATACTCAACGGAAGATACTGCTGCCCAATGTTTTTGTTTACTGTGGTACTAGATGGTCTGTATTATTATGATATTAGTGGATTTTTACTACACCCGTTAATAGATAAGGTTTGTAGGCTTGGATCCTCTATAAAAAAATCATTTTGGCACGGTTGTGCTCTCGCGCACTAGGGCCCGGTGTCCGCCTTGACCATTATCCACGTACACCATTCTTTTATTTCATCATCACAGCATATAGCAGACCAGTGCAAGACTTAGGACCTTTCTCACGACAAGGGAGGACAATCTCCACGCTTGGCAGGCGATTTGGAGATCGCAGTATTATAAATATAACAATAGAAAACGTTGCTGCCCATTTTCCTGTCTACGGAGATTAGATATTTTGCCTCGAAGATGTTAGTCGCCTCGTACGATACCCACGAGTGTTCTTACTTTGGTTGATTGATTGGTGCTATTCTACTTTGCCTGACACCACACGGCTATCTATACTTATAGCTACTAATTAATTATCTTATAATATTATAATTTATGAGTTTAGTTGTTGGAAGTTTAATAATATTATTAAAGAATTTAACTTACATTCTTTATCAATCTTTTCTTGTTCTTCTCTTCTTTTTATATCCCACATGTACTCGTAACATTCTAGAATGAAAAAACAACAATCTGAGGTAGATAAATCTTCTACACAACTGTTCTATCCATATCTATTCATCCATTCTTTAAACTTGGATATAAATCGTAACAAAACAAGGTTTAACAAAATTAGACTTGGACCTAATATACTGTCTCGTACAACACCTACGAGTGGAACGGTTCTAGGTGCTTTGAAAATTAAACAAACACTACTTTACAGAGCAGCAACGTAATGACCAACGATAGAGTTCGAAGGTGATCTATATACTTCAGATGTTCTCCAAGTAGTATCAGTGACCTAATGGTTAAGGGGGTTACCCCGAGGTACCGAATTCGACCCCAGTGCTCCCAGATACCAATGACGCTTTTCTAAGTTATGTAAATTAGTTAAGACAACCGATGCTCTTGCGATGAGGGAAATCATCGTAATGAAACCTGAACATTCAGGCGACTTAATGTGTACCCATGAATGAATACCCATCATCCAATCTGGTCAGATTCCCCTGTTAACAGAGCCACGGAGGTCAGATAGCAGTCGCTCCTTTGAGTTTACCTGATCTGCCAAATCCTGGATTATGATCAAGGTGGACCCCGGGCTTTAGCGCGCAAGTCTCAGCCAGGAGTAATTTTTTCCATGGTTCCAGCTCTTGGTTCTCATGGTTCTAGCTCGGGTCGATGTTGCCGCCGCGCCACGGCGTTTTCATTCTTGTATAATTGTAATCAAGATTGTAAAATTGTATATTGACATTCATAAGGGTTGTAAAACCCAAACTAAATAAAATTATTTGATTTGATTTGACATCAACGCCAATATGAGTTAGGCTGATCGCATTGTCACGTAGAACCGAACCGGAAACCGATATGGTAGACGCGTTCTCGATTAAATCAGGATTTGAAGTTGGAGAAATCTTTTAAATTCTATAGATCACTCAGTATTCTAAAGAAATGGATTTAGGAAATTACTGTTCTCGCTGATTCTCCTTCCAGGGGCCCTGAAGTCTGGTTGAGGGGGAGCTGTTTGCGCGCAAGGGTCCGCAGGGTTCGCTTGCGTTGTGGTCTCTAAATCACTGACTCGCCTCGTATCTTCACTGGGCATGGGCTAAAAATTTGTACAATGATGGAAAAGAAATGAAAATGCAAATGTTTATTCGTTTTGCATAAACTTATTTAAAATCTATTTAAATAAATTCGACTATTGTCGATAACAAAATAACTACCTACCCTAAATAGATACTTGCGTCACCAGGAGTATCATTCAAAATGTGAATTTCAACGAAACTTAAAATTATCTGGATAATTACAGTCATACATAACAATTTAAAAGTATCTACTTTATTAATTAAACTCATCATTCCGAACTATAAGAAAGTAAGTGCCTACATTCTACAAATAAATAATAAACCTAGATAGAAATAAACACTTACAATTTCTAAGTAACCCCAAGACCACTGGTCATCAGATTGCTGGAACATAAAATATTTATTAAAATAAAATTGCTGGCACTATTGCCATAGTAACTTTGCAATTTATCGAACGACTTCAATAATTGTCATTGCTGAATCGCTGGTCATAAAAAAAATTGACGAATCTAAGGTAATGCCGTGTCCTACGCAAATAAAGATACTATATTTAGATTTATATATTTATTTAAAACCTCATGCGTATTACAGTACAATGGCGGACTTAAAGCTACGTAGCTTCCTACCAGTAAACCAGAGAGCAAAAGAGTAAAAAGCAGATTTTTGTTAAAAATTAGATTTCATGTGAAATAAAAACAACTAGGTATATTTGCTTTGATACTTAACTCTTTTATTCCTCGCTAGTTTGTTTTTGTAAATTTCAGCATCCACAATTGCACTGGATGAAAATATTACTGAAAAAATTTATAAAAGTTAACAATCAGAACTTAAGTATTTACAAAAATCGAATTCTTCCACATTCTTATACTCGTATCTTCTTGATTGGTTGAGAATGAAAAGCCGTATTGGCTCGGAAAACGAACACCAAACTTACCAAAATACACTAAGAAGCGATGATAAAACATCATTTTAGTATGGCTTTATACTAAACTGTGTGTGATTTTAAGGTTTTTAAAGCAACAGATCCACGAGTTACGCTCAGTAGGCGCTCTCAAACGTAACTGCAACCATTTCGATGGCCCTTCGGAAAACCAGCTGGCTATCAATATTATACCAATGTGACCCCGATGTCGGTACTTTTTCTAGATACCTGTTCTGGTTCTCAGCTTGAATAATTGTATAATAAATACGATGTAAATAATTTGATGTGTTTTCCCTAACATATATACACTTTATATACTTACAAGAGGTTCGTTTGTATTAGTTTTTTTGCAACGTCTGGTTTTGAATTCGAAACCTGTTTCAACTTTGACTTGTGTATTTTGATAATTTACCTGTTTTGTTAATATCAAAAATGCAAAATTAAAAATGAACTTCACGGGGACACCTTTACGCCGGGAGCGGTCATGGGTGGGTTATTTGGTAATAACTGATAAAGTTATTTGATAATTTACTATTAAGTTTATAGAATTGAATAATATAGATTGACATTTTATATTACATTAATTAACCGTTCCGTCCCCGTCAGGTACAACACCAGCCAGAAATGCTTCTGCAAGGGTGTCATATCAGCAAGAACTGGGTATGGCGTCGCCATCATCGGTGGTACCGTCGTCTGTTCTTGTATTTTGAGCAACCAAGCCCAGTGGTTGTCACGGGGCTCACCCAAAGAGCTGGTTTGCTCCGGATACAGCATCAGACGTGGGAGTTGTTGATTTTAGGCGACACCAGACCTCGTCCTCCACTGATTTGCGCTACCTCCAGCCCGAGATACCAGTGCGTACGTAGATGCGAAGGGGAGTGTAGGGCTGTCGCAATCAGGATGGGAGCGAAAGGATTTGGAGCCGACAAGAATACTAGCATTGAGTGAGTTTGAAGGAGGATAGATACTTTACTTTTTGTGTAATATAATAAAGAAGGATGGTAAAGACTGCTGTGGTTGTTCGCTTGATCTGTTCTTGTTTTGTTTTATCTCCGGTGTTAGGTACCTTGGGTGTCCAGGTGGCCTTTCCCACGATGTCCAGTCGTGAGCAACCTACCATAAACTTTGCGCATGTGGTACCTTTTTTCCACCGGCGTGTTGTAATATTTAATCTGCATAATTTCAACGATATCATCTGCTTGACACTTGTTTGTCGATCTTGTTCGCTTTCTCCAATGTCCGTCGTTGTGTTGTGTAGGCTCACTATCTCCGATTCGGAATCTGTCTCCGGTGCTTGGTATATTTTTCCGGCTTCGTTTTTCATTTACCTGCCATCACCTGCCAGTCTTCTTTCGACTACGATGTATAATTATCTATATCGTGGTTCAACGAGTCTTCCCAGGTAAATATAGGTCGACCAACTTTACGCTTAGTTTCTGAGTATTGTAGGGCTGCCTGTAGTATATGTGGGTTCTCGTGCCTCATTATGTGGCCGTAGTATGTCAGCCTCCGTACTTTTATTATTTCAGTTATAGTTTTTCCATCTAAAATCTGCCATATTTTCTTATTGGGTTTGTCTTTGGATAGATTGAACATACCTCCTAAGATGAATCTTTCGTATCGTCGTAGCTTGGATCGATTAGCCTTTGTTTGGGATGCCACGTTCAAACCGTAGGTCATCGTGGGGCATAGATTTGTAGATTAGTCTTGTGATTTTCCATTCCAGTCAGTTGTTTTTTATAAACGTGTTTACGATTTTGGAGTTTGTGACGGCTTTATTGCACCTGTGTTTTATACAATTTCGTATGTCAGGGGATGCTGAGAGATACGTCCCTAAATATTTTATTTCCTTAACGGGTTGGATTGACACACCCCCTACATAGACACTGCTGGGAGCAGTCCCGTTAGGTGGGTTGAATGGATCATCTCTCTCTGATCATTAATTTTGTCTTGGAACCACTTATAACAAGTCCTACCGATTCAAGTAATATTTTCAATCTTGTTATTGTCTGGTCCAATTTGAGTATATCTGTGCCAATTAGAATCAGGTCGTCGGTAAATGAAAGGATGAGCAGCATTGTAATTTTATGGTCCTGATCCAAAGTAAGCTCGTCGTCTTCCTCCTCAAGTGTTCGCAGCACTTCGTCCATGACTAGGGTAAATAGTCTGGGTGATAGTGGGCATCCCTGTTTAACTCCTTTTCTTTTATTTATGATTTCGGAGTTCTTGCCGCACCATGAGATAAGGGTTTTCTCTTGCATACAGGCCTCTAATATCCTATTGGTTAGATGTGTTCCAGTTCGGGTGAGGAGTATAACTCTGAGTGCTTCGAGGTTAACCGTGTCAAAGGCTTTTTCTATGTCGAGGGCTGCGACATATGTTTTGGTGCCTGCTCTCCAATTGGAATCCAGTACCCTTATTATAGTAAATATGTGGTCTTCCGTCGAACGATTTTGTAGGAAAGCTGCTTGGTAATTTCCTAACTGGATTTTTTCTGGTTCGCTCTGCACTTTTATTGAACGGGAAGCTGTTCCTTAGTATTTAACTAACACCAAATAATCTCGATACTGGACAGTATTAAATGAATAGGGATATTAACTTTTAGCTTTTTATATACACATTATCTTCCTAGATATAAACAACAAGTACACAAGTTTAAGATGATCAAATATTGAAATTCTGAGAAGAATTATTCGTTTGAGTTTTAGAGTTTTTATTTACGCTATAACGGATGAGATTCTGCCGTAGGTATTAATTTTAAGTAATAGGAACGCTCTCACCGGGTTGTGGCCTTTGCGGGTTACGTGGTGGTATTAGGTGTGCGGCTGTGTGCTGTCGGTCCTGCAGCGAGGCGCGCGGCGCCCCGGAAATCGAACCCGGGACCTCTTGCGTGGAGACTGGCATGTTGACCACTGAACCACTCAGGTCGTCAATCTCCAAGGCATCTTTTCATCCACCTCCATTTCTATTAAAGCTATGCCATAATATTTAGTCGGAGAATTGTATTGAGGATGGACGATCATTCTTGAAATATTGCGGTCGCCCCATTTGTGCTGGCTGGTGAGCTGAAAAATAAAGTATGTATTAGGTAGTTTCAAGGCAGTTGTTGGTTATCAAATTGGTATTCAAGGGGAGAGTGTATTAGTGCTATTCTACTCTGCCAGACAGGTAATGATGTTCATTAACAAATATTGTTACCTATATAATATTTACAAACTAAGTAGTTCATAAATTTTTTTTTTCACTTCTTTAGTTTTTTCGACACCGATAGTCTGCAAATTTTTATTTTTGAATAGCTGCTGCCGCGACTTCGTCGGTATGGACAAATTAACATAAATAAAATGACTATTCGTACAAAAACCATACGAAATTGAATCATACTGAATTTAAATGATCTGTAAATATTCGTGTACAAATTCACACAGCGCCATCTAGCCCCAAACTAAGCAAAGCTTGTACTATGGGTGCTAGATAACTGATATACTACTTAAATACTTTTTTTTTTAAATACATACTTATTATACATAGAACACCCAGACCCGTAACAGAAATTAAAATTCATCATTTCAATTTCTGCCCGGCCGGGAATCGAACCCGGGACCTCTTGCGTGGCAGACCCGGCATGTTGACCATTGAACCACTCAGGTCGTCAAAAACTAAATTCAGTACAGAGAGTATGCTCAGAGCCCGGATACATTTGAAGAATTAGGAATTCTACGGGGTACCGTAGATTTACATTGACGCTGCCCCGGGCCCCGACCACCTTACTCATATTGAACATATTCCTATAGGAATACACGCGCGCATCTCGCTACCGTGTGTGATGGCGATAACAATTTGTCAAATGCGCTTATTACATTTGGCTAATTTCAGTCGTCTAAAGTCAGTAGCAAAAAGCGTGAGAGCAAATCGAAGTGGAATATTTTGCTAATAGAATTCGGGCCAATTTTGTATATCTAATATTATGTTCCACTTTTCAAAAGGCGTGATACAAAAATTTTGTTTATTCCACTTTGATTCGTATTCAATTGTTTCTGAATTTAGTCGACTGAATTTAGTTGTAGTTTTGTCTCTGTACAAAAACGATGTAACTTGCAGTGCCCTAGCAGGGATCTTGCGTGAAACTAAAAAATATTGTAACATCTGTAACATCCACAAGAAAGCAATATTTTTATGATTATGAATTTAGCCAAATTTAATAAGCATTATTAATGGAGAGTATTATATTATACAGAGTATCCATAATACCACCAGATGGTTGATTCAGACCAAAACTACCAAAATAATATGGTAAAATTACGGGTGCAGTATATGTCTTGTACATATTTGGCGTCACTATATACTATGTCGAACACGTAATCAACGCATTCTGAAATTTTAAAATCTTACTTAATATGCTTACTGAGATTGAGACGATGCTACTTAGGGCCTATTTTTCATGTGAATACTTACTGATTTCGCTGATTCTAAGTCCGAAATTGCTTAAGTCCCTTTTGGTGGGTAGCGGATGCTCACATTGTTTTTTCAACTTTATCTCCTTCTATTTTTGTTGTTGTGGGAGGTGGCAGCGCTGTGAAATTGTATGTGTTGTCCTGGTAAATAAAATAATTATAAAAATTCAAATAAAATCATTGTAATAAATCAAACACGTAATTATATGTTTAATATGTTAATTCTTTTTAAAGCGTAGTACATATAACATAATCACATTTAAACTACTTGAAGTATTGCCATAATCTCCACGCATCGCAATGTTGAAAATGTACCATAAATTGAAGACGTGGCGTGCTTAGGTATTCTACTTTACCAGACATATACAGCCAAGTAGTTTACTCTGCGAGAAAATCATTATTCGGACGTCCATTGGACAAAGGTGATAGCTTTCCACACAGATGAACGTTAAGCTTCTGCATCTATTGGTTCGCTGAAGTTGCATCCAGATCTCACGGACGTGCTACCAATGCGCCGTTGCAGCAACTGTACGTTGAGACAGTGCTTGGGGCTTCAGCAACTTGGTCTTCTGCCTTCCACGGTAACGGATGCTATAAATCTCTCATTGTTATTAGTATCTCCCAAGATAGTGGACTACTCCGTAGAGTCAAATAGATGATAACTGTTGGTTGCCCTCAAGACCCATCTCCTTCAGTATGGAGAATTTTTTTTTTCCGAAAGGATTCCTCTCAAGGTGCCCTCAGAATTCACCGCAAGCACCACATCTCAAACGCATAAATTTGTTGTCTGTCTACGGCCTTAATAATTCATCTTTCAACCTCAAACAAAAAAATCGAGAAGACAGTGAGTTGATAATAGAGCAAGAGCCCATGAGGGCCAGACCTTCCTATTGTCCGTAAGCATGAAAGTTTTTCCATGTGTGTCCCCAACACAGGTAAGAATGATCCCCACCCATGAAACCTGGATCGTGGTTCCTTTGGCAGGTAACAGGTAACAAAGGTGTATAAAATCTTATCTCCAATTTCTTAAGTTAGCAAGCTCAATTTTTTTGTATTTTATTCGTAACAGCATTAATACTCACGATGCTCATTGCCAGACACATAGTATGGTTACAACCCTCCGCCGGACACCCCTAAACTATAATTCTCTGTAATTATACTTACCTTATATTAGGAAAGCTGAATTTTATAAATGTTATTCAGAGAATTATTAAACTGAGTTTTCTCAGTAGCCAGACAGTTTTTTGGGTTCTATAATCCTGCCAGACGCATTAAAAGTGTAATAGTTGCGAGAGTGGGGCTCATATACAACAACTGGTGCGAGTGAGACAGAGCGCTCGGTTCGGTGCGATCTTTTACTGCGCATCAGCTGTCGTCTATACTAATATTATAAAAAGGAAATGTTTGATTTTTTGTTTGTTTGTTTGTTTGATTTTATTGAATAGGCTTCGAAACTACTGGTCCTACTTCAAAAATTCTTTCACCGTTGGGAAGCTACACTATCCCCGGGTGACCATCTTGGTGGGCAGGTAAATATTTAGTGCACCGAGCGGTCTTGAACAGCTGCCAATTATTGTTCAACTTCAATATTCTGAGGCCTCTGCTACGCTAATTTATTAGTTGGGCAATGTGTTTTCCTATGCGAAACAAATGTACAGTCCAAGAGTATAAGTACATCAGACACCAGAAAATATAATAAAGAAGGGAGATTTAGTTGTCCCTTATACCCAAAGTATTTGTCCTTTACCCTCAGGGTATTAGTATCTATACTATAATATTATAAAGAGGAAATGTTTGATTTTTTGTTTGTTTGTTTCTATTGAATAGGCTTCGAAACTACTGGTCCTATTTCAAAAATTCTTTCACCGTTGGGAAGCTACACTATCCCCGGGTGACCATCTTGGCGTTAATGTCCCGGTTGTGCTCTCGCGCACGAGGGCCCGGGGTCCGCCTTGACCATGATCCAGGATTTGGCAGGTCAGGTAATTACAGTGGAGCGACTGCCGTCTGACCTCCATGACCCTGCTAATAAGGGAAACTGACCAGATTGGATCATGGTTACACATCCAGTCGCCTGAATGTGCAGGTTTCATCACGATGTTTTCCCTCACCGTAAGAGCATCGGTTAGTATTCAACTAATGTACATAACTCAAAAAACAGTCATTGGTACATGGCCGGAGCGGGAGCGTAATTTTCTAAAAAATTACGGTTCATTAATAAAACTCCAATAATGTAACCCAAGGTGTAAAAAAATACCCAAAAAATTCCTTACATCGCGTGTGCTGCGAAAACTATTGATGATAGAACAAAATAATGTACTACGACTTTGCAGAACACATCATTATCTATAAAAAGTGTCACGACAGTATATGTCTAACTATTATAGTTATGTCACATGTATGCATGTATTCTTTTATTTTCAAAATTTAATTGAAATGCCGCCGCTAAAAAACGCTATTTATTGGTACTTTGCTATTAATCCTTATCAAAATCAATTACTTCATATTCACGACTGCTTCAATACCTTTATATAACTTTTTGAATTATGCAATTCAGACATTCCATTCGAGAGATATCACGAGTTTAAAAATGTGAATATTAGAAAAAATTTACTGATTAAATGTAAATATTAGAAAATTTTTACTGATTATAGGTAGATTAAAAAATTTATTATTCTGACTGTAATAATTTTATTTTATTAAA
The DNA here is from genome assembly GCA_905147135.1 of Blastobasis lacticolella. NCBI lineage: Eukaryota > Metazoa > Arthropoda > Insecta > Lepidoptera > Blastobasidae > Blastobasis > Blastobasis lacticolella. Next base: position 15,141,716 of record LR990053.1, on the reverse strand, counting down.
TTTCTTGATGAATTATAAAAAAAAATCACTAAACAATTTGGAATAAACGATAGTATATGTTTAGCAAAACATTGCAATGAACTGAGCGCTCTGTCTCACTCGCACCAGTTGTTGCATATGAGACACTTTTTATGCGTCTGGCAGGATTATAGAACCCAAAAAACTGTCTGGCTACTAAGATAACTCAGTTTAATAATTATCTGAATAACATTTATAAAATTCAGCTTTCCTAATATAAGGTAAGTATAATTACAGAGAATTATAGTTTAGGGGTGTCCGGCGGAGGGTTGTAACCATACTATGTGTCTGGCAATGAGCATCGTGAGTATTAATGCTGTTACGAATAAAATACAAAAAAATTGAGCTTGCTAACTTAAGAAATTGGAGATAAGATTTTATACACCTTTGTTACCTGTTACCTGCCAAAGAACCACGATCTAGGTTTCATGGGTGGGGATCATTCTTACCTGTGTTGGGGACACACATGGAAAAACTTTCATACTTACGGACAATAGGAAGGTCTGGCCCTCATGGGCTCTTAGACTATAAAGGAAAACTCCTGCACAATACAAAATATTCCATAGATGAATCCGCTTGACACAATCGTGAGCATTTTGATAGTCCACTAAACATATCATCAACAGAGTGTAATGTGAGGTTTAACATTAGTTCTTTAGTACAACTTTCTTTCGCGAAGCCCGCTTGTTCATGCGGAATCTGTTCAGAAAAATGATACTAGGCGGCCGTTGATGACAAGCAGTAGGCTCTTGCGGGCTTTATCACAGACCTTTTTTATACTCAAATCCTTTCAGACCTTCTGCATTGACGCGATCGGTTCCTGAAACTGTGTTCTTGTTTAGTTTTCGTATAGCGTCTTTCACCTCGGATCGAAGCATCGATTTGTCATCACACATCATCAATAAATAGCTCAGCGTTTTAAATGTTTTAAATGCTTTTTTTTCGTTATAAGGTACTGTTATGTCTCTTTATCAGATTTGGCTTGAAATTATAACCACACTCAAGTTTAGTAAACTTTATTAAATTTTATTCGAAATTGATCCAAGAAAAAACAAATTTTCCTCTTCACAAAAATGCACTATAAACATCTTGGAAGAATTAAGATGTAGTGCCATTTCGTGGCCAAACGATGTCCTCTATCCAGTCTATGAAGCTGGCCACCCTGGTGTACACGCCCGGAGTATCCTCGACTCCGCAGCCGAAGCCGAATGACGTCACGCCGACCAGATAATGCATGTACACGTTGTTCGGACCAATGAGCTCGTCGAACTTCACTTGGAGAGGGCCCCCGGAGTCGCCCTGGAATAGTGGAAACACTTTTTGGAATGTTATAATAAATATAATTAGCAAAATATAGTCACCAGTGAGACCTCTTCACAATGAAAGGATATAAAAGATTAGATGGATTTATAGACCGAAAACATATCTCGATGATGTTTGTAGTACTTTTCATTTTTATTAATGTTATTCGGCTGCCAAACAGGCAAGCGGGCCGCCTGATGGAAAGTGGTCACCGCCGCCTATGGACATCAGCAACACCAGGGGAGTCACCAATGCGTTGCCCGCCTCTGAAGAGACCTCTAATATACCTCTTGAACGATCCCATGTCATAGTTCAAAGTAAACACTGTGGCTGGGTGCTCATTCCACTTAACGACGTACGAGTATCATATCGTATTTATTAGTTAAGTTATTAGTTTTCTGAAGAAACCGGAAATACCCCATTCCCACAAAAGACATATAATAGGGTCACGATAAGTCCGTATTGACTGACAGCACTAAAAATTATAAAATGTGGATATGGCAATAATCTGTCCTTGTCAGTCCTGCTTGTAAACATTCAGGTATTTGGTCACTATTAGCTTGAACTGGTACTTTTAGTTTGTCTAAATTATAAATCATGCTGAAAATTATCTCCCGCACTTCCTTTTTAACTGCCCATTATTCAATAATTTTTTTCATAACTCACGAAAATAAACAATCCTACAGAAATCAAATTGTTTGTTATGACTTTTATTAATAACGTTCTTATGACGTTTAAAAAACTTGGTATAAGTTGCCATACAGAGATTATTTTTAATAAATGCTTCGGACTTAGCGTTGTCTTATTATACCTATCATACTACTACAAGCCTAAAAACTACGCAACTGAAGGATATATGGGAAAAAGATCATAGTTATTAGAACAAAATTTCCACTTGATGCACAAAACTTTCCTCTATCAATTCAAAGTAGGTACATATGAAGCGAAGACGAAGGGTATCACGTCAAAACACGTGATACACCTTCGTCTTCGATACGTCACCTAGTGGAAATTTTGTTCAGTTGACTACTTATTTACTTCCTTATTAGTTTTCAACTGCACAATTTTTTCCTATTCCAATTCAAACCAACTTAAATGCTACTGATTTAAGGATAGGTAATACGAATAGGACTAAATACTTGACAAGAGTCGGCCCAAGTGCGCTTGTTCCAGGCACAAATCTGGTGGTCAGCGACTCCTTTCCAGTGTCTATTGCGGCGTTGATGCAGCAGCTGGTCGCATTCGTCCGACGCCATTAGATCCAAGTCCACAACTTGCAGTATGACTGCAGTAGCTCGCGTTTCTGATGCAGGAAAAATAGTTGGTTGGGAAGGGCTATCGCTGCCATTTTTCTTTTTTTTAGCTTTTGTGAGTTTGCTACCATTTTCTCTCTTAGCTCTTTCTGCCTGCATTTACTGGATGGTTGTAATCTAGTTGGTAAATTGTAAGTGTAGGTGTTATGCATCGAAGTATAATGTTGTAGTATTCGTAATGCAATAAATATAATCCTACATTCCTATTAACATATGAAACGTTACTGTTACTATTGTGTTGTATTAGCCTATCATACATATCTTAAAGCCCCAACAAGCTACGAAATATTTAAAAATAAAACATGAAATAAGTTGTAGTTTAAGTGTGTAGTTTAAAGGCAACTTAAAGTTTAGTGCAGTGATGCGACTATAGAGCTCCATCCCAAACCATGGAGCATCTGCTCTCTTGTTCTCCTTGTCCTGCTACCTGCACTGGGTAGGAACTGTTCGTGGCGACTGATAAAGCCGTTGCCGTGGCTGACTACTGGGCAAGCCAAAAGCTAGGGTTTTTGAAAATTGTCTCGACGAAGAAGAAGAACATGAAATTACCTAAATCATATACTCCCCATCCTGTGGACGTTGCTTGTACCCCCAGGCTTTCAGTACTGATCTTTGACCATAAGCAAGCGGGATGTATACTGTCAGTGAAACGCCTTAGCATCTTTTCATCCAACTCCATTTCGATTAAAGCAATATCATAATATTTGTTTGGAGGCTTGTATCGAGGGTGGACGATAATTCTTGAAATGTTGCTGTCGTCCCATGTTTTTTTGCTGGTACGCTGAAAGATAATAAAGTACAGCACGTTTCAATTTATTCATTTGTATGGCAAAAATACAATATACGAGAAACACATTCAACTACAAATTTAAATAAAGAGTCTTCAGCCATTTAATTGCTTCGTCACTAGGATGATCAGCACGTTTCAATAGAAGAGATAAAAGCACGATAACGATAAGTATTACGTACAGAAATGTAAATAGTTTAGTTTAGTTTGCTTTATTTATCTTTGGAAATAAGATTTACATTATCTCATATAAATTGTACATTAATTAACATTAATAATTACCACAGTTCGAATTATAAATAGTAAATGCAAAAATTTCAGACTTCAATTGATAAGATAAATATCATTTTCAATGCAAGAATCGACATAATATAATTAAAATTATAGTATACTTTTAATTCCAATAATATCAATGGAAGTACCTAATTAAAAATGATATTTGTAAATTCGAAATCAATTACAAATAAAATTGTTAAATTAAAATTACAAATAATTAATTAATAATAAGCTTTTTCAGTAAAGTTTTTCTTCAATGTATTCAAATTTTCATAAAAACGTATCAAATCAATTTAGTATTTATAGAAATAATAATAATTTTACTTTTTCTTACAATTTAAAGAAAGCAGACCTTTAAAGCTAATCTCATTTACAATTAGGCACCATTCAAAATTATCTTACAACTTCTTCCAAGGAAATGTCTTGCTTCCGAACCAGTGTTGGTACGGGGTCTAAGACGCTGGTGTCCGTGGTGGTGGTGCGGCTGCAATGCGCGGCGGTGAGGACATACCTCTCGCTGATCAGGGAGCCTCCACACTTGAACTCCCATGGCTTCTGGCTCCCCCTCCAACCTATACCAACCTGGTTATAGAAAAAATAACTTGAGAAAAATCACCGTTATATGGCGCTATTATGCGGGTGTTAGAAAATTATATAGAGTTTATGTACTAGGTCTCCAATTTATTAATAAAAATTACCTACATTTGCTCAAATAACGACCATTGCGGGTTTTGACACTCTATAAGTCGTGACAGTAATTTTCCTATAAAACGTTCACATAAAACGTTAGTTACTATACTTATTTCACTTACAATATTATCCTTCAACTGGGTTATAGTTATCAGCTTACTTATGTAAACCTTATTCCCTACCTTACCTTACTTATTTGTTACCTTATGCTATTAAAAATAAGCCAATGGACTTTATTCCGGTCACCTAAGGAGCATTTGATGTTACCCTTTATTGAAATCAGTTTCCTGGAAACGACAAATTCAAGGCTTAAATTGACCTATCACTACGGCACCATCCTGCTGGAAAAATGTTGAATAGTTTAATTTTGTGAGAACGTAAATGCAAATCCTTCTTTAAAATCAGACATAATGTTGGTTTTTACTACGCTTACGCAATAAAAGTGAGGGATCTTTATTTGTCGATTAGTGCACTTTTTCGAGTGACTTCAGGCACTCTTATTTCTCATGAACGTTTCTTACAGTCGATCCCGTCTCTTAAAATGGCTGAATCCTTTTCTAATGACGATTAAACTGGGTGATAAATTAATGCCTTAAAAATTCAACCGATGCACTGATTTATTGTTTTGATAATAAGCTCGTACACAATATGCACGCTGTGCTCGGCTGAATGACTTTATTACAACTAAATTTCTAAGAAATTCTACGTAAATCAACATAATTTTTCTTGTATGACTCTATGGCAATTGAATTTCAATGAAATTCTACGTAAACTAACGTATTTTTCCTTTACTGTATAGCCAACAAAAAACGCATATTGGAGCTTCAAAGTGCCAACACAAATTTTGGACATTTGTACCTAATTTGTGAATTTAAGTACTTAGGAGATATTAATTAGGATGAACTAGTCTCGGTGAGAGCCGCGGTGGCCAAGCGGTTAGAGTATCCGACTCGTGGGCGACAGGTACCGGGATCGAATCCCGCTGCGGCCGTGTACCAATGACTCTTTTCTGAGTTATGTGCATTAGTTGAACTATATTCGATGCTCTTACGATTAGGGAAAACATCGTGATGAAACCTGCACATTCAGCTGAATGAGAAACCATGATCCAATCTGGTCAGGCTCCCCTTGTAGCATGGTCACGGAGGTCAGATGGCAGTCACTCCACTGTAATTATCTGATTTGCCAAATCCTGGATCATGGTCAATGCGGACCCCAAGCCCTCGTGAGCACAACCGGGATATTAAAGCCAAGATGATTATTTAATTAGAATGAACTTGTATTCTATCAAGCTCTTCTATTTTCTTTCTTTTTAGCCGTTTTCAACTTCTAGGTTGTAGGCCTTCTTCAATATATTCAATCGTTGTCGGTCTTCGGTAGTAGAAATCCATCCAGACGGACTCATCAGTTGACAAGAGAAATAGCAAATTGTAATTTAAATTGAAACGTAAGTTATAATTTACCATATGTGGGAATTCCCTGGGGTGTGCATCCCGCCCTCGTATTCCGCATGGTGGGAATTGTAGACACTCGGGATTTTCAAAGCATTCTCGTACAGTTTTCAAACAATAGTAGTCTGTAAAATTTCATATTTGAATTAGAATTTCGGGTATTTTATGTCAATTAATTTACTCGTCAGTGATAGACTTCAGCTTCATCAAGGGTATACAAGTTGGTATACTGCCAGACTTGGCCGGCGCTGACGAAGCACGTCCGCAAACTTCATGCCAACGAAATGAAAATGCTGCGGTCTCGACCGAGTCCGTAACGAACACATTTGTGGTAGCCTTGGCGTGAGAGATATAACGGATAAGTTTGAGATGGTTCGCATGGGCTGGGTAACGTGCTGCGTAAGCCCCAGAAATACGTGGGAAACAGGTGTCTAAACCTGCCGATCTCAGGAAAGAGATCCCGCGGGCGGCCTAGGAAACGATGGATTGATATTCGCCGAATTGGATGCAAAATACCTACGATGTAAGGATGCTAAAGACCGGGCGAAGTGGAGGAAGAAAAGTAGGAAAGCGGACCCTGGCACACTGAGAGAAAAATGTCATGTTATTTTGACATTCTCGGCTTGTTAAGCGGTTTTCTGGTCTAACTAAAATTATTCAGATTAAGGGCAACAATCAAAATGTTTATAATACATTTCGAGTTATTTAAAAAGACAAGGCGTAACTTGTTAAAAAATAACTTGTGACAACAAGTAACATGGAGAAACAACAAAAAAATGCATTGTTAAACAAACAGAAATTACATGTTGGTTTGTTTTTGTCGGGCTTGTTATTTTTACGGTATATCGGGTTGAAATAAAGTTACCTATCCAAATCTTAGAATCAACAAGACCACGGGATTTTGTTAAAGTAAAATGACGGCAGATTGATACAAGATTACGTCTTTTAGAATTTACTTGTTAACAAGTAGCGTCATAAGTCTGCTAAAAATTTTTAAAATTACTTTGTGACTTTTAAATTATAGATGACTACTTTAGAATCAACATGACTACTGTAACTTTGTTTGAAATTTTTATCTTTGCATAAGCCGGGATAAACGCTAAGATGATGACGATGATGAGCGCATTTTCTTATCGTAATGGCAAAAGTTTGCCCGCTTTTTTGCTTCAATGACAGGACCAATGGTTCAATTTCTTGGGCGATGGTACGACTGTACTTAAATATGGTATACTTACTGGCGCAGCCGTTATGCTGTACATGTTCGGCGTCGCGAAGTATTATGTCGAACACATAATCGGCACATTCTGAAATTTTAGAATCTTTAGATTTAGACGTTAGTACTCAGATAGGCCTACATTTCAAGTAAATACTTACTGACTTCGCTGATCCTAAGTCCGGAATTGCTTAAATCTGGATTTGTAGGCAACGGACGCTCACATTCTCTTTTATATTCTAACTCTCTCAAGCTCGGACCTTTCTTTATCGACCGTTCTGTTGTTGTTGTTGTCGTTACTGGAGGTAGCATTGTAGAATTGTATTTGATTTTGTTATCCTGATAAATAAAACAAAAAATTATAGAAATGGCTCCTCCCTCGAGCAACGGATTATAGCAACGACAGAGAAACAGCTATAAAATAATTATTACAAATAAAAAACTTAATTAATATACCAATAATCATTGTTTGGTGTGAGCCTTTGTACCGTGCACGTGTAAGATGTGGAATGAGCCACCCGGAGTCTTTTCTATGCCCTATAACATGTGGTTCATCAACAGGCATGTCTACAGGATCCTCAAAAGTAGGTACTGCATGCGCAGGCCGCTTTCCATCAGGTGGATTGTCCGTCCGTGTGCCTCCATAGGCAATAAAAAGGATGTCCACTGCTAACAGGGAACGGAAGCTTTCCATACAGTTGTAGCCCCTGCATCCTTTGGCTTTCTTATTTTTAAGGCCAGTGGTCAGTCTCAAAAAATAGATTATTTTGCCGCAATGCCTTTTGACTAATCTTATGGTTTCTATAAAATTAAGTAAATACTCACTATGCTTATTGAATAATTTTCGGGTAAGGGACCCCAAATCCATCGTTCTTGTTCCTGCTCTACCTAGTTGGGAAAATACTATTCATAAATTATTAACTTATGAAAACTCCAGACCACAATATAACATAACTCCATTACTACTTTAAGAAAATTTTCTTTTGCAGCTAAAGCCAAATTAAATTGGCTGAAAGAAGGGGTTAGCTTTTCTCATGCATCAAAATAGTCTACAATGCAATAAATAAACTTTTTACATAAAATACGATATGTATTCATTTTCTTTTTTGGCGTGGGTGCCCCCCCTCCTCTAATGAACACCCACCTCCCACGGTACTACCCCGTCTCCCCCTCCATACTCGATTACCTTCATCAGGCTGGTAGCCAGATGAAGTAAGTACCTACATGAAGTATGAGGTTTAAACAATTAGGGGGGGTGGGGGAGGGCATCAACTCGCAAAGTATGTGGTATATGATTTATTTTGTAAAAAAGCGAATAATTTATATTTTGACCACGGATTTTAATTTTGTTCAAATTTTATTTTATTTTATTTTGAGTGGTAGGTAATATGTCCGTCAGAATCAATACAATGTACTTGGGTAAGTTATGAACCTAGATGCCTATAATTTTTGAGGGTTGCCCTCGACTTTCCTGAGATTCCATCATCAGATCCTGACTTGGTAACGGAACGGAACCATCGCAAAGTATACTTTTCAAGCACCATGCCATTCCTAGATATTACCAAGTAAGTAGTTACTGAAAACAAATCGCAGAATTATCCCTTAACTCCTAATCGTTAAGGAGTTCTGTGGCTTCACCATCAACTCAGTAGCATGAGATGATGACTGCCAAAAGCAAACATCTGAGTTTTTTTTTATACCACTTAGGTGGCAAACAAGCTTACGGCCTGCCTGATAGCAAGCAGTCACCGCAGCCTATGGACGTTTGCAATATCAGGACGTTTGATATGGAGGTTTGCAGTAAGTTGTAAACGTATTTGGTCGTGTTACGTCAACAAACACAGTATATGTGCCTGTAATTGTTGAACGTTGCCCTCGATTTTCCTGAGAACGTGGTCCATCATCAGATTCTTACCTTATGATAATTGGAACACCTCAGGTGAATACTATTTCACGCAAACACATATTTTAAAACCGGTGTACAATTGACGAAGACACCGCGAAACATACATACAAAAATGGACATTCAGTCGAATTGAGAATCTTCTTCTTTTTTACTTTTAAAGGCGGTTAATAATACGTACAAACACACACCCGCATCCAATAGGGGTAGGCAGAGACTATTACAAGCCACAAGCTACGATCCTGACACATCTTTCACCTCTTCCACATTAATACAATATCATCTCATGTCTTTACGCGCTTTAAGGGGACTCCTGACCAGCCCTTTTTGGAGAAGGTAATTTATTAGATCAGTATAACCTAGTATATCATTTTCGGGCGCTCTATACTGACTGTTACATTCGCACGATACGTACCTTTCGTAAGCCGTCTTTCATCCATTCTCTCCACGTCTCCAAACCAGCTCAGAATGCCTCTTTCAATCCTAGTTACCACATCCTCGTTCAGCTTAAAACGAACTTTTAACACAATATTTTACATTCTATTACGTAGGGTGACACATACTCCGTTGAGACCGCGTTTTCTACTGCATTTATTCGACTTTCATGTTTCTGACATACCTAACATTCACTTCCATGTATAAGCGCTGGTAGAGCTCGTCTAGTCTAAGATGACGCGCCCCACTACTTAGTTAGTTGATTTCGATGTGTGTGCAAATATTAATAACGACACTTCATCTGTGTGGGAGCCAATGAACGGCGCGGGCTCCGACGTTTGAATCTTACCGGCAACTGAATGACCAATTACAACGGCATTTGTATATGTATTGCGTCCATATTTTAAACTTGCTTGTGTGCGTTAATGCGATAGTGGGGCGCGTCATTTTAAATTAGACGAGCTCTACCATCACGCCATTGTTGAAATTCGTGCCTTTTGTGAGATAGCTTGGCTTATCACTACTGCACAGCACCGTTGAATTTATTCCATGCTGACACTCTCCTTTCAATATCCCAGTTGCACTTCCCATCCCTTGTTAACATACAATTTCCTAAATATATGAAATAAATAAACATTTATTTTATTTCATATTTATTTTGTTACATAAATGCCATAACAGCCTTTTGACAAATGCCCCGAAATATGATTCAACCAGGTTATAATGTACCCAGGCTCTTGTATTGTATTAAATAGAACAGCAAAACATTATTTCTTTCAATAAGAAAATCTTACGTTAACTTTGATAATGATATTTCCACTTACGTGAGGTTCTTCATTAGCCAAAACACATAGCACTGCATCTAAAATTGTTCCCATGGTTTGTCATAAAAATATTTTTTGACTAGTAAACATATTTATATTTTACACTACACTTACAAAGAGTTTATTCTGACACTAAACACCTGTACAATTATATCACTTTTTACTTTAAAAGGTGTTTTACTTACACAGGAAACCTCGTAACATACTCTGTTGTTTAATCATTTAAATCATTGCATCAAATTAGTTTTAACAAACCAAAACACAACATTCATAACATTTGTTACAATTGAAATTTTGAACACTTTAGCTAGAGCTATTCCGAAAAAAAACTATAAACATTTCAGACTCACCAATTAAAAAAACATGGTATAATCGTTTGTTTATTTTGAACATTTTAAAATATCATAAAGATTACTGGTCTGTGATTAACATTTTAATGGAAATGACACGTGTTCTACAGACATCGGTCAGGAGCTTTAAGAGAAGAATACGAGAAATCATTGGTAGGTAGGTGAGTCGTAGAAGCAGGTTTTAGTGAATCACGGCGTTTGTTACATACTAACGGTTGCCCTAACTTCATTGTCGATATATCATATATTTGGATTAGTTTACTAATAAGTGACAAACGAGAGTACAGCCTACTTGATGGTAAGCGGTAACTGTCGCCCATAATTTCGACGATATAAGCGCTTACGTTTAATTTTGTTTAATTAAACTAGCCTGGCATTTGACCGCAATCTCACGTGGTAAGTGACGATGCGGCCGAAAACGCCTGCAAAAAAATGCAGACCTGCATTGTCACTGTGTGGACTAAGATGATATGCCTCTTACCTGTATTTATGCTGGCTACTGTGTTATACGGCAGATAAACAGGCAAGCAGCCCGGCTGATAGAAAGTGTCACCGCCGCCGATGGACATCAGCAACACCGATATTATCACCAATTAGTTGCACACCAATAAATAACCTCTAACATACCTCTTCAACGATCCCATGTTATACTCCAAAGAAAACATTGTGGCTTAGTCCAAATCCGAATGGTACGAGCATAATACCTAATAATTTAAGAGAGGTAGGGCATAGCGGGGTATCCCGTTCGAATTGGAGCCGCCCGACTGGGGAAGTACCTCCACCTTACAGAATACCGCAGCTAAACAATACTCTTTTAAATAGTGTTGTGTTTCTGCCGGTGAGTAAGGTTTCCAGTGCTCCATGGGGTGGGGATTTGGGGAACCGAGGCTTTGGCAGTGGAGGGGCATTTGTCTTTTTGCTGCCAAAGCAACGTGTTATAGAGGTGGGCAACGCATTGTCGATACTCTTGGTGTTGCTAATGTCTATAGGCAGTGGTGACCACTTTCCAGCAGGTGGCCCGCTTGCCTGTTTGCCTACTGCATGACATAAAAAAAAAAACGCTTTTTCGCTTGCACACCTGCAGAGGGTTTTAAGTCCCTTACCACCTCGTGAGATACTTGCGTATGGTATATTTTTAAAAATCTTCGTCGATCCGTGAAAAATCGTCGAATGCAAATCGCAGAAACAAAACTCGAATGTTACTTCTAAATACAAACTAACATACATCATAATATTATTATGGTGTGTTTTATATAGTTACTACGTAGGTTCGATTACAACTGGCCTCGTGACCTTGATCTGTTCATGTTTTCCTGCTTGTCGCGTTCAGAACAATTTGTACCTGCTACAACACATCATATTGTAAACAGCCAATTATGAATGAAGCATTATCACACATCTACTTTGCCTTCTCACAGTGCTATAGGTAAAAAAATTAAGTAAAGCACTCTTGCGTGTGTTCGGATGTTCGTGTGTTTGGATAGAAATGGAATGTCTGATTTGGAATACATTTGAATTTTGAACTTTTGAATACCTATATGGAATGACACTTAACTCACATACGCAAGAGGATCGCATTACTGAAGTTGTTTTTACTTACCTATAATTACCGCAATGCGTTGGATATGGCGCTATGATTAGTCAATTTAGTTCATATCAATGAACGCATGCTGATCGAAATTCAAGTATTTTCATTTGAAACTCTGTGCGTTCGCGCGCACTGTAAGACCTCAGTTATGTTTCTGAGTTCAGATGTCAGATCCAGTAAAATATATATTTAGAGTTTCGGCCAAGAATCCAACCAGACTCTATATCGCCGACTACAAAATTTTACCGTTGTAGGTAGAGTCAAGTCGAGGTCAACTCCTCAAGTCCGCCAGGATAGGTGCGCAATCGCCTATTTCCCCATCAAACAACAAGCAGTTGCACTATTGTATTCCCAGTTTGAAGGATAAGGTAGTCAGCGTAAGCGTAGGTAAGTGTCCAAAATGCTATTGCAATTTAAGATTCCGCTTTCGCAAAATTACGTAGTTGTAAACATAGTATAAGAAACTGTTGCCTGAAATAAAGAATATATTATTATCATTACCTTACGTCACACAGACCTTACTGTTACATACCAACTTGTCGTAACAGCCTGACATTTGCAGGGGGAAACCTCGATACCTACTCGGAATACGTAATTACGTACTTATTTCACCAATTACACATGTAACTTGCAATCTAGGTTAGTACGGGGAAGCCCTTCGAGTCCTCAAGGTCAGTCGACGGTCATTGACATTAAGTCAGGTCGTCTGAGTCACTTTACCTGTTCTAGAGCTACAGAAATTTAAAAGATTATAAAACCTTTTGTATGTGTAGGTACCTACCCAGTTGAACAGGGATGGGCAAACTTTTTCCTTTGCGTGCCAATTTTATTCTAACGAAATCATAGGCCGGCCAGGTTTTTGAATATTTGGCTACCTATTTTTTGTTAATGAAATAAAAATATAGGTAATTGTAAGTATTTTGTGAAACACACATAAATGTGATGTGACATAAGTATGGAACTGTTGTAACTGCTTATTTTCATAAAAAAAGGTAGACACCTGAAAGCAATTTTTCATTTCATGGTCGCGGGCTGGATTTCAACCATTCGCGGGTCGGAGATGGCCCGCGGACCGTAGTTTGCCCATCACTGCCGTAAAATGTCAAACTCTTCAAGTGCATACAGGCTCGCAGCATACTCTATTACCTATTATCGGTTTACCTGTTATGCATTTTGATTCAGTACCCCAGATAATCACTATATTCTTTTTCAAGTGGTTTTAGTATTCTTTTTATGTTTAGTAGCCCACGCACACGAAGTCGCGCAGTAGAATTATCAGTTGAAAAAATAACAAGGGTTCCAGTAGGAAGGTTCAATTATTCTATAATATATATTCAATTTTAATAATATTCCACATTCGCAAGTTGATGTTTTTATTTATCACAACATTTTGAAAGGTCATTTACTTGTTCTAGTGATAAAACCAGTTATACAAGAAACCAGAATTCGTTATATGAGTACACAGCGACATCAGTTTTCAACCCCGATGGAAAAAAAACAGATGATATAAGTTTTACGTTTGTATCTGTGTGTCTGTCCGTCGGTTGCCTAATGGCTAGCGGGTCGGACTAACGAGGAAGAGGCAAGGGGGTCGAATCGAACCCCATTCGAGGGAAACCATCGTGAGGAAACCTGAACATTCAGGCGACTGAATGTGTGACCGTGTTCCAATCTGGTTAGGTTCCCCTTTCAACAAGGTCACGATGTTCAGGCAGATTCGAAATATTGACGGCAAGATCATTATTTTGTCTGTTTGTATTTTATGTGTCTGAAGCCACGTAGCTCCCGAACGGATGGACCGATTTCGATACGATATTATTCACTTTAAAACCAGTTTCAGGGAGTTGGTTGTCAGTTTTGTTTTATTAAAAAGGTTTACTATTTGGTCTTTAGACCTTTAGGGTCTACAGGTGCTCAACCCGGCCGGCACCGCATCCGCTTCCCTTGCAGATGTCCTGGACGACGGTGGACGGTTTCCATCAGCTGGACCTTCCGTCCGTGTGCCTCTCCAGGCAATAAAAAAAGCACTATTGCACCAACCCATCAAGACATTGAGGCAGACCAGCGGGTATATTGGCTATCTCAGTGGACAACAAATTTAACATTTAATAATCCTACACTACACTAATTTGGCATTCTCTATGACAAGTAACCGTTAGATGACGTAGTGTAGAATATTATCAAATGTCAAATTTGGTTGCCTAGTGCCCACCAGCCACTTCCAGTTAGGAAGTGCTTAAGTCTAGCCATGAACCTACCCAATGTTCTTGACAAGCGCGTTGGATATTGTTCATAGTTGGGCAATTTTGATTTTCGACTTTTTTTATACAAAAGTGTTACAACATTTTACATAAAAGCATCCAGAATGACCCAGATATATCCTACACAAATATTTAGACACTGTGTTGTGGAAGGATCTGAACCAACTCAGCTGCCTCAAGTTTTTGAAAATTGATACTAGAGTGCGCCCTTCTGTAGATATAATTTTTACTCTATGAGTGCGCCCAAGATACCTTTGTTCGCGGATTGAAATGGAACTAAATTTGACAGACAGCCTCGACAGATTGGCTGTCTATCAAGATTTTTCCTTCATCCGCGAGCCATCTTAAAAATAAAACCTTACGCGCACTCTTGAGAATTTTGACTGACTGTACGTACTAGCGCAAAATCACATGGGCGAATGTCATTGTACTCAGTAATCTTGACAATGGTGGCAAGTTTACACGCCTTCGATAATGTTTATAAAGTCTGTGTATAAAATGAAATTTTATAAGTGATTAAAATTGCAAAAGATTACGTAAATTTGTTGTGAGATTTTTTTTTGATAAAATGCATTGCCAGGCGATTTTCCTGTTGATCGTCTTTGGTAGGTTTTAAATGTTTAAAGTGTAGAAGTCTGTGTGTACAAATGTTGTAATACTTGTTATTGATGAGTACAATTTTTTTTGTGGTTCCGTTTTTGTTGCAGTCACATCGTGCGTTTGTTTTAGGAGGAAACGGGTAAAATTTATTTTTGTTATTTAATGTGTACTGTAGTTAGTGTTTTAATAAATATAAGGTTACGATTAGCTGTTGGTTGGTTCTTTTTTCTACTTCTTTTTCTTCTCAAAGTATGGAAATGAGTGATATATGGGGAAGGTTCACGTGTTTAGGAATAGTGAAAGTTTGGGAGAAATTATGTTTACAGTGTTGTAGTTTGTATAGCCGGAAATTCAATGTGGATTCTCCGGAATAACGGTTTAGTCGAATTTTACTCAGACGTAGCGGGGGATAGCAGCTAATCTATACATAACATAAAACAAAGTCGCTTACGGCCATCTGTCTCTATGTATCTTTGTACGCTCACATCTTTTAAACTACGTAACAGATTTAAATGTTGTTTCTAACAATAGATATAGTGATTCAAGAGGAAGGTTTAAGCAAGAGAAAAGGGTAGGTAGGGGTAAAGTAGGTGTACGCGAACGAAGTCGCGCCTGGCACTAGTATTTTAAAATCAGAGATATTTAATTGTTTCAGGATGAAAATGACCGTTGGATCTGGGGAGACGCTGATGTTACACAAAAGATTGATGTAAGGAACCCCAAAATACTATTTTTCAATTAGGAATTCCTTTTGAATGCGACTCCTTCTCTTGGCGACCGGAGTGGTTCAGTTAGTTAACATTGCGGTCCCCACGCAGGGGCAATTCGATTCGGAGTCGATTCCCGGCAGAGCAAAGTCAGGCCATAAATTTGAATGTAGAATTTTAACTTCTGTTACGGGTCAGGGTGTAGTACGTATTAAAAAAAAGTATATATGTAGTTTATCAGTTATCTAACAAGCTTTGTTTACTTTAGGGCTAGATGGCGCTGTGTGAATTGTCCAAGCATATATATTTACTTATTATTATTTATTTATTTAATGCCATTTAATCCAAAAACACGTCAGCAAAGAGTAATGTGTAACGGTAATTATCTGATTACTGGCTGTGTGGTTTCCTTACCAGTTATGTTTCTGACTAAACGGTGCAGAATTGGCATTGGCCTTATGCACTTTCCATTAAGGTTTTCCGTTGAATTCCTGCTAATTATTGTATGCTAATAACACAGCATAAAGGTAACATTTTATTACTTACTGAAGTGTTACGTAGAAAAGGAGGTATTATGACTACGTAATGGAATGTCTGGTTTATTACCGTTATTTAAAATGCCCTTCTCACTGACATTTATTTAGTGTAGTATGCATTGTTTTGCATTTTCCAATTACATACAAGATCACTTAGGTACAGTTTATTCATCTTGACGTTAATGTCGATGTTTGTCCACTGTAATTATCCTGCCAAATGCTGAATCATGGTCACGGCGGACCCCGGGTCCTCGTGCGCGACACAACCGGGACATTAACGCCAATATGATCATGTATAAAGAGCATAATGCCACTTCCCCAATATAGATAATTGTGAACGACATCACTAAAATAAAAAACCTATTTCGCGGTTTTTTAATTAGAGAGTATTATTTCCAACTAAAGTAATCAGCGACGTTTTTTACCTTGTTACTATAAACAATAAAATAAATATGCTTTGAGAAATTCACAGCGCCATCTAGCCCCAAAGTAAGCAAAAGCTTGTGTTATGGGTGTTAGATAACTCATAAACTACATACAGGGTGTCCGGTAATGAATATATAACCTTGGAATGTCTTATAGTATAACTTATGGCCGTTCAGAAAAAAATATGAAACAAAATACAGGGTGTAAAAAGGCCGCTAGAATTATTTTAGACCCCATATTCTACCTATGAAACTGAACAACTTTCCCCAAGAATCATACCCGCGGAAATGACTTCATAATTTCGCTACCTAAAATAAATAATTAATTGCGACGCGCAATGTTCATCGTCCGGCGCACGTCTCTCGCTCGCCCACGTGACCAGTGGCTACTGACGTCGCGCGGCCGGCCGGCCTGCACGCTTTACATTGCGCGCTTTTACTTAAATTGCATTTATTTCAACTTAAATTTGAACTTTGAGTGTCTAAATTAATTGTGAACGATGTAGTTATCGATACTTGATAATTTTTAGTACAAAAATAAAACTAATTTTTTTAAAAAAGAATCTCTATTTCTGCCTAAACTATGAGTTTCCGCGGGTATGTTTCTTGGAGAAAGTTGTTTAGTTTCATGGGTAGAATATGAGTTTCAATTAATGCTAGCGGTCTTTTTACACCATGTACATCATAAAAGCAGCGTTTTCCATTGTTATATTTACAACACTGCGATCTCCAGCCCGCCTGCCAAGCGTGGATATTATGGCAATAACCTCCCCTTTCGTGGAAGAGGCCCTAAGCCCTGCTGTGGACTGTTGACGGGCTGTGATGATGACATCATAAATAGTACCTAAGTTGTGTTTTTTTTAAAAGAATAATCTATTTTTTTACCTTATTTTACTTTTATGAACACTACGATCAGAAATGAATGGATTCCATTAGTTTTTTGTTGTTTTTTATTATACTCTAACTATGCTAATAGATAAACAGTAAGTAGTATGTCTAGCTAGTGCACTTTTTATTTAAAAATTAGCAAACTAATTAATTTTAGAAAAAAAAGTTATAAAACTTTTTTTTAACAATGTTTAAACATCATCTTTACTACTTATTATATATTTTGATTCGTATTTTTAGTAAAAGGCCATAAGTTATACTATTAGACATTTCAAGGTTATCCATTAATTACCGGACAAACTTTTTTAATATAGACTTGTATACTTACTTTAATCTACTACATCTTCTGTAACGGGTCTCGGCTGTAACAGAAAATAAAATTCATAATTTTTTCTGCTTGGCCGGGAATCGAACCCGGGACCTCTGCGTTTCAGATTTGCATGACAATCAACTGAACCAAAGTCAGTATCAGGACGGCTATTATCAGTACGTCTGTCAAACAACAGATTTACTTATAGCCGTCCCCTACTGCCAAAATCCGATTCGCCAGAGCCTCGTCCGTCTGTCAGCAGGAAAACTTGTCCTAGCGGGAAAACTAGAGATAAACCCTAATCAACCAATGAGAGGTTTCCAATTTGACATTTGTAGAAATAAAACGAGATGGCGCTGTACAGAACTTTTATTTTAAGTTTGTTCTAAAAGTCGGATGGGAGGACGAATATCACTTAAGTCACGTCGAATAGCTAGCCGATGCTGCGATTATTCAATATGATTGGTCCTTATGTGTATTTTTGACATATTAGCACTGAATTGCGCCATCTATTGATCATAATAAAAACTCTGTCTTTTCTTAAATGTCCTCTTGAAAACTTCTCTAGGAATGACTCCCATAAACGACATTACTTACCAACCTTTATGATTTTCAGACAAAAGACGCATCACAGCTAGTCGAGGAAAACCCATGTTTGCGGTCCCCACTTACCAAACCGGACTTTACAAAGCCGGGCAGAAGAATCAGTGAAGCAAGTAAATAAATATTACTGTACATATTGGTTGGGTTTTTAGCATAAGTAGGTGTTGTCAGGCAGGTGTTTATGACCGCAATTGGGTATACAATGTCATTATTACCAACAAAATAATAAGTACTCGATGGGAAAACGGCATGGAGGTAAACCACTTTGAGTCCATAAACAGCTTAAAGATCACAAAGGATTACAAAAACTAGACTTTGTTTTGCTTATTATTATATTAGACGGGACATGCACGCGACGTACCTTTTCGATTGGTTTTCCCGACGTTTCGGTAGGGTTACACCCAACGTGGTCACGAGACGACTGCCGTGGAGAGGTGACAGCTGCGGTGATGTGCTGGTAGACTCCTACCATCACATAGAATTGTCAATTTGTTGTTGATTCGGAACTAACGAACGAACTAAAAAGTACGTCGCGTGCAAGGCCCGTCTAATATAATAATATGTGTAAAGAACGCGAGTTTAGTTTGTTTTGTTTGTTTTCCGGATAATTCGAGTTCATGGAATTCTTTAAATGTAGTACAATCACTCAACTAATTACTTGACCCCCGACCTTATGGCAATCCATGGGACAATATGGAGTAAGGGTTAGCTAATTAGTTGTATGACTGAACCTTAGGGTGCGTCCAAATCTTGAGCCACGAATGCGCAATTGTGCAAAAGAAGTGCAACGGCGCGTTGCATTTCATCGTATGAAACAATGAGCCGTTTTCAACAGTCGCTTCCTACAGATTCCCATAGATGGCGTACTCTAACAACTGATGACATTAATTTTTATCTATCAATTTAACGGCTTTTCAATATCAGTGCTCCTTGGGGCTCAACTTTAATAATTTTATTAATCGATTTCCTGTTCGACTGGAAGATACAACTTCAAGTCCGCCTTTTGTACCTCATCGTTTATAAAATTAAAATAAATAAATAAATGAATGTAATACTTTAGCAAATATTAGATTCGTACTAACTTAACTAACTTGACAATTGATCGATATGAGCTTCAAGAATGACATGCTTACATGCTGGGCCGCTGTTATACGCACATTGACTGTCTTGGCATTTTGTTCGGGGCAACCACAGACAAGAAAAGCCATAGTTGTGGAAAATAAACGCGGTTACGCCAATACGCAATTACGTGGTTATGTTGAATCCTAAGACATGGATAAACTTTATGTCCAACTTTGGACGGTTACATCCTATATATGATGTTGATAATTATTTTCCAGAATGCTACGAATACTTATGGGATATAAAAAACCGTGAGTATGAGGCAAAGAAGAAATCCGAGTGTAAGTATATCACAATTGACTTTACTATTTATTCTCTAATATTTACGACCCAAACTATTAACGATACTATTATTGTTCTACGAATACTTTACTAACTTTCTATCGTATCTTAAGTCAAGATTTAAGCTTTACAGAACTAACATTATCAAAAGCTAGATAAAAAAAAGCTTAATTGGTCTATTCAGTTCTGACATCGTCCAAATGATAGTAGAGGCTAGACCCGATCGACCGAATGTCGTGGATCTTCCAGCTATCCGCACGAGCTGCTTTGGCTCGACTTTTATAATGCGTACGGCTAAGAAGTGGAACGCGTTGCCTGCGAGTGTGTTCCCTGATCAATAGAATCTGGTTGTCTTCAAGGCAAGAGTGAATAGGCTGTTCCTAGACTGGCATGTTCCATCCTCGGCCGCATCGTCACTTACCACCAGGTGAGGTGGCGGTCCAATATCTGGCTAGCCAAATAATTAAAAAAAAAAGATACATACATAGCCCATATTAAAACTACTACCATGATTGCAGGTGCTGCTTATAAGAAACGACATCCAGATCCAAATAATTTCGTTGTTTCCGCTATTGGCGGTCGAGACGCTTTGCCAGGAGAATTTCCACATATGGTAAGTTATATTCTTGCTTTACTTCATCTAGTGGAGAATAAATTGTTTACACTAAACAAGCCCAACTGATGGTAACCGATTACCGTAGTCTACGGATGACTTTATTTAAGAAGGGCTTCTTAAAGAAATTACTTTAAAACTCGTAGAATCTCAGTAGGTAGGTAGGTAAGTAATAGTACTTTGGAAAACCTCAGTAGGGGAGCTCTTTCTTCAACCAGAGAGTGCTTGAGAGAGAGTTTGTCTAGTCCTGGTAATGGCAAAAATATTGAAAACCATTTCGTCTGATACAGACTACCAACCTCACCCACAATAAAACATTCTGATTGTTGAATTTCACGGCAAACTGCTATCGCCTCCGTGGATAAGGATCAAAATTCATCATCATCATCATCTTGGTTGCGCCCCCGCGCGGCACGCGAGGGCCCAGAGTCCGCTTTCCTGGCCCACCTCACTCGGTCTTCATCATCCTTAGTTGTGAGCTTATTGCCACGCATACCAGTATTGACTATGTCACGCCATCACTTCTTGGGCCGGCCTCTCCTTCCCTTGCCCGGCGGCGGCGGGCCAGACACTGGTTCCCCACATAACTTGGCGGATGGATAAACATTTATTACTTATAAATATCTCTAATAGATCAATCTATAAACTGTTTACTGTTACATTAATTACCAGGTAGGTATAGGCTGGTCATCCTCTACTGGCGGCTGGTTCTTCAAATGTGGAGGTTCACTAATCAGTGAAAAATTTGTACTAACTGCCGCACATTGCACTAAAGCATCGGCAGCAGACACCACAATCACTGACATTAAACCCAAGATCGTCAGAATGGGAGATAAGAATATTATTGACGTCGTGAGTATATTGTGTCTATTCTTAACCATAATCATCAAGTCGAACAATACCATGCTGTTACGGTGAGGGAAAATATCGCGTGGAAACCTGAGGTAGACGCGGGTCTCTTATGCGCGAGATGCAAATCAGGATATTGACGCCAGATCAGTATTTGCAAGCATATATTGACGACCTGTATTTGTATTGATAAATTATGTATGATCTACACTCATCATCATCATATCAGCCGTAAGACGCCCACTGCTGGGCATAGGCCTCCCTCAGAGATCTCCACAAAGGCCGGTCCTGTGCCTTCCGCATCCATACACTTCTATAATAGCATTTGGTATCTAGAGTCTAGGCAAAAAGTGGAACTACGTGTCGCCATTTTGAAATGTCACGTTGTTGTCAACAAAAGCGCCGCCATCACCGAGGAATGCGCTTATTACACATTCCTAAATTCAGAGACTGAATTCAGAAACAAAAAGCGTGAGAGCAAATCAAAGTGGAATGTATTGCTCATAGAATAAGGTCCATTTTTGTATATCGGATTTTTGAAAAGCGGATCGACGTGTTACTTAATATACCATAACCATACCACCGGTTGGAAACTTCCTTCTTATCCACTAAGTATAACGACTCTGAAACGTGTGTATTTTTATAACTATTGTCGATTTATTAAATTATATGGATTGCAGGAAGACAATGACTTTTTCCCGAGAGAC
This sequence comes from Blastobasis lacticolella, assembly GCA_905147135.1. Taxonomy (NCBI): domain Eukaryota; kingdom Metazoa; phylum Arthropoda; class Insecta; order Lepidoptera; family Blastobasidae; genus Blastobasis; species Blastobasis lacticolella. The sequence goes on along the minus strand of LR990053.1, from coordinate 15,119,663 downwards.
GCAGAGATTAAGGAGATCATCCCTCACCCACAGTACAAATCGCCGAAGAAATATTTTGACATTGCTCTCTTGGAGCTCGACATTGCGTTGTTCTCCTTTGACAACAATGTTCAGCCGGCCTGCTTGTGGACGCATTCCGACACCACACAACTTGGGAAGGAAGCCACTGTTACTGGATGGGGAGTAGTCGAGACGGGTAATTAATCTTTTAGAAACTACCTCAGTAATGTGATATCGTTATTAAATAGAGGTAGGGATATTTCGTTCGAATTGGAGGCGCCCGACTGGGGAGGTACCTCCAACTAGCAAAATACTGGAGTCAACACTATTTTAAATAGTATTGAATGAGTAAATAAATGGCCGTGTGGTGTCCGGCAGAGTAGAATAGCACCAACCCCTTACACTCATGGGTGTCGTACAAGGCGACTAATGTATTCGAGGCAAAAGGTCAAGAGTCTCCGTTGTCTGGAAAGTGGCCAGCAGCATTTTCCATTGTTATATTTAAACACTGCGATCTCCAACCCGCCTGCCAAGCGTGGAGATTATGGCAGGAACCTCCCCTTTCGTGGGAGAGGCCCGAAGTCCTGCAGTGGACTGTTACGGGCTGTGATGATGAGTAAATAAATTTTGCGGCGCATGGGCTAGCCCTGCTGGTGACTCGCTTGTCTGTTTGTCTACTGCTGTACTTGATGCTCCTCCGCATTAGTCGTCTGGCAGGCGGGTTAGAGATCGCAGTATTAAAATGGGTATAAAATATACAACGCTGCCGCCCATTTTCTGTCCAGAACTAGACCAGCTGCATAGCGCTTAAAGACATTTATCACCTTTGACAATACCTATAAGCAGAAAGGATTGTATCTGAAAAAATGTCCATTGCGTAAAACGGCACCGGAGCAAAACGACTTCAATTGAAAAGTTACTGAAATGCAAAACCACAATATCCTTCTTATAAAACGACCGCAATTTACCGCCTTTGCCACCACACCACCACACTAGATTAGCGAAATGTGGTTGTATAGTATACCTACCTGGTCCTACTTGGTAGTATACCTACCCATCTGCGATAGTATACCTATTATACTCTTTATTGCACAAAACACATTAGAAACACAGTTATAATACAAAGTACAAAGGCGAGGTAATACAAACTATAAAGGAGCACACCTACCTAAGCTGTTACAATTTTTTACTATAAAAGCATTAATTACAAGACTGATCAACCAATCTCAGGGTCCCCAAATTTTTTTTTTTATGTCATACGATTGGCAAACAGGTAAGCGGGCCACCTGATGGGAAGTGGTCACCACTGCCTATAGACATTAGCAACACCAAGAGTATCGAGTATAACACGTTGCTCTGGCAGCAAAAAGGCAAGTGCACTGCCAAAGCCACGGTTCCCCAAATTCCCACCCCATGGAGCACTGGAAACCTTACTCACCGGCAGAAACACAATACTATTTAAAAGAGTATTATTTAGCTGCGGTATTCTGTAAGGTGGAGGTACTTCCCCAGTCGGGCGGCTCCAATTCGAACGAGATACCCCGCTATGCCCTACCTCTCTTCACTGGAAGACCTTGGTCAACCCACTTCGCTAACGTTCGCCAAAAGCGAGCTCGTTTCAGTGCTGAAGTTCAACTAGCCTTCAAGGTTACCCATCTAGTTTCCGGGCTCTGCGAGCGTTCCCTAACTTTAGACATCGGTCTCGCAAGTACACGGCTACTAGACCAGTGCCAGAGCTTTATGTGCAAGTACAAAATCTTTGAATTATTTGTCACCAGCTGGAAAAACCACATCTCCCGTTCTACAAGCAGCCGTGGTTGATCTGATGGACTCAGAGTCCTGCGACCAGCTGCTGAGGCCATCGTGCAATAGAAACTGGTGTGGGATCAAGGAAGATCAGATTTGTGCTGGGAAAATGGCAGGAGGAGTCGATGCTTGTCAGGTACTTATACTTTTAAGTCTGTTAAGCTTGAATTTAAGAACAATTTTTATTGTGTTGACCATGGTGACAATCATCGATCGATGGTGTCTTGCTTGTCGACTCGTAAGTGAGAGATACCGAGTTTAGTCCTTAGTGACGACTTTTAAACAATAACCGAGTAATATGTGAGGAAAATCATTGAATCCATACTCTAGTCCCAGGGCCATCGCGTGAGAATGCCGAACCGGGATATTGATGCCAAGATGATTGATATAATTTATTAAATCGATATCGGACAGTATAGAACGGGAAGACGCAGCGTGGGTAGGCCTGCCACATGGTGAGCCAACGACCTGGTAAAGATTGCAGGTACCACCTGGATTCGAAAGGCAGAGGAGTCTTTCGGCTGATATGATGATGATAATAATAACATTATGTGCGAATATTTAATCTTCTCTACTTACGCCAGAGGGATGTGGGCGTATGTATATATTTCTTCAACATTTTAAACGTGATCTCCGAGTTTTTCAGCGTGTATTTCGGTTTACCGTTATAATGGTCGTGATACTTTGTAAATCCGCCGCAATCATGCTACCGCAGACCGCAGACAAGATGTAAAATTCTATTGTTTCTTCTCTTTCAGGGAGATTCAGGCGGTCCTCTCCAAGTGAAGATCAAGCTGCCTCCTTCATCCCAAGGGGCCATCCACTACGTAGTCGGCGTGACGTCATTCGGCTTCGGGTGCGCACTGGCAAACACCCCAGGCGTATACGCAAGGGTGTCTAATTTTGTCGACTGGATCGAAAGTATAGTGTGGGCCCAAGCAACGTAAAATTATTTTTTCTGTTTCATCGATAACTATCATGAGCCAGTACTAATAAGTAAGCCCACAGACCCTGACTAATTAGGTGTTTTCCAGTCTTTTCAAGATTTTTCTTTATTTATTGTTCCGTTTAATTTTTAACGCATTTATTTTACCCAAAACTAACATTTTAGTGTAAATTATTGTCATTTTACTGAATCAAATTTTAAATCAGAGTAGATTTTAATGTATGTTTGTGGTGTTATTATTCTATGTAAGTAGGTACATCTATTGTATATAGGTACATACATGTATAATTAGATTATGAGTAATTTTCCTGAATGTGTATGAAAATCACAATATTCATATTAAATATATTGAGAAACCAACATACGCTAGTTTTGCTATAATGTTTTATTTCTATTCATCTTAATTATATGCATATTTTTTTATGTTTTCGTAATGTTAATAAGGTAACCTGTTATTTATTTAAATGTGATTTTTCATGCCAATACATAACTAAAATAACTACAATCTACTACATTCTTTCTAGGCGTTTCGATTGTAATTTAGATACATAAGTACATATAGGTTGTATAATACCCGAAACCGTACTCTCTCTTGAAACTCGAACAGTCCAAAGTCCAAACAAGATTATCTTTACCGACCTGCTACTGAATTCCCAGGAAGCTGTGGCCCGAAAGAGTTAGCTTTGCATTATAAACTCGCACTTAACTCGATCCGACGATGCAACAAGTGCCCTAAATAATTGAGCAACGTCTAGACCAGGTGGTTCAGACATCGCCTTGCACGCTAGGTTATTCTTAAATATTTTATTCGCCCCTTGATAAACGACAATGCGATGAAACTGAGCAAGATGTGCGCTTCATTTATTCATTTAGCGGATGTAATGCTGTTTAGGTGAAGTAAGTTTTTGATGGAGATTACTCGATGTATAATAAATTTAAAGAAGAAATAAACGTAAAGAGAGATCAAGGATAGAGAGAGAGAGAGGGAGAGAGATATAGAGTGAGGAGTGTACGAATTAAAAGAAGAAATAAACGTAAAAAGAGTATTACTTATATTGGTTTTTTATTTATATTACAACAAAATACAACCTTAATAGCATTGCTAATGAGATCAGTTTAAATTAAATTAAATTAAATAATCATTTATTTCAGAATTTAAACAATTCCATATTTTTAATGATTCATTAAATTTACCATAAACAATAAATACAATAACAATTTCTAAGCTAACATAAGTTACTCATAGAACTGAGTTTACACGGGTAATGGATAATAGCCTATAATTGATCTGTTATAAGATCTACATTTGTGTCATTTAATAACATACAATACTTTTTGCTAAATAAATCAATAATCAATTTCTAATATTGACTATTTCGTCTCTCCATACAATTGGTTCAATCCAGTCAAGAAAGCTTGATACATTGCTGTAGATGCTTGGCACTTTTGCGTTACCACAGGTGAAACCGAAAGATGTTACTCCTATTGCATTGTACACTTTTATTGCTGTATTTGTTTGCAGTTCCACCACCAATGGTCCACCGGAGTCGCCCTGTAAGTAAAAAGAAATTGTCTGTTAGAGTTGTCAGTGAATTTCATTATTGAACTTTTCAATTGATTCAATTTCAATTCTCTTGTTTCAATTTATTTTCTGTTAACATTCAACTGCTTCGCGAAATACTGTGCTATTATTTTTAGTTAGATATAGGTATTCACTATCCCGAAATTGGGTGGCTAGAGATTATTATTCTAAATTTACCCTTTTTTACTAGGGTATATTCCTATCTTATTAGGAATAAGTATTGTCGCTTATTAGCACTATCGACATTAGTAAATGATATCGCGACTTACTCAGTTTTTGCGGAGATACATATTATGTTAGGTTACGAATTCCCTATTTCTAGAACTAGAATCTAAAGAACTGTTTCAATTCACACTTACTTCACAAGTATCGGCCGAAGTCGTTTGATCGATGGCACATATCTGATTGTATACACCGCTCCATTGTTTGTTGATCCGTTCTTTTAGCATATATTCACATGTTTCTCTCTCTATTATGTCTACGCGAGCTTCTTTAAGATGGTTTGCTGTGTGTTTGGAGCCCAAGCTTCGACCTGGAAAAGGAAAATGTTATCAGACATTTGTAGTTTTGGAATTGTTTGTTTCTCGTATTGTTGTGTCGATCTTTTACACAACGAGAAACAATTCGTTGTATCAGATTATACCATTGGCAATGGTCATAAAGGTACGCGGACGCTTTCTCGGTCCATTTCGCTTGGCAACATGCTTACGTCGAAATACGAGAAAGTTATTCCGCTGGGTGTCATACACTTTACGGACCGCATGGAAGCCGATATGTCCGCGAAAAGAAACCTCCTCTTCATAAGCTGAACAACTGTAATGTTAGCGCTCTGCGACCAGCTTCCACTTGTAAAAATTATGCGGTCTATTAGTATTGAAGCGGTTTAAACGATATAAAGCGATTTTTCCTTTTTTCTGTGCCTCGCGTGCGTGCGTACCTTATGTTTTGTAGCATTTATTTCTTGCTTTATTAAATATTAAGAAGGTATCATTTTGATTCTCTTACCTTTCCTTATTTCTCCCCATCCTGTTATGATCGCTGTAGACGCCTCTTCATTTCTGATACAAGCTGGTCTCACGAATTTGTTGAAGGTTACTGCTTTGACAAGCTTTATGAGGGCAATGTCGGAGTATTTAGTTTTGTATTTCGGATGTGATATGAATTTGTCAATTTCAACGTCCATAGGTGCCCTTTGATCAGCCTGCAATAAAGTAAATTAAATAAATAATAATAAATAATCATGGACAAATTCACACAGCGCCATCTAGCCCCAAAGTAAGCAAAGCTTGTGTTATGGGTGCTAGATAACTGATTAACTACTTATATACTTTAAAATACATACTTATTATACATAGAACACCCAGACCCGTAACAGAAAGTAAAATTCATCATTTCAATTTCTGTCCGGCCGGGAATCGAACCCGGGACCTCTTGCGTGGCAGACCGGCATGTTGACCACTGAACCACTCAGGTCGTCATAATTAGTTAATAACAACAACAAGGACAGCTATATGCTATTTTAAGGAAAAGTGTATATATATTAAAGTTTATATGACGTTGGCTGATATACTCATTCATTAACATGACTTTTTTATTTTAACAGCCCATCTGATTGAAACGATTCGTGCACTTAAATGTCATGTGGTAAAAATGCTGGGTTACTGTGATAACTAAAGTGGTTAGGCTTCGTGCCTGTAACTATCTTATCCTTCCTTTTTAATCTTGTGAGAATTACTATGATGTCAGTTAATCTAAATTCGCGAAGAGTACATTGTAGAATAAATAAATAATGTAAAACAACTGTCAAAAGCAGAACATCAAAAACTACTCACGTATATATTATCAACGCCCAACCGCACGATCTCGGGGACGGCACTGGTGACTGGTGACTGGTGAACTTCGACGGGTACTTTCCGGCAGTGGGCTGCGGTCAGCAGAAACTTGTCACTGACGAGGAAACCGGCGCAGAGGAACTCCCATTGACGTTTTTTCCCTGGCCAGCCGACAGCCGCCTGCGTATGTGGGCAACGACTTAAATACAAGCTTGTTGGAGTAGGCTAATCATGGGTTTCAGGTATACCCTTGACCTGATTAAAATATGGATAGTGTACTGGGTACTAAGAATATTTTTTTCAGGTGATACTGATGGCATAAAATTTTTAATATGAACTGGACACCACTTTCTTTAAAATTTTATTTTATTTTAGAAGCTGGATGTCCACCTGCTGGATATAGGCCTCCATCTTCATAACCATTCCCCATAATTAGGCTATATGCTATCATAAAGGAATCTAAAAAGTCATCGGTTCTATCCTAATCGCATTAAAAGTACCCTATCGCATCATCACAACAGTCCATTGCTGAACTTGAACCTCCTCCACTCCTTGGCGGGCGGGGTAGTGTCTAGCAGTGAAATGAAAATAGTCAACAGAAACAGAGATGCTGCTCCAATTTACTGTTTCTTTGAAGGTCCTAGCTGGTTAGGCTCTAAGATATTAGACGCCTTTTAGGACAGCCATAAGTCGAAAGGGTTGGTGTAATATTCTACTTTGCCGAACATAACTGGGCTTTAAATAAACCAAAATGTTTGTGAAATCGATTACTCACCATATGCGGATAGGTGCCTGGTGCAACGTCGGACCCTCCCGTGATACCAACAAATTTTGTATTTGTCATATCTGGAATAGAAAAAATTTACATGTTACATAATTTTACATTAAAATATATTTTTTTATGTGTTAGAGTGTTTTGAAGTTAGTCGGCTATGTTTTTTATAAGGCAAATATTTTTTAAGAGGTATAATTTCGAAATTGTTCTATTTACTTACATTCGTTGCGTAGATTGCCGACTCTCTCTTCTTGCTGAATCTCCCAAATATATTCACTGCATTCTGAAATTAAAAAATTCGAAATTAAAAAAAAGTCTTAGGTACTTGCAATCGATTTTGGTTGTCCAACTTAAAAGAGGTAGTATAAGTACCTTATGTATTATACCGATTAGAATAACACTGATCTAAATAAATGTTTCATTTACAGATACATCTTAAGTATTACTTTATTGATGTTATTATATTTTGACTTGAAATACTTACTTGCTTCGCTAATTCTGACTCCCTCTGTCAGAAAATTAGGTTTACGTCCATCCATTTCATCAATGAGCACTTCGTTCTTTTCCCAAAATTCCTCGGAATATTCATTATCTAGTGAAAACAGTTGTGCAGCTGATTGTATTATCAGCATTGACAGCACTGAAAACAATAAAAACTCGTATTATAAAGTTATATAGATTTGGATAGCCATTACTTGTATGAAAATTAACTTAAGTCTCCATACAATAGCAAGCTATTGCTATTAGCAACTTTACACATAAATTTGTGTCTATTTTAGAAAGTTTTTGTACCTCAATTTTAATACCTTATAACTAAAGATAATCAATTAAATAAGAAATAACTATTTATGCACTTTATCCATAGTGTCTATATATTATACAGAAAAATCTTCAAGGTTAATATTTTATTAAAAATATTCATTATAACAAAGCAATAATGATACATACCATTTAGAAAAAATAAATTCGAGATCATCTTTTATTTGGTGTAAATCCTTCCTCCCGACACAACAGTCTTGTCGCAATATAACAATGGATATGAATAATGTAGTGTTCTGCAGGCGCATATATATTTCATGTAGAGGTAAATAAATAAATAAACGTACAATCCAATTAATAACAAACCGCAAAGTGAAAACCGTATGTGAGTTCCTTGACGTAGGCTTTGGGTTGTACTATGAGCAATTTGGCCAGGTAAAGGTAACTGAAAATTAGCAAACGAATTTGTTATTCTTCTCGAAATAAATTATTCATTGAATTCATACGTTTCTTCGTACAAATTAAAATAAAATAAGATATGATGATGAATAAGAAAATGAGGATTACATAATGTTGGTTACGTTAGATTTAAAACTGAGAAAGTAAAAATAATATACATTATGTTTAATATTTGTATAAAAGAGTACGGAGTAAAATCAAGACTGCTATATGTAATAATTTTTTTAAAGATTATCATTAACAAATTATTTTTAAGCAACTGCTTTTTACACAAAAATAGCAAAAAAAAAGTAACTTATGTACACGATATGTCTTGTAAGATATGTAAGTAAATAATTGCCTAATTATCACAATTACTCTACAGGAAAATAATATTATTTTCATTAAATCTACAAAGTTCAACATCCTATTTATTTAGCGTAATAAAATTGACGTTTGAAATAGTCGCACGTCACCAGACACATCACGAACTTGACGTCACAAACGTCTCGTCTTCTGAACAGCATTGTAGTACCTTTGTTATTTTCCTTGACTGTAAATTATTTGAAACGTTGGTAGTGTTGGTACTAAAACTGCTCTAACAAGACTTCTCTTCGTGCATTAACAAAGGACCTTCGCTTGAAACTACGAAAATTCCTGCGCCCCGTAGTCATTTTAATTACAAAATGTGCGGGTTGTCACAAAAAGTTACTAGGCCACCATAATCTGAAGAAGTTCCGTTGAGCCCCACTTGAAAACTTGTCAAACCTTAACAAGAAAACTTGGAGTTTGTCGCGCGCCGTTACGATATAGTATAACAAATCAACCGAGCATTGTTGCCGCCAACTTGTATTTGCGGTCAGAAAGGATATTTCATCCCACATTCCTTAGTTATAAAGGCGAAACTGACAGAAAATATAAACTTGTCGAACAATATCCAGTTACGACTGCGGGTGGTTTCATAAAAGTTTTTTTCTGTGACCAGACAAAGCAGTAACGGAGCAGAGATAAAATTATATTGGGATTTCGAAAGATAAGTGGCCAAGATACAGTTCTGAATGCATGAATTTAAGCACATATTTTTAACATTAGATGCTAGGATCAGTAATTGTTTTGGGAGTATTGTATGTTTTTAAAAATAATACAGGGAGGCAAACACGTAAGTGACCTGACGGTAAGTGCTTCCCATGAACACTGCAGCACCAGGAGGATCCAAAGACGTAGCCGGCCTTTAAGGAATGTGTAGGATCAATTCTAGACAGCTCCATTGCAATAAAATCTGATATTAAACACTTTACATTCACTAAAGTATGTATAGAAACAGAACACCCATACCCCCGGGTCGCAGATAAGTTCCCGGCCATGAGAAAGGTAGGCCCGTATCTTAAAGGCCCAAACGTCGTAACTTCCTACAAATCGCAACTGAGTAATTACATGGCGGAGCTGGCTTAGTTAATTAGTGAGTTTCGGAGTGGTGACAAGGTGGCAACGTATAGTCAAGGAGTTACTATGGAGTCAATTAATGGTTTGTTCCTCAAACTACAGATTTCGGTGCCTGAACAAGAGAACGCTAATGACCCAAACTTTTTGGTGCAAAGATTAATGGACGTTTTGAAATTTAGGCGGTTTTGCTTCATGAAAGCTTGTATGTGTGTAATGGTAGGTTTTCAATTCTTTATATGAAACACAAAGATTTGTTTACATAAATATTACAACTTCTACGCTTGTAGTGTCGCCCAAGCGTTTGTCGGATTGTTAAATTGTATCCTTTGAAAGTTGCACGGGTTTTACGATTACCATTGAAACAGTATTAAAGCTCTAAATAGGTACAGATGTAGGCAGTAAGTAATGAACATCGGTAAGTTCGGAATCGTAGAGCGTGGACTCTTTTGCACTTTCTCCTCTTACTTCCAGATACTTATTTTCTTTCTCTCTGTGTCGTAAGACACGCGTGTAAACGCTTGCTTTGTAAATTTTATTCAGCAGTACAAATAAAAGTTGTGAATTGAATTCAGTTTATTGAAGCTAACCCTATTCCAAATTATAAGTTACAGTAACCACAATTTTTCCATTTTTGCCGAAACTAGCCGGTATTCATTATATTACCGTCGATTAGTCTAATAATCTGTCTACGTCTCTACCGTATTGAATTATCAGCATCAAGGAAATATTTCGGTAAATACTTCTGGTCAAGGTATTACAAGAACGTTTTATCGATACGAACGACATTGATGACCTTTGTTAACAGCATCAATTCTAACGTAAGATTTATGATGCTCGTGAGGCTGACAAATTGTTAAATATATTTTACGATATCACGTTATGATATCATCAAGCTTGGCTCTGAACATTTTTAGGGAAATATTAAAGGTTGAATCAGCTTTTCCTTGGAATATCTTTCATGTTAGTTTTTTGTTCTGTTCTACGACATTTCCTTTGTTTGATGTCTAGTTTTTGTCATCTATGGTTTTTATATTTGGTATCCTTGAAATATATAGCATATTATAGAATTTTTATAATTTAATTTTAAAATTTTCGTTGATGGTGCTAAAGTGAAATTGAAGTGCCTCATGAATACAAAATAATAATAATAATAATCTTGGCGTTAATGTCCCGGTTGTGCTCTTGCGCACGAGGGCCCCGGGTCCGGCTTGACTATGATCCCGGATTTGGCAGATCAGATTATTACAGTGGACTGGATACGAAATTAATGAATTAATTTAAGTAGTTTCGATAAACTAGGACTTCATAATTGCTTATTAGTTCTCAATATTTTTTCACCCAATATATTAAACTTTAAAAATGTAGTAGTAGTTTTATTGTTGAACGCAGGTTTATATATTCATCGGCAATTGTTTTTTTTTTGCGTTGATCCAAGCAAACATTCGTCTGCCATCGCACATCACTGTAATTCAATACAACGCCAGTAGCTCACTGTGACAGTATTATTTCGTTCGTTCTTTTATCTTCATCTTCGACTTGGATCTTACAAATACAAAGACCGAATAATATTGCAAGGCGCGCAATACTCTAATTCATCCAAAGAAAATGCTCCCAATCGTTTAACGAACTGGAAGCCACCTCGAAAAAGTCCCGCGTACAATCCTGATATACAAACACAGTAAAACCCCGTACAGACGTACTCGAACATTGCCCGCTCTGGTTTTTTATATTATAGGGCAGACAAACGGGTAAGCGGGCTAATTGATGGAATCACTGTCGCCTGTGGATATCAGTGACACTAATGTTACCTATGCATTGCCCACCTCTAATATGATCTCTAATATAGGGCCTCTCGTATTTCATAATCTATAGAAAACACTGGCTGGGAGTTCATTCCACATCAGAATAATACGAGCGAGAAACGCTTTTACGATCTGACGTGTGAACCAACACCACCAGCAAATAATGAGGGGTGTACGGATTCCGCTCACATCGCGTATTCCCCCAAATGCTTTGAGATTTCCCCCCAAATGCTGCGAGGGTTAGCTTTCCGACTCATTGGGCATCCTCCCGTCGTAAGCATCCAACTGGGCGATGTCAATCCATCACTTCTTGGGTCTTCCGCGGGATCTTAGCTCTTTCCTGATACCGTCTTTAGGTTTAGGCACCTATAATTATGGGTTCTGTACAAATGATAGAAAACTTTGTTTCTGTGTAAAGAGGCACATGGTTAGATGGCCAATATGACGGCAAGCGGCCGTCATTAATTTCAAAATATCTTAACTAAATAAACAATTCTACAAACATCGCGTACGATGCCACGCGCAGTGAACGTGAAAAGTACCGGCCGCGGTGAGAAGACGGTTGCTGCGCGTTGTGAGCGTAGGTATAAACGGGCCTTTACCACGCCCTTATACGTTACACCGACCGTATAGCTACTTGAATTACTTCGCGTCCACAAAACGCCTACAGCGTTTCCCTTTATCAAATCAACTAAGAGGAATCGCGACGTAATAAAGGGCCTGAATCGTTATTTCAAAGTATTGTGAGTGTTCATTTTTTTTGCAAATGGAGAATCCAATTAGAGATTATGTTTAAATTGTGAAGTGAAACGGAATGTTACCTTCTAGGAAACAAGATTAAATTTGTGGTATAGTGTCATCATTATATCAGCCGAAAGACGCCTACTGCTGGGCCTCCCCCACAGATGTCCACAAAGGCCGATCCGGTCCCTTCCGTATTAAGCTGATACCTGCGATCTATACCAGGTCGTCAGTCCACCTTATGGGAGGCCTATTCACGCTGTATCTTCCGGTACGTGGTGGCCACTCGAGAACTTTACTGCCCCATCGGCCATCTGTTCTTCGAGGTATGTGCCCTGCCCACTGCGACTTTATCCTGGCAATCCTTAGGGCTATATCGGTGATCTTGGTTCGCTTGCGGATCTTTTCATTTCTAATTCTATCTCGCAACGAGACTCCGAGCATAGGCCTTTCCATTGCCCTTTGGGTAACAGTGAGCTTTTTTATAAAGCCCATATTGAGCAGCCACGTCTTTGTTCCGTAGGCAACACACAGTAGAACAGTATAGCAAACAGGTTATGTTTGCGGCGACTTGAGTTTCTAGAGTATGTCCGTGACTTCCCTCACTCAGAGAACTGTAGATACTGTTACTGTACTGCTGATTAGTGTATTTTTAGATTGAAATATTTTAAGTGAAATCGGTTTATTAGTTTCAGAAATAAGCCCAGCTTTGCCAGCTCTTTGTTTAATTTACCTAAAAGTACTTGAAAGAGGACAATGTTGAGCAAAACTCTAATTATTTCATTCAAATAAATGTGTATTAATATATAGCAACAATTTTGCAAACAACAATACGGCTCCATTAATTACCTCCGAGCTTTACGTAAGAGGATACTGACTGCAATTAATTAGGTATATTATTTCCCTTTATGTTTCCTCTAGTTTCGTCTGGGGAAAATAAAAATAAAACGTCTACACGCCGTGACGCGACAACGTATGTTATCTAAGCATTGTGACGTAAAATTGCATTTGGTGCGTCAGAAATGGTCATAGTGTCTTTATGGGTCATTGGTAAAAGGCTTGGCGTGGGAATAGCGATGGGCTTAGCCCGGTGTCAATTGACGTGAAGTGGGAAATATGTGTCCGCAATGCAATCATATAGGGTAACTCTCTGGTAACCGCACTTTTTGAAATTGTCCCATACCTGTTATGTGCGAAATTGTGTCACTGTTTCAGTATAGGTACTTTGCGGTTACTTGTTTACTAATTCGGGTTTAGTCCTACGTAGGACGACTGTTAGGTACTGTTAAGTAAGTTTCAGCAGTCCGCCTGGGTGCATGCCACCGCCTTCTCTATTTCTGCCGCCAAGAAACAATGCTTGCATTGCATTGAGCAATTACAGGCATGAGGCATTACATTTTCATCCTCACAGTGAAAACGCACCTGCGGTTCTGCATTTTTGTAGCTAACTAGTAGATATTATGGGCGATAGTTACCATCCATTAGCCTACCATCAGGTAGGCTTTTAGCTTGTTAGTCACTGCGTAGCGTAAAATAATACGTCTGTTTATAAAGAATAAGAAAAAACCGAGATCAAGTTTCAAACCTGTTTACTAGTTTGCTAATTTTCTCTAGCTTTTGTCTTCGTCTTTAGCCTCGCAATATTAAAAATGTTGCAATATTTTAACAATCATGGTTGAACAGTACCTACGGTATTGTTAGTTTCACATTACGCTAATTTTAACCCCTCCCTGTCTGAAAGGCTTTTAAAACGAACTAAAAAACAACACCGTATGGTAACCGGAGCATTAATGGGACGTGGTCCTTTTAATAAACACCTCTTCACCATTCATCTCACCGACAGCCCCCTGTGCAGAACCAGGCCTGAAAGAAGAAGATACAGCTGCAAATATCCTGCAGACTTGCGAGGGAGCGGCATCATACAGACTTGAGCATCTCGGATAACCACAAATCCTTCCGGAGACGTTTGTAAAAATGAAAGGATTGCTATGTTTCCTGTGGCCCTAGCACAAGTGTGTCCGCGACGAAGCTCGTGCCGCGAGAGAGAGTTTGTCTCTTTCTCTCAATACTAAGACGAAAGAGATAGCAATTCCTATGTCGCGCTTTTTCTCGCTTATCGCGCGCGAGAGCAACTTGTACTAGGCCTACTGGAGGAGTTAGGATGGCAAGAACAATAGGGTATCTAGGAGAACATAACATCCACACAGTATAGGGGCGAGTTCGTCGGACTGCGGAAACAGCCCGGTTACATCTATATATCTATATAGTTTCACATTTCATTAATTGTATTTATTTAACAATTTATTGCACACAATATAAAGTATACAGAAATTACAAAATTAAAGACGACACAACAGGCACTACTTATTTCTAAGAAGAAATCTCTTCCAGCAGGCCTATAGAAGAGAGACATTATAGATTATAGGGGATGAGACGTGCGCAATAGTTTAAAATATACATATTTAATAAACTACATAAATAATTATAAATAAGATACTAAATACACACAATAGTATATATATAAATACACATACATATATACATAATAAAATATATACAGGTATTTTAGAACATTCAGGCACATGAGGAAAGATTTCCTTTACACGCTTTTTAAAGATTGTCTATACTAATAGTCAATGAGTGCAAATGTGAAATTCCGGTCCTTACCTATTATCGAATTTTGCTTGATGCTACACATAATACTATACCTCAATTAAATAATACCATTGGCATTGTGTTACAAGTAGGCATAATCATAATATTGTCTTTCTTTTCCTTATTTCTTTGCAAAGAAATAATCGCTATTCTTAAACCAAAGTTTTACCTTGAAATAAAAGTAGGCACTTAAAGGAAAAGGACATAAAAGTGTAATTGGCACAAAGTTTTCTGAAAATATCTCTGATGGTAACTACCTGTCTAATTTAAGGATCATTTGGCCTCTGAGTATAAAAACGGTACCTTAGACAGAAGCGAGGAGCAGGCGCTTAAGGCGTGAGCACAATGTAACTATTTCGGCTAAGTGCCTCGAAAATTTGGGGATTTCCGAATATTCCTCGCTCGCAGCGTCAAAGCGTCGCTGGAAAGTCAACCAACTCCGTTTGATATATTGTTTAGAATTACCGTCGTCCCGGGTGCGCCCGTGGAATATTTTAAATGTGGCAAATCTCTGCCTGTAGTACGGATATTTAATGCCCCTTGATGTTGATTAATAGGTACGCCTTGTTGCTGAGAGTTTTCAGGCAGATAGAGCAGCTTTGATCATAATTGCGGCGAATTTGTACCGGAGTGAGATGGAGGATGAATTACGGCGTCAAGTTAGGAACTCGATGCCGTAATTATGAAACTTAAATAAATAATAAATATTTATTTATTTATTTATACTTCATGCACAAACAGTACATTGGCGGACTTAAAGCTAAAATAGCATTATCTACCAGCATTGTCCAAATATGCTTGGACAATTCACACAGCGTATGTACGTATGTGTGTAATCTCTTTATTGCATAAATTTTTAACGTTACAGGAAATAAAAATTCAGTTTATAATGCAAAGGCGTGCTTATCCGACAACGTGATTTCATCCAGCTAACCTTTGATAAAGCGAGAGGACCTTGATGAGTTATTCCAAGTATAAACAATATCATCAAGATGACAGCGACATCTAGCCCCAAAGTAAGCAAAGCTTGTTTTATGGGTGCTAGATAGCTGATAAATTACTTATATACTTTTAAATACGTACGTATTATACATATAACAGGCCAGACCCGTGACAGAAATTAATATTTACCATTTCAATTTCGACTCGGCCGGGCAGACCATGTTAACCAATTGAACCACTCAGGTCGTCAAAATCCAAGTATCCACACTTTCGCATTACTATATTAATAGCACACTATCCCATAGGTTGTGGGAATTTAAATAGTATTAGTAGGAATACAGCATAGGATGTGGAAAAGCAAGACATTAGCGTTGAGAGGAGGAAGCTGAAGTGCGCTGGTTATATCTGCCGAAGAACCGATAGCCGTTGGAGTGAACGAGTTCTTGAGTGGAGATCGCGACTCGGGAAGCGTTATGAGTGTTCGACCAGATGCAGTAAGAATCTGCGAAATGCAGCAGGCAGAGTTGGATGCGGTAAGATCTAGAAGTCTAGACAATATGCAATGTAATGGCGCTTATTGGGAGAAGAATAGTTCCAGAAGCGAATTGATGTAATGATAAAGATATGAGTTTGGGTTGATGTGATCTCAACAACTAAGATTGAAACTTAAATTTCAAGGTTTAAGTCTATTCTGACGTGTATGCAGCTAATGACATGAGTTCAAGAGGTCTCGCAGGAGACCCAAGCAATGATTGACATCGCCGAGTCGGACGCGAGAGTCAACGGCTTACGACGTGAGGATGCCGAAGATCTGGTAAAGTGGACAAAATAAAAGGAAAGCGGACTCTGGTAGTCGCTGGGATGGTACGCTCGGATGATAATGATGCAGTTCATGACTTGGCTTTCTGACTAGAAATTTGTTAATACCGTTTCACCTGATGTTGACAGTTTTACTATGAGAGCAAAAATTTCAAATGTAAAGTTAGCCAAAGGGTTTTATCATAAACTTCCTGCGAAACTAAAATGTGACTAAGTTTATGCCCTGAGTGTTATTTACAATGGATCTTTATTGTTTTATGAAGTGCAACTAAACGGCCTTAGAGTGTTAACTACCACTTGTTTGCAGAAAATACCGGTTATATTGAAAGCCAGAAACGCATATATTGGCCTACCGTACCTGTATTATTGCGACTCTTAAATATTCCCAGCTATTATAAATAATCAAGTCCGATAGTAAAGTTAGGCACCTTAAGATATTCCTAATTATATAGAGGTCACAAAATCGCTGATAAGGCTGACTTAGCGAGTTTACTTGTTACTTATAGTTTGTGTTCGTTCAATGCTTTTCTTGCTAAGATCATTTTAAATCTTAGGCGTGGCCTAAAGTTTAGTGCAATCGGGCATAATTCTAATTTAACCAAAATTTAAGATTAAATTAAGGAAAGTTTTAACCGATGCTAACCGTTTACAGTAATACAGCAAAAATGTTCCAAGAAACCTGTGTTATTTCGCCTCTTAGTTAATCTGTAAAGACAAGCGGGCCAAACTGTCGGACAACAATTCAATAACCAAACAAAGCGACGATGTTAATCACGAAGAAGTTGCGACAAAGCAAACTATTGTTCCTTTCCACTCCTCAGATCTGTATCTTTTGTCTCCCTTTTTTAATCAAATTCAAAGCGAACGAATTTCAAGACGAAACGCATAAATTAACTGGATTTAGTGGAACTTGGAGTTTCTATGCGCTCTTTTGAAGGATTGTTCGAGATGTAACCTTGGGGATCCAGTTTGCATCACGACGCTCCCTGTGGCTTCGGAAATAAAGCACCAATTTGCAATTTTGCGGCCAACCGACAAGATTGTCCAATTCGCTGTCGATGTGATAGAGGTTAGCTGGAAGTTTAAATTATTATTTAAATTCAAGTTTTCGACGTGGGATGAGGTTTTGCATGAAAAAGTTTATTAAATACTGTAAGCTGTGTCGTAACCGACAGTGTTACGCTCGTGTTTACAAACAAGAATTTCACAAACAACTTGGCGTTACTATGCGTCGTATGGTCACAGTTCTCGTCTGCTAACTGAACGTACTGCGGCTACAGCTCTATGATTGGTCAATTTCATTCATTATGACAGGCGCGTAGTGCCGATATTGCATTGTTAGTTGGAACCCTGTACCTTCGCGCACACTGTGAGAGCATGAAGCGTTTCTATGAAGTAACGTTTCTGAATTCGGGTGCTAAATACAATGAAATAATCCCTTCTGTTCAAGGATGTGACGTCGTACAGGGATGTGTCGTGAAAGTAAACTTAGGCAAGAAGCTGCTCTTGCAATAATAAATTTCTATCAAACTGAGTATTCCTGCTGCCAGTGGCGCCCTAAAAATTTTTGCGTTTCTTGTCAGACTGTACAAGCAGCAGCGTTTGCTGTTGTGTTTTCGACGCAGCAATCTCCAACCAGACGGGCAGTCAAGCGTGAAGATTATGGCAAAACTGCCCATTACTGTGGAATAGGCTCAAGTTTACATATTCCCGCCCGTTGGTGATGTTTTAAACAGTTACGTAAATTATAGTGGAGCGACACTTCCGCGAACTATAGTCATACGTAGTGTGTTACCGTATGAAATGGGCACATTGTTTTCCGATGTATTTTCAACACTGACGGTAGGTTACTCGCTAGTTGTGTGATTATTACAAGTTAGATGCACTATAATAATATTGCATCTAACTTGTAATAATAATACCAATATTATATAAAAGGTAATAACCTGTTTTGATAACTCCTAATTCTTATTTTATTGTTATTTATTATTTACAAGATAGAGCATACACGTTATGTTACAGAAGATTAAGACACAACAGGCACTGCTTATCTCTAGAAAGAAATATCTTCCAGCAGGCCTACCAGAGAGAGATGTTACAATAGACGCCAATAAGACGTGCACAATACAACCAAAAACTACCTATATTGTAAAGAATATGAAATTACACTCAAATCATAGACGTGTCACTTCTAGCCCCCACTTTCGGCGTTCTACGTCCAAGTTCTAGGTATGCTAATGCACGCCTCCCATCGGAAAGATTCCAGAGTTGGTAGAATTGGAAGCGGAGTCATTGGAATATTTATTAGAGTTGGGATTTGAAATCGGCTCCGGTTCGCCTCTTGTTATTTCGAAGTAGCCCATTGTAAACACTACCTAAACTTTTCTTGTTATGACATTGAGAAAGGGCAACTGTTTTGGTGACTAGTGATTTTGGAGCTTTTAACCGCGGTTTTGTTTGGTTTGTGTTTTCTCTCGTGCGTATGTTTAATTCGAGTAACGAGGGAATTCGAGTAACATTATGTGTTAACTCTGGCAATGCTAATAATAAATAAATAATTGTGGATATATTTCCATAGCGCCATCTAGCCCCAAACTAAGCAATGCACTATGTGTGCTAGTTACCGATATACTACTTAAATACTTTATTAAATACATAGAACATCCAGACCAGTAACACCAATTCAATTTCTACCCGGTTGGGAATAGATTTCAGGACGTCTTGCTTGGCAGACCGCGGCATGTTGAACACAGAACCACTCAGGTCGTCAAACGAGCAACCGAATCCATTTAAAATATTTATACAAGAGATCGGTATTAATTGAACAATAATAAATCATATTGGCGCTAATGTCCCGGTTGTATTCTCGCGCACGAGGGCCCGGGGTCCGCCTTGACTATGATCCTGGATTTGGCAGATCAGATAATTAAATGCAGCGAATGCCGTCTGACCTCCATGACCCTGCTATTAAGAGAACCTGGCCAGATTGGATCACTAGGTTTTCCCTCACCGTAAGAGCATCACTTAACATTTAACTAATGTAGTTAACTCAAAATCAATAATTAATTGAACATTAGGTTGGGGAAAGAATACCTACCTAATGTGTTATCATTTGTAAAGATATTAAAATTGTCTAAAAATAAATAAAAAACTTTAAATGTCAGATAAAATATTCGCATATTTGTTTTCCGAGAATAAGGATTGCCCGTGCAACTACAGTAAATAAATGAGGTAACATAAACTCACTGCTCACAGTGACAACGCACAGTTGCACCTCTGCTTTTTCGTATGAATCTGTATATAGGTAATTGAATAACCGATGAACAAAATAATATCCAGTCTGCGGTTAGCCAATAATAACTAGGGTAACCAGGGGTAAGCCCTATAGGAAATACGCCTCGCTTCATGTGATACGGGTATCCTTTATACCTATGGGTAATTTATCATGAGTTGACATAATTCAAAACACCTGGATAGGAAAAACTAGGATAATTTTTTTATCTTACCTACCTATAATGACTTGCATTACCTAGGGGCAGTGGCGACTGAGTGTTCGCATCTGCCTTTTAATCGGATAAGCCAGGTTCGAATCAGGTATAACGTCAGATATAGTGTAGTGAATAGATTTGACTAACCTAAGCTAAAATAAACCTAAGTTATTAAATATATCAAGTATGAAAGATCTAGAGTTCAGACTTCAGAGTTTTGCTTCCCAAGTTCTGTATTAAACACGCAAGGAGCGGTCGAGTCATTAGAGATTGTATAAAACAAAAATAAATATAAAAATTTGGATTTTCATGAGATCTGTTACGTTTATTCAGTAAGATCATTTCGAGCTTTCGAGGCTTGGATTTCAAAATGAAATATTTTTGATGGGGCACTTTAATGTGCAAAACCTAAGCCGTACCTACTTATCTACGTAACCTAAACCTAATGCGGCCGAGAAGCCCGGAACTCAGAACTTTGGCGCCTTAAACCGAGTCAACATCAAAGCCACTGGACGAAAATAAGCTATCGCCCCATTAACATTACCAAATACATTACCCGCCACTTTAGTATCGCAGGATCCAGATTTATGTTAAAATAAATCTGCCATTTAGTTGTTTATGAGCAGTTTATAGCAGCAGGGCAAATAATTCAGTGTTGCCACTACAGAGCTAGGAAGCAATTTAAACTTGGGATTGAATTGAATTGCAGATGTGGCGGGCATGTTGAACGGTGCTAGATCCCAAATTAATTTGGCTCGTTGGGTTTCGGTTGTGTATAGCTTTTTCACTGTCTCAATAGTATGTACTGCAATCCAAATGCTATTTACAAGTTGCACGTCTACAGGCTGTAAGTTGTAACGGGAGCAATAAAAATATCGTTAGCTTATCTATGTCTATACATATAATAAAACAGTAAAAATGTCTGTACATTGAACAAATTTACAAAAAATAATTAGGGCGATGGAAAAATAGTACTAGAATAATATTCTTTTGAATTTTTGTATGTTTGTACACGCTTATCTCCAGAACTACTAAATCGATTTAAAATTAAACTTTTTTTGGTAAGTGGCTACTAACAATCTAGGCAATTGATATTGGAAACTGGAACACCTGATGTCGAATCATAATAGACCGGCTAAAAAACGAAATAATGGGGATTTTGAAGGGGTTTTCACAGTTTGGTAGTTTGGGGTCCAACTTAGATAGATAGATAAACACTTCATTGCTCATAAAAAAAATAACAGTATCAAGGAACACATATGAGCAAAGGCGGCCTTATCGCTACAAGCGATCTCTTCCAGGCAACATTTACAGAAATTGAGACAGTAATATTACAGCAGGTAGTGTTGCGTTGAACTTAAAATCCAACAAAAACTTAAAGCCAAACTAAACTGGGTTGGGCAGAGCCAGAGATACAGCTTGACCTCTCCGTAGTACTAGCTTTCATACATTAGGGATGTCATTTAAAATGCCCCTCGGGAATAAAATTGCGGGCAAAAGCTAGTCGGTAATATCTACTTTCCATCAGGTGGCTCGCATGCCTGTTTGTCTGTCGTATTACATAAATAAATGGTTTCAATTAATTCTTAACTCATCCCGTATGAACCGCAACAAATATAACAGACAGGTAGATTGACAGATCACGCACGGATGTAGACCGGTACTTTGGCAAGTTATAGGAACCAGGCAAACATAATTCACCGACAGCTGTATCCGGTAACTTTGGTGTACAGAGCGAATAACTCCAGGCAACTTTCGCGTCGAGATCGCGAGCAATCTTCAAAGTTTCGCTTCGTCACATCTCTGTGGTCCTACGGAGACGTGTGGCATGATTATGTGACAGTTCAACTGATGAATATGTCGCGTGTTTCCGGTCTTGTGGTTCATATTGATCGTATCTTATAGATAGGTGACCCAATTCCGGCCCTGCCTTTTGGGTAGGGAAAAGGCTTAGGAATTTTCTAAAATCTCAGTATTTTTCAAAAGGATATTTTACCGTAGTTTATTTTTCGTACAACTAAATATTGGATCTCTAGCTTTTCAACAGCTGGTGCTTTTTTATACGATAATAATATAATGATCATCTTGGCGTTAACGTTTCGGTCGCGTTCTCGTGCGTGAAAGCCTATAGTCTGCCTTAACCATGATCCAGGATTTGGCAGATCAGGTAATTACAGTGGAGTGGTTGACTACAATATGACCTCCGTGACCCTGTTAATAGGGTGTGCTGGTTTCATCGCGAGGGAAAACCCTTACCGTAAGAGTATCGATTAGCATTCAACTAATGTACCTCAGAAAAGAGTCATTGGTACATGGCCGCAGTGGGATTCGAACCCGGTACCTCTCGCTTACGATCCAGATACCTTATCCACTCGGTCACCTAAATGTATGCCAATAAAAATTTATGTATGGACTCCCATCCCCATGTATGGAGTACAAAACGACAAAGCCAATTTGGTGAAATTTTCAGGTAATCGTCAGTTAAATTTGGTACTCAAACAAAGCCGGGGCGGATCGCTAGTTTACTTGCAACCAGAAAAAAATATTGTAAAGTCTTTTCAAAATGGAGACCATTATTATAAAACTCGGCGCAGATCCTGTGGTCGAGTTCAAACTAAATCTACTTGGGACCAAGTTGGTTGAGTTTTAGAATGCTAAGATAAAACTTTCGAGACCCCAGCTGTAGTGGAAAATGTATACCAAGAATTGTTTGGACGACCTCTTGGATAACTAGTTAAATTGTAAAGATGATTAATTTTAACTATTTTAATTGAAATATTTGAATGATAATATTTTGACGACGTGTGTATTTCAGTTGGTGAATATGCGGTCTGCCACGTAGAGGTCCCAGATTCGATTGCCGGCCGAGCAGAAAATTAAATGATTAACTTGAATTTCTGTTACGGGTTTGGATATAGTATGTAGTTAAAAAAATTTATATAAGTAGTGTATCAGTTATCTAATACCCATAACTTAACCTTTGGTTGCTTTGCATATCAGCCGAAAGACGCCCACTGCTGGGCATAGGCCTCCTCCAGAGATCTCCACAAAGACCGGTCCGGCCTTCCGCATTCAGCATTACTTACTGAGATATGTGAAAAATGTGGGTTACCTACAGAAACATGAAAAAACACTTTTATCTTCATACCGCTGATAATTATATCACTTACGTTTATGAAACGCCAGTTACAACAGTAGGCAACCCCTAACCCGTTTACTGCAACCTTGCAACTAACCAGGCCTCGTACACTGGTTCATTTGCAATGTTTATAACCGTCAAGTTTGTTGGCTAACTCGAGAGCGGACTGACAAATTTAATAATAAGCAATGAAGTATAGAGGCTGGGGAGCCCAGCACTAGACCGGGATCGCATTACAAAATTCAATTAATTGCATACTAAATGCCTGCGAGTTTTTGATTCGATGCAAATCCAAGGCGGTGCCGCTTTGGAGAATTGCTTGGACCTAATTTGATGGGGTTGGATGGTTAGCTTGTTACGAGGTTAAGGTATGATATACTTACCCCACATATTACACCACTATGTCTTTTTGTTGAACGGGCTTACTCTCAGCCTATTTCCTTATCATGCACTTCTGTCAACAGTTAACTACCCAAAAAGGTTGCCTGGAAGAAATCGCTCTAAGCGATAAGGCCGCCTGTTGCTTCTTCTGCTGTTAATTTAAGTTACCCATTGTATACTTTTGATTGTGCAATAAAGCGTTATTCATTCATTCATTCATATAATCAGGTTCAGAGTGAACCCCCTACCATTGATTTATACTGCCTATACGAGTACGTACGAATGGTCCACCTGATGGAAAGTAGCCACCGTCGTCCAGGAAATCTGCATCCTGCATCTGGGTAGCGAATGCGTTGCCGGCCTTTGAGGTACCTGTGAGCTTGCCTTTTGGAGAAGATTTAAATTACCTATGCTAGGAGAGTCCGTACACATTATGATGTCATCTTACGACAGTGTATGACAGGTAAGTGTGTTTCTAAGGATAGACTGTAGCCGCTTTCTGTAACGGTGGACCGTCTGACTCTAGGCAATAAAATAATTACATTAGAGCGACTGCCGTCTGACCTCCATAACCCTACAAGATCCACGGACCAGAAAAAAATACGGACGCCATTCTATATTAATGAGAAGTGAAGCATATAAGGTACGACATTTTCTTGACACCACACACAAACCGCCGGTTTGTCACGCCAGCGAGACTGTCAAAACACGCATACTCATGATTTTAGAGAGTATCCGTCCGTATTTTTTTCAGGCCCGTGGCAGGGACAATTCAAAACAACGAATAAATGTTTATTTATGTTGCATACAAAATATTTACAGTTACAGTAAAGATAGACCTACGTTTTATACCTAGGTACGTATAAAATACTATAATATTTAAGAAAGTCGACCACGATGCGTTGCTTCGTTGGATAGCGATGCTAATTTGTTGCCTGAGGAACGAGCCAGCTCTCCGGTCACCTGCTGTCGTTAATTTATTTTTTTAGAACGTTCTTTATAGAACCTCAGCCCTAGCAGGGCTCCACTATTCCAAAGTTTCAACGCCAAACTGCTGAAATACGAAATCTTGCGCTAGACTTTCGTATTTCCTCCATAGCAGAGACCGCAGCCCCAGCGAAGCTTGCAGTGGAGGCCACATGCGAAGGTGCCAGTGTGTCTACACAGGTAGCGTCCTATACCAGCGCTGTCCCACGCTGCCATCCAATGAGCGTCATGCCATTGGGCCTCTTGCCATCGTCATGTACGGTACTTTCCAAAACAATTAATTTCCTGAACATTTTCTAAACATAGATCTGTCATTATATCAATATAATTCCATATTCGTACCTATCAGTATTATATTAGTAGTATTAAGTAAATTGGCCGTGTGGTGTCCGGCAGAGTAGAATAGCACCAACCCCTTACACTCATGGGTGTCGTACAAGGCGACTAATGTTTTCGAGGCAAAAGATCAAGAGTCTCCGTAGTCTGGAAAATGGGCAGCAGCATTTTCCACTGTTATATTTAAACACTGCGATCTCCAACCCGCCTGCCGAGCGTGGAGATTATGGCAATAACCTCCCATTTCGTGGGAGAGGCCCTAAGTCCTGCAGTGGACTGTTACGGACTGTGATGATGATTAAGTAGTTGTTATGATATTATTTAGTAGTATTAGTTTGTTATGCATGCCACCTAAATGCATGAATCGTAGATATTATGGGCGACAGATATTGCTTACCATCAGGTGGACTGTTTGCTTTTTTATCACTGCGTAGTATTACAATAATAATAACAATAATTTAAAAAGTCTAAACCAATAAACAGTCATAGTTCTTTTGTAAAACAACAAAAGCACAAACGCACCCAATAGAGTAATCGAATACGTATTGTGATATCGAAAAAGTGGCCTATAGTAATCGTATTAACCGCCGATGTTTAAAGTAGCAGACATGGTTTAGTGAAAAAATAAGAGAAAGCATATAAAAGGGAAAAATAGTGATCTTGTAGTCTATCCGGTCGACTTCATCCACTTTTCCATCTCATCCTCGTCGTAACTTTTGACTTGAACAGTCTTTAAAAATTCTCTTAAATTACAATGACGCATTAAGAGTACCAAGTTAGAAAACCGGAATAAAAATAAAAATAAAATAGTGTCATTATTTAGCGTATATAGTCAGCTCGTTGTTTGGACCTTGAATTTTTTTTATACCACACAGGTGGCAAACAAGCTTACGGCCTGCCTAATGGTAAGCAGTCACCGCAGCCTATGGACGTTTGCAATACCAGAGGCAGGATGATTTTATTCGGCAGCACAAAAGTACCACCACCCCTTGAAACACTACCTCTAGTGTCACCAAAGCTTCAACTATCCGGTGTGTCGTGCTAACCTTTCGTTATCGCTTGGGCCCATTCGGTGCAGCGTTCGCCGACAAAAACGCTCGAACAGTATCTGTCCACAACGATTTGGAATGACGCCAGTGTCGTGTAGGTGCGACACTGTGCGCGCGCCCCCGTTTTTAATGGGTGGCGCTGTCGCCACCACGTGATTGAGGGAGATTTGCGTACTAACAGCGGATTCGTTGGCTCCCGAACTAGGTGCTCCTTTTTGGTGTGCTAGGGTTTTGGGGCAAGGAAGTGCAAGGCAGTATTTATTACAAAAATGGGTAGGAAAAGGTTTTTCGTTGTTTCGGTGTACATACATTGGATCTTTGTGTTTATTTGTCATGTATGTCGGTATGACGACCTGAGTGGTTCAGTGGTCAACATGCGCCGGTCTGCCACGCAAGAGGTCCCGGGCTCGATTCCCGGCCGGGCAGAAATTGAAATGATGAATTTTAATTTCTGTTACGGGTGTGGGTGTTATTATGAATAATAAGTATATATTTAAAAGTATATAAGTAGTTTATCAGTTATCTAGTACCTATAACAGAAGCTTTGCTTACTTTGGGGCTAGATGGCGCTGTGTGAATTTGTCCAAGATTATTTATTTATTTATTTTATTTTATTTTATACAAACTAGCGTATGGATTCAGAAACATCAGGGAGATCACCAATGGTAGTGGTAATAAGGGATATTGGAGCAGTATTAGATTTGTCTGAGTCGGATTATATTATTGCTTTCAAAAATTTCTGATGTACATTCTGGTGGACATTAGCAGGCATTGATGGTTTATTTTACTACACCACACACTGGGTTACTTATACATAACCCGGATTCATGGGAGCGGGAAATTGTTACACGAACGTGGGGGTTAAGTCATTGTCACCCTAAGTAAATATAGTTCTATACCTTGTTCATTATACGACGAGTTACATGAAGTTTGTAGACAAAAATTAAAATGTTAACTATATTGATATTTCGGCTATAAAATTCAATATATTCAAAATGTAGCTAAACATTGCTAATGTCGCGTAAACTACACTGCACATTGAAGTATGAAATAATTTTCTTTCTCTAAATTTCGTTCTTGTTAACTAAGGGCATTCAAATTAATAAGTTTTACTATGTGTTCGCATGAATTTTGCTGTTTTCCTGTTGATGTATTAATAATTATGTAAAATAATCATTATCTTCCGTCTGGAGATGCCTATAGGATTTCAAAGCGCCACAAAAGCCGCAAGTGGATCTAATGTATCCGTGTATCGACTGTGCTTCGAAAACCATTTAGAAGAAACCGAAAGGTTTGTCTGTGCAATACAGGACCAGTCAGTTGGTACTACCGGAAGTACATACTGAAGAATAAAACAGAGGACGTTATATCTAGACAACCTGAGTTGGTTACCTGTCTGCCACGCAGAGGTCCCGGGTTCAAAAGATTTGGAGAATGGTTCGGGCACAAATAGAAAAGTTTAATTTTCCTTTCTATTACAGGTCTGCGTGTTATATATTGTATAATAAGTAGCAGGGGAAGGACTGCTATCTAACTCTGAGACCCTGTTTCAAAGGGGAACCCGTTATAGGAACTCAAATTATTACAAAATTTTATTTGAATATAGCAAAAAATAATTACATTTTTAGTAATAATAAAATATCCTACTTGACGTATAGAAACATTAAAGATACGACTGTCAGTTAAGGCGATTTTTCACTGAACCAAAAGACCCAATTGAATTGCTAAATTGCCGCCTATTTTGAAGTCACCACCTTGGACCCAATAGAGCGGTCAGCGGATAATGAATTATTCAGTAGGTACCGTGTCACAAGACGCATTTTCATTGGTCGAATGGATTCGCTGTAGGTAGTACTGCAGATAACATTATTATTTAACTGGCAGCTAATTTGCTAAAGTGCATGTTGACCTTATTCTATTTTAAAAAAATACTGCACTGAGCCCTATGTACATACATAAAGCTCACGCCTGTGTCCCACAGGTGGGGTAGGCAGAAACGATGGACTATGTGCCCTATGTACTCTTATAATATATATCATTACTTTTATTTACAAATGTATCGAATTCAGAATTACTGTTATCTGTTGGTCATTTCTTACGTAAAGAGTAGGTACTTGTCAAGTTATTTTATTTTCAATAAATAAAAAATGGGCTCGGTCTTATGCATCGCATAAGCCCCAGGGATGGGTACCTAGGAAATACAGCTTACGACACGAGGATTGACCGCTCGGATGATGACGAATACAAGTTATTTTGTATTAGATCGCAAACGAAGTCTTGTCATGAACTATTAGACCTAGAATACCTATGCGAATTGGTAACAAGTACAGCAAGTAATTAATCATGCTCTATACACAGTTATTGTTATTGTGATATTTTACCTCTTCCCAAAGGTGTGAAAGATATCGTTTAAATCTATAAAGCCGCCTTTCCACGCATCCAAATTTCTTTGCTTTGATATTTCATCTTTTTTTACTTTTGGTGTGAGCGTTATAGAATTTCTACTTACTTACTTTTAATTTCACTATGTGCAAGTTCCTCAACCGTCTCGACGAAACGGCTCCGCTGAGGCGCGTCTAGCCAATCGGAAAGGAGACGGTAAAAGAACTGGAAACTTTTTACTGCCAGCGCGTACACGTGTTTCAATAAATAATGCAAATGGCCAATGCGACTTGCCCTTAAAGAAATGTAGGTATATACGCTTTGAAGAAAAATATATAATGCTTTGGAGCTGTTGGTGATTTTGTGCTGTATCGACTATAAAGAATGGCTGAGAAATATAATTTTAGATATTAGTGACCACCATTGTCGCACGTCCGTTGCCATGTAGGACAGCGCCTCAGGGACGTCAGGGCCTGCGGAGCAAAGGGACCAGGGTCCTTCTTCTTCTTATCGTGTCAATGATAATTAGGTTAAAGGGTCCTAACCGGCCAGAATTGAAGTGATCTGGGTGGGTGTACCTATCTACATTACGTAGAACATAATTTCATTTATGTAATATAGTAGTACTTATTTAACTAAAATCTAGCATCTGCAGTATAGTTTTGCTTATTCGGTGCTATATCATATTCAATTTCTCGTGAGACAAAATGTAAACAAACCACATAAAGGTTATTTATGATAACATATTTTCATCTATTACAGAACATTCATAAAATAATTGATATTTTAACTAGGGCCCTGCGTTTATAAACAAAACATAAAACTGATTTATGAAACCCAAAACTAACCATTTATGAAAAAATAAACATAAAATATTTATTATATTTACCGATTATTCTTAACATTATTGTTGGCCTTATGAAACACCTAATAGCACTGTAAATATTAACTATAAACGCATTTTAATACCACCAAATGAATATAAACAGTTATTTCAAATAATGAACGTAGAATTATCAGCTTTTGTATTTAGCCGTGTAATGTCCGCCATTTTTACTCTTGAACTCGTTGACGCGAGTGAAATGAAATGAAAGATATTTATTGA